>CM017440.1:35472445-36072425 GCA_007726485.1 Eragrostis curvula | reverse complement strand
CTCTTAACGGACTCACATGCATCCATCAACCCGACAGGGGTTCGGGATCCAGAAGCTGAAGCTGATACGTACGTGAGTAAAAAAAATAAGGAGTAACTACTCCCGGGAGTAGGAAAAACGCTTCCTATATATATACCTATTATTCTATAGCTGGTTACAGAATAACTTATTATGTGTCCACTTCTGTATTGTAATTTACGAGATTCGTGTATAGTGATTTACGATATTTTGCTACGTGATTTACCACAGTTTTACCATTGTTGATCTTTCAAAACGTGTGTGAATGCTGATGTCGTAAATTTATCGTAAATTCATGATAAAATTATCGTAAAACTGTGTTATCGTAATTTATGACATTTGAATACAGTGATTTACGATAATTTTGTGATGTGTTTTACTAAAATTTTGTCCTAATTTTGCATTTGACATATGTCCTAGAACATGATGTCGTAAATTTCGTTTAAATTGTTGTAAATTTCATTCAAAACAAAAGTGACTATAGAATAAGCTATTCTATGGCCGGCTATAGAATATTTATATATATATATATATTATCATAAAGTTTTCAAAGATGAAAAATGAAAAAAAAAAACGGAGAAACCGTTAGAGTAAGAAAGGACATATATAGTACCCAATGGTAAATAGTCTTTTGTTTTTACAACTCAAGAACGAGGATAAGAGCTGATTATATTGATGCAAGAAGATGGAGTATCAAGACTGATTGTGCCGTCCGAAATTAAAGCTGCACGGTATCATGCCAAAAACCAAGAATTAGACAATGTTACAGGGCGCTAGTGACCACCATAGACTTGTTTATCCACGAATTGATCCCCTGCGCGAACCTGTCCATGGCCTGCCGGCGGCAAGCACATGGACACCACGACGCAGTCCTCTGCCGCCCGCTGCGTTCTTGCGCCGGTCGTAGTTGCTCGTCAGGCTACCCATCCCCGCCCGACCAGTCGACGTGATGCCGCCGCCGGAGCGCTCCCACCGGCCGAGGCTCGCCGCCCGTCTGCTGCTCATGCCGCTCATGTCCGACACCACGAACGTCCAGTCCAGAGCGTAAGACGGCGGTCCGCGCTGCGCGAGCATGTCCATCATCGACTGCACGTACTCGTCCTCCGTGACATTATTCATCATCTTCGCTTTGCGCTCGAGCTCGATCGCGTGGCCGCCGCCGCCGCCGCCGCCGCCGCACAGGTCCCCGGCCGCGGCCTCCGCGGTCAGCGGGACGAACGCACTGCCGTAGTAACCCCGCGGGAGACGACGACGTCTCCTGCAGGTGGACACAAGGAAGAGACGCACCAGCTGGTGAGGCGCGTATCCAAGCACCGCCGTGCGGCAACGCCACATGACCGCGGTGATGAGCTCGTAGACAGTGGTGTTCCGGAGGCTCGCCGGGACCTGGCGCCGCATGGCGGCGATCTCTCCGGGGCCGAAGCGGAAATGCCGGACCACCATCTGGTCCAGTGGCGTTGTCCGCATGACGTCCTCGGCCGCCGCGCCACCCGAAGCACAGGGCAGCTTCTCGTACGCCGGGTGCGTGTGGGTGATGACTCGCCGCGGCGGGGCGCGTGCCGTGAGGAGCTCCCGTTCCCAGACCGGCAGGTTGGTGAGCGCTTCGCCGCGTGCGAGCCGGTACACGGCGTCGAGGAGTTTCGCCACACCGAAGCCGTCCAGAACGCTGTGGAAGTAGCGGTAGCCGATGGCGAACCTGCTACTGTCGCTGAACCGTGTCACCTGCATAGAAATGGAAAACGTCAGTTGGAGGGACCGGTCATCGCTAATGTTTTTTGTTGTTGGCGAAACTAAAAATGTCTAACGATGTTCTCTCTGAGTCAAGTCAAACTCAGCATTTCTCTAGCATTTACTACAACACAAGTCTCCTATAGGACAGTGCCCAAAATATCATAGCGATGGTTTTAAAAGCCGACCGTCGCTGCAGTGGATGACGGGGCACTGTACAAGTGAACCGCCGCTAGAAATGATTTGTAGCGGCGGTTTATAAAGCCAACCGCCTCTACAAAAGACAGCAATAGCGGCGGTTCATAAAGCCAACCACCGCTACAAAAGACAGCCATTTGTAGCGGCGGCCCATCCTATCACCCGCCGCTATCGAAGCCCACCCACCAGGCCCACAAAATACTGACGTATATAATACACATCCGGCAAACCCTACTTCATTCTCTCTTCCTCCCTCGCCTCCATTCAATAGCCGCCGCCGCCACCTCCCCTATTCCTCTCCCCTTTCAGATCTAACCCAGGCATTCCTCTCCCCTCCAAGCTCGCCATCCATGGCCGCCCCTCCCGGCGAGCCAAGTCTCAGCCCGGGCCGTGCGCCCTTCGGCCCTTCTCCCACTTCGACGCCGCGGGCTCTCCTCCCCCTCCTCCCACTGCAACAGCGCACAACCATCCTCTCCAAGCTTCGACGGCGTGACGCTTTTGATGGTGATTCTCCTTGCGTTTATTTTTTTGTGTTGATGCTACTTGCGGTACTAGTCAATTATCCATTGATTGAAAGAGCCGTGCAGCGGTCTATCCCGTGTGTGCATCTGAGCAAAATTAATGATTGGATCATTAGCAGGTTCTCAACGTCCCACGCCGGAGACGACTCCGACGAATCCGTCCACGCTCTCACTTACTCCGACGACTCCAGTGACTATCTGAGCGACTCGGTGAGCTCGAAAACCTGTGATTCACCCTAGATCTTTGTTTCATTTTGCTCCGCCAACAGTTTTATTTTGGCATTGTTTCGTTGTGACCTAGGACCACGATCTTCCGCCCGAAATGGAAGAGAGGCACTGGAGTGGGATCGACAGGAGCACGGACGAGCGCTGCGCCTATGGCCGTCCTTGTAGGAAGGTCTGCTGGGGCGGGAGGAACACTGGACGTCGATTACTCGGCTGTAGCCTTGAGGTTTTTTTTCTATCTGTTCGTACTCTGTTTTTTCTCTGCATTTTTCATGCTGTATGATTCATATTGCTCTATATTGCCGTTTTCAGGTAGTCCATTTTGCTAACAATATTTTGCTTCCCTCTTCTCCCATTTCCGCAGGAGGATAGAAAGCAGTGCTCCTACGTCAAGTGGATTGACCCGGAATGGCCGGAGAGAGTCCAGGTGTCCTTCAAGAAGCTGTGGCATCAGTCAAACTAGTTTATGCAAGCAAGGAGACATTGTTCTAACGAGCTTCGCGATGCTCTCGCCGCAAAGGTCAACATGAAGCAGAGATTGAAGGAGAGTGAGGAGGCCATGGAGCGGAGGATGAAGCAGATGGTGGATGAGCTCAAAAAGTGGATTGTCTTGGCCAAGCTATCACATGCTAGGTAGCTGTCCAGCGAAGGGGAGAAAAAGAGGGTCTGGATGCTCGTTGGGATCCTGATTTGTGTGATGATGTTGTACCTCATCATCCACAAGAATTGATCCTCATACTCTCCTAGTATCTATTTTGTTCGTTGCTATTTGCTAGTGACGATGAAAAGCACATTTTGCTTGGCCGTTGATAGTATTTTGAAGCACCGGCGGCGGAAGAGCTGTTGTGTCCGCGTTGGTGCTAGCTGTGGTTGTCGTTTGTAACAAGGGGTTAGTGTACTAGTACTTTGTTATGAAGGAAAATACCTTGTATGCCATTGGCTTACCCCTTATATGCCATCCTGGCCCACATGTCCTGAGGGAAAATACCTTGTATGCCATTGGCTTAAACTACACGTAGCTGACATGCGGGTCTGACGAATGCTTCCTTGTGCGACGCGTTCAGTACTAGTCAAACCATAGTTGCGACGAAAATATTATTTGGTCTTTGGGACCCGCATAGTGCTGTGGGCCGTGGGCAGCATGCAGATAAAGACTTCTGCGAACTACAATCGTGCCCGATAACAGCTGGCCCAGACCAAGATTCAGCCCATCACTGAAGGTACATAGATGTGGGCCCCGACCTGAATGCCACGTGGCATTAGAGGGATGAATAAAATGTTGGAAAAGTACTAGTAGACCTCGGTGAAACCTGACAGATGGGTCACAGAAATGGGACCGACGGAGGCACGTCGGATAAAAAAAATTGTTGGACGTGTCAAAAAGTAGGCCTCGGCGAAGTCTGACAGGTGGGTCATAGAAATGGGACCGACGGACCCACGTAACTAACTGTTGACGGTCGTTACGACCAATTTCGACCGTCAACTAGCTCAATAAACAAGAAGGATTGGACATTCTTTACACGCATTTTATTTACGAATAACCTATTTCCACATGTACCTCTAGATTTTAGTGTGCAGGTGGAATAAGGGAGAAATCCAGGTGAAACCATGCCCCAAGGCGACGAAACAACACTTTTACAAACTTGACATTCGCCGCGGGAATACAACTCCAAGACAAAAGGCCAAATCTCGTCAAAGTCCAACACAACTAAGGCCAAATGCACCTGGACCAGAGAAGTAGACCCAGAGGGGGAGCCACCTGCCAAAGCCCAGCCCAGGAGGGGCCAGGCACAGGTCGGCCGACCCCCCCTGGCCAGGTCGGCCGACCTGGCAGGGTGGCCCCCTGGGCCCATCTTTCTATGGCGGTTTGTAACCGACCTCTGGAGGTCGGTTCCCCCTGCATTAAATGCCACCGACCTCGGGAACCGCCTCAAAGTTGTCGACCTTCAAGGACTATATAAGGAGGGGTACCCCCCTCCTTCCAAGACACACAATACACAAGGATCATTCCCTCCTCCTCACACTAGAGCTAGAGGCAATTCTAGGTAGTGCTAGGCTGAGTAGTGGGTTGCCCTATTGCTTCCAAAGTCTTGTGGAGAATTGGGTAGCGCTCTTGTATCCTTTCTCTCTCTTTGTAAGACTTGTTATTTAATCTATGGAATACAAGTATTCATATAGTTGTTATGAGCTTGCTAGTTCTATCATGATCTTGTATGATCGTTCGTTGTTCGTTCATGCTCGTTCATCATTCGTTCTTCGTTCATTCATACTCGATCATCGACTATTCTTGAACTTGCTTAATCGTTCATCGTTCGTCGCTCGTTCTTGAGCGACAAACGCTTATGCATGACTTAGTGCTAGCTTTGATCCCTTTTATCTAGTTTATGCTAGTTAGGCTAGTTGTTCTCATGTTTAGGCATCGGGCTCATTGTCCTGCAAAGGTGCTCTAGATTTATCACCCCGTCGATCCGAAGGGTTGGGGGTGCCTCGAGGGATCTAGAGTCGTGGTTAGTAACGCCGGCATGGTGCCGGGGTAGTCTATCCACCCTTGGGTATGTGCGTGTCCCACGGTTTGTAGAGGTAGGTGGCAGGAAGTGACAGCCCTGTCCATCCAAAGGAACCCTCCACGTTCAGGCACGGCATAGGAGTACGTAAATAGGCCGGAGTCGTGAGGCAGACCTTGCGTATGCCGGATCTCCCAATGTTGCCTAGGCATTAGACTCTTGCTTGTGCTTGCATGACGCTAGATGATAGGTAGAGGTTGTGCACGCTATATGAATGTTGTACCTTTGGAGTAGTAGCTCGCTAGTCTAACTTAGCATTGCTTAGGATTGTCTCTCGCCTTTTATTAGAGAGAGTGGAATGCCTTCGTGTGTGTCGCACTATCCTTATTATTATTAAACCTTACCCCTGCATTGGAATGTGGTTATATCACCTATCGTTTGTAACACCATGAACATAAGTACTCTTGTCAACCATGTCTTCCTTTGGGAAAATATAAATACGATACCCTGGAATACTCTCGGGTGAAATGCTACAACGGGTTATCCGTCCGCTTGCGGATATTCTATTTAATATGACAAACCTTATAATTCATATCTAGTACTTGTTACTAGTTGTGGATTATTTGGTTAAATAGTGCAAGTGAACAATTCCATAACCCCCGGCGTCTCCCCGCGGTCGCGTGTTTCCCGCGTGACCGTAAGAGACGCCAACAAGCATTTCTGGCGCCGTTGCCGGGGAAGACATTGGTTAACAAGAATACAATGATTATTCATGATTACACTTGATGTGGTTTAACCATTGCCCATGCAGGCTAACCTTGATCTGTTTTCTCTTTGATGTGAAAACAGGATAGTGTATGCGTGGATTCGACTTGCTGAAAAACTTCGTTGATAATCCCGAGTCACTTGTGAGGAAGACTCGACACCGCGTCGTCGTCTCCCCTCAAGTACTCTCGACAAGCGAACCCGCATCTTCCGCACCATCTACGTCAAACGTCATGGCTGAAAAGACCCTTCGTGAATACTCCGCGCCCACCGTCGCCAATGTGCCCATTGGACCCAACATCGACGTTGGTGACGCCGGACTTAACATAAGGTCCAGCCTCATCACTATGGTGCAAGCCATACCCTTTTGTGGGAAGGCTTCCGAGGACGCCAACTCTCATCTCCAACAATTCCTAGAAATATGCAACACGTCAGGCACGGGAGAAGGCAATCAAGATGCTATCAAGCTCCGTTTGTTTCCGCTCTCCCTCCTTGGGAAAGCGAAACAATGGTTCTATGCAAACCGCGCCAATATTGACACTTGGGACAAATGTTCTACGGCGTTCCTCGCTAAGTTCTTCCCGATGGGCAAAACCAATGCTCTTCGTGGAAGAATTGCAAGCTTCCAGCAAGCAACAAATGAATCCATACCCGAGGCATGGGAAAGGCTCCAAGAATACACATCAGCCTGCCCACACCATGGGATGGAAGAATGGCTCATTCTTCAA
This sequence comes from Eragrostis curvula, assembly GCA_007726485.1. Taxonomy (NCBI): domain Eukaryota; kingdom Viridiplantae; phylum Streptophyta; class Magnoliopsida; order Poales; family Poaceae; genus Eragrostis; species Eragrostis curvula. The sequence goes on along the minus strand of CM017440.1, from coordinate 36,065,738 downwards.
CACTTTTACAACGGGTTAACACCAACAGCCCGTGGACATATGGATGCCGCTGCTGGAGGAGCCTTCTTCTCCAAAACCGTTACTCAAGCAAAAGATCTTATAGAGAAGATGGTCTCCAATCAAGGGTGGAGCGATGATCGACTCCAAACACGCTCAAAAGGCATCCACCCTGTCAAGGAAGTGGACATGTTGTCCGCCAAACTTGACCTTCTCATGAAGCGTTTGGATGAACACACTTCAAGTGGTAGTGTTCGTGCATTGGACTCACACATGACGTGTGAGGAATGCGGGGATACGGGCCATATGGGGAAGAATTGCCCCCACACCCAAGAAGATGCGTTCTACATGAACAACAACAATGGGTATCGTCCAAACGGAGGTCAAGGATATAATCAAAATCAAAATAGAGGTAACAATTTTCCTGGTTTTTACAATAATCAGCCCTCTTTGAAAGATTTGGTTCTTGGCTAAGCTAAAATTAATGAATCAATCAACAAAAAGCTTGCTGCCAACGATAAAGTTTTAGAAAATATAAATTCACAGCTAGAAGGTTTTTCTTCCGCTTTCAAAAATCAGCTGAGTTTTAACAAAATGATAGAAACCCAACTTGCTCAGCTTGCTGCTCTTGTTCCTTCTGCTAATTCCGGGCAGATTCCTGGGCAACCAGAATCTCCCATTGAAAAAGTTAACGTTATCACTACGAGAGGGGAAATGTTCTCTCGTAAGACTAACCATGCAGGGGAGAACAGGCAAATAAGAGAAGAACCTTCTACAATAAAAGCTGATCCAGGCTTTCCAGTAATTCCTTGTGCAATCAAGAGATTCCACTTCAACTACGCACTGTGCGACCTTGGGGCCAGCGTGAGCATTATGCCCAAGGCAATCTTCGAGCAATTAAAGTACAAGTTCCTCACGCCAACAGCGATGCGGCTACAATTGGCCGACTCATCCTTTCGCTTTCCAATGGGGATTGCGGAAGATGTGCCGGTATTCATAAGAGGCCACACCGTCCCGGTGAACTTTGTGGTGCTGGACATGGATATTGACAAGGAAACGCCCCTCATCTTGGGACGTCCCTTTCTTAGCACCGCGAAGGCTCAAATTGATGTTGGGGCCGGAGAAATCCGTTTCTACATCAATGAGAAGGAGGAGAAATTCGAGTTCCAACCCCGAAAAGAACAATGCTCGATGATCAAGATCAAGTATGGGCCAAACCCCTCAAACATCAAAGAAGTTGAAGTGACCCCGAGAAAGACGGATAGCCTCATTGCTCTTTGGAAGCAAATTGACAAACGTGAGAACCCGTCATGGTACCAACCCAAGAAGCCCGCAACAACATGGCCGGAGTTATGGGTCAAGAAATCGACCCCTCAAATTGAGAAGCCACCAACACAACCCAAGATCAAACAAATGTGGCAAGTAAAGAAGGTGCAGCCATCTTCATCCTCTTCTCCAAGGACGGGGCCGGCACCTCAAGAATGAAACGCATGGAGAAGTCCTTGCTCGCCGGACTTAAAACGGCGAAGCCCTGGACCGACCGGTTAATCGGCGTTATCATTTTCTCTTCATTTCTTTTTGATTTCTTTTTAAAAAATTTATACACTTTTCCAAAAAATCACCATTTGCATTTTTCCAAACCACCTTGCATTTTATTCTTCCCTCACAAAGTTTTATTTGGATTTTCTTTTTTTCCGCCAGCATACTTATTTTCATCTCGCCATGCATACAAAAATTAATCTCCAAAAATATGTGGTTCTTCAAAACTTTTTTCACTCTTTTGTGCAAGGTTTTGAAGTACCTCTGTACCACTACAATAAATTTTCCACTTGTTGGGATTTTTCCGACACTTTTTCTCTTCTAGTTTCAATTTTTCCGAAAACCATTTGAATTTCGAGGCATGATTTTGTTTGGAAATCTTTCTGAGCAATATTTCCGAGGATTTACTGGACATAGCAGCCAAGGTCATGAACCATATGACCGTTGGAGGCCATGGGCCAAGAGGGGGAGCAAGTGGGCCCCACAGGGGGTCGGCCGACCCCCATTTTTCAGGTCGGCCGACCTGTGGCAGCCACTGCTGCCCCCCATCTTTTTCCCAACGGTCATATTCCCCCTCAAACGTTCCAAAACGGCTACATTTCGTGCTATAAACTGGGGTGGCCGGGCAGAAGTGTTCTCCCCCTCACACACACTCATTTCATTCCTCATTCACTTCACTCTCTTGCTCACAAGGTTCTCCTTTGCTCTCACTTTGTGCTTGCCTCAAAATTCTGCATAAAAAAAAACTCCTCTCCCACTGTTCTTTCAGTTTGTGTTTTGATTTGTTTTTGTTTGTTTTTTTCGAGTTGCGATTTTCTTGCTCACAAGAACAACCGACGGTTTCGCCGATTCAATTTTCCCTAACATAACCCGTTCGGAGTTTTTGTTCTTGTGTTCTTGCTCTCCTCGCTGCAGCCATGTCGGGAGCGAAGCGGCTGTACGGATCGTTGAAGAAGTCCCTAAGCTCAAGCTCAAGTACCAAGCTCTTCACGCCGAAGCACGCGCGCGCGCCCCGTGGTTGAACCACCGCCAAGTCCACCACATGCAGCCGAAGAAGAGAGCAACAACGAGCATCATCTCCTCGCCGACACCGACCTCGACTTGGTGGGCGAGCACGAGACGAACGCCTACGCACTTCTTCAAAACCGTATCTTTGCTCCTACGCGAGCATTTGACATGGAGCTGCTGCAACAAACAGGTATGGATGCTGAATTTTCTCGAGTATTCAAAGCTATAGGGTGGAAAGATTTTGCTAGTGTACATGAGCCGGGTTCCCGCTTTCTTACACTTCAGTTTTTATGCACCCTACGAGTAGTAGATGAAGGTATTACTTTTCAGTTTTTCCGGGAAGAATACCGTTTGAAATGGAAGGACCTTAGCATGATACTCGGCTTTAATACTCGCTGCAATGTTGATATTGATAGTGCCCTTCCTGATTTTTCAAAGCTTGCATTTTGGGAAAGGATTACGGGTTTTTCAACTTGTGTGCAGCCTAGAACTAATCACATCCATCACCCTACTTTGCGCTTTTTGCACATGTGGATTGGCATCACTCTTTTTCCTAGGAGTGATATTAGAGTTGTGCGCGAGGATGAAATGAAAATTCTTTATGCTATGGTTGAGAAAATTAAGATTTCTCCTGTGCAATACATGATTCACCAATGGCTAGATAATTTTGGGATGATAGGACCTATCGAGTACACTTCGTTGATTACACATATCGCTGCAGGAGTAGGTGCTTTGCATGATGCTAATGTTGAATTTATTGATACTCCTCGCATGCTCATAAACAAAGATTATCTTATTCGCGGTCATACACTTAAGCGTGGTCCAAATGATTCCCTCATATTTTATTTTGTCGGGTATACAAACGAGTTTCGGTTACCTAACCCGGATCTTCGCTTGTATACTTGCAAAAATCTAACCATTGAGCTCCAAGAAATGGAGAGTGCGCGCAGGAGTATTTCTTCTCGCAGGAGGACGCGCAGGTCGGAGCAGCCATCAAGTTCCGAGGCACCCACACCGCAGCCCATGGCTCATGGCGGCCCGGGGTATGGTCACACCGGGTATTTTCCCGGTGTATACTCAGCCCCGCCACCGCACATGGCCGGGGGCTCGGCGTGGCAAACCTCGGGGCATGACCCAAGATGTTCACTCCGCAACAACAATGGGAGGAACACTCCTCCGACTCTGGTGCGACTCAAGGTTTCCACCTTGAGCAAGCAATGAACAACCTCTCCGAGCAAATGGGAAGGCTCGAGACCACGGCGGAAGACACTCAATACGCGCTGAATCAACACATCCTACAAACCCATCAGTGGCAAGAACGCACCGACACCCAGCTCACCAACCTCACCAACATGACGGAGCGGGGACAAGCCGATCTTTCGGCTTACTTTCGCCACATGGGGTTCAATCCACCAAACCCATGAGCAAGAACAAGCTTGGGGGGGAGACACCATGCCCCCCGCTAAGGTATCATGCATCGCAACTTGTATCCTTTTCCTTTCATTTTTTGCTTGTTCCTGCTTCTCATATGAAAAACAAAATAAAAATAACAAAACTAAAAAGAACAAAAATAATTAGTGTAGTTTCTTTTTATGTGCTGTAAAAATGTTTCTTTTCCTTCTATGTTGAGATGATGAATAGTTGCTCTGCCGTATTTCTCTCTTGTGCCTAGTTTATAACTTAGTATTCTCCAAGTTTTGAGTTTGTTGGCTGAAAAATACTTGCTTAGAACCTGAAACTTGTGGGTAGCATACGCTTGCACTGAACCTAAGTTGTTGTGAGAGATGATATGGTAAAAAGAGCTAATGCAATCTTGTTCCAAATTAAGCTTGAAAAACTCCGGAGATTTTGTTTTCGAAAATCATAAAAAATTATAAGTTCCTCAGTGATGATAAATTCCTACCAAAGCCATATGTAGTACTTAATGAAAACCTTACATATGCTGCTTGTCATTTCATTGAGCTTTATCAAAATTGTGTGACCCTAGTGAGATGCTTTTCATACTCTCATGATCAAGATCACGTACACATTCCACCTCATATGCTAAACTTCTACACCGGAAGTTAGCAACATGTCATGCCATCCACCAAAATAAATACACTCCGCACAATTTATCACCTCTCTTGAAATATCAAAATTAGGCATGGCTATGCAAAAGAAAGAAAGAAAATAAAGCTCACAGAAGATGAGCATGAACAGAAAAAGAAAATTTATCTGCTCTCATCTTGAGCATGGAAAAAGAAAGAAGAAAAGATAGCCATGCCCAAAATACAAAATAAAGAGAGGTGAACAAAAAGAGGAGTAGTCACTTATACCACCATCCACATATACACACTTGCACATCTTGATCTTCGATTGTATGGCTTGCTATCTCCGTGGATCCACTCTTTTGGTTTTGCAAAATATGAATGCAAGTATGCCTCTCTTCATATCCTACCTTGAGCTCCACAAAAAGCCTATTAGATGTAGGATGAGGCAACACACATGCCTTGGTGAGGAATGAAAACACCACTTAAGCGATTCGAGAGTATCACTTGAGGAACTTGGTTTTATTTTTGAAAATCTTTTTGAAAACCTCCGGAGAATAAAAGCAAGACAAGGAATGAGAAAACAAATGCTCGTACACCGTTCTCTCTCTCAACCGCCCAAGGTGAAGTATAAAGCAAAAGCCCCATAAGGACTAAGGGAAAAGGGTGAGTTACCTTGGCCAACTTATTCAACTCAAGGATGAGTATCTTTGTTACACACTTGGTACCTTTGAGAAGTAGGCATTGTAGCAACTCCTGATCAACAACCTAAAGTCTTACTTCTTGCTCGGGACGAGCAAGGGGTAAGCTTGGGGGAGTTGTTGACGGTCGTTACGACCAATTTCGACCGTCAACTAGCTCAATAAACAAGAAGGATTGGACATTCTTTACACGCATTTTATTTACGAATAACCTATTTCCACATGTACCTCTAGATTTTAGTGTGCAGGTGGAATAAGGGAGAAATCTAGGTGAAACCATGCCCCAAGGCGACGACACAACACTTTTACAAACTCGACGTTCGCCGCGGGAATACAACTCCAAGACAAAAGGCCAAATCTCGTCAAAGTCCAACACAACTAAGGCCAAATGCACCTGGACCAGAGAAGTAGACCCAGAGGGGGAGCCACCTGCCAAAGCCCAGCCCAGGAGGGGCCAGGCACAGGTCGGCCGACCCCCCCTGGCCAGGTCGGCCGACCTGGCAGGGTGGCCCCCTGGGCCCATCTTTCTATGGCGGTTTGTAACCGACCTCTGGAGGTCGGTTCCCCCTGCATTAAATGCCACCGACCTCGGGAACCGCCTCAAAGTTGCCGACCTTCAAGGACTATATAAGGAGGGGTACCCCCCCTCCTTCCAAGACACACAATACACAAGGATCATTCCCTCCTCCTCACACTAGAGCTAGAGGCAATTCTAGGTAGTGCTAGGCTGAGTAGTGGGTTGCCCTATTGCTCCCAAAGTCTTGTGGAGAATTGGGTAGCGCTCTTGTATCCTTTCTCTCTCTTTGTAAGACCTGTTATTTAATCTATGGAATACAAGTATTCATATAGTTGTTATGAGCTTGCTAGTTCTATCATGATCTTGTATGATCGTTCGTTGTTCGTTCATGCTCGTTCATCATTCGTTCTTCGTTCGTTCATACTCGATCATCGACTATTCTTGAACTTGCTTAATCGTTCATCGTTCGTCGCTCGTTCTTGAGCGACAAACGCTTATGCATGACTTAGTGCTAGCTTTGATCCCTTTTATCTAGTTTATGCTAGTTAGGCTAGTTGTTCTCATGTTTAGGCATCGGGCTCATTGTCCTGCAAAGGTGCTCTAGATTTATCACCCCGTCGATCCGAAGGGTTGGGGGTGCCTCGAGGGATCTAGAGTCGTGGTTAGTAACGCCGGCATGGTGCCGGGGTAGTCTATCCACCCTTGGGTATGTGCGTGTCCCACGGTTTGTAGAGGTAGGTGGCAGGAAGTGACAGCCCTGTCCATCCAAAGGAACCCTCCACGTTCGGGCACGGCATAGGAGTACGTAAATAGGCCGGAGTCGCGAGGCAGACCTTGTGTATGCCGGATCTCCCGATGTTGCCTAGGCATTAGACGCTTGCTTGTGCTTGCATGACGCTAGATGATAGGTAGTGGTTGTGCACGCTATATGAATGTTGTACCTTTGGAGTAGTAGCTCGCTAGTCTAACTTAGCATTGCTTAGGATTGTCTCTCGCCTTTTATTAGAGAGAGTGGAATGCCTTCGTGTGTGTCGCACTATCCTTATTATTATTAAACCTTACCCCTGCATTGGAATGTGGTTATATCACCTATCGTTTGTAACACCATGAACATAAGTACTCTTGTCAACCATGTCTTCCTTTGGGAAAATATAAATACGATACCCTGGAATACTCTCGGGTGAAATGCTACAACGGATTATCCGTCCGCTTGCGGATATTCTATTTAACATGACAAACCTTATAATTCATATCTAGTACTTGTTACTAGTTGTGGATTATTTGGTTAAATAGTGCAAGTGAACAATTCCATAACCCCCGGCGTCTCCCCGCGGTCGCGTGTTTCCCGCGTGACCGTAAGAGACGCCAACACTAACACGCGGGCCCAGCGAGTGCTTCATTGTGAGACGCATTCAGACTAGTGTGCAAAACTGCAAACCATAGCTGCGACGAAATTACTTGACCGTGGGTCCCACGTTGATGACATGTGGGCCCGCGTAGTGTTGCATCGTGCGCACGTGGCATGCAAATGAAATCAGCGACGAAAAATACTTTTAGTCTTGGGACCCGGTCTGCTGATACGTGGGCCCCATTTGCCCTTTGTTGTGCGCCTTGTGGCATTTTACGCGGTTAAACGAAATTTTAGTGACGAAAATGGTTTGACCGTGGGCCCGTAGAGCCTATCACATGGGCCCCATCTTGCTGACCAGGATGCCACGTAGGCTAGAAACGCCCCTACGGCGGTGTTTATGACGAAAGTTATGGGTCCCACGTTGACTGACATGTAGGCCCACGTAGTGTTGCATCGTGCGCACGTGACAATACCTCGCTGGCAAAAAAAAAAAATCAGCGCCGAAAAATATGTGGTCTTGGGACCCGTTTTCTGATACGTGGGCCCCAGTTGCCCTCTGTTGTGTGCCTTGTAGCATTTTACGCGGTCAAAACGAAATTTTAGTGACGAAAATGGTTTGACCGTGGGCCCGCGAAGCCTGACACATGGGCCCCCTCTTGCTGACTAGGATGCCACGTAGGCTAGAAACGCATGTGGGGTTGGGTTTATGACAAAAATTGTGGGTCGCCGTACTCGATACGGGATTTTAGTGACGAATCGGCCACCCAGAACCTGCCCAGAACAGTAAACCGGCAACACCGGACAATACTATTCATCGATTTATACGGATTTTCGTCACAAATGAGGCTTGTTAGTGACGGACCGCGAAAAACGTCATAAAGTCGGCCGAAAACAGGAAAAACGCCCAAAATAGTGACGGATCTACAGTAAAATTGTCACCAATCAGCACATTTGTACAAGTGATTTTATTATGGTTGTGCTGGTTCTGTATGGCTGGGTTGAATGTTTGTCTAGCTTAGATTCTATCACGACAACACAAGGAGCCTTTAGCGGCGGTTGAAAATGGCCTATAGAGACGGATCCGCCCAACTGCTGTTATGCATGTGTCGTTACAAATCATGGACTGTAGCGGCGGTTCAAAATAACCGCGCTACAAATCAATTTGTAGCGGCGGTTGGTAGCAGCAACCGCCGCTATAAATTGATTTGTAGTGGCGATGGATGATGTCAACCGCCGCTAGTAACCATTTGTAGCGGCAGTTGTTGCCATCACCCGCCGCTACTAGCTGCTTAAATAGTTTTTTAAATGCATAGTGACATATATATATATAGCCACATGCAAATTACAAATACAATACTACACACACATTAACACACTGACAGCTAGCTAACTACCTACCTAATAAACTAAACTAACTAACCAACTAAACAACTACTAGTGGTCCGAGGGCGGCGGCACATCGTTGTCGCTTCGAAAATACTTGGCCGCCATGCATGGCGCGCAGTCGGCGGCACGGCGTTCCTCCCACGGGCTTCGCCTCCACCATGGCGCGCGGTCATCGCCGCGCGCATACCTCACTGCCAATCATGGTTGCGAGCGAGGTGGTGGTGGCGGTTCCTTCCCACTGTGTGGACGTCCTCCAACAACCGGCACATCTCCAACACATGCAGCATCATGCCCCCCATGGAGTCAGTCTTCATTTCAGGACAAATGGGGCAAAGGTATGTGAGCTTGCTGGAGGGGCTGCTCCTCACAAGGACGCACGACGGAGTGGCCGGGAGAGGGTTGCACGGCGGGTAACGCTCCGTCGCGGGGCGGGTGCCCACGAAGGCCGTCTCGACGGTGGCGCAGCGGCGGCAGAGAGTCATGGCCGGCGTGGAGGAGGCGGCGACGACGGATGGCGAGGCGCGCGGGCCGTGGGAGAGGCTGGCGACCTAGAGGAGATGGCAGATGAATAAAGTGGCGCGCACCCGACGTCGATTATAGCGGCGCGGTGTCGATTCGGGAGGCTTCCGCCTCTGTTCAGCCCGTGCCAGAGGCGACAATCTCGCCCCCCTGTTCGTCCACTTTAATTTGTAGCGGGGTTCGTAAGCCCACCCGCCGCTAGAAATCGATTCATTGTGGCGGGTGGTAGCAGGAACCGTCGCTACAAATTGTAGAGGCAGTTGACATCATCAACCGATTTGTAGCGGCGGGCGACTTGTACAGTGCCCCGCCATCCACTATAGCGACGGTCGGCTTTCGAATCCGCCGCTACGGGATTTTGGGCACTGTCGCTAAAGGAGGCTTGTGTTGTAGTGTATGCTTTTTAGGACTTTATCAGTAGCAATAAACTTTTTACTCATGCCTTCATTGATTTTAACTTATTCTAGCCCAAGCTCTTTGAAAGAAGGTTCAGTACGAGTGAGGTTACGAGAGTTACCACCCGAATTTCTGTTGAATGAGATCTCAGGTTTGGAGTTCTAGCCGAAGTTGTTCTGTGGGGGCGATTAACCATTGTCGTTGTTGTTGAGGAAGTTGCACTCTCCCTCACGTGTTTCTGGGCAATTGGTTCCCATATGCCCCGCATGTCATGCGAGCATCCCTCGTTGCAAAGACTGTGGGGTGTCCACCTTGCGTAGTAACTGGTCAAGTTTGATTGCCAGCATATCAATAGTGTCTACTTGGTGTACTCACGGGTCTTGGATGGGGCCGGTGCTTGGCGCTCACCAGGCCAGTTTTGGTTGTTGACCATCTTCTCAATGAACTTTTTTAGCGTCTTTCACACTAAGTGAAAAGAAAGCACACCTCCCGTAGCGGCATTTAGGTGCTCACGAGCAGAGGGTCTCAAGCCATGGTAGAAGTTTTGGATGATGAGCCCTTCCTCCATGACATGGTGAGGGCACGAGAGGATGTACTCCTGGAAGTGTTCCTAAGATTTTGAGATGGATTCATCGACAAGTTGTTAAACCGTTAAATAAATTACTTGAGATGACTGAATACACCTAAGCTAATTTTCGCATAAATCAGAGGCAAAGTCATTGCCGACGGGCCTTAGGACTGGGACACACATGCATGTGCTTCGAGAATTGGTTAATACCGTGTCTTTTGTACTATACTCCACTTGTATAGTCACCGACTAACGTGAGCGTACTATCTTGTTGCTGGTAAAGCTATCCACTAGTATCAAAAATACCAACTTCCAACTGAAGACCTGCAAACCTTGTCTGCCATTAGAAAGTAGTTCCAATTGCCGCTCATGTTACCCATGTTAAAATATGAAGTCCCCTGTTCTCTAATTCCCTACCTTCGTCTCTTTCTGATTGTTCCTATCCTTCCTGATGCTTGAAATCAATTGGAATCGGTATCCGCATTTCTGGTATGGTTAAAAAATGCGTATATGTTGTGCTGTTATTGACCATAAAATTCTCCAGGAAGTATAGCGAACCAGTATCATAAACAAATGAGAATTTCGTTTGAAAATTTCTGGACGGGCATGTCATGAAATTACAGGAAAATAAAATTCTGTATATCGATCCGTGGGGCTTCTAGTCCAGAGATAACAAAATATAGTGCAACAAATTGTGCACAAAAACATTCCTCCAAGTTGCTAAATTTTGGAGAAGTCTCACTGACAAATGATTCCCGCATGGTACCGCACACAAACGACAGCCATCACCAAAACTTATTACAAATAGAAGTTATGCACAAAGCATTAACCACTGCAAATAAGTTACCCGCAAAACAAAAAACACACATGCACTAAGTTGTGTACCCCAACAACCCATTTGACTTTCTGTTTATGTATAAATAGAAGTTTATGCACACAGCAACCACCAAAGCAACTAATCGGTGGTTTCAAAAAGACGCGGTCGTCTAGATATTCCACTCTCTCACTCACGAGAGGAACTAGCATACTAGCTTTGCGCGACCACATGGTTAGCTTCAGGGCACGCAGCCGTTGCGGTATTTGGCAAATAATAGGAATCAGAAATTATTGAGTTTTTGCTTCCACACGTAACAAAAACACACAAAAAGACTCATCCTTGAGCTCCTTAAACGTTGCATATTCTTATAGTATCCAAATAATGACTTAAGCAAGTTTAGCTTATTTTCATAATGAATTTAAAGGTGATTTCTGAAGGCTCGCAGACGATTTTGCATATCGGTGTCACCATATATTGTGCAGAAATGACTTACTTGCTTTTCTCCCACGAATGCCTTCCTGAAAGATATATGTAGTGGTGATGCGCTCATTACATACGCCATTGTCGTGTGAGGTTGATGCGCAATACTGTATAGCGCAGGGAATTGCTTTTTGAGTATTTGATTGCTCATTAATTACATCAAAAGACCCACAGTCTAAGTCTTGCTTTTTAATATCATGAGCCTTTTCCAAAAGTGTGAATCATTGGGTTTGAAATCAACCTTTGATAGCGATTTTGAGCTAAGGTATTTGTTTTGCAAAAGGTTTTGCCATGTACCCTCTGCGTTAAGCAATTTTATAATACATTTTCTTAATAAGCTTTTATTCTTCATATTGAGGTCGGCAATTCTGATACCTACTTGATCTTTGGGTTGGTATATCATGTCCCATTTGGTTAGGCAACATTTTGTTTTTGTTCTTATCTCCATGCAAATGGAATTTCAAAGAAGGACATCATATATGAACATGGGTAAGCTGTTGAGCACTAAATTAATAAGGATAAATCAGCACTGAGTTTGCTCTAATTCCCTGCCTTCTTCTCTTTCTGATTGTTCCTATCCTTCCTGACGCTGCGAATCAATTGGAACTGCATGTGTCCGCATTTCTAACCTAATTGGTCGTGGATCAGCTGCAACATATGGTTCATAAATGCATATATATGGTGCTGTTTCTGTACCAAAGGATTCTTCAGGAAGTATCACTACAACATATGAATCATGTAGCTACATTAACAAAACGTCACCGATCATAACAATTCTTGTAGTGTAGCGAACCAGTATCACACATTAACAAATGAGAAGTTCTGTTTATTTACATGAAATTGTAGGAAAATAATATTCTGTCTATTGATACTTTGTGGTATAAAAGCCTGATGCTATCCCGGATCTAATTTTTGGTGTTTCCTTGACCGTTTTGGTGCACAGAATATACCTATTTCTAGCTGCGACTGTTTGATTTCTAGTCTTAAAATATATTGTAATAACGAATGTAATATGCCAGTTTATTTTCAGGGATCTTATCCAAGACTTGAGTTATTAAGACATACTCCCTCTATGCTTACGAATTATCTTGATGGCATTACAAGTGATTTGGAGGAGTGAAAGGGGTCTTGGCCTAGTGGTTAAGGCATCCGAGTAGCACCTTTGAGGTCCTGGGTTCGACTCCTGGTGGGAGCGAATTTTCTAGGATTTAACGGCATTTGTGCTTTCAACGGTAGGCGACGTGGCCATCGACAACGAGACGACAGTGGTGACTTCGTCAATCTGCAGGATTTGCCGGCCCAGTCTTCGAAGATACTCATAGGGGTAGGGTTTGCGTATGTGCGTTCATAGGGGTGAGTGTGCGTGCGTTGTGAGTGTCTGAGTTGTACTGTGTAATCACAAAAAAAAAATGATTTGGAGGAAATGTCAAAACATGATCATTTTAAGGACAAAGGGAGTATATTTATGGGAAAATCCCTTATATGCCATCGTTTAAAGTTCTAATCCCTGATCCGCCATCAGTAAAATTCTTATCCCCTATATGCCAGCGTTCTAAAATTTTAATCCCTTTTATGCCATGGTGGCCATTTTTTGCCAGTCAGACACGTGAAAATGACTTCTTTGCCCTTGCCTTCATCAGTTGAACTATACGACGGTCATTTTCTTTGTTCAGCACGCTCACCATATGGACCATGCCACCGCGCCGCACCTCCCCCATGGCTGTCTTGCGCCACGCCACTCCCGCCCCCAGGCCATGTCCGCGTTCCGCCTACAGCCTCGGCCTCCCCGAGCTAGCCCGACCAACGCGAGCACCGCCATGACCTCCGCCTCGAACTCCTTGCAGACCGCGCCGAAGGACACTTCCACGAGCTCCGCGCGGGTCTCGTGCATGGCCATGACAAGCGCCGGTTTTTGTCGGAGCGCAGGCAGCACGGGGCTCTCAATTGTTTTCGGTGGTCATATTCATATCTGAAGTAGCCTGATTCTCGTATGGCGTAGGCCCGTAGCTTTAGTGTCTCTGTTTTTTTTTTTCCATGTGATTTTTCATGTCTCTGTTTTAGTACTGTAGGATTCTCTCCTGCCTTGGACACCGCTAGCTTGCATCTGCAGGTCCATCTTTTTTTTTTAGCAATATCTGCAGGTCCACCTGTATTTTTTTTTCCGGCTTCGTTTGCACTTTCTGTTTGCCTTTACCAGCCTGGGCTTGCACGACGAGGGAGCGGACGAGGTCTGGGTCAGCGGGCTCCATGGTGTGTATGCGCTCAACGCCCATGGATCAGTGCACAACGCACCACTGCTGAATGAGGCCGCGGAGGGTGTGGTTGCGATGAGCATGAAGTGATTGAGTTGCACATCCACAGGGGTAGTCTGGTCTTTTAGAAATTTCAATTAACATGAAAGCTAACAAATGCCACCGTCATGGCATAGAAGGGATTAAAATTTAAGAAGGCTGGCATATAAAGGATAAGAATTTTACCGATGGCGGATGAGGGATTAGAAGTTTAACTAATAGCATATAAGGGATTTTCCCTATATTTATCTGTATTTAAGGCTTCGATTGACCATCCAACAGTGAGCCGGTTTGAAGGTAGGGTTCATAATTACTGGATCCAAAAGGGGACCCGATGATGGGGCTTTTCAGTCCAAAGCTAACAGAATATATTACTGCAAATTGGGCACAAACATCACTCCAGGACGCCAAACGTCGGAGTAATGCTACTGTCAGATGATTACCGGCGTGCAATCGTGCACATATACTTTACAAATTAGAGTAACCCGAGCCCAACCACTGTAACAAAATCAACTCAGTGTTCGTGTATAAATAGAAGTTTATGCCATACAACAACAACCAAAGCAACAAAACTGTGGTTTAGTAAAAGACGCGGTCGTCTAGATATTCCACACTCTCTCTCCCACGAGAGGAACTAGCATACTAGCTTGCGTGACCACCATGGTTAGCTTCAGGGCACGCAGGAGGAACCCGGAGCTCGTCACTCCGGCACATCCGACGCCACACGAGTACAAGTCACTCTCCGACATTGACGACCAGCACGGGCTCCGGTACTACGCGGCGGGCGTCGAGTTCTTCCGCCGGCGTCACGATGTTCCAGCCGGGGACGGCGTCGACCCTGTCAGGCTCATCAGGGGGGCGCTGGCCGAAGCGCTGGTGAGCTACTATACTACCCACTAGCGGGTCGTCTCCTGGAGCTTCCGGCCACGGGTGGGAAGCTGATGGTGAACTGCACGGCGGAAGGTGTGGTGTTTGTCGAGGCTGACGCCGACGTGCGGCTTGAGGACTTCGGCCGGCCGCGTGTCCAACCCTTCCCGTGCGTTGAGGAGCTCCTATGCTACGACGGTGCCGGTGAGGCCGAGGAGGACGTCGTGGGGAAGCCATTGCTCTTCTTTCAGGTGTGTGCTTTATTGTGTACACATTTGTTGTTACATAGCTGTAGATTAGTGCCTTGTGCACACAGGTAGCGTAAATAGTTTGACCTGCAATTTTCTGTGCGCCGTGAGCACAGACTTTTCATGAAGCAGTAGTAAATAGAGGCAATTGTTCTTAGAACTTTCTAGTGAATTGACAAAGCGGAAGGAAAGAATTATTTGGATCGGACATACATACACCTGCTAAATGTCCCCAGATCACAGCAATAGGAGCATTTCTCTTTCACCGAGAAGCTTCTATTTTTGTTCCTCCGTGTCCAGCAGCTAATGTCACGTTTTTACAGTGTCTGAAAGCAAATTTTACCTTCAATTTAGAGATCAGTGGAGCCTAACGATTTCCGATTTATGTGCAGGTGACACGACTCCGAAACAACGACGGGTTCGCCATCGGCTACCGCTACTGCCACAGCGTTCTGGACGGCTTCGGCATGGCTCAGCTCCTAGGACGATGTGTACCGCCTCGCCCGCGGCGAAGCGCTCCCCAACCAGCCGGTCTGGGAACGGGAGCTCCTGACCCCGCGCGCCCCGCCCCGGCGTAGCATCATCCCCACGCACCGGGCGTACGAGCAACTGCCCCGTGCGTCCGCGGCGGCCGAGGACATCATGCTCACCACGCCACTCGACCAAATGGTGGTCCGGCACTTCCGCTTCGGCCCAAAAGAGATGGCGGCGTTGCGGCGCCATGTTCCAAAAGAGAGCACGCGCCTCGCCAGCCGGTGCGTCTCCTGCTCCCGTCGGACGCCCGCGGGGCCTTGAGGCTGCCGCGGGGCTACTACCGCAGCGTGACGGTCCCGCTGACCGCGGAGGCCGCCGCCGGCGAGCTTTGCGCCCGCGCGCTCGGCCACGCGGCCGGGCTCGTGCGCGGGGCGAAGGCGGTCGCCGTGACGGACGAGCACGTGCAGTCGATGCTGGACCTGCTCGCGCGGCGCGGGCGGCCGTTCTACGCTCTGGACTGGACGTTTGTGATGGGCGACACGAGCGGCATGAGCAGACGCGTCGCGGACCTTGGCCCCTGGGAGCACTCCGGCGGTGGCATCATGTCGACTGGTGATAGGTTGGTGAGGGCTGGCGTGCAGAGTTCCTACGACAAGCTGCGCAGGAGCGCGGGCGGCGAGGAGTGTGTCGTGGTGTCCATGTGCTTCCGCCGGCGGCGATGGACAGGTTCGCGCACCGGATCATTTCATTGTTGTCCGACACTACCAGGATCGCGACTTTCCCCGAGTGTCTAAAGCAGTCGGGGAAGAAGCAAAAATACGCGGGGAAAGGTTCCCCGAGTGTAACACTCGGCGAAGGTAAGTCGGCGTAGGTTTACTCGGCGAAAACAACCTTCCCCGAGTGTCAACCGATAAGCGTGTTGGGGGATCGAAGGTCTTGGTGGGACAGATCGAAGCCCTCCAACGGGTGATAGAGGTGTTTTGGTTCTGGCGAAGCCTTCGGAGGTTGTCGATGCCTTCGGGTCTCCTCGCGAAGCCCTCTTCGCTTGTCATCGTTGTCTTCTAGTTGGAGCGAAGCCCTCTTTTGTGGTCCGCAGTTCTGGGCGAAGAGGTTCTCGTTCAGGTTCCCTGCAGTTCAATTACGCGAAGCTCTCCTTCTCCCGCGATGCCGGGCGAAGGGGTCAAGTGATTAGAGAGTTCAGAACACGGTGCGAATGATTCCTCCTTTGGCTCGTGGCCCGAAAAACAGATGTCATTCAGGATCATCTCCCTCCATATTTATAAGGGGGAGAATGATCATATTTACATGCATGCCATTGGCTGTATAAGCACGGCTGTTAGTTTGATTGTCTTCTCCGTTTTGTCTTCGCCATTGGCTGTTGGTCTTCGCGTGGGTCGGGTAGGGGCTTCGGTGCAGTCCCCAACATTAGCCCTCAATTAGTGATGTGTTATTAGTGTAACTAAAACCAGAAACAATTATTGTCAGTTTATGACTGCAACGTGCGCCTTTCTGACCCATACACGTGTCTTGTCGTTTTCATTCCGTACTTCTTTTCAGTTCCCGATGATCGTTTCCCTTTTATATATCCTCATCGTGGGCGCGCTGTTTCTTCAATCGTATACTTTGCGAGTCTTTTTTCTTTTGGCTATTCCAATTCCTTTCGGTAGGAGATCCTTTTCCTTCGTTCTTTTTCAAGATGTCTGGTAGCCGAAGGTCTAGCGAAGAGCAGGCTAAGAAGAAGCTGAAAACTCACAAGACCTCGGCGAAGGACTGCTCTGATAAGGCTATTATTGAAGCCAATGCTACAGCTTTGAGTGCTGCTGTTCCTTCGGCAAGTCAGCCGAAGAGTTCTCATTCAGCGAAGCCTTCCTTTGCTTTCAAGCCTCTGGTGATTCGTTCTGCATTAGATTTGTTTTCTATTCCAGAGGATGGTGGTAGTAATTCTTCTGGGTCTAAAGCTCAGTCTGCCCCTAAGAAAGTTGTTTCGAAGGGCTCTTCTTTTGTTGCAAAGGATATTTCTGCTTCTACAGTTGATGTTCATGATACCAGTGCTGCTGAGAAGGCCAAGATTCAGGACAAGGCTATCAAGGGCGCTGATTCTGTTCTTGCTAAGTCTGGATCGAAGGCTAAGATCCAGGACAAGACCTGTGTTGATGGTCTTGATGTTCCTCCTGCTGCCCCTGTTCACAATGAGGGGGTAGCCGAAGCTTCTGTTCAAGGTTATCTCTCATCTCTTAGTGTGGCTGGGCTTCGTCAAATTGCTGACAACCTGAGACCTCTTACAGATCGTTCCCAGGTTCAATTACCTTCGGAGCCAGACGTTGTGCTTCGTGAGCCTCTTAGCCCCTCAGCAGGTGGTGATCTTTTCCTACATTCAGTTTTTGAAGCAATGCTTGGAGAGTTTCTCCCTTTTGACATGACTTTTGATTCAGTCGAAGCTACGGGGGGTTCTTTGACTCTTTGTGACGACGTTCCTTCGAACACCTTCGTCATGAGTGCTAGGGCCGCTGCGCCCTTTGTTGCTGCTGCAGAGAAGCTTCGTTTTCCCCAAGTGGAGAATGAGCTTGTGCTTCAGGGTGGTGATACTCTATACAAGTCTTTACTGTCTTCGCAGATGAAGGTAAGCAGTTTTAATTTTTGTTTTTTCTCAGTTGCTTGTTTTTCTAACTTCTCTCTTGTTTTCGTCAGTCGCTTGCTATTACCCAAGCCTCCCTTCGCCAGTTTAATGAGCTGACTCTGACAAGGGCTGATCGGGACCGGCTTCGCAAGGATCTCTCAACCCTTCAATTTCAGATCAAGGAGAAAGAAGATGCTCTTGCTCTTAGTGAAAAACGTGTGGTAGATCTCTCTGTTGAGAAGGAGACCCTCGCCAAATCTACTGAAAATTTTAAGGCGAAGGTAGCTTCTCTGGAGAAACAGCTGGGGGATCTTGATTCGTCCCTCGCGAAGGCTTTGGAAGCCAACAAGGTCCTTCGCGAAAAAGTTGAAACTGCGGATCAGGAGGCGGTTTCTTTTGCTAAGGCTGAAAGAGCTTCGCCTATCCTCTCTCTGCAGCTATATTCAGGATGCTCTTATTTCAGTTGGGACTACTCCTGATCAGATCCCTGAGGATGCTTCGACTGAGCAGCGCCAATCTTGGCTTTCTGTCAACATTCCTTTCGTGGTGAAGGCTTGCAGGGCTTTTTCCTCCAATGCTGTTCATCTGGCTATTCGGGACTTCCTTCATTCTCTTGATGTCGAAGGGAGCAACGTTTTGGCGAAGGTTGCTTCTGACGATTTCAAATTTTCAGCTATTGATTCTACTCCCCGTCCTGTTGTTGAAGACCTTCTGAAGGTCGCCGGTCATTTTGACGAAGCCTTTTGGAATCGTGTGCAGTCTGTTGGTCGTCTGCCTCAGAGTGAGGTATAAACAGTTTACTTTTTCTTCGGGAGAGGGGTTATATCATTCCTTCGAACTTGTGTCTTCTTGAGGATTGTTGTAATATTGTTGTAAACTTTATGTTGCTTTGATTAATTTTTGCTTGGTTTTTGGACCTTAGGCTTCGTCTGATATTTCTTTGAGCGAGTTTGCTACTCCGAAGACTTCTTCTGACTTGGTTTTGGAGGAGTGTGTTGCTCCGGATTCATCATCTGATGTTTCTCTGAGCGAGTTTGCGACTCCAGAGCCTTCTTCTGGTGGCTTGATTCGCCGTGAGCCTCCGATTGAAGTTTTTAGTTCTCCTTCGAGGATTGACTTATCTAGTGATTCGAGCCCTTTGTCACCTGTTGAGGGAGGTGAAAGCTGTTTTTCTTTTCCTCCTGGTAGCCTTGTGGCTATTGGGAGAGTTTATCGCCCCGAGTCTGATGTTCCCGAAGGGAGTCGGGGTCGGAACAAACGAAGGCCTCGTGGTCGCTGTCCACGAGGTAGTAGTTCTTCACATCGGGGTGTGGCTAAGAAGAAAAAGGTTAGGGATGTTTTAGATTCGTCTTCCTCCTTCGATCCGGCTTCGCATGTTGAGCGAATGATTTCGTCTGGGATAATAGATCCCATATTTCAAAGGCCTTATTCTCCTTCGAATGGATATAATTTCGATGAATTTAGGATTGTATGCGAAATGCTTTTAGAATTAGGCCTTGTTGTAAAGCGTGAGCCTGACGATGGATCTCCTTAACTGGTGTTTGTGCTTAATAAAGCTTTTCTTTTGAAGCATTCTTTCGGAGGTCTTTGCCAGAGAGAAGATTTCTTCAATATCACCGAAGCTCTTAATGCTTTCTGCACAATGACCTTGTGTTTCCTTTGAGGAACACAAGTTTTCGTGTTTTCGTTCTTTGATATTTGAACGTTTCATGCGAAGGATCGCGATTTGTATGAAGGTTTTTGTTTGCCTGTACTTGGGTAGATTAAGCTTTCTTTGCTTATCTTTCCCTTCGGCTCTTGTCTGGAGTCTCTGTATCATCCTTTGTGATACATCGATCCAAACTTAGACTACACCAAATACTCAATTGGCGTAACCTTCGGATTCTCTAGGCTTTTGCCTGATATCGTTTTTGAACTCGAAGCTTCGTTTCTTGAGCTTTGGCTCTTCTACGCCTCCCAGGAAATTGCTCTGGAATTTTTCGAGGGTAAAAAGGTAATTAAAAACTGTGTTACAGTCTTGGAGGGTGCCTCGTTAAAAAACCTCACACCCTTCGCAGGGCTACCCTCGTGAGGAAAAAGAGTGCACCCCCCGCAAGTTTTGTTCTTTTACATGTAGGTATCGCGCGTGTTACCGAAGAGATGCTCTTGGTATACACGGCTCATGCATTTCTGATATGTCATGGACGAGTTTTCGAGTCCGAAGATCTTGAAATCTGGAGTCTTTTGCTTCCTTCGGACGAAGTGGACGTTCTTCCTCCCAGGTGTTTCGCCTTCTTCGATACTTCTTGCTTGGAGTTGGTCTCCGAGGACGCTAATGACAGAGATGGGACCAGAAATCTTCATGCACAGATAGCCCTGATGTATGGCTGCCTCAAACTTGTTAATGGACCCCCTTCCGAAGATTGCATTGTAAGGATAAACAATATCAACCACATCGAAGGTCACATCTTCAGTTCTTGCGTTATCTACCTTCGCCGAAGGTAACTGGTAGGCTAATTTTTCCCAATGCTTGGATAACCTTTCCAGTGAAGCCGACCAATGGAATTCCTGCAGGTTGCAGTGTTTCATTTTCTAGCTTCATTTTTCTGTATGTGGAGGCGAAGAGGATGTCAGCTGAGCTTCCTCCATCGACAAGGATCCTGAGTACATCAAATCCTTTTATATTTGCCTTGATGACCAGTGGGTCTGAGTGCGGTTGGTCAAGATCTCTTGCGTCTTCTTTTCCGAAGGTGATGTGGACATGGGACCACTTGGTTTTCACAAACGGAGTCCTTGACGTCACATTATGTACCCTTCGAATGTGTTCTTTTCTTGCCCTTCTTGAGTCTAGCTACTGGGTCGATCCTCCGGAGATAGCGTTAATAGTTTGCCTTTGAGACGTGTAGCTAGGTTCTGAGCTTCTTCCATTGTTTTGCTGGTTTGTTTCTGGGGGCGGTGGCAGTGCTGCCAGGCTTTGAGGTTGAGAGTAGGCATACTGCTGTGCCTGATACGAAGCTTCTCTTGGATAGTTGACGACATGATTGACAGAGTGCGAAGGGTATGTTGACATTGGGTTCCCTTGAGACCAGTTTTCACGATAGTTACTCGTGTGTCTGATGGCCCTCTTCGCCTCTCTTTCTGCAGTCCATTCTTGTTTGAATTGTTGCAGGTTTCGGCACTGTTTTGTTGTATGGCCTTTTCCTTCGCCATGCAGCTCGCAGTATGGAGCACGAGAACTGCTTCTCTGATTGTTTTCTTTTTTGTCTTCGCCGTCTCTCTCTTGGTTGCTTCGCTCTTTCCCCCTTTCATCGTCTTTGTTTCTCTTTTCATCGCCCCTTTCTTCTCTGTTTTCGAGGTTGTGCACCCTTCGATTGTTATGATCTTTTGAATTATCTCTGCTATCGTCGTGCCTTGTGCTTCGACTCGCTTCCTTTTCTTCTTTATACTTCTTCTCGTCTTTGACCAGCTGGGACTGCTTCTTTTCGTCTTCTTTCTTCCTTCGAAATTCATCGTCTGATCTCGCATATTTCTCAAAGGTGTCTAATAGTGCGAAGATGGTTTTGGGTCTCTTCCTTGTTAATGCAGAATGGAAAGGGCCAGCCCTCAAACCCTCCGTTAGTGCATCAATAACTGTCGAAGCCCCTACATCTTTCGCTCTTGATTTTATTTCCATGAACCTCTGCATGTACTCCCTCAAGCCTTCGTCTTGTTTCTGCTCACATGAAAATAGCCTTCCCTGATGAATTTCGGATGCTTGGAAACCCTGAAAGTTGTTCATGAACTCTCTTCTCAACTCGGACCAAGAATTAATGGATCCTGGTTCGAGAGTGGAAAACCATGTCTTCGCAACTCCTTCGACAGCCATGACTAGAGCTTTGGCGTATGTTGAGTTTGTTCCTCCGCCCGATTCTACTGCGGCTTCGAAGGACATGAGGAACTCTCTTGGGCATGTTTTTCCTTGGTACGCCTTTACCTTCGGCATTTTGAAGCTGACCGGCCAAGGTTCGCTCTGTAGCTCTTCGCTCAGGGGAGAATTTTCATTGTAGATGACGCATGGCTGGCTGTCCTTTCCGGAGCTGCTTACTTCGTACACCATTTTTTGCTCGGTTTGCTTGCGAGGCTTGTGATGTGCGTCTTGCTCTTGCTTCCTCAGGTTTTCCATTTCTTCATTGTATTTGTTTAACTTGCTGTCCATTTCGTTGATCTCTAGTTGGGCTTGCACTATTTTCTCGAGCATATCTTTCTTCAGCTTCGCTGTCTTTTCAATGATGGCCAGCTTCTTTTCTCTTTTGACTCTTTCTTGCTCTATTATCCGAAGTCTTTCGGTTATATTGCGTGTTTCGTCATCCTCTTGTTGAAAGCTTGCTGCTTGAGATGTCTCAGCGTTGTTTAGTTGCATTGCTTTTAGGCCTTCTTCTTTTCTTGCCGCCTCTTCGGCTCTTGCTATTTCTTCCGCTTTTGCAGCTTTGTCTCGCTCTTCTTGCTCTCTTGCTGTTCTGAGTTCTGCTTCCTTCGCTAGCCTTTCGCTTTCGGCTTCGGCTTCTGCGCGTTGCGAGTCGCTGAGGTTTGTTCTTGCCTTTGCCTTGGCCATATTGAACGTGGTCGTGGGTTGAAACCGCGGGACGGCGCCAAATGTTGGGGGATCGAAGGTCTTGGTGGGACAGATCGAAGCCCTCCAACGGGTGATAGAGGTGTTTTGGTTCTGGCGAAGCCTTCGGAGGTTGTCGATGCCTTCGAGTCTCCTCGTGAAGCCCTCTTCGCTTGTCGTCGTTGTCTTCTAGTTGGAGCGAAGCCCTCTTTTGTGGTCCGCAGTTCCGGGCGAAGAGGTTCTCGTTCAGGTTCCCTGCAGTTCAATTACGCGAAGCTCTCCTTCTCCCGCGATGCCGGGCGAAGGGGTCAAGTGATTAGAGAGTTCAGAACACGGTGCGAATGATTCCTCCTTTGGCTCGTGGCCCGAAAAACAGATGTCATTCCAGGATCATCTCCCTCCATATTTATAAGGGGAGAATGATCATATTTACATGCATGCCATTGGCTGTATAAGCACGGCTGTTAGTTTGATTGTCTTCTCCGTTTTGTCTTCGCCATTGACTGTTGGTCTTCGCGTGGGTCGGGTAGGGGCTTCGGTGCAGTCCCCAACAAAGCGCACGGCAAAACCTTCCCCGAGTGTCAAGATCGCTCTCGGGGAAGCGAACAAAATAACGGACGATGCCTTAACGGCGTTCCACCTTCCCCGAGTGTTTTGTCTGGAAACTCGCGGGGAAACCTGAACCCTTCCCCGAGTGTTAGATGTTACACACTCGGGGAACCGGACTAGTCCGGGTACCGTGTGATCCGGACTAGTCCGGATACTTGTCCGCTTAGTTCCGGACTCCAGAGACTTGGGAACGGACTAGTCCGCCTAGGACGGACTAGTCCGTGTGTCGTTTTCCCTGAGTGTTTGTGTTCAGACACTCGGGGAAACCCTCCAACTTCCCCGAGTGTTTGTGTTATTACCCTCGGGGAAGATATTTTCCAGAACCATTTTTGTTTGTATTTTCGACTAATCCAATTGATAAACTCAGACATTTGATATATATGACAATGTGCATCCATTTTGACAACCACAGCCATAACCAAAATCATCAAATAGTGTACAATTGAATAATTAAGATACACATAGTCCGCAATCCAACATATAGTCCACAAACGTTCACAAGTGCACACATTGTCTACAAACGCTTACAAGTCCATAAATAGTTCACAACCACTCACAAGCTACACATATAGTCCACAAAACACAAATCATGGATCAACGGGTGGGGGTACATGTGGGAAAAGCGGACGAGCTGCCGATAGATCCATATCTTGCACCCCAGCCTCAACATTCGACCCCGTTGACCCAGGCATCGGCTGCATAAAGGAAGACATAACATTTGTGATGCAACGTGTATAGCACAACCAAGTTTCCTAAGTCTATGTTTTCTAAGTCTATATATGTTTTCTAAGTCTCTAAGTTTGTCTATGTTTTCTAAGTCTGTAAGTTGTGTAAGGTTGGCAAGAGACTCACCGGAGAAGAAATCGGAGGACGAGGAGCGAATGACGGATGTGGCGGCAGCTGGTGACCCAGCGCCGCGAACTGAACTGTGTCTGCGCTTGCCCCTGCGCCTGCACCTGCGCCTGCACCTGCACCTGCTCCTGCACCTGTTGCGCCAAACTCGCCTCGAGGTGCTCCCGTCTGGCCCTCTCTTCTTCAAGCTGGGCCTGCAATATTCAATGAAATGTTAAACTATAGTGCAATATTGAATGAAATGGAAAAATTAAACGAACAAGGAATATAACAGTAATAACCTGGAGGGCCTGTGTAGCAGTCGGTCGTTCGCGTATGCTCGGGCCACCGCTAACAATCCGTGCTCGAATCAGAGAGAGCGTGGGAGTACTCGCCGTGTCGATGACGCTGTCACCGAGTGCATACCGCCCATGCTTCGTGCCTTTTCCCGCCCTCATCACGACTTCTCCATCGAGGTCGTGTGACCTCGGATCATAGTCTTGCCCATATACCTCCTTTGCCACCTCTGAGTACGAACTGAGGCGGCTATAGGCGGTCGGATTGCTGTACGCCTCGGGCGGGTCCTCCGGGTTGTAGTGGATCTCCGCCGTCACCTTGCCCTTGTGGGACAAAGCAAAAGCCTCGAATGTGTTAATAGGACTCACCACCATGAGGCGCTGACTGAGGAAAGAAGCATGATTACAAATTATGCATTATTGAGAGTTAGAGTGAAGAAATGATTTGACATACATATTTTGCCGCATATTCGTTGAGGCTAAGACTGCCCTGATGGTGTGATGGACCTTGCATCATCAACCGACGCTGTCGGCAAGCCTCGTGCCTCGAAGCCCAGTCATGGGCGCACCACTTGCCCACCAAGACATTCCAGCACTCGCTATGCGCTGCCATCCACCACGGAGTCGCCTGCACGTCATCAAGCATATGACATATACGAAGGTCAAATGAAACATAGTTAATGTCATTAAAGATTGTTCTGTATTTACCTCCAAGTATTGTTCCTTCGTTAGCGTCATCTTTACTGCGGCCTTCCTGTCAACCCTCACATCCCTGACAGCGTGGTAATCAACGATGGCTTGGGCGCGCGCCTCGTACATCATGTCCTTGACAAGTTTTTGACACGCTGTACGTGCCACCTGCCGCGCCAGGTCCCCGTATCCTTCTTCAATTCTGTAGAAATCCTGCATACAAATGCGGTGTATCAAACCATTATTTCAAGAATGATCAATAAAATGCTATGTGTTGAGCAATGTAGTGAGGAAGACTTACCCACAGGTCGTTGATCACCCGCTCCATCTTGTTGTTGAACTTCTTGCCATCTCGATCCACCACGTCGTCCACGGCGGCGTAGTGATCAAAAGTGTCGGCAATCTCTAATCCCTCCAGAAGCTGCACCAATCCAGGGTAGTGTTGCTTGCACAAAGTACCTAGGATGCAGTTGACCTTGCGTTTGTGAGAACCACCAGCGGGAGAAGTCCAAGACCTGCCAAAATCATTAAGATAAAGTGTTAGTATCAATTGTTATTTAAAACAAATGAAATGAAAGTGTATTGGTAACATGTAAAGTAACTTACCGGGGAGGGACAGGGCGAACTATCGGACGACGGTCCAAAGGTATCGGTCGCTTCGGCAAGGTCGACGACCCACGCACCCGGGGTGCATTGGCCTGGCCGTGCTCTCCCTCGTCCTCGCCGTGCTCCCCCTCCTCGCCCTCGCCCTCCTCCTCGTCCCCCTCCCCGTCCTCGCGCTCCTCCCCATCCTCGCGATCCTCCACCTCCTCCTCAGACGACTCAAACTGTTGCTCCTCCTCGTGCTCAAGCGACGGTGACCTCGCTCCACCTCTCCCTCGACCTCTCTCTCCACCTCTGCCTCCACCTCTCCCACCTCTCCCTCCACCTCTCCCACCTGTCCGTCCACCTCTCCCACCACCCTTGCTTGCTCCTCTCTGCTGACTACCCTCACCACGGTAAAAGATGGACAAGGACCTCATCGTAGCTTTGGTCACAGCTTTGCCTACGCCGCCCACCATCGTTCTTCAATCACCTGCAATTAAAACAAGTCAACAAATCAGCATATTTTAAAAAAAGATAACAAAGTATTATAAATAAAGTAAAATAATAATCGAAATCTAATTAGTACGGATCATACATGTATCAGAATTCAGAAATAATCATCATCGTCGATGATAGGTGGATCATTAGTCTCATCGTCAATATCGTGCATGTCGACATAATCATGCAGGTTCTCCGAAGGAGGAATGTCGTCATCACTGTCCAGATGTAATCGCTCAAGAAGTTGTAAGTCCCGCGCATTATCAACCTCATCTCCAACGTCCTCATTGTCTACTTCCATTTCGAAAACTTCAGTTAAGTCTATCACAAAACTCCCTTCCACCCCATTGTCTTGAAAGAAGTCATCTTCCTCATATGTGTTTGGGTCTATAGTGTAATCGGCATCGTTTGGGACAGGTAGTTTACCGTGTGGCGATACCTTGTACACAACATCCCAACCTCGGAGATGTTCGTCGGTTTGGCACGGGTATGAGAGATAATAAACTTGCGTGGCCTGAGTAGCCACGATATAGACATCGTCTCCTGGTAAGACGGTTGACTGTCGAATTTCAACTAGCCCAAGATTAGGAGTCCGTCTCACTGCTTCAGGGTCAAACCAATGGCATTTGAAAATGACAGGATTAAGAGGTTTGCAACCAGGAAAATCTAATTCGTATATCTTTTCGATTCTTCCATAATACTCGACGCCATCATCGCTGGGCGTAAAAACTCCCGTATTTGTGGTTCGTCGATTGGGACGACTCTCCTCGTAGCTTGTTGTGTGAAAGCGATATCCGTTGACGTCATAACCGTTAAATGACCTAACCCTATAGTCACAGCCGCTGGAAACTTGTCTCAACTCGGCATTCATGGACTCATCAGTTTGGCCCTGCATGATAGAGCAGGATAGGTCATCATTTAAGAGCAACGTAATGCATGTCAAACTAAACACGAAATAAATCGGTTTCACAGTACCTTTTTTTTTTAACCAAGAAATGAAATCGGGTTTTCCACTCCCCGCACCATGTTTAAGTAGGGTGTCAATTTCGTTCGAAGTAGGATTCCTTGAACGTTGCCAGAATTGATTAACAAATTCTCTGTGCCAACGAGGGAAAAGATTAGAGGTTTGATACAGAAGAATGACTATTCGAAAGTAGGTTTGTTGAGAACTTACTTTATATATGATGCAGTTTCCTTAAGGTTGGTCAACACATATAGCATGATCGTGCGCCACTCATTGTATGCCAAGAACTTGCTGGTGGCACCACTTGCACTTCCGAGTTGCCCTTGGAAAAGGCTGAGGCGTGAGTCATTTTCAGCAGCATTGTAACGAGGGGGTGGATTATGCACGCTAGGAAGGTTGTCAGCATAGTACTTTGTAGTGAAGTTTGACACCTCCTCGAGAAGGTTTGCCTCTGCCATGGAAGCTTCAATTTTGCATTTATTTTTACATTTAGTTCGGAGAACCTTTAGACATCTCTCAATGGAATAGCACCAACGGTTCTGCACAGGCCCACCCATTCGTGCCTCATACGGGAGGTGCAAAATCATATGCTGCATCGAAGTGAAGAAGTCGGGTGGAAAGATTTCTCCAACTTACAGAGCAACACAGGAGCCATTTTTTCCATGTCTACAATCATCTTTTTTGGTATCTCCTTAGCACAAAGTTGTCGGAAGAAATAGCTCAACTCTGCCAGCGCTTGCCATACATGGTCAGGGACATAGCCTCGAACCATTGAGGGGAGAAGCAGCTCAAGCCACACGTGGTAGTCATGACTCTTGACCCCAGTGATTCGCATAGTTTCCAAGTTCACTCCCCTCCTCAGGTTCGATGCAAACCCATCAGGGAACATTAAGGTTTTAAACCATTCAAGTACTTCCCTCCTTTGGGCCCTCGTCAAGACGAAATCAGCCTTAGGCTTTGTCCATCTCTTGTTGCCGGGTTTAGGAGGCGCCATGTCAAGCTTAGGTCTGTCGCATAAGGTTGCTTGATCCAATCTTGCCTTAACGTTGTCTCTTGACTTATCAGCATAGGCCATGATCGTACAGAAAGATGCCTCCCCAATATTTTTTTCTGTGTGCATTGGGTCAATGTTATGTGGAAGAAGAATGTCGTCCATATAGGAAAGCCTATACAAGCCCGAGATATGAACCCAGGCATGTAGCTCACCATATCCCTCAAAACCATCTCCACTTTCATTGACCTTGAGAGCATCTAACTCGGCACGAACATCGGCACATATCATGATCTGTGGTGCAGGGTCGTTAACTTCGACACCTTTCGTAAAGTTCTTTATGTCTCTTCTGAATGGATGGTCAAGAGGGAGGAATTGTCGGTGTTTGTCGAACGAAGAATACTTGCCACCCTTCTTCAAGTAATTAAACATCAGCTTTGACTTGCATACTGGGCATGGGAACTTGCCGTGAACACACCACCCACAGAATATCCCATATGCCAAGAAGTCATGCAGAGAATACTGGTACCAAACATGCATTTTGAAGTTTGTTTTTGTTGCTTTGTCGTATTTCAATACCCCTTCCTTCCAAGCACGTTCCAAATCATCGATCAGTGGCTCCATGAACACATTCATATTATTCCCCGGATGTTCAGGAATTATCAAGGACAAGAATATGAACTGTCGTTGAAAGAGGACGCCGAGGGAGAGATTGAGGGGTATAACGAACACGGGCCAACAAGTGTATGAGGCAGCTCCCATTCCATAAGGATTGAACCCATCTGTTGCCAGTGCAACACGTACATTACGAGGCTCATCTGCTTTCCTATGATGGATTCGATCAAAATGTGTCCACGATTCACCATCGGCCGGATGTACAAGATTATCGGGATGGTATCGCACTCCTTTTTTGTGCCATGTCATCTGTTTCGCAGTCTCTTCGGTCATGTAAAGACGCTGGATCCTCGGTATGAATGGGAGGTACCGTAGGATTCTCGCAGCGACCGACGTGATTCTACCTCCAGGTACCGTGACGATGAGCACTTTGGACAGTACAAGGCTTCTGCATGTTCTTTACGGAATAACACGCATCCTTTCGGACAAGCATGTATCTTCTCATATGGCATCTTAAGTGCACGAAGTAGTTTCTGTGACTCATACATGTTCTTTGGCAGAATGTGACCTTCCGGAAGCATGCTGGCAATAACTGCCAACATGACATCGAAATTACGGTGACTCAGGCTAAACTGGGACTTTACGGCCATCAGACGCGCAATGGCATTCAGTTGAGAAACCTTGGTATGGCCGTGAAGGGGCCGCTGTGCCGCAGCCAACATATCATAATACGCCTTTGCGCTTGGCTCTGGCTCCTCCTCCCTGCACCCTTCCTCGAAGTTGTGTGCCTCTGCATAGTCATTCAACATGTCTGCTACCCCGGCATCCTCGTCAAAAGCCTCGTCGATGCGTGGTCTCACGACCTCGTGTCTCACACGATCAGCCTCACCATGGCTGGTCCACCGTTTATAGTTCTCCATGAATCCATGCTTTACGAGATGTTTACCCATTTCCTTCCTTGTTTGCTTCTTACGGTTTTCACATTCACTACATGGACAGAAAGTCCGAGGAGGATTTCCTTTAACATTGGCAAATGCTTTGTTCATGAAACCTTGAGTCTTTTTAATCCATTCCTTAGTCCACGAACTCTGACTTTGGCGGCCCGTGTACATCCACTCACGGTCATCCATCCTCTAACATATCACCGAGTAATAGATAAATCAATTGCATCTACCGTTCACTTATACAGTCTAATAGGTGAAGATAGGTCCTAATCCCACCTGAGGATGTGCAGATGAAGTTAGTTTTCATGCTCTACTCCTATCCAAGACGGAATTTCAACAGCACCTCCCCGTTGTTCTCCAAATACACGTCCTGACAAGGAGATTGTGTATCCGGAGAACAACAGGGAGATGGTGACGAAACTCTGTCTCGGAGAGGAATAGAGCACGAAAACTAACTCATCTACACATCCTCGGGCTGTCCAAAAAACGTGGACAATTCGAAACAGATACGTCTATACATATGCAGTTCTTTGCATATCTATAGCCGTATCTCTTTCGAACCGGAGACATCTAACTAGGTTTTCCGTGACCTACAAACATGAATCAAAAAAAGAGAGTCTTTTATGTCTCACCTAGCTATCCAGCAAAGTGAGGACTCAAGGACGATGCAACAAACTCACCCTGCAAAAAAATAGAACATAATAGTGTCAATTTGGTAAAATTCGGCAGCACCTCCCCTACACGATGAGGTTTCCAAAACCTGCAACTAAACCATGTCATTTTGGACAGCACGTATTTCATATTTAAACATTTTAGAGAATAAATATCATTCATTTTCAAATTGTCAACGAATCAGTGAACAAAATTAGAACTAATTGCTCACTGCCCACGAAACAAACTGAATTGAAAAAAAAAGAAGAGAGCCACGGTCTGCTCACCTTGCGGAGATGGAGAAGAACGCCGGGGAAGCGGGCGGCGACAAGGCAGGAGGGTCGGGGCCGGGGACTGGCAGGAGAGGAGCCGGGACCGGGGGCCCGCGACGGCGTCTCCTGCTGCGGGTCTGGGCCAAGGCGGCGCGCCGCCACCGGGGCCGCCGAGTGCGGGGGCGAGGCCGGGGCAGAGGGGCGGGGAGTCGTCGACGGCGTCGGGTGGCCGGGTCGCGGCGGCGTCGAGTGGCCGGGACTTTGCCGGGGAGGCGAGGCGGAGATGGAGGCGGCGGCGGGGGCGGGGGCGGGGGCCGGAGCAGCGGGGGCGGGGCCGAGCTCCGGGCCGCGGCAGTGAGGAGCGGGGTGCGGCGGGGCCGGGGTGCGGCGGGAACGAGCGGGGTGCGGCGTGGGTGGGGTGCGGCGGCGTCGGGTGGCCGGGTCACGGCAGCGTCAACTGGCTGGGTCGTGGCGGCGTCGGGTGGCCGGGTCGCGGCGGATGCGGGGGCGGGGTGCGGCGGCGAGCTCCGGGCCGCGGCAGCGACGAGCGGGGTGCAGCGGAGACGGGGTGGGGTGGCGAGGAGTGCAGTGCGGTGGGGGTGGGGTGCGGCGGCGTCGCCGGGAAGACGCGCGGCGAGATTTCAATTTTGATTGAAAATTAGGTAATTAAGGGA
The DNA here is from genome assembly GCA_007726485.1 of Eragrostis curvula. Taxonomy (NCBI): domain Eukaryota; kingdom Viridiplantae; phylum Streptophyta; class Magnoliopsida; order Poales; family Poaceae; genus Eragrostis; species Eragrostis curvula. The sequence continues at coordinate 36,034,748 of CM017440.1, read as the reverse complement.
TCGGAGGAGAACGCACGGCCCCGTGAGCGGTTAAGTCCCCACCCCCCCCCCCCCCCTTCCCCGAGTGTCCAGATCCAGGACACTCGGGCAATTCATTTCCTGCGCAACTCAAAAAAAATTATAAAATAGCAAAAAATTCAAAAAATCTCAAAAATTTGGGATTACACGGGGCGGACAAGTCCGCATATTTCCGGATGGGACGGACTAGTCCGGCTGTACCCGGACAAGTCCGGGTATCGTGTTTTTCACCTTTAACCGTGGACAACTTACCTCTTCGTTTTCATCTTCCTCATTCTCCACCAAAACTCTCTCTCCTCTTCCTTCGGCGACCAAGGGCGATCCTCCGGCGATCTCTTTTCCCAACCGATCAAGGAGTCAAGTTTTGGGGGAGTGGAATTGTGGGACGCGGATTAGTCCGTTTCCTTCCGGATTAAGCCGTTCTCTCAAGGTATCCCATCCTTTTCGGCTCAATCCCCTTGTTCCCTAGGGTTTAGTCCAAAATCCCAGTAGAGGAGATGTTTTCTAGGATGCTTTAGATGTACATTGTGCAATATGGCTAGGATTTGGTGTCGATTTGCATTACTTGATTACTTAGGGTTAGGGTTCGACAGAACCCGGACAAGTCCGCCTGTATCCGGACAAGTCCGCCTATTGCCGGACTAGTCCGTGATATGCCGGACTTGACCGTGTTCTGATGAACCAGAACTCTGAATTGTTGATTCTGCTTCACACCTTTGTCTCTTCTCTTCATCTCTTAATCCCTAGTGCTTGTTGCTTCTGTCAGCCGCAGTCATGGATGATGGTGGTAACGCCGGGAACCGGGAGAAGCGCACCAAGCATAGGCACGATGAAGGGGGCAGCTCCAAAAGAGGGAGAGGCAAGCCACGGAGTCGCAGAGTGCGTCTTCAGACTGTCACCTCAAGCATGTATGAGACTAAAGAAGAAAGGGCACAAGAGGATGACAACACCAATCTCATTGGTCCTTTAAAGTTGCATGAACCAAAAGAAGATCCGGCGATGCTAAGAGACCGCTGTAACTACAAAAATGAGGACAGCTGTAGCCTTGGCAAGAAGGAAGAAAGATGTCTACTCTGTTGCTAAGATGGCATATGATCCACGTTTTTGGAGTTACTTCCATGAGGATTACTATGCATCTGTCTACTTGCCTTTGACTACCCCTGTGTGTCCAAGCAAGTTTGTTGATTGGGGCTACATGGAAAAGAGAAAGCTTCCTGTGTTTGAGGAAGTGATTGCAGCCTGCAAGTATCATGGCCTCATAGACATTCTGAAGTTTGATTACCCATGGAACAATGAGGTCATTGTTCAGTTCTACTCCACTGTCTTCTTCAAGCCTGATGGAGATCAGAAGATCACATGGATGACAAATGGAGAGCAGTACTCAGTCACACCTAAGAGGTTTGCTGCCATTCTCAAGCTCATGACTGGTAAAGGGGCAAGGATTCATGCTGCTGATGCTCTTCGCACTCACGAGATTGACTTCATGTACAACACCAGCGGAACTTACATTCCTCCCAAGACTACCGGTCTTCTTCCCTTCTATCGTGTGCTGCACAGGATTTTGAGGAGCACCTTGGCTCCAAGGGAAGGTGATGCTGGCAGCATTCCCGCTTATGAGCGAAACCTGCTGCGTTGGATTCGTGGCCAGGACAAGTTTGATGTGTTTGACTTCATCTATGAGGAGATATATGACATTGCCACTAATCCCACTCGTGCTTGTGGCTATGCTCCATACATCATGTGCATGATTGAGGCCGTGACCAAGTTGGAGTTTGTCAAGGATGTCACTCACACAGCTCTTCAGCCTCAAGCTCCATCAGCCTCAACTACACCTGCTCCTCCTCCTCCATCTCAGCCTGTGGCAACCCGAAGTGGTAGAGCCACATCTCAGCCCGCTCCCAATCCCGGAGGTCTGTTCAAAATGTTGAAGTCCATCTGCCGAGACAACTCCGTTCGAGCTCAGAAGGAGAGGGCAGCTAGAAAGAAGGACACTCGATGCATCAAAGCCTTGTATGCTGAACAGGGCATTCTGCCAGCTCGTTCCTCATCTGGCTCTGAAGCTGAAGACAGTGATGAGGTTGTGTATGAGGATCCTTCCGAGTCCTTCACCCCCGCGGAGCGTGCTTTCTTTGATCAATTCACCGCTGGTCCGTCCACTAGTGCAGCTGCTCCGGCATCTCAAGCTGAAGAAGATGATGATGATGTCGATGATGATGAAGCGAGCAGTGATGGCGGCGATGGAGGTGATGAGGACTTCATGGGGGAATAGCGGCTACATCGACAATCTCGATCTTTTTCTCTTCCTTTTTGGTGTCTTGATGCCAAAGGGGGAGAAGAAAAGCTTTATCCATCTATCTATCTATCTATCTATCCTAGCTGATCATGGACTTGGTGTGATTTGAAAAACTCTTTGTGCTTAATTAGATGTTGGCTTGTAATCGTTATAACTATTTATGTAAGACTATGTTGGCTTGAATGCACATGTTTAGGGGGAGTTTTTCACTCTCAATGAAAGCTTTATTTGGTTGTCATCAATCACCAAAAAGGGGGAGATTGAAAGTGCATCTAGGCCCCCTAGTGGGTTTTGGACGATTGATGACAAACAATTAAAGGTCTAATGATTTTTGAATGAGATTATGTGCAGCAAAAGATGGAAATGCGTGTTTGATGTTCCCTCAAAATGAAAAAGAAAGAGAAAAGGCTGCCTATGTCTTTGAATTTTATTTCCTATCTTTGAATAATAGGTATGCCATACTATCAAGAGGGATACGACGTAAAAAGTTGTGAATGTGTCTAAGTGCTCAAAATTCTAACTTCTTTTGCATCAAGAGGGCTAACAGGCAGTTTTCAGGCTTTGGGAGCCGGACTAGTCCGCCTGGAGCCGGACTAGTCCGTATATCGTCTCATCCGGACTTGTCCGGGTACTTGTCCGCTTATTTGCGGACTCCAGAGACTTGGCAACGGACTAGTCCGCCAGGGACGGACTAGTCCGGGTGTCGTGGTACGCGGACTTGTCCGGGCACTTGTCCGCTTATTAACGGACCACAGAGACTTGGTAACGGACTTGTCCGCCAGGGTCGGACTAGTCCGTGACTCAGGGTTTTCCAGACTTGTCCGCTGACTTGTCCGCAAGTTTTTGTGCCTAAACACTTTCCCCGAGTTTTTGTGCCAAAACACTCGGGGAAGATGTTTTTAAGAACAATTTTCTTTTGTTTTCTCGACAAATCCAATTGACAAACACAAGGCATTTAATTTATATGACAATATACATCCATTTGATGACACAAATATCATCAATACGCACATATATCACCAATATGTCACATAAGTTCAAATATATCACAAGTCCACATAAGCAAATACATAGAACTAAAAAGGTACATAAGTTCAAATACATCACGTACAAGTTCACAACAATGACAACTGAAGTTCACATCTCAAGTTCACAATATTGACAACATAAGTTCAAAACAGAAGTTCACAACAACAGTTCAGAAGCAAGCTCGCGGCGTCTCCGGTGTGCTTTTCTTGAGTACTTGCCCCTTCGAGCGTCTCCTCATCTCTCCTCATCTCTGGATTTAGCTGTAAAGGAGATGTGTTAGCAAAGAGACGGCTAGAATATTGTTTTAATTAATTCGATAGTTGTATACATAAGGATTGAAGTTCAACTCAGGTCAAAAAAAAAAAGAATTGAAGTTCAACTAAATGTACCCTTAGAAAGGACATGATGAGATAGCTTCATTGCGGGCGGGACTACTCGAAGCCAATATTATCTCGGTGTCACCTTCGTTTGATGGTGTCTCCGGTACTTCGGTGCTACCTTCGTTTATTGGTGTATCCGGTATATGCATCGAATCATCGCTTGATGAAACGGGTGCTTCAATATAGTAACCTGATGCATGAGGATCCGCATAAGGTAGTGCAGTTGTTGGACTGTCTAGGTGCTCAAGTTTGTAGTTAAGGGGCGATGTATAGACTGGTTGTAGCATACCTGCTTGCTGATGAGATGGTCCAAGTGCACCTCCTACTTCAGAAGTCCCCTCCCCGTCCTCATCTTCTAGCAGAAATAAATTGTAGCAGAGTCGTGGGATGGTGTCTGCAGTAAGAGTGACAATTGTTAGAGGAAACAATGTAACATTATCGGAGGTACCATATGTTGTAACTTCAGTTACCGTTGGCCTGAGCTGCATGTGCATCCGTCGGTGGAAATGGTCGTACTCGAATCCAAATATTCCATATGTCCATTGTAGTAGAGCGTTTGCGGATGCCAATTTGCATTACCGGAGGTATAGTTGATGGGCATGCATATGTTTCCATGCTGAATGCGAGATCAGCGGGATTGACACGGATATTTTTAACTACACATATGTTCCTGAAGATTGTAGGTATGAGATGGGTCTGGTGCCAAAAGACTGGTGGCAGTCCAGCTACGACCAGCAGCAGTGATTGGCGGTTTTCGACATTCTGTGGGCCTGAATAAGATTGGGTCTGGGAGCGGGGAACTGTGTCATTGATCTCTACTTCAATGGAACCATAATTGAGCGTCAATGGTAACATCGAAAGGTACCGTTGGTCAAGTTTAAGGAATGGGTGACGCAAGATCCTAGTGATCAGTTTAGGGTCGCCAGTTATCAGCACATAGTCACAAAGGTACTGGGAGATATGATTTAACGGAAGGAGCACACCCGTCTGTTCGTGTAAGGCTGACTGTATCAGTTGGTTATCGATGAGAAATGGAGAATGGGTCTTCAAAACTACTACGAGGCCTAAAATTTTTGCCTCAACGTAGTCTATCTCATGCTCATCAAAGATCACGAGGTGTGGGTAGTGGAAAGACGCCGACATCTCCTGCATAAAATAAGATTGATGTGTCACTAGAATAAAATCTTCATGATTGATGTAACTTGATTATCTTACTCAATTGGATAACTAACTACATATGAAGCTAAAATTGCTAAGTAAAATTAGCTAACTAACTAGTACTATCAACATACAAGTATTTGTCAATTACCGGGCAAATTGCAAATCCATCATTTTGCAAGCATTTCATAACATACAAAGAATTGAACAAACAAGGCAAGCCTCCACTATCAACATATACATTCATCATTTCCATACATTTTCACATGCAATTTAACCTAAAATTTGCATATAAAGCAATTCAAATTTAATTTGCATACAAAGCAATTCAATTTTGACCACCACAATCTATTCCATTTCATACAATTCAATTTTTCCAAAATGCATACAAAGCAATTCAATTCCATTTCATTCCAAGCAAAATTTGTATATTGGAAAAGGCAGGAAAAAAAAAGAGAAAGAAAAGAGAGAAGAAACTCACCTCGGGTGGCTGGCCGTCGGGTCGGGGGAGGCTGGCGTCGGGAGCCCGGCTGGACTGAGCGGGCGGAGTTGGGGGTGGTGGAGGAGGTGGAGCCGAGCCGGGCCGGAGTCGGGGGAGGCCGGGGGGAGGCCGCCGGCGTCGGGTGTCTTCCTCGTCGGGGCGGGGGCGGCGAAGCTCGGTGTGGCGGGGGCGCCGGTGTCGTGGAGGAGGCGGGGCCGCCGGTGTCGTGGACGAGGGGCGGCGCGACGTGGCCGGGTAGCCGGTGCCGGGGAGTGGCGGGGCCGCGGCGGCGACGGGCGGGGGAGGGAGGACGGCGGGCGCGGCGGGGGAGGGAGTGCGGCGGGCACGGCGGGGGAGGGAGGGCGGCGGGCGCGGCGGAGGAGGGAGGGAGGCGGGCGCGGCGGAGGGAGGGCGGCGAGGGAGGACGGCGGGCGCGGCGGAGGAGGGAGGGAGGTGGGCGCGGCGGGCGCGGCGGAGGGAGGGCGGCGAGGGAGGACGGCGGGCGCGGCGGGGGAGCGCGGCGGGCGCGGCGCGGGAGGCACAATAATGGAAAGTGAGAGCGAGTGTGTGGAGGAGGACGCCCGCGCGCGCAACTGATATATATATAAGGACACCACGTTTCCCGAGTGCCTAGATGCAAGACACTCGGGGAAGCTCCTGCCGCCGTCAACACAGCTCTTCGACGTGAGCACGGGCGACACATTTCCCGAGTGTCACGGATAAATACACTCGGGAAAAGTTATTTTCCCCGAGTGTCCTTGTTTCCCCGAGAGTTTTATCACGACACTCGGGAAAAGTGCCTTTCCCCGAGTGCCCGATGAATTACACTCGGGGAAAGGTTAGGCGCTCGGGGAAAAGCTGATTTCTAGTAGTGCGAGAAGTCTATGGCGGCTAGCTCCCTGTAGCAGCTTCGTTCGAAATTATTCAGCAAGAGCTAGCGCTCACCGGGTTGATCATATAATTGGGATTTAATTGTTTCATCTTTATTCTTATTATTTGTCTTCTGAGTTCACTTCCGTGCCCGTGCGTCGTGCGTCGCCTCCTCTAGAAAATTTCGGCGCCGACAGGTGGCCCTCTCTAGGGCTGGCAATAAAACTCGCAACTCGCAAGCTAGCTCTGCTCGGAGCAAACTCGGCTCGACTCATTTTAATTTTTATCAAGCCGAGCTAGGTTTTTAGCTCGTTAATTTAACGAGCCAACTCGAACCAGCTCATGAGCAGCTCACGAGCCAAAACGAGCTGCGTGAGAATAAGAAACCTAACCCACAGCCCAGTCCTCTGGTCTCAATTCTTCTTTGCAAAGCCTAACCCGCGTACAAATCTGAATGTATAATTAAGGGCAGGTAACGACACTTATTGCCTTTCCACGTATACATCTACACACGCCACGCCGCCACCACTATCCGTTACAACATGTAATCTTTTTATTCAAATGTTTGTTTAAGACATTTAGTTACCTTGGATAGATTGACATGCACGAGTGATGATATATGCTATTTGCGCATGTGCCGCTGTATTCTCCTTAATTTAAAAAACTATTGAAAAATGTGTGTTTCATCCTTAATTCATTGAGCCACAATAAGCTAGCTCGTGAGCATATAGAGCTGAGCTGAGTTACGATTTTTACTCGTTTACCTTAATGAGTCGAGCCGAGGTAGCTCGATATTCTTACGAGCTAGAGTGAGTTGAGCCGAGCTGAGCCGACCTGGCTCGGCAGCCAGCCGTAGCCCCCTCGCACGCGACACCCCCTGCCTTGTTGATGGAAAAAAAAAAGTGAAAACGCAGCGCTCTCGGCTCCCTCGATCCGCCCGTCGCCGCCGCTCCTCGCTTCCTGTCCTCACTCCGCCAGGAAGGTCGCGGAGCCGGTTGAGGAGAGGAGGTCGCTGGCGGTGCCGACGGGGGAGCTGTTCCTGGGGCTCGCGGCGCTGCTGATGCACGGGGTCGGACGGTGTCTGGCGGCGCCTGCGGTTGAGGAGGTGGAGGCGCGGGACGGGGTGGTGTGGGAGCAGGACGTGGAGGCGGAGCGGCGTAGCAGGGAGCTCACCAGCCTCGGGTTCAGCTTCTCTGCGGCGGGCCTCCTCTTCCCCTACCACATCAGCGTCGGGCAGATCCTGCGTCCTCCGCCTCCACCCACGCGCGTGGGACTTTGGTGAAGCAGCGACGATGCAAGCGGTCCGCCTCCCTTTCCCCCTCCTCTGCGTCGTCGCCCTGGCGCCTCGCCGGCTTCCGCGTTTCGATGTGTTGAGGAAGAAGTCCCAGAGATGGACGACTTCGAGGAGTAGTTCCAGATAGAGCCCAAAGAAGCATCACAAGCCTGCCCCGTTCGACGTTTACTCGGTGAGTTTTATACGAATCCTCACCAGCACTTCTCTTCTGGAGAAGTATCCGTTCCTGCAATTTACGTTGTGATGAAGAGCAGCCGGCGCAGATGTGGCTCACAGAAGGCCAGACGCAGTCCTCCTCCACTGGTGCGAACCGAATTCATTTTCCTTCTCCATATGCTTTCATGCCCTTGAACCGTTTGATAAATTGTGGACATAGCAGAAACCTCCTGTGTATTTAGTTGATGACGGATACATAACAAAGGGATTGTGTCTGATCCGTTTTGAATCTGTGAGGCATGGACTACTTTGTTCTCATCCATACAATGCTCACAGCTGAATTAGAATGACGGATAAATCTACTCGACAAGACAGGGGAAGAATATGCATCTTCAGCCATCAAGGGTACAAACACGTTAGACAATGGTGAGATGTTCTAAATGTTTGGTCATAAGGTGATGCAGGATTTTACCCTGTACAGACCATTGACCTTTCATGATTCTGCACGACCTGATCATGACCTGCGACATCATCGTCTCGCTGCCGATGGTAACTGTGCAGAGGAGTTCTTGGTCAGCGTTGATAGAAACTCCAGGGGGCAACCAGATGGTGTTTGTCAAAGGTAAATCTATTTGAGACCAACCTTAACAAAGTAGGTTACTGTGTAGATTCCCCTTGCTTTATTCCAAAGTTATCAACCTTCTGTCAGTAATACGGATTGCATATCTGACCATTCCAATCCACATTCCAAATTCTCTATTTCTTAACCTTGTAATCAAAACTTTAAATTATTTCCTCTTTTTCTTTCTTTTCTTTTTAAAATTTGAGTTTCCCAGGGATTTCATTGAAGTTGAAAATTATGACACGCCGACAATTCTGCATTGAAGTAGGTTAGCTTACTCTTCCTTAAATTCTAATACTTGGGGACAGTTCTGCATGGGAAGTAGTTCAATCTTTCTGAAGCTGCTATCCCATTTGTGCAATCAGAAACTTACCATGGTGGAAGTTTCGGAAGGTACTCAGTAAAACTTATTATGTATCTATATAGTTCAATTAGATTTGCCCTTTCGATAGAATGATTTTTTTTTACACTCAGATTTTGAAAAAATAGCACGCTTTGAGGTGGAGCTTACAGGTTTGACGATGGTTTATATATTATCTCCTTTGTGTAAACTCACCTCTGTTGGACAATTTCACTTGGGGATAAACATGTAGCAGCATGCTCACTGGTCATTAAAGTTAATGATTTTTATAGAACCTCTGCTGTTGCATGTTCCGATTTAAGAGGAGTATCCTTTGATTTTTTTTTTTAACGATCTCCACAATTCAAAATCTGAAAAATCTTGAGTTGCTAGATAGATAATGAATTTTAGTATTGGTGTTATTTTACATTAGCCTAAGGTTTGTTTTGCTTCTCCACCATACTCTTCTATTAAGAAGTTGACACACATTCTAATTACTCTTTGAATTTTTTTCCATGCCTTTATTTTTTGTGAATTTAAACCATGCTGTTGGTACAGGACCTCTGTTTTGACTTCCTAGGTTATATTGGCAGTTTGCTGATTTAAACTTTTACATATATCTAATAGGGTCTCTCCTTCCATGTGCAGATAGCTTAAAATCTAGCTGTGTGAACCTGACATCCCAAGACAAAGACATGGAACAGACAGTCCTTGCAAATGCACGGGTCTTTGTAACCAGAGGCGGAGGTTTAAGAAATTCTGAAAAATTTAAGTTATTAGAGCAGCTTACTAAAAAACTTGGTGCATCAGGTTTGAGCTTCTATATGAAATCCATAGTCTTTGATATTTTATCAAGGTCTCATGTGAAATTATGCCCGTGCACACACTAACTTTCTGAATGGATACTTCTCTCATGTGACCTGCACTGCCATTGATGCAGGGTTTTTTGACCTGGTGCATGCTAGCATGAGTTTCTATATCTGGTTGTGCCCATCTTGTCCGACACTGATTATAGGTTGTAAATTGCATTTCTAGCAAAATTAACCTCTGTGAGAAGTAGCAAGAATTATTTTACAAATGTTCAATATTCGTTCTACTTTCTTAGAAAGTGTATTAATCCCGGTAGACCCACACTATTTCTAATAGGCATCACAAGTTAAGCATAAATTAATAATTGATGAAAATTCATAATGTTGCTACTCTCTGGTTCTGGACTTGTTTACTGGAGGTTTGACAAAAACTATTTTGCATTTGATATTAGATTGTCTACACTGGAAATTAACAAGAAAAATTAAGGAAGTGTCAAGCAAAAACCCAAGGATCCCACATCCTAAGTAGTTCATGACTGAGAACATTGCCATGAGTGAGAACCTTGTGATGCTCCCACTCAGTTAGACATCAACATGTTTACAACCACAAAGAGTGGATATGAGACATGTACCACTAGATTTGTCATTAAAAATACATCTTATAATGCTATAGTTTCATAAATATAAAATAAGTATTAAGTTGTCAAAGTAAAAGCCCCAAGTTAAATCTTAAAGATGGCAGAAAATAGAAATTAACCAGATAAATAAATGATTCTGGTATTTCAAAAGAAGCAGTGTACGTGGTCACTACGGCGTGGATCAACGCCTACCATCACATGAGCTTCAACAGTTTCAATAAAAAAAAAAACCCTACCGCATATTTTTCAGGCATCAGGAGATGAGACGGTGTTAAGGTTATGCAAAATGCATTTGTTAAAGGATCTCTCCATTTTTTCTCCAGACTTTTTTTATATAGATTCAGTTGAATAGATTCTAATTAATGTTGGTGCAACGACATGCTTGTGCTTTTTATTTATTTTATTTTATTTTATTGCAGAAAACACGAAGGAAACATGAGGCTGATGATGGGTGACGGTGGTTGCATGGAGTTTCTGAACTAGCAAGAATTTTATGTGTTGTCCGCACAAAGTTCATATGTCATGTCTTCATGCAACATACTTTGAAATGAACAAAAATTTGGTCTTACTGTGTAGGGTGCAAGAAAGTATGATTTTATCTGTTGGGTGCACGAAAATATGATATGTTATTTTTGAAATTTCATTGGTTTGGGTATTCTTTTCTTAAATCTCAAGTAAAAAGATAATTCAAACAAAATGCAAGGGAAGTTAGAAGCATTGTATGAAACATACTAATTTGGTTGAAATTGCATCTGGGCTTGCCATTTATGTTTTAGTTGTATGACAATCATTTTTTACGCATACATTCTTTTATTATTTATACATGTATGTATGTGTTTAGACGTCAGATCACAGTGCAGATATTGTGAACGATTAAGCATAGCATAAAACATTAGTGCAGAGTACACTGACGGTCAAAGAGATTGATTTTAGATTCAGTTGAATCATGCCATCACCTTTACTAATCCCTACACAACGTCCAAACTTTTTCTAAAAGAGATGTAGGCAACTGGCCTGTAAAATGGCTGATGATACTTGTGTATCAATAAGATCAAAATACGTGTATAACAGGTTGAATTGTCAATCAAATCGGGCTACATCCTTTATAAAGTCAAATATTTAATTCACCTGATTCTCGACTTCCTTGTCGAGAGGTCCCGCTTTGCTGCAACTTAACTTTTAAGAAAGTCGCATATGTGAAACAAAGCAGATATGGACATGATCTTTTTTAATAAAATAGAAAAGAAAAGGCGGTGGCTAGAAGTGAGATGAGTTGTGTGTCGAGACGAACGGCCGCTATGAGAAACACAACAATAGCGTGATCATCTCCCATGGAAGGGAAGTGAGAAGCCAGCGTTAGGCATGACGATGATTTGCATTGGCGGGACGACGCGAGGAGGGGCGCGACGATATGAAGGGGGGTTGACGAATGATTCATTATCAGTGTTCTATACATTCTGGCTCAAAAGAACTTACATGGAGAACTGGTGTGATGCTATGTAATTTTATATTATTTTGAATGTAATATATATTGTCTATTACTCTCTTATAAATTTGTGAATCATAAAGTTTCAAACAAATATAATATGGTTGTAGGAGTAGCATTAATAAGTCTATTGAAACAATATCAAAGATGTTTTTTCCAGCTAGCCCGTGGCAACGCACTGGCACTTTTGCTAGTGTAAGATTATTTAAGTTGGACCTTGTTCACTGGACTTGCGTGCGCCCACATAAGCTGGGTCATTACATACTTTCTAGCTTGACACACTAAAAGCAGCCACAGTTATTTTGCTGGCTTTATTATACTAGTACAATGCTCATACATTGCCGCCAAAAAAAACCCTTAATGAAAATGAGTGAATTTTAATTTAGAAAACTATAACTTTGGTGTTACTTTTAGAACACTGCAACAACTTTGACATAGTTCAGAAAAATACAAATTTGGTGTCTGGTCTCACATGTCAGCCTCATAAGTTGTAGAACTCAAGGGTGGGACCAGACACAAGTTTTTTAAAACACAAGGTCAAAGTGGTTGTAGTTTTTGAATTTGAATCAAATGTTTGTAGTTTTCTGATGCAATGACGCAATGCAAATAACTGTAGTTTTGTGAAATTTACACAACAAAATTTACTATATATAAAGCACTAATAAAGGAGTGAGGGTCAGCAGACATGCTCCATGGATATCACATCTCCTCTTCGTTGATGATTGTCTTATCTTTTTGGAAGCATCGCAGCGAGGGGCAGCGAGGGTGGCTACTATTCTGGATGCATACAATAGGGGATCGGGCCAACTTGTGAACAAACATAAATCTCGGCTATCTTTTTTAGTTCAAAATTGTGATAAAGATATGAAGAAAATAGTGCATGATGAACTACATATTGAAACTGAACCTCTAAGGGAAAAGTACTTGGGCCTACCTACCGAGGTCGGCACTGCTGCTAATGGATCCTTTGATTATGTTGCAGGCAGGGTTCGTGGCTTTGTCTGTGGACGGGGAGAAGATACATTGAGTTGTGCTGGAAGGGAGACTTTGATCAAATCTAATGCTCAGGCAGTCCCTACATACCCGATGAGTTGTTTCAAGCTACCAGCTAAGGTATGCGATAAGATGAAAACATATATCTCTAATTTTTAGTGGGGAAGCTCGATTGACAATGCAATCATAAGATTCACTGGTTGCGTTGGTCGAACCTGACTCTACCAAAAGATTAGGGTGGTATGGGTTTCTGAGACCTACAGCTCTTCAACAAAGCTATGTTTGTTAAGCAAGGTTGGAGGTTGATGACACGTCCAGATGCCCTGTGTACTCGGGTTATTAAGGGCAAATATTTCCCTCATGGAGATTTTATGTCTGCCACAAAAAAGAACAAAAGTTCAGCCACATGGAAAGCCATGCTACACGGCTGAGATGTGCTTAGCAGAGGTGTTATTAAGCGCATTGGAGCAGGGACAAATACGAATATCTGGGAAGATAAATGGGTGCCAGGTATTGGGACCTTGAAGCCTCGAGTCAGATTGGATGACACTCAGGTTACCTTGGTTAATGAGTTGTTTATCCCGGGTACTAGAATATGGAATGAACCACTCATCAAGGATTCCTTTATTGCTATGGATACTGAGGAAATTCTCAAGGTCCGACCAGCTATTAACCGTGACAGTGATGCACACGCATGAGCCTTTGAGTGGAGTGGTCATTACTCAGTGTGGTCGGCATACAGAATATTGAAGCAAGAACAGGAGGACAATAAGCTAAGAAACATGGTGTGGCACAGCCATCAGATCAAGCGCACTGGTAGAGAGTGTTGTGGAAGATGAAAACTCCACCTAAAATTAGAATCTTCTAGTGGCATGTTATCAACAGTTTCATGCCGTCAAAAGTAGAACTAAAACGTCGGCATGTTGCAAAGGTAAGTTTTTGTGAAGCCTGTGGTGACCGTCGGAGAGTATTTACCATGTGGCACTGGAGTGCTCGTACACGAGGAGGTTTTGGGAGGTGGTTCATGATATCCTGGGGATTAAAAGACCTTCGTTACATCCGACTACTACCTGGGCCAAGGACATTATCTCGGGACACAGATGTTCTACATCTGATGCTAATGTCATAGTATGTGGAGTCTGGTCACTATGGACAGGGAGGAATGCAAGAGCGCATGGCTCATCTTGTCAGATCCTGGTGCTGCTGTGAGACACATAGCCAGCCAAGATGTTGGATGATCTGGTGTGTCTCGATGACAAGAAGGAACCGAAGAAGCCGAGAGCAGCAAAGGTGTGGAAACCACCTGATACATGATGGGCCAAGGTGGATACGGATGGGGCCTTTCTAACTAAGATTGGAAAAGGCGTTGCTAGGGCGATTAAGGAATGAAAGAGGAGAAACACTTGCATCTGAAGGCAGAAAAGTACGAGCACTTAGCTGATGCTCTGACCGCCGAGGCCTTAGCAACGGGGAATAGTCTGTTGTTGGCCGTGGCAATGGGCTGCAACAGGGTCATTTTGGAGTTACACACAATCAGACACTAGCTAACTCCTTGAAGGCGACGGAAAAGGATCAATCGTCGATTGGTGATCTTTGGCAAGAAATTCAAGAGCTACCTTGGCAGATCTTTGTTATCTTTTCGCATTTCTTTTGTACATCTAGAAGAAAATTCGGCAGCTCGTTGTTGTGCAAAAATGCCTACAGTTAGTGAGAGTATGGGGTTGAGTTTTGGTTATGCTCCATATTGGTTGTTCGAAGTTGTAACCAAAGATTGTAACTCTCCCATTATTTAATATAGCTCATGTGATTTGCCCTAAAGGCCTAAACAAAAAGAAGTAATAAAGGAGCATGTTCAGAACCTAACACATCGATTAATATGAGGCAACCAGTTAGGATCAAACTCTAGCTCATGATTTTTCAACCATACCCCCTCCATGCTCATAATTAAGGTTGTTTAGCAAGGAGTAATTAATTTGGGTCTATTCTTCCGTGCTTGCCCTTATTAAATATGCCTCAGAGCCGCATCCAAATAACAATCTCTCTCATCTAGCCGCTTCTAAATAACAAGGAATTAAAAGCAGAAAAAGAGCTAGTCCCGTGTTCTTCATTGCAGTTGCCACGTGTCACGATTTTATTAGTCTTTGTGATGTCATAAAAAAGTTAATAAAATTAATATGGAAATTTTTTGTGGACTGGGTTCATGGATCCCCGTGGACCGGGGTGGTTTCTCGGTCTACTGGTCCATGGTGGACCAGGTGACAACACCTTAGGCCTAGTGGGTTGGGCTGGCTCGAGGCACATATGGGGTCAGGGTGGGCTGGCCTAGGTGGAATTTGATCCATTTAGATGAGGGGGTTTTCCTAATTTATTTTTCAAACTAATTTCAGAAATTAGGCAAAATGAACAAATAAATTCAAAAAAAGTATAAAGGGTAAACATAAATTATCCTTTAAATCATTATTTAGAGAGTTATTTTTTATATAGAAATTGCAATCCAAATAAAATTCTTTTTAAGAAATTTAGACAAACAAAATAATTATTCTATGAAAGATTTTTATGTCTAATAAATTTCATTTTAGAAAATATTTAATGAAAATAAAATTTTGATAAGTTAGAATAACCTTAAATCAAATAAAAATCCTTTTCTGTTTTTTTTTTTTTTTGGTTTTAGGTGAAGGAAAAGGTCGACTGGATAAATTAATTGTAACTAGCAAAAGTGCCCGTGCGTTGCCACGGGCTGATCGAAAAAAAAATCCACAAATAATTTGTTCTACTTTCAATGAAGTCAAAATGATAAGACAAACCTTTACGTGGTTAAAGTATATCGTACATGTAAATAAGATGAAAGAAACTATTCATATTTTAGTCTGCATAGCAGAAAACAGACAAAAATAACCATAGGGACCTAAGCCTGGAAATCCCTCCCTCCCTCCCTCTCTCTCTCTTTTTACTATACACTATGGCTATATATAAGAGCTTAGTGTAATATAGAAGGCCAACATTTATAATAAAAAATAAAATTATAAATATTCAAGTCTGACCATCTACCCGATTGCTATAGGCTTCAAAGTATTCAAATAACAACACATTCTTGTATTGCACTTGCAAATCTGTAATTTTTCAAAATAGGATTATGAAACCTGTGAAATAACTCAGTAGTACATAAAGGAAAGAGTATATGCCAAGTCGATAATACATGAAGAGTGATTGCCACCATTACAGGTTAGTTTTACAAAAGTAAATAGAAAAGCTATATATATGATTATGAAGTCAGCTACATACATAGGAATCCCTTGCACCGGAATGGAAGATCAGCTTCAGCCGTAGTAGAGGCATCTTCAGCTATGAAAAATAATCCTTCCAGATAAAGACCTAGGCATACCATTATTAAAAGGCAAAATTGTCAGAGACACACTGAGCAACGATGGCTTTGTCCGCAGCACATCAACAAAGTCGAATTTGTCTCCAGCACACTACGATTTTGAAAACACTTGTCTGTGACACACTATTACCATTTTGCAATTGTTTCCAACTTTTGTATCTCAATTCATAAGATACATTACAATTTGAAACTTGGCACCAATGTACATTGTTGCATTGACTATCATTAAAAAATGAAGCCAGATTTTTTGTACATTGTTGTGTTGGCACCAATGTACATTGTTGCATTAACTATCATTAAAAAATGAAGCCAGATTTTTTGTACATTGTTGTGTTGGCACCAATGTACATTGTTGCATTCAGGCATTAGCCTTAAGACAGTAAGATGGAAACAGATGTGCATTCATCGTAGCAAGTTTTTCTTTTTTTTTTAACCTCAAGTTGATGCATTCTCCATTGACACCACCATGGGGCAAATCTTGATATTCAGAACAGGTTAAGCCTATATCATTGGGGTATTACAAGGAGAACATAGAATTCATAGAACCCAATTGAGCTGTGTTTTGAAAAGAAAAAAATTGCCTATGATGGGAAAAATGTTATCATAAGTTTATCTGGAGATCACCTGAGGTCATAGGGCATGCATATCTATAACTATTCTAAACCACATTGCGATGTATAAGTGGTATTTACCCAAAAGAAAGAAGGGGAAAGTGGTATATGCTGCAGATCCTTTAATTTTCCATTGCTGAATGAATTCTACAAAATGATGCGGTCTGCTAGGATAAGATCATTACTTGAGTCGACAATGTCCGCAACTTTTAAACTTTAATTTACCAAATAAAATTTAGCAGGAATTGGTAAGACAACAGAGCTTTCTAACAAATTCCTTTTATGAGAAAACAGAACCTTGCTTATAGGTATAATGAGCCCAATCAAATTTAGCAGCAGTTAGAAAGAGAAATATAGATAGATGCCACCGGAAAGCATAGAATAAAGCCAACAGTTATCAAATGCTGTATAGCAAAACAAATTTGATTAAAGAAAACAAGAAAGCAAAATGAATCCTTACTTGTGTAGCTATGCCCTTGCGCATGTGACTACCTATAAGTAGTTGAAAAAAGAGAAATGGCCATTTACCCAGATCCATTAGAAAAGAACATTTATTTTGGAACAGTTATGATGAATTCATTGCAAAGATTAATCCTACGACTTCAATAACCAGACCCCAATTGAGGCATGAAACCACCTCATTTGGATAGGTCCACTGATTTGGCTAAGAGAGGCACTAATGTTTAGCTCATTGCAAAAGTACGAAATGCTCTAAATAACCACATCAATGAACAGTCATGTTATCTGATATAGAGAAAGTCATTCAGATATCAAGGAAATTCTCAAGAATGTGCATCGACAATTGCAAATGAACTAATAAGTCCAATTACTAATTAGTTTTATTAGTTCATAACTTCATATATGAATTCACAAGCATGGCACCAAAAAGAAAAAAAAATTAGCCATGCAATGCAGTTTATACTCTTCATGCTATCACATAGTGT
This sequence comes from Eragrostis curvula, assembly GCA_007726485.1. Classification (NCBI taxonomy): domain Eukaryota; kingdom Viridiplantae; phylum Streptophyta; class Magnoliopsida; order Poales; family Poaceae; genus Eragrostis; species Eragrostis curvula. The sequence continues at coordinate 36,017,244 of CM017440.1, read as the reverse complement.
TTAGATAATTGATCTACTGGAAGGAAAAAAAAAACACATAACAGATCCATGGACCCAGATGCCATGACAGCATCCTTACACCATTTGTGGTACAAGCATACCAGATATATCAGTTTTTTGACATGGAACATCATGTGTTTTGGTCGAAGATAGCAGTTCAGTCTGCAAATTCTGAGTTTCTACAACATCCAACAAATGAGTGTGTTCTGCTCCTATAGTTTGATTGCACATCAATGTTTGAGACACCAGTGAACTATAGAAAAAAAATGGATATACTACTGAGATTTGAGATGGTGAACTACACAGATTTTTTAATAAGGCAATTAAAAAAGTGTCTGCCTTTCCAATAAGTAAATATAGATAACCATTAACAAAGTACCTTTCTAATTTCTCCACAACTATATTGCATAAGGAAATCAATTTCTAAAAATCAACCTCAGTACTCACCTTTGAATGAATCATTTGCACTCTGAAAAGTACAGCCCCAAACCGAGAACAGCTTGCACTCCAATATTTTTACAAATAGGAATGCATCACGAGAAATAGGGAAGTGAGTCAACTCACTGTGATGCTCAGCCATGGTGCTTAGGAGAGGATTGAAGCATCGCTGGACTCTCTCAAACCACCCATGTGAAGTCTCTCAAACCTGCAAGCGATCATTTCACCTCCTCAAATTGGATTGCCCGTACTAACCTGCTGCTCAAAATCAGCACTGGAACGCGAGCTCTTGGACACAAATACTTGTTCGATCACCGTTTCATTTTCAAGTGGCAATCCAAGTCTGAGTTGTCTGTGGGAACTCAACACCACCTGAGAACTACATGGCCCAGCCTCTTCACAATCTGCAATGCAAAATACAAAACAAAAACGACCATGACCTCTGTTTCTGTCAGATTTTACTCTTCTTTTTGCTCTTTTAACAGAACTGAACTTATTGAGTTACAGAAAGTTTACTTTATGATGATTGTAGTTTATATATGAACATGTCAGTAACATTACTGGGCATAACATACCAATATCCTTGTTAACCAAAAGCGTAGTAGAGTATCGGATACACATTTGCTGTATATATATTAGGAATTTTTTTAGCATTGGGTTCGAAGGAGATTATCGTGACCACTGCAAAATAAACCAAAATAAAGACATGGTGACCAAATGTTTCTGTCCAGACCATCATGCTCAATTTCTGTACTGTAAAATAAACCAAGTACTTGAGCTACGGTTAATTGTACGCTAAAATCTGACAAACAACGGCCAATAGTCAGTCGTAGAAGGTTCTTCTAATCATGACTTCAGCACTGGAATAACCAACGCAGGAAGGAGTGGTCTAATTCGATAGGCAACCGCAAGTCAAATTAAAGCTGTGATAGAAACATTGCAAACTTGGCACAAATATTTCAGCCTCTGCTTTGTTCCCAACAAAGGGGAATGACAAAGGGCATCACACCAGCACAATTGCCAATCACATAAAACAGAGCATTGTTGGCACTATTCCTGAGTGCAGGAATAAGAATTTCTAAACATTAAAAAAAACTCCAGGACCTAATAAACTCTGATTTAGTTATAGTATTTGCTAAATGCTAATCACTAGATAAATCTGTCAAACAACGTATATACTACTCCACTACTAATATCCCCAACTGTTTGAATGTATTTCTCAACAAAAATAGCATCGCCAGCCAACTGTTTGAGTTTAGTATTCAACGCATCCATTAATTCAACACAGTAGAAGGTTGCCAAAAAATTTGAGTTGAAGGTAAGAATCAGAGGAAGGTAATTACCTCAAGGGTCAGATTGACAGAGGACGCAGCAGCCTGCTCTGTCTCCTGCAGCCGCAGCGCAAGCTCGATGTTCTACACCTCGAGCGCGACGTTCGCCTCCCGCAGCGCCGCCGCCTCCGGCCTCCGCCGCCAGCGCGAAGGCCCTCTCGTCTTCACCCCTCTCCAGCTCCACCACCTTCGTCTAGAGCGCCACCGGCTCCCGCGCCGCCGCTTCCTGCTCCTCCTGCACCCGCGCCTTGATCTCGCGCAACTTCTCCTTGGTGATCTCGCGCAACTTCTCCTTGGTGCATGCCAGCTGCGCGCGAGCGTCGTCCGGCGCTCCAGCTGCGCCCGGAGCCTTCCGTTCTCCTGCAGCGAGGAGACCCTCAGCTCCAGCAGCCGCGCCTCCGTGGGCGGGTGGTCGATGCAGCACCGCAGCGCCGGGTAGTATCCGGCGGACGACGCCGCAGGGAACGGCAATGAGGGTAACGATACAGACGGGACGAGGTCCCTCTCTCCGTTTTGCTAGGGATTGGCGAGGGAGAGGGAGATCAGGAGTTGGGAGGCGATTCGTGATTTAGGAGATTGGGATGGCTGCGCGTTCGAGAGCCGAGACGGGTTGCGCGTGGGAGAGAGAGGAACAGCGGCGGGCCCCACCTGTCGGCGCCGGTTCTCGTAGAAGAAGGGTGCGACGCAGCGCACGGGAGTGGACTCGGAAGAAAAATAATAAGGAGTAAAGATAATATCTAAGAAAGAAAGAAATGGAACTTGTCCGTAGGGTTATGGCTACCCATATCCTGCTAATATTACTTTGGTTCGAATCTCCCTAACGCACTCTGCGCTAGTCATTTTCTTCTTTTTCCGTTTTCGTTCAAAGAAGCAGACTAATATATAACGTCACATTCCGTATCTTGTAACAAAGATAGCATCAGCGTGGTGAAAGGCTCGTTTCTTCCGATCCAGACGGACTTGGGTTCGTTTCTCTTCCCTCGCACAATTTTTTTTCTTTTTCTTTTTCAGAAATGTGTTTGGGCCAAATTTGTTGGGCTACAGAGAAAAGATAAGTGCAGAGAGAATCAAGATGGGCCAGTTTTATCTTAAGGAGTGGGACAGATGGGCTGGCTCGGTTGGGCCGGCCCAGGTGAAAAATTTTTCAAGTAGTAATGAAACGAAATAGAGTTTTTTATGAGCACAAAGCCCTTTGTGGTGTAGTCGTAAGGTCTGAAGTTTACAAGGCACTAAGTCCTGATTTTGAATCCCGCTAGACCCATTTTTTATAATGTGATGAAATCGGGAAATATCTTGACACGTGGACCCCACAGACATGAATTAATATTTCAAATATTTTAAGATAGTGTTACACGTTATAGACTACCATAGGGGTGTTATGGAACTTCACGGAAAGCTTATCAAGTTCAATTTCAAGCGGATCTGTCCTCAGGTTCATAACAGTTTGGACTTGCCCGCAATCATTGATTTATTATAGAAACCTTTTCTGTCTACGGTGCTGCGACACCCTATTTTAGCTCAATGGGTCAATTTTTAAGGCGCAATGTTCTTGGGCGGTTGTAGTCGAGCCATGAACGTTGTCTCTATCTCCCAAATCGAGCTATCCCCTTTCTCTCATCGAAAGATCGGTGCCAAACCCACCAGAGTGCACATCAAAGGTTTTAAGTGAAATACACATGTGCTTCATAGCTTGAGTAAAAGACAGGGCCCAAAAGTTCCAACATTTATATCACGAACTTCGAAATTGCTTACATTTTACGACTTTTGAACGCCATTGATAATTACCGTTGTTAGGGGAGGTAGTAGATATTAGTGTCAAACTAACATTTCTGTAGTGTAGTTATTGGAGAGAGAGTATCACTTGCGCTATACCGCGACATAGATGTGTCACCAACCCCTAAATTAGCCTGACACTTAATAGTTATCCACTTGTTACCATCTGATTTTATGATGATACACGTACACAAAATAAACATAAACTTTTGAAATGGAAAAATATGCTACACTCTCATTTCCGTCCCACTACAAATTAAAAGGCAGAAGCAGAAGAACTGAGATAGGGTAATAATCAAAAGGTGACTGACTATATATGTTCTATGCAGGAGCATTAATCTTGTGGACATATATATTGATCCTCCGTGAGATAAAAAACCTAAAACATATATATTGTACTCAAAATTCGTGGATATAAAGTCATGAACATTTCAATTGTTGATAATTAGAGTTCACGGATAGCTGAGGGTTTTTTGTTCCTCTGCGTCACTTAGGTAGAAGTATGTCACGTTACTTTTTTTTACAAAAAAAAATATATGTTTACTCCATCTCAAAAGTTTCGAAACTCTGATTTCCTTGAGGAAAAAATGTAACAAAAAATGTGAAACATAAGAAGAGACATGGTGGACGAAATTGAAGCATAAGTACTACTATGCAGTACTCCTAGTTAAAGAAAAACAAGAGATAGGAAAAGCTGGGCCAGGAAAATCGGGTTGCGCCAACGCAGTTTCTGGCCGTTGCTCGCTCATACGCTGGCGGAAGCGGTGGCAGCCAGGTGTGGCAGCCCCCTCTCGACCTGCGCGCTGAGCTCCCCCGGATCGACGGGCAAAGCGGGAAAAGTGCCGCTTGCATGCTGCCGCCTGCCGGTCGGCTGCTTCCGTGAATCGCGAGGGGAAAGCATAGAGGGAACACGGCCCGCGGCAGTAATTAACGCAGTATTTACTGTCTCGCGATTAACAACTGATTAACCTGGGGTTCCGCACGGTCAAACTACTCCACACATGCAGTGCAATCTAATCGAAGCAGCACGCACGTCGGCATAATTGCACGCGCCCGCCCCGTACGTGTGCGCCCCGTTCATACGCATGCTCACGTCGCGGCTACCGATGCAGAGAGAGAGCGTGTGACTGGTGGTTTCACATAAACCCAACTGGTCACAGATTTTGTGAGTCGTATTTACACGAAATTGCAATTATCACTCGTAGAGTTTTCACTCGTTTTCCTCCTCCTTGAGAGCCCCAAGGCGTCCGCTAGCCCGCACCAGCACGTAGGTTTATTTATTCCCTCCCCTAGCTTCCCCTTCTCTCTCTCTCTCTCTCTCTCTCTCTCTACGCGGCCACAAGAGCAGCGTTGCAGCGAGTCCTAGGCGGGAAGAGTCAAGAGTCTATCTAGGGCTTTGCAGTCCATAAAGACGACAAGAACAACCTCTCTTCGTCCTCCGCCCTCCCTCTTCCCAAGATCAACTCGGCGTCGTACGTGCTCTCGCGTTCCAAGATGGGCTCCGCCAATAACTGGCTCGCTGCCGCCGGCTTCTCCGGCGCCGGCGCCGTCCCGTCCCACGGCGACGAGCCGCCGAAGCTGGAGGACTTCCTCGGCGTGCAGCAGCAGGAGACGCCAGCGCCGGCGACCGGCCGGCCGTTCGGAGCAGGCGGCGCAAACAGCATCGGGCTCTCGATGATCAAGAACTGGCTGCGCAGCCAGCCGGCGCCGGCGGCGTCCGACTCCGCCGCGCTGGTAACGTTGCCGGAGGCGGACGGGAAGGTGGCCAACGGCGGGGAAAGTGGTGGTGCGGTCGTGGAAGCGGCGATGCAGAAGAAGGCGCCGGCGGAGACGTTCGGGCAGCGGACTTCAGTCTACCGCGGTGTCACAAAGTATGTCATCCTGTTTTGAGGTTTTCCTGCTGGTGTTGTTTTTCTTGGATATAGTAGTACATCACTGACTTTGATTTCTGCAGTCATGTGTGATAAATTAGTTTTTTTTTTTTTTTTTTTTTTGATATTGGTAGCTAGCTAGTTGATGCATGCCTGAGATTAGCACGTTATTATTTTCACATTTCGGTAAACTAAGACTTGATGCTGCATAGAGTTCCAGTTTTTCTTTGCTTTTGTTTGGTTATTACGAATTGTTTGTGGAACAATACATTCTTTTTTATCGATTCTGTTCGGTTGGCTTTTCAAAATATTCTCCATAGCCCCCAGTTATTTCATCACTCTTCTTGAGGTTTGATTCAATAAGGAAATGTGTGTTCTTATAAAACTTTGATGTCTCTTTTATTTTCTCACTGATATGCCTGTAAATTTGATTGCATGGTGAAGCTGTTTTTCACTTGTTACCTTATTAGATTTTTATAACATCTTTCCATTTGATTCACTCTTGCATTATAGGTGAATCATTTCTTTGTAGGCCTAAATTCGTTGCCTTCTGTTCCCAAATCTTTAGTTCATCAATCCTTGCATTGACTTATTTTTGAACTATTATTTTAAGAGTTTTTCCTACATTATTCCACTTAATTGTGTGGTACCTAGATTAAAATTTGATTGCAAAAAATGTGTTGTGCCATCATCATTTCATGCATAGCATATTCATCACTGCCAAATTGCCAGCTGCGTACTTACTTCCAAGATAAAAATTATTACTTAGCATTATATGGTCACCAAAAAATATTCAATTGCTTAGAAAATATTTACTTATGCCCGGTGTGGTGAATGGCGATGGCATTTTGCCATTGTTTTCTGTTTCCCTCAGTACTTTTCCTGGATATTATAAAATGGATATGTACTACTTGTCTACATCAGATTTTACTGCCTTTGTAATCTGTATATTAAGTGTTCTGGTTCCTTTTGTTGTACAACAGGCACAGATGGACAGGAAGATATGAAGCCCATCTTTGGGACAACAGCTGCAGAAGAGAAGGTCAGACTCGCAAGGGTCGACAAGGTAATTATTTTTGTGTCCTGTAATTCATATAAAATTATGCATCATCTGTACTATTTATCGTATAAATAATTTTATTCTCCCAAGCTAAAGTTTCCAATGGTTTCTTATGGGTACTCTTGATTGGATGGACTCCCTTCAGTATACCTTGGTAAGTAATGTTACACAATTGCAGTCAATTTTTGCATTCTTCTTGCACTCTGTTGCTGAAATGTGAATATGACATTTGTGCAATTTAGGTGGATACGATAAAGAAGAGAAAGCTGCCAGGGCTTATGATTTAGCTGCTCTCAAGTACTGGGGCAACACTACTACTACAAATTTTCCGGTATCACTAACTGATACTTGTTTGCATTCACTATTGTCTTATATACATTTATTTGTCCATCATTGACATTACATGAGCATGGCTTATGCTATTTTTCAGGTAACCGAATACGAAAAAGAGTTGGAAGAGATGAAGGATATGACTCGACAAGAATATGTTGCATCCCTTAGGAGGCATGTCTCCTTGTAACTTTGCACCCATATTGAAGTATCCCTTAGGAAGCATATGGCTTAATCCATTGATTTTCACACTGATTTGACATTACATATATATTGTGATGCAGAAAAAGCAGTGGATTCTCTCGTGGAGCATCAATGTACCGAGGAGTTACCAGGTATGAATTGACAAGCTTTACTTTCTATAATAAGGTCATTTCCATTTAGCTTTCAGATCCAGCTCTTTCGTAACAACTGCACAGTTCTTAGGAATTTGAATACAGTTGTAGTAGTTAATTTAAGAGGTGTGATTTGAGTACATCAGTGTATCTTTCATCACAAAAAGCGTATTGCAAAAGACAGTTTCTCAGTGCTGATCATGGTCTATTAGATCCTATTGTATTTGCTATCATGCTATTGTTTAATCGAATTATCAACTGTTCTTGTAAAATATAGGCACCACCAGCATGGAAGGTGGCAAGCAAGAATTGGAAGGGTGGCAGGAAACAAGGATCTGTATTTAGGCACATTTAGTAAGCCACACTCTATTTTTTAGTCATCACTTAATTAATCACCTTTTTATTTCTGTCGTTGGAAATGGAAGCAAGAGGGAAAAGCGAAAAGCAAACAATGACCAACTTTTGCTCTTTTGAATGCCACCTGAACCAAAGCTCATGTAACCTTTGTAGGTACCCAGGAGGAAGCTGCAGAAGCATATGACATCGCAGCGATCAAATTCCGGGGCCTTAATGCTGTAACTAACTTTGACATGAGCCGGTATGATGTCAAGAGCATCATCGAGAGCACTGTCCCGATCGGTAGTGGCGCTACAAAGCGCACAAAGGATGTGCCCGAGCATGCTGGCATGGGTTTGCACAGCAATGGAAATGTTACCGGCCACTTGGCTGCTTCAAACCTGCTAACGGATGGCATTGGCAGCTATGGCTTGCAACATGATGGCTATGGTGGTTGGGCTCCTTTCACCTATTTACCTGCCCCTTTGCAGCAAAGCAATGGCCTCAGCCACTCCGGGGTGTGGTGCAAGCAAGAGGAGCATGAAGGGGTTGCCGCAGCACGTAACCTGCATAACCTTCAGTATTTTACAAATGTGAGTGGCACCCACAACTTTTTCCAGCCATCAGCCCTTCAGGACGAGACGGGTTTCACAGAAATGCCCTCCCGGTCGCTTGACTCTAATTCTGCCATGTACAACGGCGGAGTTAGTTATCACGGAGCTGTTGGCCGTGGTGGCTATGCCATGCCTGTTGCCAGACTCGCCAGTTGCTACGAGGATGACGGTGGGACGGTGCCTGACCTCTACAATAGCCAGAAAATGTATTACTTCTCTCAAGATTCTCCACTAGGTGACTCTGGCAAGGACAACGCTTATGTGCAAGGCGTTGAGTACGAGAATTGGGTTTCATCTGAACCGGTCATGGCGCAGAAGGCTACTGATGCATTGGCTTCCCATGGGTTGCCTCTATTCTCATTGAAATGATGTTTACAGGGCATGTAGTCGTAGGTATTTCAGGTTCTCAAAAAAAAATATAGATCTTTCAGTAGTCATCGAAGAAGCGCCATGCATGGGATATGAGAAGTAGTTATACAGAAGTCTAGCTAGCTGGTTATTGCGCAATTATCTACTAACAATGTAATAGGAATAGAATTTTTATGGCTCAGTTGTTAACTAACCCATGTTGGTGCTTGATTATTTCGGAAAGCATATGAACTTTTTATTTATGCTACAAGCTTTTACTGTCAGACTATTTTTGTCATAACCTCATCTTGTCTCTTGAAATGTTAATCGTACAAAAATGTTGCTCATCCATATGTCCATAGTTCTTTTTTGCGAATGATATATCCATAAGAGTTCGTGCATATATATTGATGAGAACAGTAGTTAGAATTCCTAGCTATATGCACCTCTACTTTAGTACTGTCTCCGTCCATTCTTGTATTTAAGATAGCTAATGGTACATTGGTACGGTTGTATTTAAGATAGCTAATGGTATTTTAGTATTTCGTATCTTGTTAAGGTGTGAAGGAGAATCAAAAGAACGAATTGATTAACTAGTAAACATGTTGGATATCATCTGTAACCGAAGCCTACAACTGTATGCTACGGGGATGTCAAACCATATATACATGTTGACCGTGCTTGCGTGTCAATAAAGCCTGGTAGCTTCATCTGTAACCTATGCCCCCGTGGTATCTTCTTGATCCTTGTACTATGGCCAATTCAGTAATCAGCACTTAGCTAGATGCTCAGTTTGGACAGGTAATTTTACTTCAATATACTGTCCGCGGTGGGCTTCTGCAGAACTAGCTGAAATTTTCAAATGTATCACCGCAGGACTGCTCTGATTCTTTTATCTATACGAGGTTTTCTACTCTTCTCCAAATGTTCTCACGGTAGATTCTCTAGATTTTTGTTGACCATGCATATATACGTGGTGTCCTTGACCAACGTAAACTACAGCAGTACTCCATCTCAATAAGAAATTGACAAAGACAGTATTTGAAGCTAATGTATGTTTGTCTGGCTGGCTTTTTTTTTTTTTTGGCCATGACTGAGACGGGTAAATTGACTCTGGAGAGATCTAGACAGTCACATGTGTGGACCATGAGTTACTCAGGATGGCTTTGATTAATAATCTTAGCTGGCTATCAGCCAAAAAATTCAGATTACTGGCTCAGGCTCTGCATAAGAGAGGTGGCAAACAGAGTGAAAAACTTAGCTGCGATTACTCCTTTCCAATATCTACCAGATCTATAATTCAATAGCGCATCTTAACGCATAACGCGGCCAAGCCACAACGAATGAAGCTTTCAGAGAGGTAATTGAATTTATAAAACGAAGAAATCCACCGAGGCCGTGCTTTTTTTTTTTTTTTTTTTTTTTTTTTTGAGATCTCCACGGAGGCCGTGCTGCCATGTACAGGCCGTGCTACGTGCTTCAGCCCAGTAGGCCGTGCGACGTGCTCATCTGAATGCAGCCCACGAAGCTACAAACAAAGCCCAATAAGAACGAGATTAGCCTGTTTTTATTTATTTATTTTTCTATCAGTATAGGGTCAGGAAATTTGTAGGCCCCCCTTGTAAAGAATATTTATATGGCACCTAACATTTTTAAAAACTTGGTTCAACATCTCGTGAAGGTTACCCCCAACAATTTCAACGAACTATTCAAAAGTTTTCCATTTGAAGTCCATGTTGCATTCCACATCCTAATAAACTAGTTCCATATTTTAGGAAGAAATTGAAATTATACATTAAAAATATTCAACTATATATGTAAAAATGTTAGTTCTCAAAATTAAAGTTAATGAAATACCTTATATTGTATAAAGAGAAACAATTCTAGTCATTATTATTTGGTTCAAACATATATTTAAAAAATGTATGGTTTGATAGAAAAATATGTTTAACATTTAAAATGAAACACACTGCTAATGCCTTGACCGGCTAGGCACAATTGTTTGAGCTCTGCCTGGCCAACGCCTTGACACAACACGATTAGTCATGGGTCAGCACACGTCGGGATCCATAGCAAGTTTCAGCACGATATGTGCTAAGGCACAACACATTTTAATATTGTTCTTTTATTTTTACATTTTTCACACTTGTAGCTAGGTTCATAACATTCTTAAAGTACATTTAATAAAAAATTTATTATATACTCCCTCCATAGTCTTAATGATGACATTAGGACAGATTGATTAGTGTGAATTTGTACTAATCACGCAATTTCAACATCATACAAAGAACATGAAGCTAGTACCATAGTGCCTATTTTACAAAATTAAATATTTTAAAATTGATATAATTACCAGAAAGTCAATGTTGCAAAGTAATATGAAATGAAAGAAATTCATAAAATGAGTATATACACAATTAAAATCATTCTCACCGAAATTAACATTTCTGGTGAGAAAACTGGGCACATATAAAAATTCACCCACAAACAAATTTTGAAATGAAAATTGGAGTTGCAATGGCACGACCGGACTGATAGCTGATTCTTTTTTCATATCTTCTGACATTGATCTATCGTAGTTCGTGGTCACTGACATAAAAACATCCAAAGTGTCCATTAGCAATAATATATTGCTTGGGTCGATCACAAGCGCTTAAGCAAAGTCCACAACAATAACACCTTGTAAAAATAACGTATAGCACTGTGATATCGAAATTGTCCCTTAACTGTGGCATCATGTTATCCGACCAAAAAGCGTGCATGTGCTCTTGATCTCGCTTTTGCCAAACACGAGCATCAATCAACCAAAGATTTGGAGCAAGTAAAGATAACTTGTCCGGTTACATAAAGCACCAGATGCGTTTTGCCGAAGCAAGTCATGAGCAAGGTTCTCAATTTCGTTTTACTCGGTAAAACCGGATGGCACCGGTAGGTCCGGTTTACCGAAAAACCGGAAAAACCGGTCGAAAACCGGTCCAAAATCCGTTTGACGAAATTTGAACGAAAAATGTCGAGATTTTCGGTAAACCAGACGAAATTGCCGATAAACCGGACAAGAATTTCGCTAAACCGGTTTAAAGAGGAAAATTGAAAAAATGCAAAAAGTTGAAAATTTGAAAAAATTGAAACAAAAATATGTTAAAAAACTAGATCATTTTTGCAATCCAATGGTGAAAACGGAACATGTATATTCGATCGTTTGGTTTGTCAAAAATATCAAAGAAAGTTGCTAGTTTGAATTTTTGTACACAGAAAAGTTGCGTGAGTTTTTCGACCCATCAAACGATCGAATCTTCGTGTTTGGTTTCCACCATTGCGCTGCAAATTTCATCTAGTTTTTTTACATATTTTTTTTTAAATTTTTTTCAAATTTTCAAATTTTTTTGAATTTTGAATTCGGAAACCGGAGAACCGGGTAAACCGGACCGGACCGGTTTTTCCAGTTTTCGCGGTAACCGGTCCGGTTTACCGCAGTTTTGTGAACCCTGGTCATGAGTAGCACCACTTTTCCATCGTTTTAACCTGTTATGACGCGGTTTAATCGAAATGGATTCTCTTGCCCGGAAGTCAAAAGTGATTCTGATAAGCTCCCTTTTGTGTAGACGTCCCTTACTCTCTAGATGCACCTGTGACAAATAGATGAGTATAGTCTGTATATAAATGTAGCCATTTCCCCTCTTTATTATCGTGCGCAAAAAAAAATCTCATAACGACAGCACGCTCATTAGCCATAACACCAGCAGCATCTGGTAAGACTCGGCTACTGAAAACATTAAAACGAATCAAAAGACTGCCAAGATAAAATGTTAATAATATGTGCACTTTTTGCGATGAATATGTGCTCTTATTTTTGATGTAGTGGATCTCTTAAACGACTGTAGCATTTCCCATTTGATAGATGCGTCCAAGCTCACTTCACATGTCACTATCGTTTTGCATGGAAAGTACTGATCTGTGAGCCTGCCTACAGCGGGCTGTGTCTGGCATGAAAATTTTCATGCGTGACGCTGAACACATAAAACAGTGGAAGCTGGCGACGCCAACAAATCAACGCCCCCTCACATGTGGTGTGCGTACAAATCCAATGGACTTGCAGACTGCAGCTAGAGAAAATTTGGAAAAGGACAGCAGTCACGGTCCTCATGAAGGCCGGCAGGCGCCTGCCAAGCTTCTTGTTCTTTTGCAGATTGCCGTATTCAGATTTTCTCGTGGCGAAGAATTGTGATTACTAGCTGATGGCCCGCGCGTTGCCGCGGGAATAAATGGTCTCCGTATACAGAGTTTGAAGCAAATTCAAAAATTTCATTCGCCGTGAGAAAAACATTACATGCACTCAGTAAACGAAACATGGCAATACAAAACAGAAGGTATCAGGAAGTACATGAATAACAATAACTAAGATATTCGCTGATGCGGGGATCCAAGATGCAGAGTCTTCAGCACAATTACGAAATAGGTCAGCCAGTAATACAAAATCCTGTACAGAAATGAAATACATTTGCTGCAATGAAATTCGGTTATTAGTGTCCATTGATCATAACACATGCATCAGAAAATGGGTTGTTTTGGGTATGTACTATTATCATCGCTGTAATGGTCACGGAAGCCCATAGAACGAAGTTCAAATCCTCTGCTGTTGAGGGAGGTCAGTCAGGACAGTGTGGTATATTCTACTCAATATAAGGCTAGAATCAAGAGATGTCGCAAACAAACACATACAATGCCCTATGTTAATTTGTCTGCACATTATGCTGCAGTGTAAAAATGAAAATTAGTTTCAATTTTAGTTTCCCTCTATGATGAATACTTTTCATTTGCATTTTCCTCTTTCATGAGCAAGTATCTACCTTATAGTATTGGACTTCTTACGAAAATAATAGCAGTAAAAAATAGCAAAAAGAAAGATATTCATTATCATCACAACATGAGAATAGCTCCATATTTTAGCTTTTGGTAAGTGTAATTCCTGCCGTACATGATGGCAAGGAGCTAGCTGAACTTTTACTTCTGTGATGGCAAGTTAAACATAAGTCACCTGAGCAAGCTTCCGGATTCAATTGCCTGTAACATTTTATTAATTTCATGTGTTGGTCAAATGAACAGCTGAGGAAAAAAAACATGTAAAACACATAAAAGGAGCAACACGACCAAATTTTAGACATGCCTCCAGAAACTACAGAAATTGGTTTGCCACAATTAGATTATCAGAACAGCAGAAGAATCTTCACAAACAGAGATGACATGACGTAATGAGAACTGAATGATAAGGAGACAATAAGCTTGGGCAAAAGGAGAAGGCAATGAAGAAATGGAGAGCTAAGCAATTGTGTTATTACTACCATTATCCAGCTGTTCTAGAAGCAGGCGCCTCCATGAAAATCAGATTTAGGTAGAAACAAAAAGATAGACAAAAAACACTTTACGACTTGACATTTGTAATATTGGTAAGATTAGTAAAATGATTCTCATACCTTCTATCCTGTTAAAGGTTGCTCAAACAGCTCTTGCTCAACCTGCAATATCAGACAGAACATCAGTTAGGAATGTATCCATTTGTCAACTAATCTGAATCATTATCTGGGCCCAAGGAAATGGATATTTGTTGGCCCCTAAAATGGAAATATAAAAAACAAATATCCTATGTATATATGTGACAAGATGATAACCATTGTGTCATTTTATTTCAGTGGATTCCTATGTTGGGCGAAGGTATATAATACCTGAAATTCTGTAGTTTCACTTTAGAGAGACTAAGGTCCAACCCTGCTAAATAGCCAGTTTTGTTCGACGCAATAAAGCCATGCAAGGATGAAAATGCATAAAGAAATTATCAGTTTGTAATTGTGTTCAATTCAATGCATCCCTGGCTACTTCCACGGCGATAGAATTGTAAAGAATAACAGGAAACTGAAAAGTAAGAAAAAACTAAACGAAAACAATAAAGCATAGCTTAGGATAAATGGAACAATCTTTAGTTAGTCCATGATGGAAAAGCTAACTGAACTGCAAATAAAAATGTGTATATAATCTCAGTAAGCCCAATCCTGCGATCCAATACAACCCTAAACAAATCAAAGGTAAAAGGTTATAAGTGCGTGAATGCATATTGTATTCTCCAATGATGCTGTACAAAAGAGATTGAAACAGAAATTGCCAAAATGGACTGGCCTGCATGAATAAAAGAGAAGGTACCCTATGAAACGCCTAATAATAATGGAAAATAAACACCATTGGCCAGGCAGACATTAAGAAATAAATACATGTTAAGTTGTTATATTGTTAATAGAAATTATAACAACGGAACTGACTCACAAAATCACCACTAATGGCTGCTACTTGTAACTACTTTGTATACCTTCTGCATTGAGGGAAAACATGACACGACTTAAAATGAAGGCAAAATGTGTACACTGAGATCTAAAGTGGAAACAGAGGAGATATTTAAGGATCACCTAAGTAACGATTAAAAGCATAGGATAATTGGAGTATCAATTTAAATTTGTAGGAGCATTACTTTGATACATTTGACCTTCATGTCAAACCAATAAACTGAACCTACCATTAAAATTAAAAAATGACTTATAAAGCACAGAGACTTGCATATACTGTATTTCACACGTCATCATCAAAGTGAGAAAAGGGGAAACAGCCAGTAGAAATGACCTGTAGAAAAAACTATGAAAGCGGTACTTTATCCAGAGTTGAAACATAACTCAGTGCGCCACACAATGTTGAGAAAGCAATAGAATTAATTCATTACCTTCAAATCGGACTTCTGTTCATAGGTCATCCATTAATAGAAAACAGCAGGTTAACAGATCTCCTCAGTTATCCCCCATACCCATGGCTGCGCTACAATGCCCTTATGGTTCATCTGTCTTCAGTAGCAGCAATAGCCCCTGGTTCTGGTTTAAGTAATCTGTGAGGCAGAGAAAACAGTTCTGAATAAATTTAAAGGAGCAATAATTATGAAGTAGAAGGGCCATCAGCAAAGTTAGGGGCGCCATGTTCAATGACCCATATAAACTCAGAGCTGAAATTTTGAGATGGATTTTTCCACCACAAAATTCAACCCGGCCGGAGTGTTTTTCTTTCCTGTGGTTTCAATGGAAGCGTCTTTGTATGGATAACATATCCTTCGTGCAAGGGAACAGGAACAAAAAAATATACTTATTTCCACATGTGAGGAGCGAATACTGAAAAACAGCTTCCATTTTTGCTTTCGCACATTGCAGAACAATCGATATAGCTATATCTTGGTTATAAACAAATGTGAGACTCGTAATATGTCACAAATTCAAATCAATTACTCTTTGGAACGCAGGTTAACGAATCAGATTGAGATCGAAACGCTGATGGAGGAAAAATGCAACTGGTACCTGCAGCTGCCTGAAGTTCCCATCTGGTTTTGCAGGTGGCGTCGGTCTTCCACATCATGATGTTGTCGCCTTCCATTAGGTCGGAGAAAGGATACGGTTTGGGGCTGCCGTCGACAGTGGGAAGGAACGCAGGCCGAGGTGAAACGGGCCGACGGCAGCAAGCGTAGAGCAAACGCTGCGTTGAGGGCGGCGTGCGCTATCTATCCTCCACAGGTGCGCTGAGCAGGGCGGGGTGGGACAGGGCGGCCGGGAGCGCAACGCCGGCAGGAGCGGCGGTGTCCACGGCGGGAGAAAGTAGAGCTCGGGGACGGCCGGGAGCGCAACGCCGGCGTGGCGACGGGTCAATAGGGATTGGGGATGGACGCCGCTTGGGAACCGCCGGCGGGGTCGCTGGTCGGAGATCGCTGGCAGGGAGCGTCGGTGAGGAAGATTCGGGAAGCAGGCTTCGCGAACGAAATCCTTCGCGAATGCGTGGGTGCGGCTACTCCGCGCGGATAGAGTGGAAACGGACGGCTCGATCAAAGCTGGCGAGGTAATCTGACGGATCACAACAACTGCTACAGGGTAACAGTAATGCACAGTAGAGAGGTGGGGCCCGTCCGCAAAAACTTAGTATCTATTATGATTTGAGCCGCACCTAATGAAAAGTCTTCTTCTTGTTGTCTTCAAAGTCAAAAGGGAATTCTCTCTTGCCATGCGGCCCATACCTCTCATCTCACCACATGTATGTGCGAACAAGTGACAGGCCAGTATATATAGCGAGATGCACTCTCTCTTCTCTCTCTTCTCATGAACATTTTTAGCAGCTTGTATCATACTCTTCTTGCAATAAGATCCATAAAAGATACTCCCTCCGTCCCAGTTTATTTGTCATTCTGGGAGTGTTTTGGAGTGTCCAGATTCATAGAATGTTCAGGTTGTCCAGGTTCAGAGAATGTTCAATGAATCTGGTAGAAAACCAGAATGACATTTATTTTGGGACAGAAGGAGTATAACAAGTCTACCTAGGAGAAGTTTTCACCATACCGCGCCTGCTACCTTTCTTTCTTTCCAGACATTATTTATTGTATCACCGTATCTGATGAATCTTCTGTGGATCAACTTTGACATTGTTCCTAATCGCAAAAAATAAAAGAAAAACTTTAACATTGTTCTTTTGGCACTTTAACCTCCTACCATACCATTTTGTGTATTGTCTTCTCAATATGTCAAATGCTTAAATTCCTTCCAAGAATTATGTGAGCTTTTGTTGAGATATTTTTAACTTTATTTCCCTGATTTTCTTTACAACAGCGTGTCTAAAAATCAGGCAAAGGCACGCCCGTCTTGTGGTTTTCTTTTCCATGTAAAATTCTTTCAAGTATATGATGTTCATGGCTGCCCAAATGTATATGAAGTGTTGGTGTCTAGACGATAATGTTGGGGCAAAGGTTTCTTTTTCCGTTCTCAGGTCAACTTGTAAAAACATGCCCCCCCCTAAAAAACAAGCCTTCTTAGATCCATAAATATCAGTTACCTGATTAACATCTACTCCCTCCCGTTTTCAATCCTTAGATCCGTAAACAAGACGGGCTAGACGGCAACAAGTTTATCGTGTTTGCGTGTGGAAGTTTATTAGTCTACCTTTTTTCTTTTGCAAAAGGGATGTGTTTCAATCTCTTCCCGTTGGAGATGAGGATGACGGTGGTGGATGGTAAGATAGCCGTGTTCGTTCCGATCGTAGTTTTCGTCCGTGGCATATCTGTCTAGGATTGTGTTCTTAGATGGATGATTTTATAGTTCTTTCAAAGTTTCTTGTCTCCCATCAATAAAGTTGGAGTGTTTGGGTTGATTTTGTAACCAGTGGATGTAATTTGCTATCATATCAATGAAATTCCCTTTTCGAAAAAAAAAAATTATAGACATTAGGAAAATATTTTTAGCTCAGAAAGGACTAGAAAAGTCGGACTATATTAGTTAAAAGCGCAGGGGTTACTTTTAATGTCTTCTTCCAATTCATCTTCAAATTTTTTTTTGTGCTGCCCTGATGGTCTCCTTTTCCTGTCCATCGTTGTCCTTATCCTCCAACACATGACTCCATATTACCCGCTGGCCGCCAAAAGGAGCTTCGATCCATCTTTGTCAAGAATCAACAGAACTTTTTTTGGAACAACAGAACTTTCCGACCCTTGCACCCCGGCCAGTACTAACTACTGACCCCCCTGACCCTGCAGGCCTGCACCGGTGATTGAGGCATTACAATTTCAAATTTAATTAAGAAGAGTAAATGATGAAATTATGCAGGATACATACTCCAATTTAGTATAAAGTGGTACCCTTAAAAAAATATAATCATTAGCATAATAAAACACTAACTTAGCACATGTACCTATGCACATCGTCTCACTGTCTTAGCCAATTCATTGACAGCCCAAAAGCTTCGTTCGTTCATACCGTCATTCCCCCAACACGATCCACTAAAGCAACCTCCGATTAGGCCGCCGTTAGGCACGAACATGAAGGAACGCGCTGGGGGTTCGGATGGCCGACCAATAAGTAGCCATCATGGCTACTAATTCGCCAGGATCAAGAAACGGATATCTCCATGGAACGGAAACATCCCGGGACACGCATGGATAAATCTCCATTAAAAATCGTAGTCTCCGAAAAGCAAAAGGAAGCATCACCGTCACATGTACGCTCGGCGATTCCATTTGATGGTTACTACAGAGCGAGCAGCAATTAGCAGCTGTATGCGACACACGCGACGCCTGTGATTTGAGCGACACGCGGCGTGCTCTGATTCGCGGAGGCCGCCTATTTATCAGCGTCAAGCGCGCGCGCTCCGTCAAAAACACACTGCTCCTCCCGCCAGCGCGCCATGGCCACCGCCGCCTTCTACACAGGCAACAGACGCATCGTCGGCATCAACGCCGGCGGCATGGCAGCGGCAGCGGCGGCGCTAGCGATCCTCCTGATCGCGTTGGTGGGAGCCGTGGACGCCGCCGGCGAGCCGCCGTTCTCGTGCGGGGCGTCGTCGGCGGAGGCGGCGCAGGGGTACGCGTTCTGCGACGCGAGCCAGCCGGCGGCGCGCCGGGCCGCCGACCTGGTGTCGCGGCTGACGGCGGCGGAGAAGGCGGCGCAGCTGGGGGACGTGGCGCCGGGCGTGCCGCGGCTGGGCGTGCCCGCGTACAAGTGGTGGAACGAGGCGCTGCACGGGCTGGCCACCTCCGGCAAGGGCCTCCACTTCGACGGCGCCGTCCGCGCCGCCACCAGCTTCCCGCAGGTGCTGCTCACCGCCGCCGCCTTCGACGACGACCTCTGGTTCCGCATCGGCCAGGTACGTACGATACCATCACGTACGTTCACGTTATGCTTCTCTTTCGTTTTCTTCGCTGGAGAATTATGGGACGCCGCGATTGGGTCGATCGCCGGCACGGGCGGGCAGTGGTTGGTGCTGCGTTGGACCCATCCATGCATCCATCATTTCATCTTTTCATGAATGTAGTACCACCATCGATGCCATGCATGCACGGCTCGGCTGCACGCGCAGCGCCGCGCGCCTTTCAGCTTTTTCCTTTCGTTTCGTTGGGGTTGAATTGATCCGTGAGTCGGGAAAGGACAAGGAAGGGTGCGGTTAGGTGTACAGCATCAGATGCTCGTGGCTCCTCAGGGTTTGCTAGCGAGCTATAGATGTGGGGTAATCTACACAGTACAAGTCACCGATCCTCCTACTTCTGACAGGTCATACACATAATTTATATATGCATCTATATCATCTTTGTTGGAGCAGTGTCTTTGTTGTTTCGTGTAAGACGATAGATGCTAGATACAGCATTGTGTTGTTCAGTTTCGGCAAAATCCTTCTTCGGTTGCAAGTAATTAGTCACCGTTTTATTTAGCTCCTCTCGTTCTAACATATAGAACGTTTAGGATGACAAATTTATTGCAATTTAAACTAGACTTAGATGTCATACATTTAAGAACTAGTGCTCGTTAGCCTAACCAGAGGTGCACAATGGTGCTATGGTGAACTCATGCTCGTAAGCCTAACCACTTTTGAAAACTAACTAACACCTGCCTGCTAATTCAGAACTATGAATGAATTGAACTAGTAGCACGTCGTTTGCTTCACTTAGAATTCTTTTTCTGTTTTGGAGGGAATGTTTGACTTGAAACTTGCACTACAACATTTCTAAGATCTGCCAGGTGTTGTTTGCAAGTGACCGATGGTTCATGCACTGCCAATTGTTATTAGCAAGTGTTCAAGTTTTTTTTTCCTCAAATTTTCCACCAAATAATGTCTGGGTATTCAAAATGTGAATAGCAAATGAACTAAAATGCTGGCCATTTAAAATCAAAACTCTCAAAAATTATCAGCTATACAGTAGTGTCAAAAGGGTTTTTATAGATACCTAACATCAAAATGGGATTTGTTAGGGATAAGGATGCGGATGGAACAACATAAATACGCATACTCCTAGCTGGCTAGACCCACTGCACCATGATTTTTCTCCTGTATTGGTTTTTCAACATTCATTTCTGTCGGGTCGACTATCACTAACAGACTCATTACTGCCTTGTCATAGCATCATCATGTTAATTAGAAACGGATGTAATAGTGTTTCTCTAGAAAGTCGACCATTCTTGTTGCGGATATTTTTAACCACTTAATTCGGGCTGTCACAGGAAAGATGCTCATACGCTTACTGTTTCTAGTGCTCTTAGTTTCCGTTGTTAATATAATACGACCGAAAGAGTGCCTTAGGTAGTTAGGCGTCGAAAATCATGTTCTTTCTGCTCCCACAATTAGTTAAAGCCCAGAAAAAAGGGGCACGTCGCGTGCAGCACGTGAACCCTCCTTTGGATCGCCAAGGACAAGCAGCAGAATGTTTGCGTGGAAAAGCGGCGCCTTTTTGGTTGTGCGACGTCACGTGTGTGTGCGTGTCTGAAACATAGATCACAGGCTCTTTGGACTGTGCGTGTGTACCTAACAGGCCGTTGATTGTGCCCACGCAACTACTGGGTGCGGCGTGCCCACGCAACTACTGGGATCGCACACAGCCTGTGCTAGCTAGCTAGATCTCTCTGCTGTTAAGCATTAGAGCTCAACAGCGGCTTAGCTTATCCATGCATGGCGCATTAGATTGGAGGGGATTATTGCCTACCAATGTGGTTGCTGGATGTTGATGTGCCCAAGCTAGTATTTTCATGCAAGATAGAGAAACGATTAAAGTGTATAGGTTAAACTAACAAGCATATATCAACAAATAAGCTCTGATATGATAAAGAGAAGATAAAAACAGCACCTTTTCACTCTTTTACAAGTGCACCGACACATACCCCAAGACTAGCTTAATTCACCAGTCGATCAGCTTGCATTAGGCCAGTCTCAATGGGCCTTTCATCAACATTAAATAAGGTGCCACATCAACAAAATAGATGACATGACACATCAATTAAGATGAAAGAGGAGAAGTTCCTTTCATTCTAATGAAAGGAAGTTGGCACGGTTTCATATATATGAAAGCTTATTGAAAGACCCATTGAGAGCAAAAACTTTCATCCTAACATGTTTTGACCAATCTCAATACAAGAATTTAATATTATACTTTGCTTATGAAACCGTGAGATGAAATTGTGCATTGAGAGAGACCATTTCATTTATCATGTGAAAACTCTAAATCTGATGTGGCACCTTTGAAAAGTGGAAAATGAAAGTATCCACTGAGACTGGCCTTACCTTGATGAGAAAAGAGAGTGGTAATTGTCAACAGCTAAAAAGGTTGTACTAGCTGGAACTGTTGAGTTTGGATAAAGAAAATGTGAAAGTGGCACTTTTCACTCTTCTATCTACTACGCCGCCACTTAACCAGAGTCTCGTATAATTCACCGTCCATCTTGCGTTGATCTGATGAGGACCAAAAGCAGGTGTAACCTTGAATGAATCCGTACTCGACAGTTTGGATCAGAACAATGTCTCATAGTTTTGTCCGGCACGATGTGTGTGCAGGCGATCGGCCGTGAGGCCCGGGCGCTGTACAACGTCGGCCAAGCGGAGGGGCTCACCATCTGGTCTCCCAACGTGAACATCTTCCGGGACCCGCGGTGGGGCCGCGGCCAGGAGACCCCCGGCGAGGACCCGGCCGTGGCGAGCCGGTACGCCGTCGCCTTCGTCCGCGGCCTGCAGGGTAGCCCCTCCCTCGCCGGAGCTCCGGCGCCGCCGTCGCCGCTGCAGGCGTCGGCGTGCTGCAAGCACGCGACGGCGTACGACCTGGAGGACTGGAACGGCGTGGCGCGGTACAGCTTCAACGCCCGCGTCACGGCGCAGGACCTGGCCGACACGTTCAACCCGCCGTTCCGGAGCTGTGTCGTTGACGCGGGGGCCAGCTGCGTCATGTGCGCCTACACGGAGATCAACGGGGTGCCGGCGTGCGCCAACGCCGGCCTGCTGACGGACACCGTCCGCGGCGACTGGGGCCTCGACGGGTAAGCGATCGAGCGACGAGCGCGTCGTTGCGCTCACTCTGTCAACGGGCGTGTCACGTGCCCGAGTACGGCGAGGTGCTGATGTTTGTTTCGTTTTGTTGCTGTCAGGTACATCGCATCGGACTGCGACGCTGTGGCCATCATGCGTGACGCGCAACGTTACACGCCCACGCCGGAGGACGCCGTCTCGGCCTCGCTCAAGGCTGGTACGTTTCCGTCATGGGTCGTGTCTCCGGCCTCTGCTTACATCCTCTGTTTCTCTGCTTATAGTACATCCTCTGTTTCTCTGCTTCACCACACCCTTCCACTAATTCCCTCGGCAAAACTTATTATTCCAGGACTGGACATAGACTGCGGGTCCTACGTGCAGCAGCACGCAACGGCCGCGATCCAGCAGGGTAAGCTTACGGAGCAGGACCTGGACAAGGCGCTGACCAACCTCTTCGCCGTCCGCATGCGTCTGGGCCACTTCGACGGCGACCCCCGTGCCAGCACCGCGCCGTACGCCGCGCTCGGCGCCGGCGACATCTGCACGCCGGAGCACCGCGCCCTGGTGCTAGAGGCTGCGCAGGACGGCATCGTCCTCCTCAAGAACGACGCGGGGCTCCTCCCGCTGAACCGGGCCGCCGTCGCCTCCGCCGCCGTCATCGGGCCCAACGCCAACGACGGCCTCGCGCTCATCGCCAACTACTTCGGCCCGCCGTGCGAGTCCACCACGCCGCTCAAGGGCATCCAGAGCTACGTCGCCGACGTCCGCTTCGTCGCCGGCTGCACCAACTCGGCCGCCTGCGACGCCGCCGCCACGGACCAGGCGGTGGCCGCGGCGAGCGGCGCCGACTACACGTTCCTGTTCATGGGGCTGAGCCAGAAGCAGGAGAGCGAAGGACGCGACCGCACCAGCCTCCTTCTTCCAGGACAACAGCAGAGCCTCATCACCGCCGTCGCCGACGCGTCCAAACACCCGGTGATCCTCGTCCTCCTCTCCGGCGGCCCCGTCGACGTCACGTTCGCGCAGACCAACCCCAAGATCGGGGCGATCTTGTGGGCCGGGTACCCCGGCCAGGCCGGCGGGCTCGCCGTCGCCAGAGTGCTCTTCGGCGACCACAACCCCGGCGGCCGGCTGCCGGTGACGTGGTACCCGGAGGAGTTCACCACGGTGCCCATGACGGACATGCGGATGCGCGCCGACCCGGCCACCGGCTACCCCGGCCGGAGCTACCGCTTCTACAACGGCAGGACCGTGTACAAGTTCGGCTACGGCCTCAGCTACTCCACCGTCTCCCGCCGGATCGTCTCTGGCTCCGGCAACAAGCCATCGCCGCCCAACGCCAACGTTGTTCTTGCCGGCCTGAGAGAAACAGTAGCAGAAGACGGCGGCGCGAGCTACTACCACGTCGACGACATCGGCGCGGACGGGTGCGAGCAGCTCAAGTTCCCGGCCGTGGTGGAGGTGCAGAACCACGGCCCCATGGACGGGAAGCACTCGGTGCTCATGTTCCTCCGGTGGCCCAACGCGACGGCCGGTCGGCCGGCGAGCCAGCTGGTCGGGTTCAGGAAGCAGCACCTCAAGGCAGGGGAGAAGGCCCATCTCAAATTTGACGTCAGCCCGTGTGAGCATCTCAGCAGGGTGAGGGAGGACGGTAAGAAGGTGATCGATAAAGGGTCGCATTTCCTCATGGTTGATGACCATGAGATGGAGATTAGGTTTGAGGCTTGAATGAAGAACTGTAAATGGCGGGAAAGTATAGCTCAATTAATACGGCGCCATTCTTTCCTTGTATACGATTTATGGGTTAATTAATTATTCCTGTCATATAAAGTGACTTAAATATTAAAAGAATGTGCTTGCTACCCCTAGTGTGTCGATATCTGCAAAAATGAGTTAGGGCGACGCTTAGGTCCTTGTTTTCTCAGCTTCCAAATACTCTGATTCCTAAAATTGTCTATCACACACACAAAAAATTGTCATTGCCCATTAAAAGAATTTATTTGTTGGAAAAGCCCATTAAAACATCAAGCCCTATATCTTATTTGAAACCGCCATGTGTTTCCCTGAGTAATTTTGAGAAATAAGGTAATTTATTGGACTGTTTACCATTCCAGCGAGGTATTGCAAACTTGGGGGAGTATTTTGGACATTTCCCCATTCCTATATGATGAACTCATTTTGAATCCATCCGTTCATGATGCGTGCTCCCTAGCTTCATCCTTAATACACCACTGCTACCATCGCCCACTCTACTGCAACCAGTGATGATGGGTGCAAATGAGAGCATAAGTTAGTTGGCATAACTAGCTATCCTTAGATTTCTATGGTATATGGAATTTATGGTTTCCTTCGGTGCAAATCCAAAATCATCTAGATTGGAAGAAGCAATTACGGATAGCAGTGCTCACTGGGGCCTCTCCACCTTAGCTAGCAATGGTCACGGGGCCTCTTCAGCTTAGCTAGCTATGCTCACGGGACCTCTCCACCACTACTGTCTACCATCACCCCGAAGAATGGTGATGTGCATGTGTGAGGGATCCATGATCAGCCTTGCAGCATGTCTCATGCATGCAACAACAACGTGCTTCAAGTGGGAAGGACTGTTGCAAACTCTTGATGAGTGGCAGTGTGCCAGTGTGGCACCATACAGGATGAGGTAAGATAGAGGCCTTACGGTGTCAGCTTGTTGCACACTAAAATTATGTACAAGTTACTCGCTAAACAGCCTGACCATGTCTTATGGGTAATGATGTGAACCTCTTGAAGAGTTAGAAGTAGTCGCAAAAAAGGCACGTACAATACCCTGTTTAGATGGTGAGAGTAAATTGTAAAAATGTGACTTAACCACTATGTGAATTCAGTGTAGTTCAACTTTTGTAACAAGTCGCGGTGTCGGTGGTTAAGTTAATAAAAAGTTGGATTATTGTTACGCACTACTTCTGCTGCCACTTATTACATCCACCATAGAACTAATAATAGCAGTTGCTGTATAGTGAATCTCACGCAAGGCCAGGTGACTACTTCTCCCGCCATGGCCGCCTTCTCCTCCTACTCCACACATAAACGCCGGCATGGCAGCACTACTGCTCCTCCTGACGAAGCGACCTCTCCCATTGGCCGAGATCGTCTATTTAGACGCACCCTCTGCTAAGCCCTTCTCTTGCCAGTCGATCATCCCACTTCTCCGGTGCCAGCATCATGATCGTGTTAACAACATTCCACAGAAACGCCGGCGGCATGGCGGCGGCAGTGCTTCTCCTCCTGATGATTCCGGCGCTGTTCAACAATGGTGCGGCGGGAGCGGGGCCGCCCATCTCGTGCGGCCCGTCGTCGCCGGCGAAGGCGTTCCCGTTCTGCAACAAGAAGCTCCCGGCGGCGCAGCGCGCGGCGGACCTGGTGTCGCGGATGACGGCGGCGGAGAAGGTGGCGCAGCTGGGCGACATCGCCGCCGGCGTGCCCCGGCTGGACGTGCCGTCGTACAAGTGGTGGAACGAGGCGCTGCACGGCGTGGCCATCTCCGGCAAGGGGATCCACCTCGTCAACGGCGGCGCCGTCCACGCCGCCACCAGCTTCCCGCAGGTCCTGCTCACCGCCGCCTCCTTCAACGACAACCTCTGGTTCCTGATCGGACAGGTACGTAAATGTCATCATTGGACGTGTTACGATTCTAGTATCATTGTTCGATCGTCATCGATATCATGAAAGAGTGTGTTGCAAGCAAATTCCTGCATGCCCAAACTGCCATGTGATGTAATGAGCTCACATCAGCTGCCCATCACGTCCGTGCACGTCTGCAGGCGACGGGAAGGAGGCTCGGGCGCTGTACAACGTCGGCCAAGCGGAGGGCTGACAATGTGGTCCCCGAACGTGAACATCTTCCGGGACCCGCGGTGGGGCCGGGGTCAGGAGACCCCCGGCGAGGACCCGGCCGTGGCGAGCCGGTACGCCGCCGCCTTCGTGCGGGGCTGCAGGGGAACGCCGGAAGCGCGAAGGCGGCGCCGCCGCCGGTGCTGCAGACGTCGGCGTGCTGCAAGCACGCGACGGCGTACGACCTGGAGGACTGGAAGGGCGTGTCGCGGTACAGCTTCGTGGCCAAGGTGACGGCGCAGGACCTCGCCGACACCTTCAACCCGCCGTTCCGGAGCTGCGTCGTCGACGGCGGCGCCAGCTGCGTCATGTGCGCCTACACGTCCGTGAACGGCGTGCCGTCGTGCGCCAACTCCGACCTGCTCACCAAGACGTTCAGGGGAAGCTGGGGCCTTGATGGGTATGTCGCCGCGGACTGCGACGCCGTGGCCATCATGCGCAACTCGCAGTTCTACCGCCCCACGGCGGAGGAGACCGTGGCGGTCTCGCTCAAGGCTGGTAAGATCTCCCAAGCCTTCTATGTCCTCTGCTTTATATGTGCTCTGGTCTGTTTCTCTGCTTTATATATCCTCTGTTTCACTCATTCATCACTCTGCACTTTATTGCTCTGCTCTGAACAAGGTGTTGGCACTTGTGGACTTTACATGATCTCAATTGATGATCCCATTTTGGCACGTTCCAGGACTGGACATCGACTGCGGCACCTACGTGCAGCAGTTCGCCACGTCGGCGCTGCAGAAAGGGAAGCTGATGCAGCAAGACGTGGACAAGGCCGTCAAGAACCTGTTCGCCATCCGCATGCGGCTGGGCCACTTCGACGGCGACCCGAAAGCCAACACGTACGGCGCTCTGGGCGCGTCCCACATCTGCACGCCCGAGCACAAGAGCCTGGCGCTGGAGGCGGCGCTGGACGGCATCGTCCTCCTCAAGAACGCCGCCGGCGCGCTCCCGCTCCACAAGGCCTCGGTCGCCTCCGCCGCCGTCATCGGGCCCAACGCCAACGACGTCCTGGCCCTCCTCGGCAACTACTGGGGCCCGCCGTGCGAGCCCACGACGCCGCTCGCGGGGATCCAGGGGTACGTCAGGAACGCGAGGTTCCTCGCCGGCTGCAGCAACGGCGCGGCGTGCGCCGGCGCCGCCACGGACCAGGCGGTGGCGCTGGCGAAGAGCGTCGACACCGTGATCATGTTCATGGGGCTGAGCCAGACGCAGGAGAGCGAAGGGCGTGATCGGACGACGCTGCTGCTCCCCGGGCAGCAGCAGAACCTCATCACCGCCGTCGCCAACGCGGCGAAGAAGCCGGTGATCCTCGTCCTCCTCACCGGCGGCCCCGTGGACATTACGTTCGCACAGGCGAACCCGAAGATCGGCGCCATCCTCTGGGCCGGGTACCCCGGCCAGGCCGGCGGCCTCGCCATTGCCAAGGTCCTCTTCAGCGACAAGAACCCCAGTGGGAAGCTGCCGGTGACATGGTACCCGGAGGAGTTCACCAAATTCCCCATGACCGACATGCGGATGCGCGCCGACCCGGCGAGCGGATACCCCGGCCGGAGCTACAGGTTCTACAACGGCAAGACGGTGTACAAGTTCGGCTACGGCCTTAGCTACTCCAAGTTCTCCCACAGGATAGTCGCCCGTGCCAGGAACCCGGCATCCAACACGAGCCTGCTCGCCGGCGTTGCGCCGTTGTCCGAAGACAAGGCGAGCTACCACATCGACAAAATCGGCACGGATGTGTGCGACCAGCTCAGGTTTCCGGCCGTGGTCAAGGTGCAGAATCACGGTCCCGTGGACGGCAAGCACTCGGTGCTCATGTTCCTCCGGTGGCCGAACGCGACCGCTGGAAGGCCGGTGAGCCAGCTGATCGGGTTCAGGAACGAGCATCTCAAGGTAGGAGAGAAGGCGAACCTCAGGTTTGACATCAGCCCGTGCGAGCATTTCAGCAGGGTCAGGGAGGATGGCAGGAAGGTGATTGATAAAGGTTCACACTTTCTCAGGGTTGAGGAACATGAATTGGAGATTAGATTCGAGGCTTGAGTTTTAGATGCCAGGAAAATAGATACATCTTATTTATACACAGTTGAATTTTTCCTAATATAGAATGATTTTTCATGCCACAGAAAAGGTACAAGGTACAAATAAATTTATTGACATGTAGCTCGTTTTTGTTGTTCTTTTTATTTGGGCATGCACATATCATTTCTTAGAAAAGTCAGATTATATCACTGAAATGGAGGATGTCAGAATGTCTCAAGATAACAAGTTGAGCTATGGACTGAAAATACCATGCATGTGTAGAGTACCATTTTTGTGGTTTTTAACCTATGTAGAGTACCATTGTTACCAAGTTTGAACTTAGCTAGTCTCCGAAGTCCCTCAGTTGTTAACGAAATGCGTTTGTCTAATCCGCTACTTGTTAAGATTTTTATAAATACTAGCAACCGTGTAATACTTTTACATCCAGCAAGAACGATCACCTCCAACCCTCCAGGTTCGTTCAATATTGCCTATGATGCTCAAACTTTGCATCAGATGGGATGGGAGTAAGGTTTGCATCTCATCGTTATGGTGGTGACGATGCTAATTTTCTTGCTCTAGTTTGCTTCTCGGAAATTATAAAAAATACTTTGATACGGACCTGCATTCGGGCCATCTGCCGACCCCTCTCAAAATCTGATCCCCATGAGAAATACGAGGGATACGTAAATTACATTATTACCCCTTTGGAACCACCCAAAACAATTAAATTGCCTTAGACTTGTATGAATCAACACGATTAACATGATTGATCATCTCAATTTATTAACAATGCTGTAAAGACAGCAGAACGCAAATGCATAATACAGAAGCACAGACTACAGAACGATCAATCAACCTCATGTGGTGTCTCAATAGACGATACCTGCGTGCATTAGCTAGCTACATGGTAGATGAAAACCAATCGGACTACCAGCTCCTGATTTATTCACAGGCCTTGTTGGTTTATGAACAGGACTCTCGTCAAGAGCGGAGGCAGAAAATGTTGTCATTAGGCCTAGGGTCACTCATGTAGCTAAATGCTCACATAAGGTGTCAATCACTTACTATTAGCATACTTCACTTCGATTAGCACTAATTCGTAGGTGTCGTTTGACTTCGATGATTACACAGCTTCTCCCCTGATATCCCTGTGCTGTTAAGCATTTTATTGGAACGAAAAGCATTAGCTAGGTAGCTAGTTGTGTATACTCAGGTAGAGCGTTCTTATTTCCCTTACCATGAGATGGACAGTTCGTCTTTAAGCATTGTGCATTTCATGAGCTTCTATTCATCAGACATCCTTGAAAAGAAGTTGGAATCTGGGTATCCTCTCTGGTGGAAGTGGGCAGGACACTATCAGTTTACCTTTCATCGCACCCCTAAATATTGCCTGATATCAGAAGACGAAAAAAAGATTAGACAAACTACATTCATGCTAGAAATTAATGAGTGCCACACACCACATATAAGATTAGCAGGTCAGTCATATTGTCATAAATTGATTCAGTTTGTCAGATAATATTACTGCACATAGTAAATTCCACACTCAAAGGCAAAGTAAATATTGATACTGTATGGGTAGGATCTTGGGCATTCATATGAATGCCCAAAAATTCTAGAAATAACCTAAATATAGCTTAAAAATCCTAAAAAGTACATAGATTTAAGCCAAAAATGAACACCGAGCCTAAAAAATATGAAAAAATGAATGCCCAATCTAAAAATGAATGCCCAGCTGAGGAATCTCAGCTCCGCCACTGCTGTATGAGCTACATTTTTTTGTATGACAGGATTTGAAGGACTAGAGATCGGAAATATATACGTTTCTGAAAAGAGGTTTGAAAGAGTTCAAGTATCCGGTCTTCTGTCAACAGAAGGAAACATAGGACCAAGTGTAACCAGTGGCTACCTTTACAAAGGAAGCAAGCCTGTATCCATGCAAGTTCTTGGTGATATCAAGTATACAAGGATCACATCACTTTTATGCAGAAGAATGATTTGAACAGTGAAATCAAGCTACCAATTGGACTAATTGACACTTCATTATCATGCAGGCCATGTACTCATGAAGCTGTTCCAGGGGACATCCTGAGGCTGAAGAGAAGTACATGGTTTTCCATTATCATTGACAAGCTTATGTGTCATGAGAACTTTTGCTAGACATTCTTAGCCTTTCTCATTGTTTAATTGTACAATTCAACACTTATATTAGTGGGGTTAGGACTGACTAATTAGTTTTTTTATTAGTTCTTCCAGATGTATAATTGCTGGTTCCAATTAGAACCCAATCAGCTTATGTATTTCAAAAGTGTCAAACAGCCATTAATCGCAATACTTATGAAAAGTTTGATCTAATTTTATTGGAATAGGGAATTAAGACGTGCAGATGCCAGCAATATGACCCACAAATTCAGCTAGCAGATGTGAATATTCAGATTTTGCTTGCAACTTTTGGAAAAATTATAAAAGCAATCTGATTAATACGAGGAATAACATGTCGAATAAA
Source organism: Eragrostis curvula (assembly GCA_007726485.1). Classification (NCBI taxonomy): domain Eukaryota; kingdom Viridiplantae; phylum Streptophyta; class Magnoliopsida; order Poales; family Poaceae; genus Eragrostis; species Eragrostis curvula. The sequence continues at coordinate 35,986,580 of CM017440.1, read as the reverse complement.
AGTGGAAACTGTCTTGAGAAGCTCCAATGATTTCTTAAGGTGTTCAAATTAGCATCTTCATACGCAAGTTTGATTAGAAAGATCCATATAGCATTAAACTTTTGCTGATTTCAGGAAAAATCACATGCATATATGAGATTAAACAATTTCTCTTGTTCATAAGAACATATTTTAAGCTGTCATGAACCAAATTCGAGACACGGTAAACATCACAAAGAGGATAGTCATGGCAACAGCTGTTCAAGATAGGGGAGTAAAAGACAATTTTTTATCAATTCCCCACGCCTGGTACGCCATACACCCCCCTCTCCTTGCTGCCCAGGTTAACTTAGAGATTTCAAAGACTTTTAGCCGGGGGAATTAGAGGATAAACTTGTGGGGCAACTAGAGGTTAAACTAATGGATCATGACATGTTAGGCTAGCCTTGCGCTGCTGTTTATGAGCGGAAAGTTTTGAATATTGTAAATTTTAAGGACTATAAGAGCTGAATCTCATAAGCCTTCCAGATTGTTCTTATAATTTATGCGCAACTTTTCATTGGATAGACTGTCAGATACAGATTTCGTAAGTTGACTGTTCTGCAGATTCTAACTAACAATGCTTCACAACAGTTTTGGCAACCTTATGGGCTGAATCAGCTGTGGCCACTGTGGAGCTTTTGGTAGAGATCATCTATATTAGTTTGAACTTTTTTAACCAAGTGGTTTAGCAATATCTCGATCTTGTTGGCCGTTTGAAATCTCAGCAGGTTTGAACGTTTTCAAATGCACTTTAGCTCTGTTTGACATCAGAATAAAAATGTGGTTTGCTCATGAAAGTTGTATGTATCATTCTCTAGTTAAGCTTCCAATGCTCTAGTTAAGCAGTTCAAGAGATAAAGGAAAAGCAGTGCCGCTACTGTTAACCAGATAAGGAGCCCACACTTTCGTTTATTTGATAGGTTGCTAGGCATTGGATCTCTTCTTACTGTTAGATGTTGTTTGGTGTGTGCTTCTTTAGTGCTTCAGTAGGTGGTGCTATGCCAAACTGTGCATAGCTTTTTTTTCATCTTTGAAAAGGTAGGTGAAAGTAGCGTTTTTTGCCACAGCTTTCACTTGTTATTTTACTACATACACTTACAAAATCCAGCATGCGAGCTGTGTTCTATAGGTGGATGCAGTAAAATAACAAATTAAAGTTGTGGTAACAACCGCTACTTTCACTTGCCTTTTCCAAAGACGAAGACAAGCTATGCATGTCTTAGCACGGAACCACATTCTAAAGCAGTCATACATCAACCCCCCCCCCCCCCCCACCAAAAAAAAAAAGCATACGAAAAACAGCATGGAACGCGGTCCTACTCCTGGCAACTCACCAAGCATCAGCACTGCTTGTTTCGTACCTTTTGATCTACTGAAGCTGTGACAGCAAGCAAGTACACTTTTCAAACTATAGAATGAGATCTGCGACTTTCATGCAGACCCTGTTTCCAAATTTGACGTAAACAATAGATATGCAGTTTAAAATTCACATAAGTTTCTGGACAATCAAATTCAAACAAGATATGCTAAATAGCTAGGACAAACAGGGCAAATGCTAAAAGTTTACAGGAAGCTCTTGGGCTCTACCAAAAAAAAAAAGAATCGAGTTGCCAGACATGGTTCTGCCTTTCAGGTTGCTATGGGGGTGTTTGGTTTCCTGCATTAGGCCTTAGCCAGGCTAGACATATGCAGAATATTACCTTTTTCACTTGTTTGGTTGGCTGGACTGCTTCTTAGCCTGGCTAGACTTATGCAAAAAGCGGCCCGGAGCCTGGCCTCCTGGAAACGCAGAAATTGGCCGTTCCCAGCTAGCCAGGTTTGGCTAAGCCATGGCCCACAAGCAACGAAGAAATCCCGTCACCCTCCGCTCTTTTCCGCATGCTCACCGCCGCCGAGCTCCTCGCAAGCAGCTGCTCGTTTGCCAAGTTCTCCGCGTACGAGCCTCAAGTACCAGCATCGAGCTCGACCTCCACCACTCGCGGCGGCCCAACGACGACGGATCCGTCCCGTCGCTGTCGACGGAGACGGAGATGGCCAGCTCGCTCTCGAGCCCGTTCACCGCCTCCCGTCCGCCTACAACTGTCCCTGAGCATCAACTTCAGCTCTTGCATCTTGTCTGCGAAGCCTAGCAAGGCCGACCGCGGTCGATAGCGACGAATTGAACCAAGGTGGCCGGCTCCCGCTGGTCGAATCGAGCTGCCATAGCCGTTCATGGGAAAAACTGCTTTTGGGCAGAGATTAGAAATTGGGAACTTGAAACTAGGGAGGAGGCACGGGAGGCAGCAGATCTGAGAGGTGCATAATCTTGATAGCAACCCAAGAATGGAAGGAATCAATCTATTTCTCACAGGGGAGGGAGAATCGACGGTGAAGTCGTGGAGGTACGGGCTGTCGGAGCGGATGAAACAAATGCTTCGATCTGCTTGCTTAAGGAGGAGAAGAGAAAATGGTGGCCACGGATACCTTCCTAGCCCTATGGGGAAGCCTCTAGTGGTGATGGATTGAGTGGAGAAGCAGCACCAAGGCGGCGCAGCTCGGTTCTTGAGCACGGCGGCAATGGAGATGGCATTGACAGAGAGAGAAGAAAATGGAGAAAGAAGGCTGTGAGATTGACAGCTGGGACCCGCTGGCTTGTGCTTGTCCTTTTTTTCCGGAACTCCCTACCCAAATTAAAATAATTCCAGAGCTCCAAAGCTCATGGGAATTTTTCTGATGACACAAATTAGATTGTTCTACAACTTTGATTTGGAGTTCAGGATGACGTCAGTTACAGGATTTGAATAAAAAATTATGTAATCACAGTAGCTTTTAAAAAAAAGCAATAGCTCTGGTGTTTTTCGATAAACAATGGTAATCCATTTATTAAATCAAAGTAAAATGTTACTTACATGTTTTGAGTTAAAATAAATAAAATATTGCCAATGAAGATAATAGGAGAGAAAGGAGAGGGAGGTGAAAGAATTTTACACTCACCACATCAAGTGAAGGGTGATTTTATTCAACCAATGCAGGCAACCAAACACAAGCTTGTACTAGCCAAAAGTTTTCTATGCAACCAACCAAACATGTGGCTGTTTTTTGTTCTTGCATTGGTTTAGCCTGGTTTGAGGTAGCCTGGGTAGGATCCTATGCAGGACTAGCCTATTCCAGGTAACCAAACACACCTTATGAGAATCTGCTAATCACCCAGTGAAAACTGTAGAAAGCATTAGATAGAACCACTAAATCTCCTATACATTCAACAGCATCATCTTTGAGACCATTACACTGGGTCTGGTGATTCAAAAGTTAAGACCCCACCGAAAACAGTTCAATCAACCATTGCACAATCTGCCATCCATTGCAGATCATTCTATTTGAAACATCATATGTGACAATCTATCCAACCAAAAGTTGTGATGACCACAATGTGAAAAGATCATGAAGGTATCCTATATCTTTCCCCCATTATGGGAAGCTCATATTCAGCTTCTCAGGAACCAAAACAATTGATTAGATCTGGGGTTGTGTGTGTGTTTTTTTGGGGGGGGGGGGGGGGGGGGGGGGGGGGAGTTGGAAAGCAGTGCATCTCTTGATCCACATATTAAACCTCTAATTATCTGATCGCATGCTCACAAAGAAACACGTATGATGGCTACCCTTCGTCCAGCTTGACTTGACCCAAACTAAGCAACCTAAATATGGAGTATAATTTAACCTAATAAAAAGATGGTAACTTAGAAAACAGAAAGAAGAGCAAGGTAGACTGTCATCTTGCAAGACAAAGAAAAATGTAGCCTTGTAAGATGGTAACTGAAGTTGTTACAAGTGTAACATGAACTGGTGTGTCACAGAAAGTAGATAACTCATCGCTCACTCACCTCAACCACATCAATGAAGTCTTGCTTGCTGCTAAAAGAGCCTATCCATTTTGTGTGATCAGGTGTCCTGTGTATGTACAAAGAATGAGTTCACACTAAATAAGGAAGAACAAGTTCGTATGAACTCGGTAATCCCTAGATTTGAAGGTGCTGTAATAACTTACACATCAGGATTAATTACATGTCCATTGCATCATGAACAAAGGGTTACAAAATGTGTTAATAATAACTCATACAAACACTATGCTAGCAGCATCAGATCTCATCGCAAGTTTACAGGATCATTATGATAAGAACATGAGCAAAGTAGTAATCGGAAAAGGGGGGAGACAGATTTGTTTACCTAAAAGCTATTTTTTAGTTCAGTAACTTCCAACAGTGCATTCAGAAAATACTATTGTTCAGATCTTGGTTAATAAGACCTCAAAGTCATATCAACGACACTACATCTTTGTTTAACTACATCACCCAAACATTTTTGCAACAGCATAATGCTATATTGGTATTATTTTGATGTCCAGTCAATATTTTTCAAAGTGTATACTTCTTTAGTAGTGTCACTCCACAGGTATTTTTAATATGCTTCAAACGTACCGCTAATGACACTACAATAAAAGTAGCTTTATAAAGTTCGTCGATGATAAATATCGATGGAAAAGAATCGAAACATTGTAGAGTTTTATAAACTTATATGCTCAAATATTAGCCCCCAGATTCAATAGGCAAAAGTTTCTCATCTTTTATCAACTTATACAATTTACATATCAGGCCTGATTCAACAGGCTAAAAAAACTCCCCCCCCCCCCCCCCCCCCAAAAAAAAAAAACTATTCTTTAACTTCTGTGTTAGAATATTATCATGCGACAGAAAGAATACAGTTATTAAGTGTAGAAAAGAATATGCAATATCAAGCAACATTGTATCGACGGAATTAACAGAAAACATAAATTCCTACCCTGAATCCATCTTCATGTGATGCGCATTGAAGAAGAAAATGGTTGCTGGAACCAATGTAATATCAAAATAGTCGATGTAAACTTGAATCTCCTCAGAGTCCATGTCAACCAATGCTATGGTAGCAAACTTGGATATGTCCCATGAAGATTTAGCCAACTGTTATCAAAAGGATGGATAAGAAAATATAAATCCGACATAAAAGGCATAAAATGTACATAGGAAAATTATGTCAATAAAAAGCCTTCACCTCAATGAACTTACACTTACTATACTACCAAACAAATAAGGCAGAAGAATTGGGTGTCAGACTGTATTGCTAAAGAAATAAGTATGCCACTCTCTTTTTTCCTTTGTCCCCTGTGTGTTTCATCTTGTGTAATTACGGGACAGGTATTTAGGCTCTGTAGGCTTCATGAATTTCACAGCTACTAATTAGAATTACAGCAGCTCTAACAGATTAAGAACCCCAAGGGCTTCTTTAAGTTGAGAAATCGGATCTGCAGGGTTTACATGGAAGTTCAATAAATAAATAAATAAATAAATTTGTAGGCAACCAGATCATCTATCTACATACCAAGTTGTTAACCCCTCATAGTTTTCTTCTAAGAAAATCCCTAACATATAGGCACGCGCAACAGCACCAAACAGAAAACAGTGAATGTAACTTCCGCCTGACCGTGTGTTCTTCTTGTACTAGCCACATCCCATTGCATTATCTCCCCTCATCATGCTATAGTCTTATTGTTTGTTTTTTGCGAAATAAAATATATGACAAAGAGCTTAAAAGCAGCCCAATAGACTGCAAAAATGAGCGAACCCCCAATCGGTCCCTCAACTACTGGATCGCCGCGGGGGCCCACGGTGGTTTCATATGAGAGGAGAAGGGGGCGAAGGGAGGGGGCTCACGATGTCGTCGAGTTGGAGGCAGGCGGCGTCGGCGGCGCGGCCGAACCGGAGGACGAGGACCTTGTCGAGTGTGTCGCGGATGGCGGCGTCCACCTCCCGCTTCCGCCGCAGCGTCGGCAGCAGCGCCGACGCCATCTCAGCGCCGACGAGATTCTTGAAGCGGCTCTCCGCTCCCGGACGGGGGAAAAGAATCTTGTGACTCTTGTCTGGCCCGGGAATCTTATATATCGCATAGAGAGCGAGGAAATATCGAGTCTCGCACACCCTATGCTCTTGCAATTCCGTCATTTCGGCCCAATCCCAAATTTCGCAGCCACACAGCGGAATCATTCACCCTCAGCCCACCATGTGCACAATAGAAATGAAAAATTAGGCCCATAGAACCACTAAATAAAGCCCATTAATCCTCTGCCTCTTCTTCAATCCAACTACGAATTCTCTATGCTTATGTCTCAAAAAAAAAAAAACATTCTCTATGCTTATGTTGTACAAGTTTTAACTAACAAAAGTATAAGATGCCTTTGGCCGTCTTTTGTCAAAAAAAAAAGTTTTAACTAACAAAAGATGTCTGATATCTACAATGACTGCACTTAACAACGGATGTATGATGCATTGATCCGGCACAGATGCTGAGCATGGCGCCATTCAACGCGGAACCAAATCGTTTGTCATCCCTATTATTAAGGCTGTACAAGCCGGTTTGGAAGAAACTGGCACTGTTCCCGTAGGTGTTTTGAACAGTAATCTAACTATGATGAACAGTAACTGGAGTACTGTGCCCGCCGGCCGGTTTGCTCGCCGGTTTGGAGAACCCGACAATGAACAGCCCTACCTATTGTAACGACAAAGCCGTGCCGTTTCACTTGTTGTATCTGGACTCCCTACCAAAGGCCTTTAATTAGGCACATTGAAATTGGTACTCTGGCTCTTTGCTGGCAGCTTTAAAGCGCTTCCTTCTCATGGTCGTTTACCCCGAGCTTGCCCAGACGCCTTGAGGGACCAAATTGCAGGATGAAGTCAATGATAATCAAACAAGAGTGAGCTTTAGTGGCCAAAACATTGCTGTCGGCGGCCAGATTCGTAGGCTTAGGAGCTAAATCAATTTTGCTATCCCGTTGATTTTTTTTCTTTTGAGAGACTGCTATCCCGTTAATGAGAGAGATGCATGGGGAAAACGATGGTGATGATAGGAAGATGACACTGCTAATTGGGCCTACGTGGGCTGGAACTGGCCTGAGAAGAACAGGCTGTTGTTTTATAGAGGCAAATCCCCATCGCTAAATCTGGAAGTAGCATTCAGATGAGAACGGCACGGCTATGACGTTATAGTTTGTGACAGCGGGGACGATTTTGTTTCCATTCACCACGTCACATGTACAAATTAATTTAAAAATAGTATCAACACTATTATTATTTATTTAACTGAAATTCAAAAAATCATAGGCATTTTTTTGGTGATTACATATTACAGCTCGGACCACAATGCACGCATACTTAATCCTATGAACGCACAAACGTAAACCCTACCTCTGTGAACATCTTCGAAGACTGAACCGGCTAACATATCAAAAAAATTCAAAATAAGTTTTGTATCTTAATACCCGGCACAAAGCTTGAACAAAATCTTCGGAATTAAAGTTGTCACGTACACTAGTTTCCAAGGACCAGCCCTTTGTCCTATTGTAGCACTGGCCAGAGAAGACTTTCTCTGAAAACTCATGGTTTGGAGTTGTTCAGCTATTGTAACTACTCATTTAAAAAACTCATAAACATGTTACATCGCTGATGTTATTGCTGGTACTACTAATCGCGCGGGCAATTACAATATTATAGAAATTATGTTGAGGTTACTTTGAGGGATGCTTCTGAGTCTCAACACTGAGGATATTCTACTCACTAGTTGTGTTGTTCTCGTGTCACTTAGACGCAGATTGTCATGTTACATTGAAATTCAACAGAAAGAATACCACATCACAAGAAGTTCATACAACTAATACATCCTTATTGGATTCATCATCTTAATTCATATCATATTTGTGCAGTACTGAAAAGCACTCTTTAAAATCACAAGTTTATTCTAAGTATTTTTTATGGTTTTGCAATTGATTTTTTGGAGAGGCACGTTAGTAAATTTATTGATAGAATAATGATTTTAAATCTATTTTACTAATGTGCCTCTCGAAGAAAAATAGCATCATGAGTAGAAATGGTTACAAAAATGGGATATTTTTTAAGACAAGCTTTTCAAAATTCCTCTATCTTGGGTTCCTGGTACGTATCACCTCTACCCCTAGTGGTCTTTCTGGGACCACACATGATGTATTGGATGAATAGGAAAGATGAACCCTCTTCTACGCACGCGGTAGTTTCTATGGTAAAGCTATTGATTGGCGATTAAAGCTTTCAGATCCACAGGCAGCGCCGGCCAACAACAGACACCTCCCGACCATAAAGAAATTGTTTGTGGCGACAGGAGCACAACTAGTCCATAGCTTACATGTACCTTGCACGATGAGCTCCTAAAATAATGTGTGATCTATCTTTATAATGTTATATATATACACTCGATAGGCCGGAGCTTCGGCCGTTTCTTCCTGCTCATGCAATATCTTATGACCACGAAAGACAAAACTATTAGCTTTCCTTTGACCTACGGGGGGCTTATCTTGGACTTTATGCAACGTGAGATGCATGTGCAGACGTATGATGACTGGGTCACTGGGAAAGTTGATGAATCCAAGCATAGCTCACTGTATTAATAAAGTGAGAGCTTAAAAGAGCGTAGGAATGAAAGGACAAAAGACGTAACAACTATGAGGATAATGCACTATCGAATGTACCATGCATGAAAATTTTAACTATTTAAACATGTCATTCTCAAGTTAGGTTCTTATCCAATATCTCAATCATTGTTATAAATGCCTGTATCAACATATTGGGATTGGACGTAAATCAGTAGATGACTATAGATTAAGTAGATTACACCTAATCTAGGAACCAACTCAATTAATAGGTTAAGTTGATGTTTATTTTCCTTGCTGTTTCAAATGGTTAGTGGAAAAACATGAAAAACTATATGCAAGAAACAGAGGATAAAAGTACCCACAATGGATATCATCGACGTGTTCAATCGGGCAAGACTTATCCTCTTTGTTCCAGATGTCAATCCAATCTCTGAGAACTTCCTTGAAATGTGAAAATGGGGGCAAGTTCCAGACAAATGGTGCAAATTCGTCGGTCTTCAACCGTAAAATTTGTAATAACTAAGTGTATATTTCTAATACCATGTAAAAATATACTAACACAACTCAATTTGTAAGAAACAGAAACATATCTCTCGTAGTGCGTATTCTTTTTATTTTTACCTAAACTTAACAAAACTACATTTTTGTCTCACAAAACTTCAGGTATTTTAACATTCTCACTTGACATCAGGTTTTGTAGTTATATTATTTTACAAAAGTTCACCCCTACAAACATCTAGGAATCTGACATCTCAGCAACGACTCCAGAGGGTGCCTGTGTCGACCTTTCGCATTGTGGGTTCATGTGACTGTTCATTCATTTACTCCAGGATAAAAAATACTGGAAAGATACCCTACACAAACATCAAACATAAAGACCATGGTACAGGATGGAGTTTTGTAAACAATATAATCACAAAAGTAAGTTAGATAAAAAACGTGGGCTACGCAAAATGTACTCTGTTTAGTGCTGGAATGCTAACAAATCAAGCCGTGGGAGTTTAGTTCTTCAAACTTTTGCTCGGACGTAGAGCATAAATTTACCTCTGAATGAGGGTATAGATTTGTTAAAGAACGTATCACCACTTACAAAGGAAAGAGAAAAGAGTTGGTATGCACTTTGTTGCTTAGGTGTTCAATCATACATGAAATTAAGCATGGAGACACTGAGCGAGATATAAAAACCTTTTTTTTACTTGAGGAACTACTTACCAAAAAAAATCATTATGTGCATCTTGCTACATACGGAATTTTTCTGCCCTGCATTCTTGAGTAGTTCTTTAAAAAATAAGGGGTTTTCATCTCCAGGACATTTGTGGTTTTGAAACAATCACGTTGTGAGGAAATATGGGAGAAAAAGGTATTCTGCTCTGACAAAAAGTCTTTGTGACCTGCCCTTTTGTTTAACTGATCCAGAAATAAACATATTTTGTATATATGATGTTCTGTAAATATTGAGTGATATAAATAATCGCATGATGGAGTAATTAACATGCACAAAGTCTGTTCATTTATTGCACAACACAGCACAGTGTAACACTGATTGTGGAATTACTGCATATACTACTACCTCCGTTCTTGAATGCTTTTCACAGTTTTGTTTTTGTTTTTGAGGGTATGCTTTCGACGGTTAAGTAAATTCACATATTTAAGAATGGAGAGAGTAGTATTGAATCAAAAGTGTGAATACATGGACTACATTGAAGACATGGACCCACTTACAATAATTGATGATATGGCCCGTCTTTTTTCATTTCTATATTTTGAGGCCATATTATGGACGAGCATGACTGTCGTAAGGCAAGAACTTAATTAACCACTTTGCAAATTTTAGATGTCAAAGGGCAACCGCATAACATAACACACTACAAGGCTTTGGCACGTTTTCAGGCGTCCAAAAACATTCTGTGCAACAAACGATGTGCCACTTTGTTCCTTTATCACAAGAAGGGTTATGCCACATGTGTTCCCTTCAAATCGATACCCTTTCTTCTGTGATTGCCATGCATGCTGTCTCGATGTGGATGGTGAGAGATTAGTCAAAATTTTTAAAGGAATGTTACATATTTTTTAAAATAGAGCAGCGTTTCCACTAATATATATGTGAATTATAATAGAATAATAATTCAGAAATATTTTCCATGCTCTCTCAATACGTCAATGCTTTTTGACTGTTCAGTAACCTTCCATAAAATCATAGAAAATTTGGGGATAACTAATAAGAAAATGTAGCAGCAAATTAAATTACAGAAATCCATGCCCCAATGTGCCTACTGCTACGAGAGCGGGGAACATTAGTATAAAAAGACATGGATCCTCAAACTTTTTTCAGCTTTCGTTATCTGATTGAGACCAATTTGGAACAAAAAACACCCAAAACCGCCGGATATTCAAAAAATTATGTATAAATTTTAACATACCATAAATAAATTACAATCACTTTCCTTATTTTTCTTCAAGATTTCTTAATATATTTTACCTAAAGTTAAAACCAAAGTGTCGGAATGAGAATAGTAAATGTAAAAAGGCATCAATAAGTTAGTCTCGACGGACAGATGTCTTTTGTACACGGGAGACGTTTTGTTTCTCCAATTTTAGCAGAATTTCCTTGTTTTGAATTAAAACTCTTTATGTTTGTAACTCTTCCGCTGTTGATTTCTTGTATTAGAAAAACATTAATGTATGATTACTTCAGATGAACAATATCCTCTTCGGCAAAACAAAGATAAACACTATAAAGTATTCGAGCAACTTTCACTACCAAGAATCGCAAGAAATTGGTAGACATACATTAGCTATGCGCCTGTTTCTTACTAAAAGGAAACCCTATACAAACAGTGTAGAACTATTACTATAAATTGTTAGAGGTAAATGAACCTGTCATCGCTAAGTTGATTTCAACACTTGAATTATTTTGAAGGAATAATGTAGAATTGCTTATCAGCGTACAAGAATCAGTGATCATGTACTCGAACAACTATATTTATGGCATTCAACAGGAACTTTGTCCGTTTTTCTTGATAGCTATAAATGGCATGTGAAATTCAAACACCAAAATATGCGGCAGGTACCTTAGATGTAGAAATTAGTATATCCATGGAAATCAATGTTGTGATGTACACCACAAGTTTGCACCCATGGAAGAGCTTTAATTTGAACAATTTGTCAGTCACCCAAATTTGATTTTTAACCGATCACCGCCGTATACAACCATAGATAGCCGAGTTCATCACTTTGCATCCCAATTTATCCACAAATGCAGCATCCAAATTAAAGGCTTGCCTTGATATCGTGAAAAGACCATCGGACGGTACCCACATCAAATCCCAAGTGCCTGCATCAACTCACCCGCGCGGATAGCCGCCATTTGCCATCGCCACGATTGGAGCATCCAAGATGCATCCATGCCTTCTTCATCTTCGCTGACCGAGTCGGAAGGCATGTCGGCGGCGATGTCGGTACCGCACTCGAGGAGATGGTCGATGTAGGCCTCCAGGTCGTGCACGCAGGCTATGTCGCCAGCCTTAAAGAAATCGAGGGCGACCTCGACGCCCACGTGCGTATAGCACGCCTTGCTCCATGGCAGCTTGTACCGCCCTGCCAGAGCCCTAGCGCCCTCGTTGAAGACGAAGCCCGGCATCTTGGTGACCGGGTCGTTCACGTTCACGACGCGCAGCACCTTGACGCCGAGCTCGTCGCACCGGTCCCTGAACTCGACGTTTCCCACGCGCGGGCCGGCGAAGGAGAAGACGGTGATGGGGATGGTGGCGGCGCAACCGCCGCCGCCGCGTGATGACGACGGGTTGATCCGGTTGAGGCCGAGCTCGGCGAGGTCGTAGCCGAGGAGGACGGCGAGGGAGCTTCCCATGCTGTGGCCGGCGAGCGTGATACTGAGCTCCTGATCCTCGTGCTTGTGCTTGCTGATGAGGCGTGTGATCTCGGAGAGCAGCTGGTTGCGGCAGCTGCCGGTGGTGAACCTGCCGGAGACGTCGTCGGAGGTGTAGAGGGAGAGGAAGCCGGCCTCGACGCGGACGTCGGGGCGCGGGTCGGCCGGGTCGAAGCGCGCCGGCGCGAGCGCGCTCATGAAGTTTGCCAGCCACTCGGACCCCGTCACCGTGCCGCGGAAGGAGACGAGGATGTCGCGCCGCCCGAGCCGGGCCGCCTCGTCGTCCTCGGCGACGGCGACGTACCCGATCCACCGGCTCTTGCCGCAGGGAAGCTGAAGGCCGGGAAGGGGCGCCACGTCCGGCGCAGCGTAGATGTACTTGGTGACGGCGTACCCGGCGCCGCCGCCCATGCCGCCGACGGCGGCGGCGAGCATCTGCTTCTTGCCGTGCTTGCAGTTGAGGTAGCGCTTGGAACGCGGGTCCAGGTCGAACGCGCGGTAGCACGCCGCCACGAGCTCGCCGTACCGGACGATCTCGGCGCGGAGCAGCGGGTGGAGCTGCTGCGGCGACACGAGGCCGCGCCAGTCGTCGGCGCCCTGGACCTGCCGCCACATGCTCGCTAGCGGCGGCGCGTCGTCGGCACGGCCGCCTTCTGGGGCCACAACGACCTTCTCGACCGCCGCCGGTGATTGCATCTCTTGTTTTTTCTGCAATCCGTTGAGGCTGACGGTCACCGGAGTGGTGGCCGACGCCGCGAGCGGCGCCGCGCAGATCACCCGGTGGTGGTGCGTCGTCGTCGTCCACGGCGTGCTCGGCGCCACGACGAGCTTCGCGACGGCAGCCATTCATCTATCACACACGAGAGTCGTTGCTTCCGAGTGATCGGTTCCTTCGATCCAGTGGCAGCAGTTGCGGCATATATAGGCGTGGCGACGCGGTTGGCTTTCTGGTGGCCATGTCGTCGCGGGCTACTCGGCGAGGACGGTGGAGGTTTTGCAACTGTTGGCGCGCAGGTTTGACCGCTGCGTTTTTTAAATCCGGGAAAAGTGGTCGGTAGCGGGTCCTACCGGGTGAAGATCGGAAACCCGAAAGCCGCCGGATGGCGATTTGCTTGGCGCGATGTGAATCATTTGTGCGCTAGCAAGCACTGATGATAGTGTTATTAAAGTGTCAGCTCTAAAAATATTGGTGCTACTTGCTACATTTGTCTTCGAGGAGTTTTACGGTGCACATTTGCAATATATATAATCTTACGATTCAGAGTAGTTTTCCTACCACCTCTAATACCACCAATATTCTTAAATAGTATTAATAAAGGTATTTTGGGAAAAAATAAGTGTTGGCATGAAATCGTTCTTAGGCTATCTCCAACGGTGGAGAAGACCAAAACCCAAACTAGATGTTGAAAACAAGGAAAATAGGATTCCAAATTTCTTGCATCTCCAACGGAAGGACCATTCCTATTCCCAAATCAGTCTCCGCCGCCGCCGGTCGCCGTCACAACAGAGCAATTCGACGACCCTCGCACCTGCGGCTCCTTGAAATCGACGGCGAGCCCCCGGTCCCTCGCGAAGACGACGCCTGCGACCCTCCTGCGCCACCGCCGCCGCCTCCAATGCCGTGCGCACGAGCAGGAGAACGCTGAGGAGATGGAGGGGAAGGAGAGGAACGCCGGAGAGGCGAGGAGCGCGGCGACACACTCCATTGAGTCTCGTGCTGCTGCTTGCGATGCCCGGCTCCGCCCCCCGCTTGCCTCCGCCCTCCCGCTCGTGCCTGCCTCCCTCCCGCGCCCTGGACGCCTCCGCCGGAGACGAGGACGCCACCGAGAAGGCGCCAGCGGTGGAGGCCTCGGTGGCCCGCGATGCCCTTCTTGAACTTGAGCAGCGCCGCCACGTCGTCGCCGGCGCTGGTTGGGCGGAGAAGCTCTTGGTCTCGCCGGCGCCCCCACAAAGAAGCTCTCATCCCCCTTCCTCAGCGCTCCCGCCTCCTTCCTCCGGCCAGGGGAGCCCGCGCCCACCGCCGCCCCCTCCCGCCTCCTTCCTCCGGCCAGTGGCGCCGCGCGCGGCCAGGCGGGCGGGTCGGCGCATCTCGCGGCAGGTGCTGGCGGGCCGCCGCCGGGCGCAGCGCGTGCAGACGCGAGGCGCACCTGAAGCGGGCGCGTGCAGCCAGGCAGGCGTGCGGGCAGGCTGGGCGGAGAGGCGAGCTCGTGCGCGGCGCCATGGAAGAAAGAGAGTGGAGAAAGGAGGAAGAAAAGAGAGCGAAGCGGTACGGGCACGGTTGGTCGCGGCGTCCGTCTGCTGTATTTGTTGGTTGCCGAGGGGAGGAGGCGAATAATGGGACGTCTGTTTGGCTGTTCCGTTGGAGATGTCATTTTGATTATTTTAGACCCATTTTCACTATAATGCTCAATTTGGATCTACGGTTGGAGACAGTCTTAGCAAAGGCCAAATCGGTGGCGGCAATATATTAGGTGCCGGCGGGGTGAGATCATGGGGAGAGGAGGTGACGACGCAAGGATTTTGACGGTTGGCGGCACGACGGAAAGTGGACTTATAAGATTAAAATGATGTCACATTCCTCATGCTTGTACTAGTATAATACTAGTTGGATTGCGTACCGTAAAACTCCTGACATAACCTAAACATACTACCTTCATATGAAAATATATGATGTTAAGATAATAAAACAAGTTTTTGAGACTAGCTTCATACTACCAATTAGGACTGGACGAAAAACTCGTGGCTCGTTAGCTCCGCTCGGCTCGGCTCGTTCACTTTTTCTAATGAGCCGAGCTAGGTTTGTAGCTCGTTATGCATAACGAGCCAGCTCAAGCTGGCTCGCGAGCCGCTCGCGAGCCAAACGAGTCAGCATGCCCTAACAGGCCCAGCACCCCTCAGTCTCCTCCTCCCTCCACACACCTTATCCCTTTCCCGAATCGCACCGCCACCACACCTTGTCTCCTCTCAAGTCCCTATCGCACGTCTGGCTTGCTCCGTTCGTGAACCGCACCGCTTGCCTCGCTAACCTGTCACCTTGTTCCCTCGTCGCCCACTTGCAAGCTTACCCGGAGGAGATCCACGAGGTTGTCGGCGTCCTTTCTCCCGTCATAGCACTCGCCTCTCCTTTCCCCTTCGTCATCGACGCTGCAGCCATCAACGTCAAAGCTCATGATGAACATGAGCTCATTGTCCTCACCGCTCTTCCCATAACTATGGCGATGATTGAAGAGGACTGAGTCAAGATCCAAACCATGGATAGGTGACGTGAAGCGCGGCGGCCGACAGCTCAAGCCAGGCGGTGCCACCCCTCCCTCTACTTTCCTCGTGCGGTGGTGTCGGTTCCTCCACATCTCCAGCCCCCGTCCCCTCTCGGTCGCGACGACCTCTGCGTCATCGGCCACCGTCTCCCCGCCCGGCACGTTGCTGTGCTCAAGGGCGTGAAGATGTACCCGACGACATGGTCATCGTCTTGTTCCCTAGGTCGTAGCAGAGATGCTGGAGGCGAGTGACGAGCTTAACGAGCTGGCTCGCGAGCCAGCTCGAGCTCGTAACGAGCCGAGCCGAGCCAGCATTCTAGCTCGTTAAGATAACGAGCCGAGCCGAGCCAGCTCGTTATCCTAACAAGCTGGACCGAGCCGAGCTGAGCCGAGCCGAGCTGGCTCGGTAGTCGAGCCCTACTACCAATCCTACTTACTTCCTCCGTCCCAATCCTACTTACTACCTCCGTCCCAAACTATAAGCATTTTTTGACTTTGGAAGATCACCTTTGACCATTAATTTGTCTTATTTTAAAAGTTATAAAAATATTATTTATTTTGTTAGAATTTATTTTATTATTAGATATACTTTAACCATGACATATTTGTTTTAAATTTTTATAAAAAAATTTGAACAAAACAAACGGTCAAACGTGACGTTGAAACGTAAAAAAAAAACTTACATTATGGGATGGAGGGGGTACTTAACATCGTCATTTAGCAACCGGAAGGAATTGTATTTCAAAAACTTGTGGGTTCAAATGTCTGGTAGAAGCGCAACTATTGTCTCAAATCTTAGTTGTGAGAAAGGGCTGCAGCCTGGGAGAGAATTGTAGTTGTGGTAACAAGGTATATGTCTGTAATAAATGAGGTTCACGGTCATGTCAAAAATTTAAAATAGCTGTATTTTTCAAGTATGCATCTGTTCACTTTTTTTGTTTCAAATCATCGATATCAGTATATGCAGTCAAATCAGAAACAGTGGCCGTACCACTAATAAATATGGAACAAATATTTAACACTTGAAAATGATATTTATCTATTTGTCACGAAAATAAGTTCATCTAGTAATCTGCTCTACAACAGTTAACATTGCGGCCATTGGATAAAGATCATTTGTCAAAATCTGTCCGTCAGACACTAGGAGGACATATTGGGTCACGCCTTAAAAGATAGAAGGTACCCGTGAAATAATTTTTTAAACTGCATCTTCTACTATAATACTGATATGCACAACAAAAACAAAAAAAATTGATACAATAATCAAGATACACCTTGTTAAATTTTCAGATACCTTAAAGTCTTTTCTTTTCGCATTAGCTAACCGCGATCAGATTCCAAACATTCTTTCCATCGCACGAGGCGGAGAAAGCTCTCTTAATTCCAGAGCATTACATGATCACACATTCACACTTAGAGAATAAACAACTAATCCTGTATCGAAGGCTAGGAGTTCTGAAGCATATATTGGACCTCCAATTCCAAATCGAATTTAGAACTACGAGTCAATTATATAGTTTGACTCGAACCTATTATTCCATTCGACGATCCATGTGGCGGGTGGGCAAACGCTACTCTGTTTCAAGTCAACCTTTCTGCATCTTCCCCAGACGAAACCATGTGGCACGTTTGTAATTGTATAAAACCCCGGCTACTTAAATAGTTAAGTGGCAGTTGACATGATGCTTAATACAAACGATTAGTGATGTAAACACAATGCAAACGGCGGAAAACTGCAGTTCCCATCGATCAGATTGTGAAACACGAATGGGCCGAGCTTCCAATTTCATATAGTGCAGGAAATGGAGCGTCTTTATTTTCTTGCAAAAAAAAAGAGCATGTCGAATCACCAGGATTCGTCTAACAAAATGCAAAAAAGAATCTAAGCGTCTACTCTTGCACAGTGCGTACCGGTAATTTAATATAGTGTGGTACGTTGCTATGTGGACGGAGCATACAATTTTATAGCTGGTTCTTAGAATAGCTTCAGACTATATTAGTGGTATTTTTCACAGGATGACGTGCTAGCATTGTGAACCCTATGATATAGATTTTTTGGCCTTTTCGGTAGGGCTGTAGTTGTGTTGGTTCGGCTGTGGTTATGGCTTCTCTAAAAAAAATAGTTGTGGTGACTGTGTCAAAAACGTTTGGTAAAATATTTTTTTCTGCAGTTTTTCTATATTTTTAGGGACAAATATATAAAGAGGAGGATATTGTAAGAAAAAAAGCCGGTAAAGCTACTATTTTGTTGCTTCATAATTTACCTTATTTTTTTATGCGGCTTCCTCTTCTTTTTAAGGAGAAGCACATGAAAAAAAACACTCCTTTTGGTTAGAAAACACATGAAGCTGCTGGAGAAGCCATTAGAAAAGTCCTACCAAAGAAGCCTCTTAATAAACTTACCCGTACCACCATTAATAGTTATAATTTTATACAATACCATTAACAAGGGTAGCATTTTTTTAGATGGAATCGAATTCCATTAACTTGAAGCCGATCTACAATCATCCGCTACTAAAGAGGGTTTTTTTCTTGAATACAAAGTACAACTTGGACACTCATAACGTACGTACACTCACACTTATGAATGTACATACGCAAACCCTATCCATATGAGCATATTCGAAGACTGAGCCGGCAAATCCTCGAGATTGACAAAGTCACCACTAGCATTTCACTATCGATGACTACGTCACTTACCGCTAAAAGCACAAAACTTTTAAATCCTATAAAATTCGTTCCCACAAGAAGTTAAATCTAGAATGTGAGAGGTGCTACTCAACTGTCTTAACTTCTAGAACAAGATACCTTTCACCGCTACCAACCGCTACCAAAGAGTTACATCTTCCGGAATCGTATCCGTCCAGACATGGGCATCACGTTACACATACTAGCTCCCAAACTAGCTAATTTGTGTGCCACCCATTACAATATTTTGGAGAGAAGAATCTCAACATTAATAAAGTTCAGAGGGAATTAGATTTCTCTGAAAAGAGGGTATCATACTAGAAAAGATTGAATGACGAGTGACATGCGTAAGCAGGAGCTAACGGACCCTGTGGTCCTAGAAATTCAATCTAATGCATCGAGGAGGTTCATTATTCTTGAAGGATTCTTCATCAGCGTAAAACAGTTTCACACGGATTCTAGTTGACTTTAGCCATCGCGTCACTTACGTACATTACCTGCTGATCCAAGCAGTATTCTTGGGGCATCATTACCAGTTGACACTCTAACCAGTAATGCAGCTGAATATAGGTGTGTTTATCTGTTACTTTTAACATATTACGGCACAAGTGTTGGAATTTTTAGTAGTGGACTACACATTGCTAGTTTAGGTAGAGGAGGAACTTATACAAAAGGTTGTTCTACTTATTCTTACAAATGTGTGGATGAGAGAAATAAAGGAAAAACACACGCGCTCGCTCGCCTCGCCTCGCCTCGCCGGGCTTAGCTTGGCTTGGCTTGGCTTGAGCGATGGGCGTGGCCGCGCATCACCTGCGTGAATGGCCCGTCGAAATCCGGCCTGATGCCTTGCGGGTGTGCGGCTTCCTTTGTAGTTTTCTTTTTGTTAGTCCAATACGTTTTTATATGGAAACCGACTCGATTTTGGGACGTCTTAACCCTAGCGGTTCTCCCTCTATAAATACGTACGGGCCGCCGCCACCAGAACATACCTCAACACGAGTTAGGGTTTTGGCTCTTCCTCCTGCTGCGCCGCCGCTTGTAGTCTACCCTATCCCGATCGTCGGCGTACACCGGCGAACGGGAGAGCAGGTCTCCGGAACCGTCGTCCTCTGAGCTCCTGCACCGGAAAAGGGCGAATAAGGTTTTTGGAAAACGCTCTGCGCGACTGCTCAATCGCTTCCACCACGGCTCGTCTTCCTCAACGTTCTGGCGGTGTTGCTCGTCGTCATCTACAACGACTTGTGAGCTGCTCCGTCGTCGCTGCATCAACTGTCGTCGTCGTCACGCCTGCTGCATCGCCAATCGTCACGTCTTGTTCATCGTCTCCTCTCAACGATCAGTACGGACTCTCTGAAATCATGTCTTTTCTATATGCCTACATGATCCATGCTGTACTGTGATACTGCGAAGTATGGTAAATCTTGCTCTGTTTACTATAGTTTTAGACTTGTCTAGATCTTGCATAGACTTATCTAGTTTAATCTGCAATATGTTCATCATGTTCATGTTTTATTTCTAGATTAAATTAAATCTAAAAGTGCTTATATATCCAACAACAAGATTAAAAAGGGTGTGGCAAAATTGAGCATATATAGCTCAGCTTGTAAGGTTTATGGAGTTAGAGCAAACCTATTCGGGTTCAAGTCCGAGCCTCGGCATGATGTTGCACTTACGGCTAAGTATTCTTTCACTGGTATAGACAGCATTCTCATTAACAACGAGACGTCTATGAAGACTTTGTGAATCTCAAGACCAGCTAGAGCAGTCTCTCATTGGTTCTCATAGAGTGTGCGAGCGCATGTTCATATTGGTGAGTACTTGTGTGTATATGAGTGTTTGCGTCTGTACTAAGTTTCGCAAAAAAAAAAAAAAGACATAGTAGACACAAGATTTAAAGTTGCAGCAGTTGGTTGTGATGTAAAAATTTCCCTACACGCAAACAATTGTTTGTTCTACCAAAAACCAATGGTTCCAAACTTGAACCTATAGATACTACCGCTAGTGATTTAGAAATTACTCCGTTATCATAGGGTTTACGAAAATTATATGATTAACTGAAGGTAATGTATAAATAGACTTTTATGTGTGTGAATGCTAACTTTACATTGTGTCATTAAACATGCACAATACATAACCTGTAAGTTCTGCAACTTATAATAATAATTATAAACTATAAACGACTAACATGGAGAATATGTTTACAATGCAGTTCCATTAATATAATGACAGCTCAAAACGGATCGACCTAATTTTATAGAACAGTAAGATAAGGCATGGGATAAATGTGTTACATATTTGAAGAGAACAAAAGGCACTCAGCATCACAAATCGACGCATGAAATACTTGTGCTACGATGCACTTTTTAAGTAAAAGTCAAATAAGCCCAGCAAAACTGATTCGGTTCCTCAGGTTCTGAGTTCCGTACTCTGTATGAGTTAATATTTATTTGTTGGATTAAGTCTTACGAAGGAATAGTGCACGCACATGATGGTCAGTTTGGGGGTCAAAAACATGAGGGGCATATTAAGGCCCTGTTTGTTTCAGCTTTTCAGCTGGCTTTTTCAGCTGAAAAGCTGGCCAGTTAAAAAGCTGAAACAAACAGTAAACTTCTGATCTGGCTTTTGGAGTGCTGAAAAGCTGACTTCTGATGAAATAAACTAAAAGCTGAAAAGTTTGCTGAGAGGTGCTTTTCTGACTTTTGGCATGCTGAAAAGCTTAATATATATTACAAAAGCCAACATTATAAATCTAACAGACAGTTTTTCAGCTACTCAAACAGTCAACTTTTCTAAAAGCTCGAAAGCTCCAGCCCAAACAAACAGGCCCTAAAGATTGCTAGGGTGCGAACGTGGGCGTGGAAGTGAGCTTTTTGTACGTTCATATGTACGCCCGATTAGCACAGACAAGAATAAACTTTTAATTTCTGAAAAGAGTAAAGTGCATCCCATGTCCTTCAACTATTTTATGATTCTTATATGGGTCCATAAACTCTTAAAATAAAGATTTAGGTCCTCAAACTATTTTAGGGTTCTCATATAGGTCCATAAACTCTAAAAATATCACTTTAGGTCCTAAAACTTTTTAAAGATTATCATTTGGGTCCATAAACACTCAAAACAAAATTTGGCTCTCTAATCTTGTTTCGTGCTTAAACAACCATTCAAAATATGGCTTGTGTTTGAATCATAATGACATCATGTGCAAAGTTTGAATTCCCGTTGCTACCGGTAATACCGGAACAACCGAAATGTCTGATTTTCCGGAAAACCGGTCCAGAAACAGAACAAAATTCAAATTCTAAATTTTGAATCTGAAAATTGAAAACGGTTAAAATGTCTATGAAACAGGACCAAATTTTGAAAAACCAATTCAGAGAGAAAAATAATAATAAAAAAAGTGCAGGAAAATAATTTTTTTTTCAAATTTAAAAACAAAAACTGAGAAACAGTGTAAACCAGATCGGGTGTTTCTGAAAACCGTCTGGTTTATCGCGGTGAAAACTGGGCTATCAAGCACACATGATCAAAATTTTCGTTTTGAGGGTTTTTTATCCCAGATAAGAACACCAAAAATTGTTTAGGGATCTTAATCTTTATTTTGGAACCTTTTCAATTGAGATAAGAAAACCAAAATTGTTTTGGGAACTAAATTGTCATTTTAAGAGTTTATGGACCTAGATGAGAATCCTGAAATAGTTTAGGGACCCAAATCTTTGTTTTAATAGTTCATGGACCCAGATGAGAATCTTTGTTTTAACATGTGACAAACAGAATCATCCTTAGGAAACCAGATTCGAGTGTTGTTTCTCACTAAAGACCAACTGGGCCGTGGCCTGCAGCACCATTGTATGTATCAAGAGATAGGGCCATGTTAAGAAGGTCCGTTATCTCAACAAAGAAAAAGAAAAAAGAGAATGATTTCCTTTTCGATGAAAACATAAGTCTAGTACTGGTGAAAATGTGTCTAATAAAATCCAACTTAATCGAAAGCTTACTGATCAAATGCGGGATACACAAGTTTGGATGCACCCTGCTACTTTGAAATTTTGCCTTTCCCCAGACTGCGCTCCACAGCAACAAATAATTGGTTGCCATAGGTACGGGTGCGTTCGGCGCACCCTTTCTAAAATTTAGAGCATGTCACATAAAAAGAATCTTGTTATTTAAGAATATTAAATAAAATTTAATGATAAAACATTTTTGACAGATGAATACTCGTTTCGAGACGAATTTAATGAGCCTAATTAATCTTTGTTTTGATACATTGATGCTACAGTAACCATAATCTAATCATGGCTTAATTACCTTCATTAGATTCGTCTCGCGAATTAGACCAGGGTTCTGTAGTTAGTATTGTAATTAAACTTTATTTAATATACCTTATCTAGAGTTTAGACCCCTCTAAAGTTTAGACCTCATGCAACGAACACCCCCGTAGTATGTTGTATTGGCACCAATGTCAAAAATGGTTGCGATAGGTAGAAAATCAGTTATCGAGTGGTATACATACATCAATCGACGTCTCACCTCGCTGCCGCGCAAAGAGACTCTCACTCAACGGCCCACGATCGGCTGAAATCTCTCGCTGGAAGATTCTCACCTCGCTGCCGCGCAAAGAGACTCTCACTCAACGGCCTGGAAGGCTCTCGCTCGAAGACCTCGGCGCTGGCTCGAGCCCCGCCTCTGATTCAGGCACGCGAGACGCGACAACCGCGCTGCAGCATCTAATCGCTCATCATCATCCATCAGCTGCTAGCGCCAGGCCATATCAGGAATTCATCGCGGCGTGTTGTTTTGCAAGAAGCAGGTTGACTCCCGCCCAACGTACGCATGCCTTTTTCGAACTGCCAAATTGGTTGTGAGGGAGGGTTGGACTAACTTAAAAGTGGGGAGGGTCACTGACCTTTTGGGGGAGCAACAAGGATTCTCCCGGTTGTGCTATGGCTCCGGGATATGGCCTAATAATTGTGTGCTCAACAGGGAGAAGAAAGACAGAGCCAGCAATTCTCGCACCATGTCGTGGCACAGCACGAGTGCGCCGGCATCAGGGCGACTGCTAGATGTGTGTTAAAACAACGCTACTGAAGCGACTAGGCACTCGCGCACTGACCATAAGAAAGGAGATGACGTGCCATATTTAAATTTCAAAACAGCCGCCACATCAGCATAAATTGCACCAGTTTTGCAAGCTATAGGGTTAATATGAACGGTTTAATAGTTTAGGGAGTTATGTGAACACATGCCATAGTTGAAGCATTCTTTCCTAGCCCATGTAGATAGAGACATACTGATATGCGTCAAACAAAACAAGTCAACTTGGACATTTTCATGTTGAAAATATTTGCATCAATTTGCATGGCTAATATGATGTTATAAATAATTCAAAACTGAACTGGAGACAGTAGGTCATGCATGGTTATGCATGAGGGGGATATTTGAAGGATCGAAGCTATTAGTCTGTCTATATAGAAACCAAAGTCGCTTATTAATTAGCATCGGCAAAAGGATACAAGAATCAAAGTTAATTGAATCATTAAATTAAACAATTCAATAAAGGCTTCTTTGGATCAAAGGAATTTCATAGGAAAAATGTAGGATTCTAGTTTTCATAGAAATTGCTGCTGTAGAGGCCTTTTTTTTATAGGTTGTAGAGGCTTTTCGAATGGAGGAATGAAGCATAGGAAAAACAAAGGAAACTTTCATTTGGTCCTCATTCCATAGGAATTCCAACAATCCACTCAGACCTCTTTGTTTTCATTCCCACGCGTAGGAACGGGGCAAATCACCTTGCAACAATGGCAAAAGAGGCAAATTCCTGTGTTTGAAGTGAACAACTTGTTTCATTAGGAAAGTAACCACATGGTTATGGTAACCATTCTTAAACAATTCATGTGTTTTTCCAGTGCCTTGCCAAACGTTTATTCCAATGAAAATTCAGTGTTTTCCAATCCTATGTTTTGCATATGCATTCCTATCATATTCCTGCATTTTTCCAATCCTGTGTTCTAAAGGAGTCCTAAGTCTTGCCTTACCTTGGTTGTTAGCACGGAGTAGCTAGCTGGAGTGCTCGATGGATCGCTGCGGTTCCAGAGGCCTGTTTCAGATGTGAACGTCGTTGTTGCGTCCCAGCCTACTCTGCCTGTGGGCGCGCCAGGCGCCGGGCTGCAGCCTGCAGTTCGAAAAAGGAGGTGTTTCTTTTACTATGTTTATCCAAGAGGACTTTTACAGTCCCCCATACTAGTTAGTATTATTGAAAAATACTAGCTAGTATTATGGAGGGTAGTTTTGGAATTATAATTTGGTTGGATTAATTTAGCATGAATCCCAAAGCAGCCTTATAAAAAACATATTTTCAATTATATGTAATATTTGGGCCTCGCTTGGCCCAGCCCTGCCCATTTTGCCTCAGTTCAGCCCTGCTGCAACTTTCGGATCGAAACAGGTTAGTCGGCGGCAGCGCTCGCAGTTGTTCATTGCTTGTCACGTACCTTGCCGCCGCAACTCGATCCGCATGCGCGGCTTTGGTCTCCACTTATGTCGTAGCTGATTGACCAATCACGGCTTCTTTGGTAATAACTAATAAGGTTGCTAATTTGATTAATCGGCTCCCTGATTTCATTGTCGCAACTTTCAATGGGGAGAAGTAATCGCATCATTTGAGAAGTTGTGTTCCTGTGATGAAGTTTAAAACTTCATGAAGCTACGAGCGTGCGGAGGTGAAGGAAGGCCTCTAACGACTGGAATTTGGCATGCCGGCAGCGACGATGTTCATCCTTTTCTTTTCCTGTCTTGGAGAGAGGGGAAGGCAGAAATGTGTTGATCAGCTACGACAGGGTTTCATCCTAAAATCCTCTAACGATAGGGTTTCATCAAAAAACAAGGCTAGGCTGGATCGGGATGGACTCGACAGGAGCAGGCTGGACTCGGAGATTATCAAATTAAAAAAGTTAATTAGACTGACTGCTTTGAGATTTCGATTTAGCCACATCGTGACAATATAATTACCAGTATGCCATGAATACTAGTTAGTATTGATGAGTGAGAGTGAATCGATATAAACCGTCAGATCATAATACTAGCTAGTATTTTTCAATAATACTAGCTAGTACGAGGGACTGTAAAAGTCCTCTTATCCAAATGCCAACTTTACTGTTTTACACATAGTACAATTCTATCATATTTCTATGTTTTTTCTGCGCACCAAAGAAGTCATTAACTTTAAATTCAACCTTTCTCTGCGGCCGGGCGATGCTCAGTTTTTCCTTGCAGAAGTTTCAAGATTCCCGACGTAATAATTTGACGTGTGCAATCTTGTTGCTGCTTCCCAACCAAGTACGTTACGGGAACAAATGATTGATCGAGTGACTCTATATATAACCACAAAGTCCGCGGACAGGCAGCCGCATCTCTGCCTACATAGCGAGCGATGGAGACCGGCCACCAACTTAAACCAGGCGGTGCACTACTGTGTGGCACATCATCATCTGGGCGGCGCATGTACATGGCAGATGAACCACACACGAGCATCTGCCGTGGCCATTTAAGCACGTACTCATGACGTTCCGTACGGCTGAATAGACGTGGTGCACCGTCCGCGGGGCATTAATTTTGTAGGTCATTGTTCCGGAGGTGAATGGAGCCAAGCATCCTACTAGGGCATCACAGGTTTTCCTGCCAGCAGTTGGTTTTTCCTAAACTCAACATAAGTTCATCTTGAGGTTGTAGTGTTTTCTTTCGCTGTGGGTAAATCATATTTAGATCACGCTAGGATGTGGGTGCAGTCCCGAACGTGGGCTTTGGGTAGTCTAATTAGCGGGTAATCTACCAGGTAATAGGAGTCCGACTGGAAGGACAGTAGGCGTGAGTTTCTTCGTGCCCTATGCAGTTTGTAACAAAATTTCTCTTCTTCTTAATACAAAGATACGCAGCCCTTCCTACGTCTTCGAGCAAAAACCCACTACAAATTAATATTAATATTCAATACAGTTGCCACTTATGCAAAAAAGATGTAGTATAACTTTATATATCCATCTTGCTAAGAAAAACGTAGACAAGCGATGTCTTCTTCCCCAAAATCAGGACTCCTCTTTTTCTAGCAAAATATGCGCAAGAATGGTATTATTTTAGTGATATATAACTTTGCCTCATGTTACACGCTGCCATGATCATAACTTTGCATCAGTTGCAAAAATTGTGGAAATTCATGTATCCAGAGTGGGTGTAAATGAGATTAGATTCATAAATAAATTCTGCGTATGGTGCTTTTATTTTGCTTCTAGTGGGTCGTAAGCTTTGACCACTGATATAGATAAAAGTATCAAGATTTGTCTCACAAAAACTATGAATAGGTTCGCTATCGAAATTCTTGCATCTAAGGCCTCGTTTGGCTGCAAGAAGAATTATGGTTTCTCCACTCAATCACTAGAATGCTACAAAACGGTGGTTTATTAGGAAGTGTTCCAAAACAAAAAACCGGAAAAATGTTTCTTTTTTACACTATGAAGGAGAAACTCACTTCCTTCTCAGTTCAACTGCCATCCGTTCTTGAAAATCCGAATCTATGAGTGGCCCAAACGGTATCGAAAAATGGGTATGATTCACAAGAGAAATGTCTCGGGAGAGAAATCCAATCTATAATGTTTAAGATGAATTCGGAACTGAGCTAAATGTGGCCTTATTAAAATGTTAAATAGCATTTGATACTAATTTCTAGAAAATGTTCTGGTCAGAAACCATCACCATTGCTCCTGATGAAAGTACAGTACCAAATATCGTAGTGTATTAACTATATATGTAGTTACCTGATGATTCATGCAAATCGTTATGTATCGCCGAAGGTACGAGAATAAAAATTGCAGAATATGAACTAAGTGATGAAGAATTATTTACAGTAATAAAAAGCATGAAGTTTCATGTGATGTTTACGGTGATAAAGAGGTTATGAACTACAACCTAAATTTTCAGGTGGAACCAACATATATCCACCTATTTTGCAACTTTTTTCAGAAGTCAGAAATTTCTAAAACATTGAAAAGGAATCAGCAGGTACCACACATTGCCCATGAGTGACTCGAGCTTCTTTTTCTGAATGATGGATATCATCGACTGATATCATAGACTTGGTCATCCTTACCGAACCCTGGCCCCTGTTTCCAACCCTGTAACTATCAGTTCCTGTTTGTAACTAGTGATTGGAAAATGACGCACCCAACAAGGAAGCGACCTTTCATAAGATGATAAGAATCAACAAAGAAATAAAAAGCTTGAGCTAGGTAGAGTACAATTGACTACGCCCAGAGAGAAAGTGCTACCACGTCTGACTTGCAACCCTGAATATATGGAACATGATAGCGAAGCTACGACTGACGTCCGCCGTAATTCATACCGACCACTCCTTTGTTCCCACGAACAAAAACCAATTCTATGCATTCACTTGTTCTGTCCTGTAGTGCGCGCGTATCAGTGGCTCCACATCACTCACCTGTCAAAAAAACTCAGTGAGAGCGATTGGATAGGGTTCTAAAGTATTGGGCCCGACAAGCAATCTTTTTTTAAGGGGTAAGTAGGTTTTGTAATGGACGGAGAATGGAACAAGAACATGGAGCCCTTAATTAGGGCAGCAATGAATCAAATAGCAAAGTATTTTATTGTTCCAGCATCTTTCGTAAGAAAGTGTTTCATGTTTAATTCTTTATTGCTATCAGTATAGAATATAGAACAGAAATCATCTGAAATTCTAGTATTCCAAGTCTAGTTTACATAAGCAGGGAAATTTAAGGAGCAGTACAAGCATCCGTCTGTCCATTAATTACCGCTGTTAATTTTTTGCCACAAAGATGGGGGAAGCAGTACAAGATAATATCCCACGCTCCTGATGGGATAACCCACACTATGTGCTCCCACTCGTGTGATGAACCAAATAAAGTACTACAGCCACACAGAAATGTAAATACCACCTTCCAATCGGTTGAAAGCTTTTAATTACTCTGACCAAATTCAGAGAAGATTACGTACGATCAATCTTGATAGGGTGAGTAGAAAAGGAATTAAAATAAATATTAATACATACTATACTGCTTCACACACTTATGCAAGGGGCAGAAAAAAAAATTAGAAGATGAAAAGTAATGGACTGCAGTTCTAAAACAAGTAGTTCGAATCAACAACTATGCTAACAGGTTTTACAATTTTCTGTTTGCACATTGCATAGTTTTGTTTATACATCTTGATTTTTCCGTGAGATAGTTATGTCAACATGCACTAGCTATCTACATTTCTTTTGTAATTTTTCATGTCTTTTCTAAGGTGCATCTTGCATGTAAAAGCACCAAAGCACCTCCACATCCATGTCGGAGTATCAAATTTTATAGGTATAAATGTCTCACTGCTATTGCAAATGTTATTAATTAGAAATTTGCCATTTTCAGCGATGCAGGTAGACCCCACCTGCCAGTGGTGCATCGATAGCAATTTTTTTATTGCAAAATTTCCAAATATCAAATTTTCCCTCATAGGTTATTTTATATTGGAAGAAGTCTATTTTACTATCCTCAAGTATCTTTGTTGTTCACTTAATACCCTAAACTAGGTTGGTTCCTTTCACTTCCTTGTGAAATTTGAACTTCAAGCATAACCCATACAATGCAAAGAGACACAAAAAAGAGAAATTTTACTAAGGGGTGAATTGAACCAATCTGGATAGTTCGGGGGAGTAAATCGGACAAAATACTTGGGGGTAGTAAATGGACTTCTTCCTTTTATATTTGTGATTCACTTGCATTTACGGCATTCATAACAAAGCTACATGAACCAATACTTAAACTTTATCTTCAAATTATTTATAAAATGACTAGCCATAAAACTTTGCTTCTCTCAATATAACAAAACGTGCATTATTTATTTCCACAATGAAGTGAAGCATGCTCTCGCCAGTCCATTGTTGGGGGTTCGAAGGTCTGTGTGTGACGTGTCGAAGCCCTCCAACGGAGTGTTGATGAAATCTTGCTCACCCAAAGCCTTCGATGGGTTCCAGTGCCTTCGGATTACCCTGCGAAGCCCTCCTTGGTGGATATCGTCGTCTGTTGGATGATGCGAAGCCCTCCTTCCTTGTCCGCGAAGCCGGACGAAGATGTTCTCATTCAGGTTCCCTGTTATTAGACGTGCGAAGCCCTCCTTTGCCCGCGATGCCGGGCGAAGGGGTTTGGAGTGTTGAGAGGATCGAGTGCGGTGCAAATGATTGTCTTTAGCTCGAGGCCCCCAAAACCAGATGTCCTTACAGGATCATCTCCCTCCATATTTATAGGGGGTGAGATGATTATATTTACATGCATGCCATCGGCTACTTCAGCATGGCTCTTAGCTTGGTAGCTTCGGGCTCTTGTGCCGTTTGCTCTTTCATTCTTCCTTCGCTGGTGGCTGTTGACCTTCGTGTGGGTCAGAGGGGCTTCGGTGTAGTTCCCAACATTAGCCCTCAATTGATGATGTGTTATTAGTGTAACTAAAACCAGAGGCAATTTTACTTATCAATTTATGATTACACCGTGTGCCTTTCTGATCCACACACGTGTCTTGTCGTTTTCGTCCCGTACTTCTTTTCAGTTCCCGATGGTCGCTTCCCTTCTCTATATCTTCATCGTGGGCGCGTTGTTTCTTCAATCGCATGTTTTGCGCGTCTTCTTTCCTTTGCTTATTCCAATCCCTTTCGCAATAGGAGATCCTTTCCTTTCGTCCTTTTTCAAGATATCTGGTAGCCGAAGGTCTAGCGAAGAGCAAGCCAAGAAAAAGCTGAAGACCCACAAGACCTCGTCGAAGGACGGCTCCGATAAAGCTGTCAGCGAAGCTAATGCGACGGCTTTGGGTGCTGCTGCTCCTTCGGCAAATCAGCCGAAGACTTCACATTCAGCGAAACCATCTTTTGCTTTTAAACCTCCGGTGATTCGCTCCGCATTGGATTTGTTCTCCATTCCGGAGGATGGGGGTAGCAATTCTTCTGGGTCTAAAGTTCAATCTATCCCCAAGAAAGTCACTTCGAAGAGTTCTTCTTTTATTGCAAAGGATATTTCTGCTTCTACAGTTGACGTCCATGATGCTAGTGTCGCTGAGAAGGCCAAGATTCAGGACAAGGCTTCGAAGGGTGCTGATTTTGTTCTTACTAAATCCGGATCGAAGGCTAAGATCCAGGACAAGACCTGTGTCAAGAGTCCTGTTATTCCTCCTGTCGCCCCTGTTCAGGCTGAAGGAGTAGCCGAAGCTTCTGCTCAAGGTTGTCTCTCATCTCTTAGTATGGCTGAGCTTCGTCAATTTGCTGATAACTTGGGACCTCTTACAGATCGCTCCCAGGTTCAACTTCCTTTGGAACCGGGTGTCGGGCTTCGTGAGCCCCTTAGCCCTTCAGCAGGTGGTGACCTTTTCCTACACTCAGTCTTTGAAGCAATGCTTGGAGAGTTTCTCCCTTTTGACATGACTTTTGATTCAGTCGAAGCTGTTGGGGGTTCTTTAGCTCTTTGTGACGAGGTGCCTTCGAACACCTTCCTTATGAGTGCCAGGGCCGCTGCGCCCTTTGTTGCTGCTGCAGAGAGGGTTCGTTTTCCCCAAGTGGAGAATGAACTCGTACTTCAGGGTGGTGATACTTTGTACAAGTCTTTACTATCTTCGCAAATGAAGGTAAGTGGTTTGTTATTTTTGTATTTACTTAGTTGCTTGTCTTTCTAAATTCGCTCTTGTTTTCGTCAGTCGCTTGCTATTACCCAAGCCTCCCTTCGCCAGTTTAATGAGCTGACTCTGGCGAGGGCTGATCGAGACTGTCTTCGCAAGGATCTTTCGACTCTTGAAGCAAAGATCAAGGAGAAAGAGGATGCACTTGCTCTTAACGAAAAACGTGTGATTGATCTCTCTGTTGAGAAGGAGACCCTTGTCAAATCCACTGAGGATTTTAAGACGAAGATGGCTTCTTTAGAGAAGTAGCTGGAGGATCTCGATTCGTCCCTTGCAGAGGCTTTGGAGGCCAACAGGGTCCTTCGCAGAAAGGTTGAAACCGCGGATCAGGAGGCGGCTTCTTTTGTTGAGGCTAAAGAGCTTCGCCTGTCTTCCCTTTGCGGTCACATTCAGGACGCTCTTATCTCAGTGGGGACGACTCCTGATCAGATCCCTGAGGATGCTTCGACTGAGCAGCGTCAGTCTTGGCTCTCTGTTAATATTCCTTACATGGTGAAGGCTTGTAGGGCCTTCTCTACCAATGCCGTTCATCTGGCTGTTCGGGACCTCCTCCATTCTCTCGATGTCGAAGGGAGCAATGCTTTGGCGAAGGTTGCTTCTGACGACTTTATATTTTTTGCCGTTGATTCTACTCCAAGTCCTGTGGTTGAAGCTCTCATGAAGGTCGCCAGTCATTTTGACGAATCCTTCTGGAACCGAGTGCAGTCGGTCGGTCGTCTACCTCAGAGTGAGGTATAAACAATTTTATTTTTGCTTCGAGAGAGGGATTACATCATCCCTTCGAACTTGTATCTTGTTAAGAATTGTTGTAATCGTTGTAAACTTTATGCTATTTTGAATAATTTTTGCTTGATTTTTGGACTTTAGGCTTCGTCTGATTTTTCTTTGAGCGAGTTTGCTACTCCGGAGCTTTCGTCAAAGGTTTCGTTGAGTGAATTTGCTTCTGCTGGGTCTTCTCCTCCTCGGAAGGCTCGTGTTGAAGATGCTATCGAGATTTTGAGCTCGTCTTCTTTGGAGTTTGTTTTGTCTACTGACTCTGATCCTCTGTCCCCTGTCGAAGGGGTCGAAGGTTATGTTTTCCCTCCTGGTAGCCTTGTTGGTGTCATCAGACTTGGTCCTCCTGATTCTGAGGTTTCTGGGGGTCGTAAGTCTCGTGATGCTTCTTCTCCTGGCCGAGAGATTTCTAGGAAAAGAGGCAGAGGTCGCGGTCGTCGCGGTCGCTCGGTTGGCCGCGAAAGTTCGTCTTATGGATTCGATGCAGCTTCGCACGTTGCGCGGATGTCTTCGTCTGGAGTTGTCGACCCTGTTTTTCAGATGCATTACTCGCCTTCGAGTGGGTTTGACTTTGATGAGTATAGCATTATTTATCAAATGCTGTTAGAACTAGGGCTTATTGTAAAGCAGAAACCTGACGACAGTTCCCTTTAAACAATGATTTTTGCTTAATAAAGCTTTTCTTTTGGAGTAATCTTTCGAAGGTCTTTGCCAGAGAGAAGATTTCTTCAATATCCTTCGAACCTTTTACTGCTTCTTGCACGATGACCTTGTGTTTCCTTTAAGGAGCGCAAGTTTTCGTGTTTTCGTTCTTTGATACTTGAACATTTTCATGCGAAGGATCGCGCTTTTTTCCTTTTGCGAAGGTTTCTGTTTGTCGATACTTGGGTAGATTAGGCTTTCTTAGCTTATCTTTCCCTTCGACTCTTGTCTGGAGGCTTTGTATCATCCCTCGTGATACATCGATCCAAACTAAGATTACACCAAATACTTAATTGGTGTAACCTTCGGATTCTCTAGGCTTTTGCCTGATATCGTTTTTGAGCTCGAAGCTTCGTTTCTTGAGCCTTGGCTCTTCTGCGCCCCCCAGAAAATTGCTCTGGAATTTTTTGAGGGTAAAAAGTAATTATAAAACTGTGTTACAGTCTTGGAGGGTGCCTCGTTAAAAAACCTCACACACTTCGCAGGGCTACCCTCGTGAGGAAAAATAGTGCACCCCCCGCAAGTTTTGTGCTTTTACACATAGCCATCGCGCGTGCTACCGAAGAAATGTTCTTGGTAGACACGGCTCATGTATCTCTGATATATCATGGACAAATTTTTTAGTCCAAAGGTCTTGAGCGATGGGGCCTTTTGCTTTCTTCGGATGAAATGGACATTCTTCCTCCCAGGGGTTTCGCCATCTTCAATATTTCTTGCTTGAAGTTGGTCTCCGAGGACGTTGATCACAGAGATAGAACCGGAAATCTTCATGCATAGATAGCCCTGATGTATGGCCGCTTCGAACTTGTTGATGGACCCCCTTCCGAAGATTGCATTGTAAGGATAAACAATGTCAACCACATCAAAGGTCACATCTTCAGTTCTTGCGTTCTCTCCTTCGCCGAAGGTTACTTGTAGGTTAATTTTTCCCAGCGCTTGGATAACCTTTCCAGTGAAGCCGATTAATGGTATTCTCGCACTCCATACTGTGAGTTGCATGGCGAAGGAAAAGGACATACAACAAAGCAGTGCCGAAATTTGCAACAAGAGCGAAATTGTTTATGAACTCTCTTCTTGTAGGTGCCGAAATACAAAAGTTGGAGTGTGCCACAACTAAATACAAAAGTTGGAGTGCCGATTAATGGTATTCTCTCCTAATGAATTTCTGATGCTTGAAAGCCTTGGAAATTGTTTATGAACTCTCTTCTTAATTCTGACCAAGAATTAATTGATCCTGGTTCAAGAGTGGAGAACCATGTCTTTGCTACTCCTTCGACTCACATGTGGTTTAATTATACCATTTGTAATCAGATATCCAGGATAAAGTTATTTCATAATTAATGGTGTGTGTTTCTTGGCAAATTCTTTTTGTATCATAAATAAATAAAAAACTGAGGTAGTGTTATATATTTACCGCAGCAGTAGTCGTCAAAAAACAAACCTAGATGTGTGTGGAAATAGACAAATTGTTCTTAAACTTTTGGTATACTAAGCCACAAACATGAAACTAATCCACTTATTCAAAGCTCATTATATTAGAGGGTTGGTCTTTCTAAAAGATTCTCGGCGGCAACTTGGGTCTGTGGGGGTAAATTTTAGTTTAAGAAATATAAATGGTAGCAGTTGTATTGTGCTGATGTCATGAAAGTAGTGCCACTGCTCAAGTCATGCAACAAATGTGTATAACCAACTTGTGCACGTGAAGAACGTGTGTGCTCTTATTGATCAAACATATTTCTCCATATATGTGCTAATCCGTGCATTGATATAGTGTAATTGAGAAAAATGGTTTAGCAAATCTTTAATAATAATCGATATTAAAACTGCCTAGATTTGTCATATGATGAAACAAGATACCAAGTAACCTCCATGAACAAGTTGTATAAATTGAGAATTGAATATGTTACAATACATAAAATAAGCGCATAGTATAATCGAATAATATCTACTAAATTATAAATGATAAAATGATAAATAAAATATAGGAACATGGTATGAAGTTAGTAAAATCAATGTACAGCTTGTTTCATGTTTCACGTTGATTCTACTCTAATCAAAGTAAATTGACATAAGAAAATGTAAATACTGTAACAGTTTACATAGTAGTAACATTCGATTATTATTATTATTTTTAAATTGCCCTCCAAAACTCCGACCTGATACCACTACCAGGATTTTCCATATAAAAAAGTATCAGAAGCTTCTCGAATAATTATAAAGATATGAGGGAACAACTTAGCACATTTAGATTACACAATCAGAGACATGAAACAGCCATTCTTAAAGGAGTAAATTCGGAACAAACTCACTATCAACACTTGTTTGGAAGCTTCTGCTTGCACGTACTCATAGGTCTATTCTAAACTTTAATCGATTTGCTTTTTGGGCAGCCAATGTTGGAGACTTGACCGAATATAGCCCCCACGTATAACCTGATGCCATTATGTTGTGACACATCAGCAAGTATGTTCCACTTCTGTACCTTTTCAGACGGTCTTCATGCTTAAGCCATATCGAATCAACATAACGGTGTCCTTGCAAAAGGGGATAAAAAAGATTAGTGGTACTAAGTTTGTGTATTTATTTGCTTTCCCAAGCTTATTAGTATGTTGCCGAAGATATTTCTTTCGGCAGACTTTATTGGCACCTAACTTATATATTACTTCAGAATTAAAGCAAGATAATATGTCAGTTACACAAGTACTCAAAATATTATAATTTTAGCGCGAGTGAACCTAGATGTAGAAATGTTTTGTAACCAACTTAAGAATCTCCTACAAACCCAATTGTTCAATAGCAAATCAAGAATTTTCCAGGCTCGAAACATTATTAGCTAAGCATGATTGAGGCTGCTATATCAGCTAAGAAACTATGGTGCTTACTCCATGTCTCTACATCGTAGTTTATAAACTGTTTTTCATATATTCTGCAAGGTAGGTTCACATATTGACTTCTTTGAACAATTATTGTGTGTTGGCAAAGATGACTGAAAATTTCAGTATCGTCAAGGCATGATTTGGTTTGACAACTTACATTTGGTGATCGAATGACAATATCATAGAAAAGTCGAAACATTGACTTTCTCTTAGAGAGAGATAGGAAATGACATTTTGTATTGCAGGAATAAGATGGTCCCATCCAATATTGCCACTATTTATTATGAGAAATGGCACTATAACAAAAAAAAAATCTGAGATATTAACGAATCTCAGCCAAATCAGTGCAACAAACACCTAGTTAATAGTTTAAGAAAAAATAAAATGGCACGATTTTTCATTTCATTTTCATGTAATGTTCCATCTAAAATTTCTTGGAATGATTGAACAATAAGATAGTATTTCTTTAGAGATCACAGGATCAAACAATGATTGAACAATAAAATGTCTGAGCTAAGCTATCTGCGCTTGAAGATAACGAAATGTGTTTTCAGATGCTGCACGGGGTATAGGCATCTTATTTGAGCGATTTTATGGTAGTGAATGTTTCATTATTGATGGATCACAGTACAACATCACTTAATTTTTCAAATACTTCAAACTTAATTATCTTTTTTTAGTCAAATTATACTATGTAATAAAAATTAGGACTGCCTAGCAGCAGTAACTTAAAAGTGATGCTGGGCAAACTATGAATGTCTTTCCAGTGAAAATTTCTATATTCACATAACCCTTTGTTTCCTTGTTCCTAGCATAAACTCTATGAAGTGACTGCCATGGTAATCAATCAATTGAAGGCCATGTTGATATTCAAGTATGCCACTGTATCAGCAAAAATTAATCATCTCCTAGCTGGTTATTTAGCCCGATGAATTGTCAGTTGATCTTATTATGTTTAGGCTGGAAAATTACGGTCCTAGTTTTGATAAAATATGAGAAACACACGAAAGTTGAAATAAAAGTGAAGTATACCCATTCTCATTGTTCAAACCATCTGTGGCATATTTAACTTACCGATTTATCAGAGCACCGGTGTTGCCATTTGCTAAAAAAAAAAGGATAAAACATAATATGAGCTACGATTAGCATCTCCTCAATTTTTTGTTAACTTACATTTACAGTATCCGCTCTTCTCTACGTCATTGACCGACCAAAAAATGTATTGTTACAAGGGTATCCAAGTTTCATCTCCCTCAAAAATCATGGGAATGAAAAACGAAGGCCCCAGTACGTACGTATAAGCCTACTACATCCCCAAGGCTTGCACCAACTCACCGACTTGGATCGCGGCCATTTGCCACCTCCAAGTGTCAAAACTTTGCCGAAGCACAAAACTCTTGACCTTGCTCACAAGGTCCTCGCCGTCTTTCTTCACCTTGGCGATCTTGGGGCACTTGAGCAGCCCTAGGTACGCCTCCAGGTCGTGCACGCAGGCGGGGTCTCCCGCCTTGAAGAAGTCGAGGGCGACCTCGACGCCGACGTGCGTGTAGCACGCGCAGCTCCATGGCAGCTCCAGCTTGCCCCCCAACAAAACCCTGGCGTTCTCGTTCAAGAAGATGCCGGGTAATTTGGTGATCGGGTCGTTCACGTTCACTACACGGAGCACCTTGACCCCGAGCTCGTCGCACCGGTTCTTGAACCCCGTGTTGCCGACCCGCGGGCCGGCGAAGGAGTAGACGGTGATCGGGATGGTGGTGGTGTTGTTGTTACGGCCGGTGGTGCGGTGGTTGAGGCCGAGCTCGGCGAGGTCGTAGCCGAGGAGGATGGCGAGCGAGCTGCCCATGCTGTGGCCGGCGAGCGTGATGCTGAGCTCCTGATCCTCCTCGTGCTTGTACTTGCTGATGAGGCGCGTCACCTCGGAGAGCAGCTGGTTCCGGCAGCTGCCGCAGGTGAAGCGGCGGGTGGCGTCGTCGGAGGTGTAGACGGAGAGGAAGCCCGACTCGACCTTGACGTCGGGCCGCGGGTCGGCCGGGTCGAACCGGGCCGGCTCGAGCGCGCTCATCATGTTGGCCACCCACTCGGAGCCCGTCACCGTGCCCCGGAACGACACGACGATGTCGCGGCGGCCGAGCCGGCGCGCCGTGTCGTCGTTGGCCACCGCGACGTACCCGATCCACCGGCTCGGGCACGGTTCGCCGCCGGGCAGCAGCGCGATGTCCGGGGCCGCGTAGATGTAGCGCGTGACGTCGTACCCGGCGCCGGCCATGCCCACGGCGTCGAGCATCCGGGCCTTGCCGTACTTGCAGTTGAGGTAGCGTTTCGAGGACGCGTCGAGGTCGAACGCCTTGTACGTCGCGCCGACGAGCTCGCCGTACCGGACGATCTCGGCGCGGAGGAGCGGGTGCAGCTGCGGCGACACCAGCCCCGCCCAGTCGTGCGCGCCCTGGATCTCCCGCCACATGCTCGCCAACGTCTCGTCGTTCTTCTTCGCCCGCTCCGGCGAGGCGACGACGACGGGCGCCGGAGGAGGCGCGTGCCGGACGTTCAGCGCGATGGCCGGCGACGGGGTGGACAGCCGCGTCGTCTGCGGCGCGAACGTCGACGGCGGCGCGGCCACCGCCGCCACGGCCGCGGCGGTCGAGGCGGCGGTGCCGCGCTGCTGGTGTAGCTTGTTACTACCCAGCCCGGGAGATGGATTTGCCATTGAGAGGTGAACCGCCATTGCCAGCTGATCGGCACAAGTAGAAAGGTTTGCGGTGATGATCCAGACGAGGGAGGAGGGCGAGCTCGGAGCTGGGAACCGGGAGCGGGAGCTTGTTGGCAGTTGGGGGAGGAGGGTTGTGAGCTTATATATGTGGAGGTGTTGGGGTGTGGAAACCGACGCGGCTGGCCCCATTTTCCTCCCGAGACGTGTTGGCTTATTGGAAAGGGAACCGGGGGAGGTTGAGTGGTATGTAGCACGGCTTCCACGTTGGGCTTGCGGATTTGACTGGCGCGCGGGAGCAGCGTTGAAGCCATGCCTCATTTCCGTTTCACTCCCTTTTCTTTCACTTTTTACACTTTGGTCCACAGACTCTTACAAATTGCGTCCAAAATTTTTTTTTAATGTTCTTCTTTATATATTAACATGTTGTGCCTCTTGTAGAGTGTGGCCAAGTGTATTTGTACTTTCAATTCATTTCTTCTCTTTACCAATATTTGGGTCTATCTTTGCAACGCGATTCATAAGATGTGCTCGTCCAGAGAGGGAAAAATAAAGGTACCACTTGATCGAGTTTGACCTCCAAACATTTAGCTATACATCTTGTTCGGCAGGCTGAATCGCAGTTGTTATACTGTAGCGGCTGCTGAAAAAATAACTACGAACATTGTAACGGATGCTGAAGAAATAACTGAAACATTGTAGCTGCTGAATCGCAGCTGCTGCAATACAGACAGCCGAACAGACTGATAGATCCAATACTTGATGTTTCAATTCTCCTTCTCATTATATTGTTTTTTGTTAGAATTTAACAAAGATGTTCCACTATTATAGGCAAGGTCTCT
Organism: Eragrostis curvula; assembly: GCA_007726485.1. Classification (NCBI taxonomy): domain Eukaryota; kingdom Viridiplantae; phylum Streptophyta; class Magnoliopsida; order Poales; family Poaceae; genus Eragrostis; species Eragrostis curvula. Next base: position 35,947,649 of record CM017440.1, on the reverse strand, counting down.
CAGCAAAAAGAACAAGAACCAGGTTATCTTCTTTACTTTCCATTTGACCTTCACAAATATCAAATGATGATCAACTAGTACACATCCTTCAGTTTCCACAAAAGACAGTACATTGAAACAACACATAACACTTGAATATACTAAAAATAAAGCCAAACGTTAATCACCTCATCAGACTCAACTAAGGAAAGATCTACTTCTTCCTCCAAGGGAAAATTTGCTACAACACATCGGAAAGATGTGGCTTTAGTCACAGCACACTTTAACTTTCGTATTTAGCTGTGGCACACTAAAAAGGTGTGGTTTTATAGCTTCAACACACTAAATGAAGGAAACGTGTTTTTTAATATTTTTTATGTCATTGCACGTAACATTACAACTTGAAACTTTGCATATTGATACATTGTGACATTCTCTATCCATATGTTTTCTTACAGCTCTTTTACTGATTAGTTAGATAACTTTTCATTGAGAATATTTTCTTTATGTAACACAAACTATGTGAACAATCACGGAAAAATTTGCAAAAAAAATCATATGAATAGAGAATGCATCATGTTTCACTGTGCAAAATTTCAAATTGTAATGTATTTCATGGAATAAGATAGGAAAGTTGGAAAATCACTTTTTTCTTATTTAGTGTGTTGCAGCTATGAAACCACACTTTTTGAGTGTGCCATAACTAAATACAAAAGTTGAAGTGTACTGTGGCTAAAACCACATCTTTCCAGTGTGTTGTAACAAATTTTGCCAATAAATTACCTAAAGTGAAGGCTTATAGAAACGAAAAGCTCCAGGGCTACTTGGGGATCTAGAAGATGTACAAGTCCCCATCCTATTTGCATTGGACGGCGAAGGAAACAACAACATTCCTCTTACGTGCCTTATGTGCTGGTTGGAAAATTTTGATTACCTACTCAACAGCTTCCATCACGTCACCATGTTTGTTCTCTCTCACATCATGCAGTTCTTTCATGCACCTCCCTTTGCCCTCTGTCTGGCAATCATCTCCTCGTGTGGCATAAAAGACGTCACCATAGACTAATATTTCCCACCTCTATCACAAATATTCTATTGTTATACTTTAGTTTTCCATTTCTATACTTTCTTAGTCAAATGTGTAGCTCACTATTTTTGTTTGCACTCCAGTAACGTCTACCTCCCTGAAAAAAGATTTAAGTGAACGATATTATTTTCAAAGGCCACATGCATTGCAAGATCACCTGCTTGCGTTTATCCATTCCGCGTACCTTTTCCTAAAGAATATAATTATGAGAGGTTCCGTTCATTAGCTATGGATCACACCAGCTCCGTCCGGAGCTCCCAGTTGACACAGGATTAATTAACCAACAAGCATATGATGCTCTGCACAGAAAATAGAAAAATTAGGAATAAGTCAGGTACTCATGTGCAAAACGCCGGCATGGTCGGTAGGGGCCCTTCCGTGCCTCCACGTGCATTTGTACTCGGCTTTATTTGTGGATGATCGTGGCGTGGGGCCCGCCAGAAAGTCGCCGTCTACGTCACCACGCTGGGCGTGTTCGGCGTTTTAAAGTCTAAAATTTAGAGGGGTTTAAACAAAAAGAATCTTGTCTTAAATAAAGTTTAATTACAAAACTAACTGCAGAACCCCCCTCTAAATCGCGAGACGAATTTAACGAGGGTAGTTAAACCGTGATTAGACGATATTTACTGTAGCATCACTGTAGCAAAACATAGATTAATTAGGCTCATTAGATTCGTCTCGTAAAGATGTACCCATCTGTAAAAAGGTTTTGTCATTAGACTTTATTTAATACTCCTAAATAATAAGATTATCTTTAGAGCTAAATTTTAGAGGGGTCTAAACCGGGCAACGAACACACCCCTATACTCTCCCACTGCGAGTGCTGTTGCAACGGGTTACGCGGCACGACGACGCCAACCATGTTGCCGCGCCGAAATTTGGCCACCCGCAGTATGATAGGACTGCCTGCGTTCCTATTTTTCCATGCCTTTTATGGTCTTGTACATTTGACCGGCCAGTAGGATCTCTTTCGAACTAGAAATAGGATTAGAGGGCATCGCCAGGGGACAATTATTTGGATCAGAATAAGGCTGATGTGCTGCGCTTTCGGAAAGAACAAATATCTGTAAATTCCTACAGAATTTCAGGAAACCCTGCATGTTCTTTGAACCGTCCAAGACCCTACCTAGTCTTAGGAAATTAATATTCAGAGAAATGGATATGCTTTCGTTACATTTACACGAATATATGTGCATTCCTACGTGTTTCTCAAATAAAATATGCGCATTCCTACGGAATTTTTGGAAAATCGCATCTTCTTGAGTACATGCTCGGTTTAAGAAATTCATGTTCTGAAAAAATGTACTCCATGACGTCAACAGGACCAGCAGGGCCAAGGTCATCATACTTATATGAAAACTCGGTTGGCACAATGGCACTTATCGATAAGAGCGAACATCTTAGCTTATTGCAGCTGAGGCCGGAACCATGCGATCCTAAAAAGTTGTGCATATGAACATATCGATGTTATCATAGCATGCACATGATTAGAATGCAGAATTTTGTGCGATGGCCATTAGTTGCTCTTATAAGTTGTCATTATGCAGCGATCTATGCGAAAGAAGAGCTGTGGAGGTGCAAACCCTTAAGTAATAGTGGCTAAGCTAGTTTTAGCCATAAGGTCATAAAAGTATAAGTTGGCTTTAACCTTTATGTGTATCGAGTGCTAATATTACTCGTGTGCGTACAAAAAATTAGAAATTTTACAAAAACTACACTGCTATTGATAACACTGTCACAAAATACACTTCCAGGACCTTCTCCTCAACAAATTCCTAAAAGTATAGTTTTGCAATAGTTTTTCCTATCTTGGTGTAGTTAACTCACTCTCAAAAATATCATAATGTATATCCCCAAAAAATATCATAATGTAATGTATTTGTTATAATGTCACCATAATATCTTATTTCCCAACTTCCACAAAATCGGTAAATGTATTCCGCTTCAATTTAATATAATCCTCTGGCATTCGCAAAATACAAATTGTAAGTCAAAAGTATATATAGCATATAGCTACCATGTTGACGTCTTAAGCCCGTGCACAGAGATGAAAACACATGCGGTTTCTTTGGCCGGTGCTCCTAATTACTCATATTTAAGATGCCATAGTGCACAGAGCCGTCGGTATTTAATTGGCGCGATTCCCTCCGACCATGATCCGGTTAGGCACAGTACACGAGTTCGCTCAATAGTCCTCATCTAACTTTATGAGTAAACCAATCCACCACAATAACCCTGAATCCAAACAAGTAAACCATGTAATGAAACTAGCTGATTGTGATTGTCTGTTAACGAGTTAGTATTCGATTCCCGGCCATTACGTCACTAACTTGAGCGGAAGCAAAAGTGACGCCACAATAGCTTGCCCAGACGACGTCATCATCACTCGGCTCTCATCTGTGGTCAAAATAATATTTTGCCTGAAAAGTGTGGTCCAAGTTATAGTAGATCGCCCATGTTAGTACACACTCAATTCGTGTTGACTTGCAAACTCAACCGAGGAATAAATTAGTAGTACGTGCTGGTAGCCGCAACTGCGACCCGATTAATTAATTGATTCTCGGTTTCTTCTTCTGTTGGGGCACAACTGCAGAAATTCAACACGGGACCGAAGACGAGAGTTCATTGCGGCTGCAGCTGAGCCACGAGGCACAAATTAAGAGTGTAAGTATCTGTTGGATGTGACACACAATCGGAACGGATGCAGATCCTCTGCAGTAATACAAAGTTGGGCCATGCAGATCTTCTGCAATAATACAATGTTGACACACGATCGGAACTAATGTTTATGTAATTCTGCAAAGGATTATGACTAATCAAAACTGCCTTATGGTAAGCTATTGTATCCAATGTGTATTTTTTTTTAAAGTCTACTCATGTGGATTTAGGCGTACCATGAGGCACATTCATCGGTAATGTTGACGTCATTCCATTTTGCAATTCTGATTTTGCCTGAGCCTCCAGAAATACGTAACGAAGAATGATAGCCACAATGATTAGTAACTTCATGAATAAGCAGCGATACCTACTACTTACAAAAATCGCCACGCTAAGGTGAAGTTTAAGCTACAGCAGTCAGATTTTCATCATTTATGTACCCACTGGCGGAGCCAGGATAAAAGGGAAGGAGGGACCGGATTGAAGAATCAAACAGTTTCCCTTGATATTTAACAGCCTATGTCCAACTGTTGATCATCTCGTAAAATAATTTACCAAATCAAAGTGGGGGCGGAGCCCAAGTTGGCCTAAACCTAGTTCCGCCTGTATCTATTCAACTTTATTTGCCCAAACAGATACACCCCCATCATTTTACTCTAGTTTCTCCTATGCTTACAAATAGGAGCAAAGCATTATGTAAACTATATAACATGGGTAGCTTGCCCCATTGAATAGAGCCCAAGCTCTGGTCCCGCTTACAAAGCTATTGTTGTTACGTGTCCCAAGTGACGAATAAACCTGAAGATAACAACAAATCTGTCAGAAACATTTTATATTGAGCAGTTCAATTCAAATATTCCATAAAGATTAACAAACATTTTTGAGAGGACAGAGTACAACTTTCTTTCGTTTTTTGAACAAAATGGAACAAAAAAAATGTAGACATAGCTTTAATGTGCATGGAAACTGACTAATAGGATCTATCTAACGATCAAGTTAATGCTTTTATTTGCTAAGCTACTCTCTGAGTACACAATATGTATATTGTTGATGATATATGGCATCAAGAAATGTCCTTGGACATAATAGGAACATTGACTGTACTATTGTCAAATCGGTGCAATAAAATATAGAAATGGATTTTTGGTGCATAGATATGTCCATATTATGTCTTCAAAAGTGTTACGTTGAGGAAACATTTTATAATGATTCACTTTCTCAAAGATTAATAATCCCATATGTCCCCTCTGCCGAGGACATGTAGGCTCGGTTAGTAAAGTAAAGCTATTTTTCTTCCTTTTTTTTGACGGGAAAAAGTAACTTGGAGAAAGTTTAGAAGAAAGAAAGGTTAAATGCTCCTTTCAATGTGATCCACTACAACGCGCAATGGGACCACTTTTTATTTTTAGGGAGCACGGCATTCTCTTTGGCCCCTTTATTTATTTATTTGGAGCTTTAACGAACAATGTAGTTTTACTCATTCGTGTTGTGATTTTTACTTCTTGCAACGTTAGATACAGATTAATGAACAGATACAACACTTTATAATTGCTATGGTTAAAGACCCAATTATTGATTTTTTTAGTAACCGAGATTTAAAGTGGAAAAATAATGTGTTGATGTTGCAAGGCATGTAAGTTCAAAATAAAAAAAGGAAGGGTATTGAACGCAGAAAATATGGTGATAGAGTATCTCATACTTTTTGTATGGAACTGTAAAACTTATCAATGAAAAAGATTCAAAAAAAGTATCTCAAGGAGAATAAACATAAGGCTCCTTTGGAATGTAGGAACTGAAAACGCAGGAAGCTTTGGAATTTGATGGGTAAGCATGTTTAAATAGAGAATCATAAAAGTAGGAATGTCGGTTGAAAGTTTGTTTGGATAAGGCATGGGGAAGTGAAGGGAAGGGAAGGAATTATTTCGGAGATTGCAAAAGTAGGAATGATTTGCATGTGTGTTATTTAGCAATGATTGGCCCACGTGAACGTCATTAACGAACTAGCTAGTAGCAGCTGCATTGAGCTCCTCGTTCGTCATGCACAGGAATTTTTCCAAGAGAGAGTGGATGCTACAAATCCTATGGAATCAACATGCAAAGGAATGTATTCCTACGGATAGGATAGGAATTTTTCCTTTCGGAACATTTTTCCTCCAAAAATCCTCTAAAAATCATGTAATCCAAAGGACCCCTGATGCTTTTGATTATTGTAGTGCTTTCGCAGACATAAGAAAGTTCATTGGGAATCTGCCAAGATTATTTATGCGCGCAGGATTAAGGACAGGACATAGTGGCCAAGAAGAGTGTGCCGTGTCTTCTCGTTTTGAGAGGATAGTGTAGCGTCACATAACAAATGCAAAATGTTGGCCCAAACAGATTATGAATAAGAACAGTCCGCCCACCATCGACTACTATTGGACCACCCAGCATACTCACAATGATTCTTTAAAGGAAAAACAGCATACTCACAAAACACCATTTGCGTGTAAGAACTTCAGCTCCAAGTTCGACAGAAACAGTTCGTTTGAAACACAAATAACCAATGAAGAGCGCAACAGAAGTTGGAGTTCCAGTGCATGAGAAAACGAAGAAATATTATTTACTCCCTCTATCTTTATTTTCTTATATCGCTAGGATAAAATATTACACCGCATCTCCTTCCTCTAACAAATCAAAAAATCCATCTCTTCTCCCACTCCGTCCGGGTTTTGCTTGACTTATCACGCATTATAGTGTTCCCCGAGTGAAGAAATGACAGAGGCCACTCTGCTCGAACCGATAAAAAAATACGTAATAATATCGTGACATTTCTTGAGTTTTGGCCATATGGGATTTTTGGTCACCTCTCGTGACTTCTTGTAATATGATCGTCCATTGGGTGACCTTTAAGAAAAATGTTTAGTAGATAGTATAATACTAGCAAAAGTGCCCGTGCGTTGCCACGGGCTGGCGAAAAAATATACAAATAAATTTCATTAATCTTAGTTTTTCAATAAAACTGAATTTGAACCGTTCAAGTAAAGAAAAAAGTCAGCAGGTAAGGTTGGAAAATCTTTTGATTCCATAAAAAAACACATCTTGACAGTATTATTACCATGAAACTTTATTATTGCACACGTATATATTATTACATAATATTGGCGGTAGTAGTCAGTTTTTAAACCTGACTACTACCGCATACACATGGTAAAGTTTTCAAAGCCCCAGCATCAAATTTGCTATGCAGAATAACCTGAACAAAAGACTTGACAATTAATACAATTATCTTTACTGAACCAACCATAAGGAAAACTATTTCTAGCATGCCAGTGTTCTCATCCATCACGGTTCAAGAATAGAAGGCCTACTGACGTCATTGGTTACACCTGACATATGAATAACAGAGTTCTAGGTAACATCATTGGTTAACCCCAAAATCAGAGAAATTGTAGAAAAAATTCTTTGTTAGGGATGAGCTTTATCTGTACTGCAGTTTGAACCTGAATTTTTATTTTCCGAAAATAGGCAGACGTAACTGCATATTTGGTCAGTTTCCTACTGATTGCCAGCTTGATGGCTATGGTGTTCACTATGAACCTAACTTGTGAAATGCAGTTAGATGTCTGAATATTTTCAATTGCAGTCAAAAGTCTACAATCATTTGGCACGGACATTTGGCTCAGGTCCCCTGGAATCCTGTCATTAGACAAGCATACTCATTAGTTTTCAGTGATCACTGGTAGTAGTTCTTAGATGCCTGATGCCTTCACGACTTTCCCAGTAGTTGTCAGTTTGCATATATCACAAAACATCTTGGCAATATGGCATCAGGACAGTTCAGAACGTGTGCAGACATAAACATAACATCTAGATAAGGGCAAGCCAACTACCAGCACATTGTCGCCTCCCTGACTATTCCTCGTCTGACAACAGAGTAAAAGTCAACACTATCATCTGTAAGCTATCTGCTACTGAGTTAACTGTTGTCCAATGTTCATCAGTATGCTATCCCGAACCCATTGATCTATACAACATACACACAACCAATATTAAGCACATAGGATGCAAGAACCTATGGATGCATGAATCAGAAGTTCAGAACCCAACAGCACTAAATTCATTGGGCATTCACAAATGAAGGAACATCGGGGACAGAGGAGTTGGCGACAATCTTAGAGCTAATTAAAAAAAAATGAAATGTCTGCACTTAGATCAACGGGCAATGATTTCTGAAAAGTGTCCTATATGCAAGACTCATTTTGACATTGCATTGTTTCCATAGAACTGAAAAATATGCCCCCCCCCCCCCCCCAAAAAAAAAAAATGGGGAATGATCCCAAATCAGAAACTGAATCCTAAACCATACAGCACAACTATAAGTAGATATGGAGCTAACTAAAAAAAATCCATGAAATCAGGTTGTAGCAGAACTGCTTTTCATGGCTGGGTTTAGGGAAAACAAGACCTGAACCTACGCATTTACTTAAGTTGTAAGCTTTGATCATGAGGAATATGGCAGCAGCATTTGTTTAATGTGGAATATGGCAGCTAAAATAAGCGAGACAGGGCAACTAATTACTGTTGATACTGAACAAGTAGAATCAAGTGGTGCAAGTATGTAAATTATCATACAGCAGCCTATTTCAGAGATGATCAAGTCGAAATACAGCTCTTCACTGCATATGCGACAGTGCAGGAATATGTTCTTCATACTTATGCGACCATAAACGACTTAAGTTCTGCCTGGATGACTGCACGATCCACACACCTGGGCAATCGGAGGCAGGTGACCTTCGTCAGGCGGCTCCCAATCGGAACCAGCAGCGATACTCAGTTGGCAGAGGCGCAGCGATCGTCATGCGGCGTGGCGGAGGATTCTGGGTGGATTCTTGCCATCCATCGTCTCCCTTGCAGCTCAAGGAATCAAGAAAAAATTACATGTTACCGGATCAAGCTCTCTATTCGGCATTGTCGGCCTACTCAGAATTACATGTAACAAAAGCTAAGAAGACAGTAGATTTACAAATTTCGAAATCTTTTGCATCTTGTACAATTGGATCCCTAAACAATTTCTATGATCAAGAAAAAATTGCCTGATTTTTTAAAAAAAAAATTCAACTAAGATGTGCAAGGCTGATGTAGCAGTTGCCCTATTAAAAAGTGCAAACAACATCTAGATTAATTCACAAAGTGTGCTCACATTTTCCATGGCCATGAGTACTTGAAGACAGATTGTTCCTCCTCAACTTTATCATCAAAATTTCTTGAGCTGTTTGTTGCTGAACTCCAGCAGCTGGAGTTCGTATCTGCATATCGTCTTCTTTACCCATCTGAAGCAGCTCTCGAGCCCGCTGGTCCTTCTTGCCCATGCTGAAATAACTGCAGGAGCAATAATGGCACACGGATTCCACTCAGATTGTAGAGTTCACACACCAAGGAGTAAAAATACACAACACAACACAAAGGACTAAATATATAGGATTAAGAAATTTGGCATGCCGCTTTAATTTTTGAATCAATACGAACAATAACATCACAGATTTTTGTGGCAATATTGTTACTATAGTGTACTTTTCTCAAGCTAATAGAAAATTGAGAAAATCCAATCAAATGGTTCTCATCCAACACTGCCAAAGAATCTAAAAATGTTCAGTCACAGCAGGTACAGTTCCTATTGACAACTACATTACTGATTTTCCAAGAAAGTGCACCTATCAGAGTAATTTATCTAAACTACACTGATCCTCAATAAGAAAATACATCAGATTTGTCAAACAAATTAGATTTGGCCAAACTGCATCAATCCATCAGATTTAACAAACAAAAGAAAATTAAATTTAGCATTCCATCGAAATAGATGACAAAATACATCACTCAGAACTCAGAACGTTTGGCAAAGCGCATGTACAAAAATCGATTAACTGATCTACATCACATGGGAAGGGAGGATCAGAGGGGATAGATACCTGAGGGAAGCTCGATGGGGCAGATGCAGATTATGGGCAGGAGATCATGCGTCAGCAGGGTAAGGCGCCTCTGAGAACAGGGAAGCAATATCATCTTGATCTGGCCACAACCAACGGTGTACTCGGGGATCTTAGCGGCGATTGCCGGTAGCGTCTAGTCAGTGGCAGGCGCGCGATTGCTGGCAGCTGAGGGAAGAAGAAGAGGCAGGTGCGCTCGGGAGAGACGACTGGCGCGGAGAATGCCGGCAGCCAGCAGCGGCTCCGTTCATAGAGTTCCACCTTCGATCCGTCTTCCTGTCGCGTCGGCTGGCAGCTGAGGGTGGCGTCGCTAGACGTCGGAGGAGCAGGGAATGGCGGCGGCGCCTTCGGGTTGGGGATTGGGGACGGCGGGTGCGCATGCGACGATTGGCGAGGGTTGCGGCCACGTCCTCCGCGTCGATCTCCTCGGATGCTAGCGGCGGCTGCGGCGTTAATTCGTGACCTCGCGGAGGAGGACGTCCTCGCTGCTGGCGTCGCCTAACTTTTCCTTCTCCGCATCCTGGTTGGATCACGATCGGGAGAGCAGTTCGCTGCTGGCGTCGACTCGCTCGAGGAGTTTGGAAAATTGGATCCCTGGTTTTTTCTCTCTCGCGCGCCAGCAAGCGGTCCCACATGTTGGCGCCGAAAATTTTACTGAGAACGGGGTGCGACGCACGTGAACTCGGAACGAAAATAATAGGAGTAGAGACTAGTAAGAATATTCTGTCCATTGTACTCTTGCATCGTCCGAGCTTTTACTCCTGTTCCGTCCAGCAATGGTTCTCCGCCGATCACCTTGCTTCCGTGGAGCGAGACCGGCCAGCTTGGACCACACCATCCGTCCTCTGTTCCGTGCACGGCGGAAAAGCTCGAAAGGCAAAAGGCGTGGTCATCCCCTGACTCCCCTGACGCGCGCACTGCGGGTGACTTGCGATCTTAGCTTTCCGACCCCACCGACCCAAAGTACGGTGTTGTCTTCTCGATCACGCCGTTTCGGTTTCGCGGTGGAAAGGTGCGGCGACGACGACGAAACTAAGATTTTCACGCCGCGCGTCCATAACAGAGACTCAGAGAGCATGGTCGGCGGTCGCCTTTAGCTGCGACCGTACGTATATGTAGGTGGTTGGCGGCACTGACCACACTAGCTACTGTGCGAAGCTGCCGTCTTTTCCTCCGGGTCTAATTATCAACATTGCAGCACATGTGTGTCATGCCGCTGATCGAGGCAGGCTCCCGCACCACCTTTCTGCCTCAAGCTGCTGGTCCAGATGGCAAAACGTTGCAAATCTGGCAGTTAAGTTCAGCAGCCCGGTCATTGGTGCGTCCTTCACATTGAACGCGTGCGCGCGAGCGACTGTACTGAGATTTCAACCCGTACGAGTTGCCGAGTGAAGCCGTACGGGCAGTAGTCACATGCTCCGTTCGTAACACTACCATCCCATGTTTGTTGGAGAACGGGAAATTTTATTTGTTGAAAGACGCCGAACGTACCTAAACACGTCGCGGCAGTACATAAGTCAACAAGTTAGAATTGAAACGGGAAGTTCCTGTGGCTTGATCGCTGCCCCGATCCGCCCCTCCCACGATGGATGCTTTCTGCGGCGCGGCGTCCACACGCGCCGGCGTTGCTTGCTCCGGCCGTTGACGCGTCGCTTTTCGAAGGATCCCGGGGTTTGGTTGGTCGTTTTAAATGCGGCAGGGGTGGGCCTGTGCCGCGCGGACGGGGATAAGCAGGTGCGCGCGCCACGTCCGTCGTGGTCCTCGTCCCGCCGGCCGGCCGGCCGGTCAGTGCGTCAAAACTCAAAAGCGAACGGTCCACTTGGCATCATCGTCAGCGGCGTGTGTGTATGGTGTACTCAAGAAATGAAGAAAATTTATGTATGCGAAGGGCAGCGTATTTTGAAACGATTGCTTTTTTCCCCGATCCATGCACCCCAGGATTAAAATTCATTCCGATAATCCATATCACAACCACTCATGATATTGTGGACGGCGACCGCCCTTCCCCGACCTTGACCACCTCTAACTGCGACCCTCTCTTGCACAATGTGCAAATCTGCATATCACGCTAACCCTCAGTGGCCTCGCCATGGCCGCTATTCCTTGTAGGGCTAGTTGTACAATGTGTAATTGCGTGATGTAGCCTGTCGTGTGCATTTATCACAAGGACTACTCACTATGTTTCACTTTACGTGTCATTCTAGAAATTGACTTTTTTTTTCATAATATATTAATATGTGTCATTCTTGCTTCCGAATGCAGCTCTCTCTCCTTCACTACTCATTGTTTTCAGCCGCTCTCAACTTTAATTCATGTGCCCAAGCCTAAAACGACCATCAAAATTTTACACTTCTCTTATTTACTATTGGATATAAATTCACTTCTCTTATCTGTCGCTCTAATCACTTTAGCTCATAGAAAAATATGATTATGTCACAACAGTGTTAAGGCTACAAAACCAAAATAGGTTTATCTCAATATGTACTTTATGCCACAAAAAAAGGTTTTCAAAGTTTTTGGATAAAATTTTGAGTTAAAACAAAATATTGCCTCTAATTTTCATCCGAAAAAATTTGAATTTTCCTTCCCATATAGTATACACTGAGACGAATCCATTTTGCTACTGCAGCACAAATAATGCAGCGACGAAAGCGCAATAATCTAACAACCAAAGTGATTGGAGTGGCATATAAGAGAGGTGAAATTAGATCCGATGGCAAATAAGAGAAGTGCGAAATTTCGGTGGCAAATAAGAGAACAATATAAATTTCGGTGGCAATAAGAAATTTGCTAAAAAAACGGAGGGAGTACTTTACTATTATCTCTGTTCCCACATAAGTTTATTTCGAGAAGTGATCAAAACTAAACTCATTTAAGTTTGACAGGCTTTATAAATAAGCTTCACCACACCTACAACACCGATTAAGCACAATATGACAAAAAACAGTTAATGATATATCTAATGATACTAATTAATTTAGCATTATAAATATGGATATTATCTTATATAATTAGTTAAACTTAAATAGTATGATTTGAACAACTCTAATCTATAATATAAATTTATTGGAGCGGAAGGAGTGTCACCTTCTGACTGCTCTTACGCATGACAACATTTTCATTTTAGCTGTGCAAAGAAGTGACAACATAGAAATTCTACCCATCAAGATATAACAATTTGGCGCAAATACTGCTTAACAATAACTCAATATGAGAATTCTTTTTCGTGACTAAGAAAGAAGATAAAAGAAAAAGAAGACAGGGGAAGGGGAGATAGGAACTCCTAAACAACACTCATCAGCTATATCTTTGCAATCAAATTTGTATCTGTAGGCCTTTGTGTCTTGGGCTCGTTTTCTTTGTGTTTCTTTTCTGGCCCACAAGGTATAGGCTGAAAAATGTCCATGGGCCCTATCATGTTTGTACCAGTCTTACGATAGCTCACGCTTACATCTTAGCGACAATTAATACTCCTTCCAGTATAAAAAATGTCGTCGGTTTGGACATTAATACGGTATTCAAAACAAAATTTTGACTAATATTTTTGCTATAAATATTAATAAAATCTAGTTGGAGTGTACTTTTATGAAATCATATTTCAATAAAAGTCTACTCATTTTATTTTTTGCTTTCTAGACTTAACACATAAAAACATATTTGCAGTCAAAGTTTAAAACGTGACTTAGGACAACCTTAAAACGGCAGCTATTTTGATACTGGAGGGTATGTGTTGATATCCATCCACAATAAACACTAATTGTTGTCAGCAAGGCACATGTAGCTCGTAAGTTTTTTTCTTTTCAACAGCTGAAGCAATTCTAAAGTTGTCAAGTCCTACTGGTCTACCAAAAAAATTCTTAAAGCCCTCTTTATGAGGTTAATGTACTCATTATTTGCAGAATTTCATGGTTTGTTTCTTCAGTTCAATTTCATATGGTATTGTATACGCAGGCTCACAAAACCTAACATATCTGCCAATAACTGATGTGCTTCAAAATATTGTAATGATATATTTCTCATCATGCTAATGTCTTATGATAATCATAATCTGTTCTGTTTCTAGTAGTGTATTTGACCGGCGGAATTAGCTCTCTCTCTCTCTCCACATCTCGAACTTGGTGTTTGTTGTTTTTTGGATTTAAATTTAGATTCAAAAATTAGGCTTTGCTTGGATGATTTATCAAGTGGCTATTGGCTGGTCTGATTCTTTAAGTATATCAGATTCCGAGAATTTTGAACATCAATTTTAGATTATTTTTGCACACATAAAATTCTGGAAGATTTTGTTGACTTTAAGATTATTTTTGGACACAAGAATAGAGCACGCTAGATTGCATTTTTTGTTTTTGCTTTTTGCATTCGCAGTATATCTATTTTTTGTTATTAGCCTTCTTTTGTTTTCTATTTGCAGTATATTTTGTTCCACAAGTGTTAAAATTATCTTTTAATTGAGAAACCAAAAGGCTAAAGTGCTATTTCAACCATTTTCTTTTTCATATTCTGTAAAGTTTAAGACTATTGAAACCTATCAATGTGTTCTAATAAAGAATCATGTTTTTTTCATCTTTACTGAAACTCTGAGAATTGGCATGTCGCAAATATTTTTCTAAGGTTATTTGGTGAGATTTTGAATCATATCAGATCAAGACTGGTGACAAAGTAACGGTATGCCAGTTTGGGTTATATTTGCCATCCGTTACATGTGTTTTGGAGTACGCTTCATGCTTCTCAGTTCTCAAATCAAATAATGTTATCAATGCTGTCTTTTTTCACTGGATCCAATAGAATCCGTGTGTATCCTTGAACCAAATCAGTCTAATTTCCCGATAAAAAAAAACCAGTCTAATTTCTGCTGATACTCATGTTTGGTGTGAGATAATTTACAGTCAGTTTTATATTGGTTTAACGTTTGAGTGCTTTTTGGTCCTGTTTCTCGCAGGCATAGCCGATCCAGCACGCGCGAAAGAAAAGGGGGAAAAAGGGCGCACCATTTGTCTCTTCACTACGCAGCGTGAGGTAGAGACGCCTTTCCCCTCTTTCCGTCCGCAATTCGCCCACCTCTCGTTGGCTTGATGGTCTCCTTGCTCCCTCGCGCCCCCTGCCTCGCCTCCCTCCCCAAGCCCGCCGCCGCCGCCGCTAAATCCTCGCTGCGACCGCCCGCCATGTCTTCGTCCACTGTCGCCGCATCCGCTTCTGCGGCCGTCGGGGCGGACGCGGCGGCACGGCCGAGGAAGCTGCCCGTGCTGCTGTTCGACGTTATGGACACCATCGTTCGGGACCCCTTCTACCACCACATCCCGGCCTTCTTCCAGTTCTGTAGACCCTTGCCACGCCTCAGTTGTTTGATCTGGACTCTGATTATTGTGGTTGTGTATGCTGCTTAAGTGTTCGATGGAATGCCCGTTAGCTTCTTACTGTAGGATGATGTAGCTGTGGTTGTTTATTCTTCATTTTTATTAGTGACGCCCTAAGTGGATGGTATTTGATTGTGTAGAAATTTTACTTCCGAAAGGTTCCGAGATGTATCAACTTCAACTGACAGGAATCAGTGGGTATTAAGTTGCAGAAGTCAAAGTTGGTCCTTGAAATGATAAATTAGTGCGACAATGCATAATATAACAATGGGTCATGATGTAACACTAAATGAACCTTTTTGTAGTAAGAAGCTAACGGGCCTTTGGGTACCCCCCCCCCTCTCTGGGTACCCCTTTGTGCTTTAGTAGAACCCCAGTGACTCATGGTTAAATTGCTGACTTGATTCTGTATGTCTTCGTGCTTATCAGAGGTTCTAAGGTGTTGTACTCTTCAGTTTCATAGGAATTTTAGCTATGTCTGGTTTGAAGTTTTTGGAATTATCTTAAACGATCATTACTGCAAAATGTCGCAGTGTGAGCAGTGTGATTCTTCAAATAGCACAGTGTGATTAGGTGTCAGCAGCTATGCTTTTTACTTTTAATTTGTTACTTCATCGAGATTTAGTTGCACGGCAATGAATTGTGATTAAATTCCTCCCTCAATTATTGTTTGCAGTGTCCATGATTCTTCCATTTTGTACAGATATCATACTGAGTACTCTCTCCCTTTTTCCCCTTGTTGTTAGAACAAGGCACTTGGCTCAATTTGGTACTAAGAAACTTGTCCTAATGATAAAAAAAAGTTTGGAGGTAGCACTAATTATCTCAATTTTTTTCTTTATTTCTTTTTAGAATGTCCATGAAAGAACTCCTAGAAAGCAAGCATCCAACAGCATGGTCAGAATTCGAGATGGGACTAATTAATGAGGTACAAGCTGAAGAAGCTTTATTTATTCCATGGTCATTGGATTCTTAGGCCTCCTTTGGCAGGCTTATGGAACGGCTTCAGCTTTGGCTTATGCCATAAGCTCTGCCAAACACTCATGTCTAAAAGTGCTTATGCCCCAAAGCCAAGGAAGCCGTTTTGCGTTTGGAACTATAAGCCGTAAGCCACTTTTTCTAGCTTGTCATGGGTTTCTATCCTCCATCCCTCTTAGATAGAGTATTCATTACATGAGGCAGAGGTAGAGCCATTTTCCAAACGTTTTGCAAAAACAGCGTTGGCTTTACTAGAAAAGCTTCAGTATGAGCTGAACCCTGCCAAACGGCCCATTAGTGTCTACAGGGTACTCATGTATAGGGTTCGCAAAACAAAAAAGATAAAGTTTACACTTTTGAATTACATTACTGATGAATACACCGTGTTAAATAGGGGAGGAAAGAACAATTAAAACATTGATTTATTGCACATGAGGAAAAATTACAGTGACATAAACTTACTGACAGGGGGATGTTAGATGTGTTGTGAAATATGGATGGCCAGAAAGTCAGATATTTGATCTATTTGTGAGGCCTGTTTTAGTAAAATATCTCTTTTACCCTGAAATAGTGATATTGTTGAACCTATTTTCCTGCAATCACTTTCGTCAGTACACCAGCGTTGTTGAAACGTAAAAAAGAAAAAAAAAATCCAGAACATCTGATGGTTTTTACCATTCTATGATCTAATTAGGATTGCAAATATGTTTAACATATTTCATTTTTTTCTTTCGCGTATTCTACTAACATGAAGATCACAGTTTTCATTCTATTTGATACTTTCAGGATGAGCTGGCCAAAAAATTCTTCAATGACGGCAGATCTTTTGATTTAGAAGGTAAGAAAATTACTGTAGAAGTCCCACAGTGGGTATGTGTTGTTCCCTTAAAAAACTACTGCGATAAATTACTCTTCAAGTGTGCTTATCACCTTAAATAACTGTGTCTAGGAGACAATATAACATCTTGATTTTTTTATTATTTTTTTGCATTGTCTGAAAAACTGTGATCGAATGGATACTTCATTTTTATGTCTTACAGGTCTCAAGGAGTGCATGGTGAGAGCATACGAGTACATTGATGGTGTTGAAGAGATTCTTTGCTGTTTGAAGCAAAATAACTACGAAATGCATGCTTTTACAAATTATCCAGTCTGGTGAGTCCTAGCTTATTTTAGCACGTTTATAAATCATAATTGCCTGAGATGTGTTTTGGTAGGTATCAGTTAATTGAGGACAAGTTAAAGCTCTCAAAGTATTTGTCCTGGACATTCTGCTCTTGTTTGGCTGGTAATTCTCTGCCACAAATTTATTTCTTTTCCTGTATGAAATCCGAATATCTTTTCTGGGATCCATATTCCTAGAATTGGTAGCTTCACCATGTTGATCCCATAGTGAGTAATATTAATGAGCTGTACTTTTCTAAAATCAAGAATTTAGTTTTCAAATATTAGAGCAATGAAATATGTATGGTAGACCCATCTGTTTGCCCTGTGCTGACGAAATTATTACTCAATAGTATTAGTTAATAGTGCCAGTTGCACATCATTAAACTATTCTAGGAAACAAATCCATAACCTGTGCTGTCATTTAGCGTATTAAATCAGTTAGCATGTTATTGGCTTATGGTTAGCGGAAGATGAGCAACAGAAGAAATATCACAGGTTGAGAATGAATAGCAGGATTTCTCCTGCTGACATTCTCTAATGAGGCAGGGAAGCATCTTACCGGTAGCACACAAGCTGTGAGCCAGCTTAACTTAGGAAGGCTTATCCATTGCTCCTGTACTATACTACAGATTACATCCTTTTAAAGGATTAAGCTAAGAAACATAGCAAACAGTATCGTAACCTCCTACTTACATAGTCTTTTTATGGGGGCTGTCTTCATACATTGATACTGCAACTGCTCGCACCGGCATCGTGTTGCTTATAGGTGCAACCCATGGATTGTCCACTCAAAATATATTTATAAATAGGCTTTATGCACCCTATAGCTTCACTGCTTCCAAGCCTTAATTTTACTCACACATTGCTGAAGTTGATTTTCTGATGTTTCTTTCTATGCCATATATTGTTCCAGAAAATGGAACTTTTTTTATATGCCTGTCTTGTTTAATTTAGCCGAATGGAAATGTTGTTTAACATCTAATCTGGCAAATGAATAGAAATGGTTTATTCATAGGTAGTTTTGTACTTTTGTTCAGACCTTAAATATTGCCAGCTTATCAGTTAAGAAATTGAGTAGTAGTGTGACATTTTAAAGCTAGAACAATATAACATTGTGTGATGGCTGCTTGATGTGGATACAATAATCTTTTGAAGTTGCTATATCATTGCATCATGCAGGAAAACGTAAGCCTTCGACCGATTTTTATCTTCAAGCCGTGGACCACCTCAACGTGGATCCAGCAAGCTGTATTTTCATTGATGACAGGTAACTGGTTATTGTTGCATCTCTAGTAATGATTGTCAATCATGTGGGTTCATAACATGTTTTGAATCTTTATTCTGCAGGATGGCAAACATTGACGCAGCTCTTAGCGTAGGAATGGTTGGGTTGCATTTTAAAAATGCTGAGGTTCTCAGGAAGGATTTATGCTCTCTGGGAGTTGAACTATCTCCTCATGTTAATGAAGATGAAGTGCAAGTACAATAAGGTTCTATCCTGTTAGTCTTGTGCCTAAAAGGTTACAGTTCACATGTGCATTGTAGATATCATGGGCATAAGGCCGTTGGCCGCTATGGGGCGACCCACTACTGTAATCCGCGGGCCCATAGCGGCGGACGGCCCTATGCCCATGACATGCATGTATGTAATCCATTACTTTGTGAGCTATGCCAATAAATTAATTTGCTCTGCTTCTCATTAGTCATTTGTACTTATCAAATACATGCAATGTGTTATCCATATTCTCACAACGATGAGTAGCTGTCTTGTTGGCATTGAGTAAAGATGAAAAAACAAATGGCCATAGCAAAGGTATCGTGCCAAATAATATTTCAAATTTAGATTCGAAACATTCATGTGATTTAGAAACTCATGCGAGCTGATTAAATTAGCATGGGTTCAAGAAAAAAATCCTGCACTATAAGAAATGCACATATCTAGTTTCTGTACATTTTGAGTGCTCAAATCCAGACAAAAATATTGATATGACAAGCTGGGCTAGGAATCACCTTAGTCAGCCTGGTAAAGCTAAAGATAATTGGAGGCACAAATACAACAAAATTCACACTTAAGTCAACATGCTAGAAGCTTGTTGATGGGTTTTACCACTATAACTTTAAGTTTTATTTTTAAGCCTCTGTATAACATCTGAATCATTGACCATCTTTTCATTTATTTAATTTTCTTAATGGTATTTCAGAAACTCTTCTTCCCATTGCATTGTATTTATTGGAGCTAGATGACCTGTAAAAGATACTTGGTAGCTGACAATCTATGTTACAAAGTTTTCTTTTATTGGACTTTGTTGCGTCAGTTTTTTTATTCTATTTTTGTAGACGAGAAAGAGGTCATATCACAATGAAAGAATTTCTAATTATTCATTGTAATAGTTATGTTCTGTGTTAGGGTGTATTTTGAAGTTGTGGCAAACTTTGGTTTCGATGCAAAATGGTTGCTCGAAGCTACCTCTGTGAACTACATGCTGTTTTTGGCCTTTACGGCTCGTGGAGGTGGGAGACTTTAGCCCCAGAGTCTCGTTTCTGTTTTTTGGTTAGGCTTGTCTAAATACCCCCATCCTTGTCCAGTTGTCCTTGCTGCAGTTGCTGATGGCCCGTAGTTCCCTTTATGGATTTCCCTTTGTAATTTTCCGATCATCCTCCATTTGCACATGTTTGTTTTTTTATACTCACTCCTCACTGTTGGGCGCTTCCACCACTATGATTTATTGGCATACCCAGTAGTTAAGAGGATGTCTGTTAGCCGTTTCCTGTTTACTGTTGTTGGGGTAAACTAGTCAGTTAGTAGCCTATCAGTTTTGAGTTTCACGTCTAGATTAGGTTCAATCATAGCTGGGTAGATAGCGGCTCATGCACCAGTTTGTTGGTCATGGCTGGAGTTTATGAAGCCATCGGGGCCACGATTATCAGGCAGTTAAATTGTGTCTAGCTGACTATCTCATATTTGCGCAAAATGACATTTGTTGGTTTGAAAGTACATGCAATATCTGTGAATGTTCTGAAAGTGTATACATGTCGTGTACGGAGCTGTACCTGTTCTGATTTGGTCCCTAAAAATCGTGGTAGTAAACTAATTTTTATTGCATCATCAATGGTGATGTCATGAATGCTTTTTTTAAGGAACATCATGAATGCTTGTTGCCTACCACGATAATTAGCTGATCACATTTGTTGCACTGCGCTCACTTTTCAATTTTACTGTTGATGCTACATTTTTTAGGTAACGTATTTAGGGCGTTATATTTGTGTCTCCTTTCAAATCTGCCACTGTAATCCCTAGCTGGTATTTCGTCACTTTTATAAGGCCTATAAATTTGTAGCTTACATTGCAAATCTCTTGTTGAATCTCTGTCAATCAATACGCAGTACTGACGCTGATAACGTGGGAAGATCTGGCTACATCCATCACACTTCACCATGTACATATATTCTTTTTTCTTGTTCAAAGTCTCCCCTTCTTAAGTTACGAACACTGGCATCAACTTATGTTCTACGTTGGCTCCTTGCCATGAACATTTTCATCTTGTGCAAATGATGGAGAATATGATTCATGTCAAAATCTGGGGCTTGCCCCCTCCTGCCACTCACATAACTTTTGCCTTGTGCGTCTTGATGAGACAGATTGCTGTTTGTTTACATTTCATCAGCCGCCGTCAGTTTACTCTTTATGGTGGTGGTTCAAATGATGCGTGTGTCGGCTCTGTTATTGTCCTAGGCATTAGCTAGGTGTGCATGAGTGGCCGGATCTTCTGAAGAATTTGGTTAGATAAAAAGCAAACGCACTCTCGTTATGATGCATGGCTTGCTTATAACTCCATGCTGAATCGCTTGAAGGACATGTTAAGTAGTGTTGACTTGTAACGGACGGATTCTTTGCTTTCACTTCAGCTGACCTACGTGGCGGTAATGCTGGCCCGCTTCCAGTTAGCCTCTCCACTGCAAGTTTTAATGTCAGATATTCAGGTAGAGATGTTTGCGTCTTTTTGCATGCCCCTAGCTTCTGAATGATCAGTGGCTACTATGCTCATAACTTTATACTACATTTCTTGCTACTAGCTGCCAGCCTTTGTTTGCCATAATTGCGTACTCTTCCTGCGGATGCTCTCCTTTGTTCTAACCCGGTGCCTCTTCATATTACAGAAATAGTGAGTTTCCATTTTGCGCTAGGTTGGTAGCTGAAAACGCCTGCTCCGAACTGTGTCTCGTGCCGATATGGCAGCAGATGGACTATCGCTGTAACATAGTGCGTGCATCCTGTTGTGAGGTGTGCTTTCGGAATGACGGATTTGTATGGTACTCCTTTGGTTCCAAAATGTAAGCATTTGTTGACTTTTTAGCATCATGTTTGATCCTTCGTCTTATTTAAAAAAGTTATGAAAATATTATTTATTTTGTTATAATTTATTTTATCATTAGACATACTTTAAGTATGATTTATTTATTTTATATTTTTGTACAAAAATTTGAATAAGACGAAGGGTCAAACGTGATGCTAAAAAGTCAACAAATGCTTACATTTTGGAACGAAGGTAGTACACCAGGTATGTCTCGCCGATCGCACGCCGCCGTCGCTCGCTCCGTAACCAACAACAGCTAGCACGCATGGCATGCATGGGCAGCAGCGCGGCCGGCCGGAGCAGAACAGGAGGACGCCCCAGGTTGCCGCCACTCCGATATCGCGGTCGATATCCCCAACCTCACCAAACAACCCACTCGCCGATCGAACAAGCCGGCGGCCTCTCTCAGGCCTTGGCCGCCCCGCAACGCCCTGCAGTCATCATTCCGCGCGCACTAGCTACACAATGCAAGATCACTACTCGACCGGCTTTGCTTTCCTTCTACGCCCCTCCACCGCTCTCCTAGCTGCATGCTTCTCCATGCCTCCTTGTCATCACCCCATACAATACACAACCAAGCCTGGGTAACCAACAACTCCGGGCCCCAGCATAACAACCTCCTCACTACCACGGCCGTACGTGCGAGTGAGATGGAAAGGGCTACCGCGTGTCATCTTCACTGGCACGCGGAGGCCTTTGTTTCCATGTTATAGTACTAGTTTCCCAGGGCCGTAGACAATGGGTTTTTTTTCGTAAAGGAGAGCCACGTGATAGATAGAACAGATTTTCTTCAGAAAATGACGAATTTTATATGGTTTTTAGATATGTCATGATGTGTTGTTGGTTGGAGATTTTGGCAATATTCATTGTTTGTTTATTTTTCAGTTGTTGTCATTAAGACCTCTAACTCTAATACCATATTGAACTGCTATATACATTGATCCGAATAGATAAACATTCATCACTGGGAGACATAGTTGTGATCCATGTTTTGCGTGGACGAAACCAAATCACGCTAAAGTTTAAGTTTCTAGTAATAAAACTCTAAAAGCATAAATTGAACACGGACTTTTCTTTTTTGCAAAGGTTTTAAACCCGTAGTTTTTCTTACATCTGTGATACTTTCTTAAACTGTAGTATTCTCATGTCCAAATAATACTTCTCCATCCACAAATAGGGTCCGATGTGGCCACTACGGTGGGATCCACATGTCATGTGTTGGCGCGAGGAACATTCATGGTGTTGCTTACAGTTTGCTTGAGTGATCCATGCACAAAAAAACAGTGTATTTAGCTGGTGAAGTGAGGCCGCATGGTGTGCTCCAGCATTTGCTTGATGATTCACCTGCTTGTCCATATATATCACCCGCTCGCTTAAATACGCTTCACCTGCCGCGCGCCTCATCACTGCATAGTGACACCATTATTATTATTTGCAAAGCAAATTTCTCTCCGTCGTCATCTTCCCTTCTCCTCACTCTCTCGGCACACAAACACACTCACTCCATCTATCTCTCCGCAGCTCAGCCAGAGCAGAACTCCCAATTGCAGAGAAGAAGGGAGGCAAGCCATCGACAGACAGCACACCATCATTAAATGAGGAGCTCACTCCACTCCTCCCTCGGCATCCTCCTCCTCCCGCTGCTCCTCGTCCTCCCTGCGGCGCCGGCCGCGGCGCTGTCGGCCGACGGGCAGGCGCTGCTGGCCTTCAAGTCGGCGGTGACCGACGACCCGACGTCGGCGCTGTCCGCGTGGTCCGACGCCGACGCCGACCCGTGCCGCTGGCCGGGGATCACCTGCGTCAACACCTCCTCCTCCTCCGGCGGCGGCGAGCCGCGCGTGGTCGGCGTCGCCGTCGCGGGCAAGAACCTCTCCGGCCGCCTCCCCGCCGAGCTCGGCGCGCTTCCCTTCCTCCGCCGGCTCAACCTCCACGGCAACCGCCTCTCGGGCCCCGTCCCTTCCGCGCTCCGCAACGCCACGTCGCTGCACTCCCTCTTCCTCTACGACAACCTCCTCACCGGCGCGCTGCCCGCGGCGGCGCTGTGCGCGCTGCCGCGGCTGCAGAACCTGGACCTGTCGCGGAACGCGCTGTCCGGCGCGCTGCCCCGCGAGCTGGCGTCGTGCGCGCAGCTGCAGCGGCTGCTCCTGTCCGGGAACGCGTTCTCCGGCGAGATGCCGAGAGGAGACGACGTGTGGCCGGCGATGGCCAGCCTGCAGCTGCTCGACCTGTCGTCGAACAACCTCAGCGGCGCCGTCCCGCCGGAGCTGGGGAAGCTCCCCGCGCTCGCGGGCACGCTCAACCTCTCGAGGAACCACCTCTCCGGCGGCGTGCCGCCGGAGCTGGGGCGGCTCCCGGCCACCGTCACGCTCGATTTGCGGTTCAACGACCTCTCCGGCGAGATCCCGCAGTCGGGTTCCCTCGCCAGCCAGGGCCCCACCGCGTTCCTCAACAACCCGGGGCTCTGCGGGTTCCCGCTCCAGGTCCCCTGCCGCGCCGCGCCGCCGTCGTCGTCATCCTCGTCCCTGCTGCCGGCGACGTCGTCAAGACCAGGCGGCGGCGCGCAGGGAGGAGGCGGGCCCCGGCCGCCGATCAAGACCAGCCTCATCGTGCTCATCTCCGCCGCCGACGCGACCGGCGTCGCGCTCATCGGGGTCATCGCGGTGTACGTCTACTGGAAGCTCCGTGACCGGCGGCGCCGCGGGGGCGTACCGTCCAAAGGCGGCGATGACGCCGGCGACGAGGAAGAAGGCCGCGTTAGGCTGTTCCCTTGCTGCTGCACGCGCTCCGACGCGTCGTCGGAATGCTCCGACGACGACGGCGGTGACGGCAAGCCCAACGCCGGCGCTGAAGGCGAGCTGGTGGCGATCGACAAGGGGTTCCGAATGGAGCTGGACGAGCTGCTGCGGTCGTCGGCGTACGTGCTGGGCAAAGGCGGGAAGGGGATCGTGTACAAGGTGGTGGTGGGCAACGGGACCACGCCCGTGGCCGTGCGCCGGCTCGGCGGCGGCGCGGCGGCGCCGGAGCGGTGCCGGGAGTTCGCGGCGGAGGCGGCGGCCATCGGGCGCGTGCGCCACCCCAACGTCGTGCGCCTCCGCGCATACTACTGGTCCGCCGACGAGAAGCTCGTCGTCACCGACTTCGTCAACAACGGCAACCTCGCCAACGCCCTGCGCGGTGAGTACACAAGTGCCCTCCTCCTACTCTGCCCTGCCTCGCATTGCTCTGTTTCTTTACAGAGTGACACTCTGCTTCGAAATCCTCTGTTTTTCCTTCCCGGTACCTTCTTTTGCGACGGTGACGACTTGCTTCAGTTAGTTATAGCGTGAGGCCCACGTGTCAGTTGGTGTCACGTACCGCGACAACTCAAAGGAACCACCAGTACGAGTACATTTCGTTTGTCAGGGCGACCTGATTCTAGTTGACTTGCCGTAATAAGGTAGAAAACACGCTGATCTGGCTGAGGCGCATGCACCATCATGTCCAAACTCGGATATCTAGCTTATAGCTCGCGCAGAAACGAACAAAATCGGTGCGATGCTGTATTCACTCGGATCGTACCGACGACAATCCGTGGCCGAGGATGAAATGACAATGCTCATCTTTCTTCTGTCGGCAACAGTGATTCACTGAGTATTAGCTACACAGCACGGTAAGATCGCTCGACGGCATTACGATACATTAGGTGCCACAAGGAGGGAGGAACACATCCAACCCGGCCGGCTTCCTAAGCATCATCTTCTACTTCTCCGGCAGGCTCTGCATGCCTTTGTCGCCGCCGGTAGGTCCGCGTCCATCGTCCCCGGCAAACCAACAATGCCTCTCCGCACCGCCCGCCTCCTTACTCTAAAGCTCGTCCACACCTCGTACTCACACTGTCAGACTAAAGAAACCGCAAATTTTAGGTGTCTCAGGATTAGTAGGTTATGCATGGGCGAAGAAACTGAGAGCCGAGGAGGGCAAGAATAGATAGGCCCTTCTTTGAGATGCAGGATTCGGAAAAAGTAGGTATAGAAAAAAATGCAGGATTGAAGTTAGTTATCAACTGTAATAACTAGGGGAATTGAAAGGCAAGAAAACTTCCTACAAAGCATTTGGAATTTTGGATACAACGTAGGAAAAATATAGGAATTGAAAGAGAGGGGTTGACCCAAATGAAACTTTCAAAGAGGTTGGATCTCATAGGAAACTTTCACGTAGGATTTGAATCCTTCAAAATTCCTCCATTTGAACGACTATAGCGTTGGTGCCAAGCTAACAACAGTAGAAAACGAGTGGGGGGAGATGAAGCCGAGTTTGCACGAGAAGATCAACTTGATGGTACAGGGAAGCCGCGTTAAAAGCTTCGAAAACGGCCAGGCGGGAGTGCAAGTGTCCATGCAGTGCTTAGTTGTCCGTGGCCACCAAGCACGCCCGCCGTGGATCCCTGGACCACGGCGACCTCCTCTGTGCAGACGTTTGGGCGCGGTCGACCGCCACCTTTCCGTGGATGGTCCATTCCGTAGGTCCTCTCTGCCCTTCCTCGTCCGTTAGCGTCACCGCCACCTCCCGCTTCTTGTCCCTGTCGTGCATGGCCGTAGATGCAGTCCTGCGTGGATGGACATGGACCAGTCTTTGGCTGGGCGATCAGTTGAACGATGGAGAGCATGCAGAGGTTTAAGGATCATGTGATGAGCTTTGCAATGGAGAATAGCCATTAGCCAGCTGTAGCTGATTAATTATCTGCGGTTTGTACACAATGTGAGCCGAACAAAACGCCCAGAATAACAAGGGCTCCACGGTCAGACGGGGTTAAAAGTGGCTTTGTCCTTCTCCTACCTACTCTGACCGAGAAACAGGGGAAGCCGAAAGGTTGCTGTCCTGCATCATCCATCTTTCTGGCCTGCTGAAACAATGTTTGTAGGGTCATGGCCCCGCATCAATCATCCTGCAGTTCCCTCGAGCCTGAAAAAAGCGCTCATGAGAGCAGAAAGTTGCAGAGAAAAGGAAGCGGAGAGATTGGTAAGGAACAAGAGATTATTAGAAGCGTGCATGAGTGGCGGCCAATGCTTCTCCATTGGATTAGTGATTGGCATTGTTCAAAACTCTGCCTTTCCACGCCGTGGGTTAGAGCTGTGTTGTACTAGCAATGGTAGGTCATATTCATAAAGATAGGTCAATGATACTAATGGAGGACTAGACAATCAACTGTCTTACCCTGTATGTCCGTGAAAGCATGGCTGTCCTAGGGCGAAACTAAGGGGGTGTTGGTTGCTTTAGCATTTAAACTTGTCACATCAAAGAGAATCTTATTATTTAAGAGTACTAAATAAAATTTAATGACAAAACCTTTTTACAGATAGGTACATCTTTACGAGACGAATCTAACGAGCCTAATTAATCTATATTTTGTTACAGTGATGCTACAGTAATGCTACAGTAACCAGCGCCTAATCACGTCTTACCTACTCTCGTTAGATTCGTCTTGCGATTTAGGCCAGGGGTTCTGCAGTTAGTTTTGTAATTAAACTTTATTTAATACTCTTAAATGATAAGATTCTTCCTTCTAAATTTTAAACCCCATGCAACGAACACCCCTTAAGCAAGCGCAATGATCATCAGGGTAAGCCTGACTCCATCGGGCCTCTGTGCCAGCGTCCTTCAAGTTGTTTTGGGAGACAAGGGACACGATGCGCAGCAAATGTGTGTGTTTTGCAAGCTCGACAGTTTCCTGCCCTGCGGTACAACAAGGAAGAATCCCTATGCTCCGCTAGTAAATTATACCTCACCGAACCTAATTGTAGTGCTTTGGATAGAACACTGAACGCATGTGTTGCGTTGCTGATATTTGAAGCAATTAATTTGGCTCATGACACGTTCATGGCCAATACTGTAATCATGCGGAAGTACTACCTTGCATTTCTGATCGACTCCCCCAATAGTTTGTGCCGGTGCTATAAATCGTCGACAATAGTTGGTGTGTTGTTACAGCAAGCTTCTGAGGAGCAAATTGTTTTCTAATCTTTTTTTTTCTTTTTGCCATCAAAATTGTTTTCTAGTCAAGCAAGGTGGCAAAGCACGCGGTTCAAAATATCCCAATGATTGGTCACATTTGATTTTCTTTCTCTAATTTTTTTCCCAAATCTTTCTTCAAGATCAGTGATCCTCCACTTCAGTTCTAGCTGACGACACAGTTCTCGTCTGGATCAGTATTCTTGGTACTGTTCGTAGGATCTGTAGACATGTTTGAAATCCACCATTCTCTGCATTGTTCTTTAGCAGTTGTTGTCAGTGAAGAGACGGCTCTGCTACACAATGAATTTCTTCATACAAAAATACTACACTTTCTGTCAGCTAATAATCCAGTATGTGATGCCTTCCGTCTGTGCTGTGCAGGCCGGTCGGGTCAGCCGAGCCTGTCGTGGGCGCTGCGCCTGCGGATCGCCAAGGGCGCGGCGCGCGGTCTGGCGCACCTGCACGAGTGCAGCCCGCGGCGGTTCGTCCACGGCGAGGTGAAGCCCTCCAACATCCTGCTCGACGCCGACTACGCCGCGCTGCTCTCCGACTTCGGCCTCGCCCGCCTTCTCGCCATCGCCGGGTGCACCGACGTCTACTCCGTCGCCGGCGCCGGCGGCGTCATGGGCGGCGCGCTGCCCTACGCGCGGCCGCCCGGCGCGGCGGGTCTCGACCGCCCCAGCGCGTACCGGGCCCCCGAGGCCCGCGCGGCGGGCGCGCGGCCCAGCCAGAAGTCCGACGTGTACTCGTTCGGCGTCGTGCTGCTCGAGATGCTCACCGGGCGGTCGCCGGAGCACGGCTCGACGCCGGCCGCGGCGTCGGCGTCGTTCCTCCCGGCGGGGCACGACGAGGAGCAGCAGCAGGCGGCGCCGGAGATGGTGAGGTGGGTGCGGCAGGGGTTCGAGGACGCGCGGCCGCTGGCGGAGCTGGCCGACGAGGCCGTGCTGCGGGACGGCGCCGGCGCGCGGAAGGAGGTGGTGGCCGCGTTCCACGTCGCGCTCGGGTGCGTCGAGGCGGACCCGGAGCGCCGCCCGCGGATGAAGGCCGTGTCCGAGAGCCTAGACAAGATCGGGGCGTGAGCTTGTAGGAGGAATGGTACCGTATTTTTTCTTCTATTTTGATTTTTACCCGTAATTATCATTCCTGTATTATTGTCTTTTTGGGGGGGGGGGGGGGGGATTTTTTTTTCTTTATCTCACTGGAATACAATTGTGCTGTAGAAATGTGTAGTTTGTATGCGTACTGGCCTCTTTCGCACTTTTATCTCGTGCAGTTGTATTTGTATGATGGTTATAAATTGTAGTTAATGTTTTTTTTGAGTTGAAATTGTAGTTAATGTTAAGAGACCGTTCTACTCTGGTCACAAAAAACGGTCAGAGCACTGCTAGCTAGCGCACAGTATATGCGAAGAAGATTGGGAGCATTATTACTTGCCGTTAATTAATTACATGTTAATCAAGAGAAGGAACTTTGTGCACCTGGTCCCTTTTATTTGAGCATTATTACATGTTAATCAAGACAAGCCTCTCTTAACAGTCAACTTCCTCTTAACATAGTACATAAGTAAAATGGTGGATAAACAGTGGCGGAGTTAGGCCCAGACGGTAGGGTGGGCTGAATAATACTTGGGCTGGATCTCAAGATGGGTCGTGGCTCACTCTGTCCACCCTCTGGCTCCGCCCGCGTGGATAAACATGGCGCGATAAAAGAAAAGGATACATCTCACGAATAAGTTGTGTTGCGCATGTTATTCGTTCAAAGCCTTACCTGAGAAAAAGAAAACTTACCTAGTGTAAATATAAGACAATTGATATTTAGAGTAAATTAGTGATTTAGACTATCAATTACCATATCATGTTTTAGGATAGGACATCATCAATATATAAAATACAATTAACATACTTAATCATCCTGTTATCCACATAAGACATCATGTGTATATAATTTCTCACGCTGCAGTTTTCTCCAAAATAGTTCCTTATAAAATTTTGTTCCGGTGGTCATCTAACCATCGTATGGGCTATAACACCATATCTTCTGATGCATGTACTCTAGGTACTCTTGATTCAATCCACGCTTAATTTTTTTCTCTTTTAAATATTGACTATCTTCAATTTCTTCTGAGCTTCAACTTCATGTTATGACTATATCCAATTGATATTCTCAATCATGAATAGTATAACATTTCTTCGTAAGAATAGTAAAAGCCTCACTGTTCGTTGTTCTGAACCCACAGTGTCACAAGACATGTTCTTAAGCTTTACACATTCCCTTCAGGATACTTTTTATTAAATCCACTGAAGGTTTGAGATAAAGCACACATCCTATATTATATTAAATAAAACTCAAGTTTACATCTAACAGTCAAAACTGTTGCGTCCGAGACAAGGACCAGTTATTTGTGTAAGTGGGTTGTTGGATGAATCATCGTATAACCACAGCCACAAAGTCATTTAAAAATTACACCAAAATATTCTCTTCTTTTTCATAGTTGAAAATAATGACATGAGGGAACAATTTTTTTTAATCACGGATCTTATTTTGTTTTTCTATTTTTAATGATGCTAAACTAAAGCTATGTGACACAATATTGCTCATGTTGCTTATAAGATAGGAGAGAGGGTGTGATACCATTTTTTTTTGTTGTAATGAAAACAACATCAAGACCATAGCTTATTGCATGAAAAAAAATATCAAATCCAAGGAAGGGAGGATGACACTAAGTCATAAACCACTTTGCTGTTAGTGCTAATTAATCAAATAAAGCTAGCAACATAACGAGAGATGAAATGAATAGAGAGGGAACACTATAAAAGTTTGGAACTTTAGCAAGTTCTCGAGCAACCAAATGTAGAATTTGTCTACTCATTCAAAGTTTAGTTTCTAGACTTTTTTAGCTACAAATGTCTTTTCTATCTGACGGATACCCAAATCAGGGTATCCTGATCTAGGATACTTAATCCCGCTGACCGTCTCAGCTTAATTGTGTAGGGCCCACAGGAACAGGTGCATGACAACAGAGCGCTCGAGGGGCCCACGGCCGACCCCGAGGGCACATACAAGTTCCGCCTCGCCCGACCCCCAGTCGGGCGGGCCCACGACTTCCGCCCCGCCCGACCCCGAGTCGGGTGGGGTCCACGAACTCCGCCTCGACCGACCCCCAATCGGGCGGGCCCACGACTTCCGCCCCGCCCGACCCCAAGTCGGGTGGGGCCCCGAACTCCGCCTCGCCCGACTCCCAGTCGGGCGGGCCCACAAGCCGCGCTTCGCCCGACCCCGAGTTGGGAGACTTCGTCGAGAAGATTTTCCTCTGACAAGGAGGACAGGCATTTACGACGAGTAGCTGGGGAGCCTTAACTCTACCCAGCAACTCATATACTTGCAGGCACGCGATGTGACCCGCACAGTGGCACCCGTCCCATCTCGCGGCGCCGCCTGACACCTCGAGTACAGCAGCGGGATGGCTACGACATCATCATCACCCTGAACAGGGACGAAGACCGGACCGGCGACAAGACGGCCGCGACAGTCTGGGTTGACATCTCGACACACCTGCCCTGCGACCAGGCTGACAGGACGCCGCCTGAATAGAGCAACAGTAGCGGCTAGGGATCGGACTAGTGCGGCGCGTAGCCGCGCCGCCCACAACTCGAAAGCCCCGTTCCCATTTGTAAACCGGCTCATTCCTTGACTATAAAAGGAGAGCTGGGTGCATGAGGCGAGGGGATCGGATCCCCGGATAGATAGACAACACACACAGACATAGAAATACAGAGGAAGAGGCTTGGAGTTCTCCTCCTCCCTCGTCAACACTTGTAGCTCCCCTCTGCAAGTCGAAACACGAACCACTCACGAACTGGACGTAGGGCATCAATTGCCTGAACCAGTATAAACCTTGCCTCTCTCGCAAAACCCTCGCCATTATAGAAGACTGTCAGGCGCCGTAGTTACAAATTTACTTGTCGGCCGGTTTCTTAACACCGACAGTTGGCGCGCCAGGTAGGGGACCTCAGCGCGTTTGACGTCTTCAGTTGATGGCGAGCCACGACATCGATTGGACTCCGGGCGCTCTCGTGTACTTCGGAAGCCTGGAGTTCATCGTGGTCCAGGATGGGGGGCTTTCGCGCGTCGAACCGCCGGCACCCCCACAAAGGGCCCTCACCCCCGCCATGTCCGCGAGCGCGGAGCTCGTGGGTATGGCGGAGTACGACTACGACAGCGACGAGGATGACCTCCTCGACTACGACTCCGACGCCGGCAGTCACCATCCTTCGCGCGAGTGCATGGTGGTGGAAGCTGGTGGAGGCAGCCGCCGCAACGTTCACGACGTGGCGGCGCAGCCAGACCCTGCAGCGGTCGCGACGACGGCGGACGCCGGAGCGGCCGCAGAAGCCGCGCCCCTGCTTGTGACACAGGCGCAGCAAGGAACCCCTCCGGCGAGCACCGACCTCCGGGAGGGCGATGACCTGGAGCGTCTGCTCCAACGCCAACACGAGCTCGCAGAAGCCGCGCGGCGGCTCAAGGAGGAGCGCGAGCGGCTCGAACACGAGGTGGCGCAGCGCCAGGCCCTGCGCGAACGCGTGCGTGCCCATGGGCGCGAAGCCCGGCAGCGGATTCTGGCCGAGGCGGGCAACCTCGTGCCCAGATACACCAGGCCCAGCCAAAATGTCGCCGCGGCTGCGACACTTTTGCGCGCGCTCCCGCAACCGTCCGACGAGGACCAGCGAAGAATCCAGGGGGAGCTCAAGGACCTCCTGGACTTGGCGGCGGTGCAGCAGGCCGAGCGCGAGCAAAGCTCCGCTGCACGGCGGTGGGAATCCAGCGTTTCCTACCGCACGCCAAGCAAGCCACGGCCACAACCCGAAAGTTCCGTCCACCAAACCCCCGAGCAAAGTGGGACTGGGGACGCGCCGCCGGTCCATCAGCGGATCGGCAGGATCCGCGACGCCCGCGACATTCTGCGGGCAAGGCGCCGCGAGCAAGGGCGAGGTCCACGGTGCGAAACCGAGGACTTTGTCTACGCTCCGCGGCGTGGCGGGAGATTTGACCCGGAGGAAGACAAGCCTCGGGCTCCGGTCCCGGCTGGCCCACGGGCTTTTGGCCGCGCCATCTTGCGGGCTCCCGTCCCCCAGCGGTTTCGGCCGCCCAGCAATATCACGAAGTACAACGGGGAGACGAATCCCGCGTTGTGGCTGGAGGACTACCGCCTGGCGTGCCAAGCCGGCGGTGCCACCGACGAGCGGTTCATCATCCGCAACCTCCCCCTCTTCTTGGCCGACTCGGCCAGGACGTGGCTCGAGCATCTCCCGGAGGGCTCAATCCAGGATTGGGTTGACCTCCAGGAGGTGTTCATCGGCAACTTCCAGGGCACGTACGCGCGCCCGGGGAACCCGTGGGACCTTCGGAACTGCCGGCAGGGCGCCGACGAGTCCCTGAGGGACTACATCAAGCGATTCTCCAGGCAATGCAACGCGTTGCCCAATCTCGCTGACGCCGAGGTGATCTCCGCGTTCATAGCGGGCACCAGCAACGAAGGGCTCGTTCATGAGCTCGGCCGCAAGAGCCCGCGCTCCATCAAGGAGCTGCTCGACGTGGCCACCAGCTACGCATCCGGTGAGGATGCGGTCGATGCCCTCCTTCACCGGACTAAAGGCAAGGCAAAGCGGAACGAGAGTTCCGGTGCGGGTCCGTCTGCCCCGCACGACAAGAAGCAAAAGCAGAAGAAGAAGAAGGGCGGCGATCAGCAGCGCCGCAACGACGCGCTCGTCGCGGCCGTCGAGCGTAAGCAGAAGAAGCCGGCCGTCGACAACGACGGCAAGAACCAGCATTTCGAAAAGATGCTGGAAGCGCCGTGCCCCAACCACGCCTATCCCGTCAAGCACGCCCTCAAGGATTGCGGGCTCATGCTGAAGTTCCTGGGCGCGAAGGCAAAGAGGTCCGACCCCAAGGATTCTGACCCCGGGGATGACGGGAAGGACGACAAGGAGGCGGACGGTGGGTTTCCGAAAACCACCGGCTGCCTCATGATCTTCGGAGGCGAAGGAGCCAGCTCCTCCAAGCGGCGCCAGAAGCTGGAGCGCCGGGAGGTGTACGCCGCCGAGCCGGCGACTCCGGCCTTCCTCAAGTGGTCCGAGGCGGCCATCACCTACGACCGCGGCGACCACCCCGAGCACGTGCCGCGTCCGGGGCGGTACCCACTCGTCGTCGACCCCATCGTCTCCAACAAGCGCCTATCCAAGGTATTGATGGATGGTGGTAGTGGCTTAAATATTTTGTATGCAGAGACCCTCGATGCTATGGGAGTCAGTCGCTCTCGCATCCGACCTTCGGGCGCACCCTTCCATGGGGTCGTGCCCGGAAAGACGGCCATGCCGCTCGGGCAAATCGACTTGCCCGTCACCTTCGGCACGCCGATCAACTACCGCACGGAGGTCCTCACCTTCGACGTGGTGGACTTCCCCGGCGCGTACCACGCGATCCTTGGTCGGCCATGTTACGCGAAGTTCATGGCCGTCCCCAACTACACCTACCTCAAGCTCAAGATGCCGGGGCCGAGAGGTGTCATCACCGTGAGCACGTCCGTTCAACGTGCTTACGAGTGTGAAGTAGAGTGCTGCGAGCTGGCAGCGGCGCTCATCAACAAGCCCGACCTCCCGGAGGTCGCCAGCGTGGAGTCCGAGGAGACGCCGACTCCGAAGAAGGCGTCCGGCTCGTTCGAGCCATCCAAGGACACCAAGAAGGTTCCCCTCGACCCGTCCGACCCCGAGGGGAAGACGGTCATCGTCGGGGCGACCCTTTCTGCCAAATAGGAAAGCGCGCTCGTCGATTTCCTTCGCGCCAACAAGGACATCTTCGCGTGGAAACCCTCGGACATGCCGGGGATTCCAAGGGAAATCGCCGAGCACTCCCTCAACATCAAACCGGGATCGAAACCAGGTCAAGCAGAGGTTGCGCCGATTCGACGAGGAAAGGCGCCGAGCCATAGGCGACGAGCTGGCAAAGCTCCTTGCCGCCGGCTTCATCAAAGAAAAGTATCACCCCGAGTGGCTCTCCAATCCTGTACTTGTTAAAAAGAAAAATGGGAAATGGAGGATGTGTGTTGACTACACAAGTCTCAATAAGGCATGCCCAAAGGACCCGTTTCCTTTGCCGCGCATCGACCAAATTGTTGACTGGACCGCAGGGTGCGAAACCCTGTGTTTCCTAGACGCCTACTCGGGCTATCACCAGATCCCACTAAAGATCGGTGATCAAGAGGCAACGGCGTTCATCACTCCCTTCGGCTCATATTGTTACGTTACAATGCCGTTTGGGTTAAAGAATGCCGGCGCCACTTACCAACGTTGTATGATCAAATGTTTCGGTGATCTCATCGGACGGATCGTGCAAGCGTACGTGGATGACATCGTAGTCAAATCCATGCGAACCGACGACTTAGTCGCCGATCTCAACGCCGTGTTCCAACGGCTAAGAGAGAATGGCATTAAGCTCAATCCCGAGAAATGCGTTTTCGGGGTCCCAAAAGGAATGCTCCTGGGATATTGCGTTTCACAACGCGGCATCGAAGCCAACCCAGAAAAAATCGAAGCCATCGCGAAGATGGGGCCGATCAAAAACCTGAAAGGCGTACAGAAGCTGACCGGCTGCTTAGCCGCACTCAGTCGATTTATTTCCCGACTCGGGGAAAAGGGGTTGCCACTCTATCGTCTCCTCAAGAAGTCCGACAACTTCGTCTGGACAACCGAGGCGCAAGAGGCTCTTGATCACCTCAAGACCAGACTCTCTAGCGCCCCGATTCTCGCCTCTCCGACCGAGAAGGAGCCTTTGTTGCTCTACATAGCGGCGACAACGCAGGTGGTCAGCACCGCCCTGGTGGTGGAGCGGACGGAGTCGGGCAAGGTGCTCAGGGTACAACGGCCCGTGTACTTCGTCAGCGAGGTCCTCTCCGACTGCAAGACAAGGTGGCAGCAGATCCAGAAGGTGATATACGCGCTGGTCATCACTCGGCGCAAACTCCGCCACTACTTCGACGCCCATCCGGTAACCGTCGTCTCTTCCTTCCCCCTTGCTGAGGTTCTAGGCAATCCGGAGGTGTCGGTCAAAATTTCTAAATGGGCGTTAGAATTAATGGATCAGGGAATAGAATTTACGCACCCATCTGCCGTAAAATCACATACCCTGGTAGATTTCATCGCCGAGTGGACCGAAACTCAGTTGCCCATAGTTCCTGTCGAAAAGGAATGTTGGCGGCTGTTTTTTGACGGCTCTCTCACAAAAAGGGGTGCCGGGGGTGGGTGGCTGCTCATCTCTCCGAGAGGTGTGCGAATGCAATATGTCATCCGGCTCAACTTCCCAGCATCGCACAATGTAGCCGAGTACGAAGCTCTGCTTAACGGCATGAAAGCAGCTGTCGAGTTAGGAGTCCGTAGGCTCGAAGCCTTTGGCGACTCTCAGCTCGTTGTTAACCAGGTCATGAATGAGTCCACCTGCACTAACCCCAAGATGGCGGCCTACTGTGCCGAAATCCGCCGTCTGGAAGAAAAGTTCGATGGTTTTCAGGTTGAATACGTCCCTCGGCGGGACAACGAGACGGCCGATTCGTTGGCCAGGCTGGGATCAAACCGGGAGATAGTCCCGGCAGGCATTTTTGCCTGCGATCAAGACAAGCCGTCCATCAATGATCCTGCGTCGGCCGACCCGACGAAAGAGCAAGCACAAGAACCGGCTCCGATTGAGGCCAACGAGGCCTTGGTCATCGAGCACGACAAAAACTCGGGGGCTCCCGCCGACCCCCGCGACGCCTCGCCCGACTCGGGGGCTGACCCCGGGCCCCGCGATGACTGGAGGCAACCCTTCATCGACTACCTCCTGCGACAACAGCTTCCGTCCGACCGCACTGAGGCACGCCGACTCGCGAGGCGCGCCAAGACATTTGCGATGGTCGACGGCGAGCTGTATAAAAAAGGGCGCTCTGGAATCCTCCAACGCTGTATCCCTCTCGGCGAGGGTAGGCAGTTACTCCAGGATATCCATGGCGGAACGTGCGGCCATCACGCTGCACCGCGAAGCTTAGTCGGCAACGCGTTTCGGCACGGTTTTTATTGGCCGACCGCTGTTGCCGACGCCCAACGGGTGGTGCGCACTTGCGAAGGGTGCCAGCATTATGCTCGTAAAACTCATCTGCCGGCTCAGGCCCTCCAAACCATCCCTATTACTTGGCCGTTCGCGGTATGGGGACTGGACCTGGTTGGACCCTTCAAAAAGGCACCGGGAGGCTACACCCACTTGCTTGTCGCCATTGACAAGTTCTCAAAGTGGATAGAGGCCAGGCCGATCGGCAAAATTGACTCGGCGCAAGCCGTCAAGTTCTTCACCGACATTGTACATCGATTCGGGGTGCCAAATGCCATCATCACTGACAATGGCACGCAGTTCACGGGGAAGAAATTCCTGAACTTTTGCGATCAATACGGCATCCGAGTCGACTGGGCAGCTGTTTCTCACCCCCAAACGAATGGGCAGTGTGAACGAGCGAACGGCATGATCCTCCAAGGATTAAAGCCCAGAATCTTCAACAAGCTCAAGAAATTTGCCGGTCGGTGGGCAAAAGAGCTCGATGCAGTGTTGTGGAGCCTAAGGACGACGCCGAGTCGTGCCACTGGCTACACTCCATTCTTCATGGTGTATGGAGCCGAGGCAGTGCTACCGACTGACCTGGATTATGGGGCCCCGCGGGTGCAAGCGTTTGACCCGGACCTCAACGAGCGCTACCTCGAGGATGCGCTCGACCAGATCGACGAAGCACGAGAAGCCGCGCTCTTGCATTCCGCCAAGTATCAACAAGCGCTGCGCCGCTACCACGAACGAAAGGTTAAAGGCCGCGCTTTCGAGGTTGGCGACCTCGTTCTTCGCCTTTTGCAGGGCAATCAGGGTCGGCACAAGCTGACTCCGCCGTGGGAGGGACCATACACCGTTGCGGAGGTGCTTCGGCCCGGAACCTACAAGCTCAAGAACGCCGACGGACGCATATTCGCCAACGCGTGGAACATCGACCAGCTACGTCGTTTCTACCCTTAGCTTGTACCTCCTTTTCCTTTTGCATCGTTCAAAGACATGCAAACGAAATAAAAAGAAAGTTCGTCTCTTTCTGTCTTTTTGAAATTCACAACAAGTCCTGACCTGCCGACCGCCGATCCCCGACCCTAACGGCTCGGGGGCTCCACCCGGCGGGTGCGCAAAAAAGGCCATGTAAAATCCAAAATGCCCATGACAAACGAGCGTCAAGGCCAAGAGCGAAAATTGCGCCGATAACGCGTCCGTGGCTAAGGAATTTACATGAAAATCCTAAGTGCAGGTCCGACTCGGACAGAACTTGAGCGTCGACGATCTCTCGGCCGACCCGACTGGCCGACTCGGGACTCTGACGCCTCGGCGGCTAAGAGCGGCCTGGGTTACCAGTCAGTCGAATGAAAGGTCCAAGGCAATCAAGCGGTCTGAAAGAGGAGGAAGTCACGAAGGGAAATACACTTAAAATTTCGAATAAGTTTCGAGCGAGCACAAATTCAAAGAACGAAGTACTTGTTTCACTCAAAGGCAAGTTGTTTTTATATTTACATGAGGGCCACTCGGCCCAACTCGACTAACTACTCTATCTCCTACTACTCGTCACTCGGAGGCGACGGCAGTTGGAGAGCAAGCGAGGCGAGGAAGACGAAGCGGTTTGTGCAAGGGCAAGCGGCGGTGGATGCGAAAGGTTGCGAAAACCTGGTAAGGCAAATGAGGTTAGGCTCATCCCTTCTTTATAGTTATCGCGTTCACACGACGCCTCGTTTCTCGCGCCTTCCCTGTTTCGCGATTTAACAGGTGCAGGTGCCTTAAAAATCGCCATCATGGCCCGCTCCACTACCGCACGAAGACAGATCGTGGCCTCGATCCGCGCGGAAGGCGAACCGTCGCGTCTCCACGACGCACGATGACGGCCCAGGCGGGCTTGGAATCCCGGCCGGGCCCACAGGTAATAAAGGCTAGGGGCTGAAAACGCCCCGACGGCCCAGTTTCCGGCCCAGGAGTTCGAAGGCCGGCCCCGCGAAAGGGTTCGAACGGCCGCTCCAGGGCAAAACTAAGTGAGGGGCCACCAAAGAGGGGTCCCCAGCGACCGCAACCCGTACACCGTAGTACAATGGGCCTCTGACGGTAGCGTCCGAGTCCGAGTCTAAAAAACCTCGACCTTGATCACCCATCGAGGGAGGGCATCGAGCCCACTGACTCCGAGCGAAAGGAGTCGGCGATCGAAAAAGGCAGGAACTCGGATTTTAATGAGGCTGACTCCAGCTAGTCTCAATCGGATCCCCGCGAAGGGCAAGCCGAGGCCTTCACTCGGACACACCCGTTTGCAGCTTAAACGAGCACCACGCATCGAACCACCGAGGAATGACGTGGCCGGCTCACGCGTGCCCGTCTTATCGTAAAGACGCGCGGGTACGGACGAAACAAAAAGACGAAACGACCCTCGGACGGATCCGCGCATCGAGCGAGGACTCGGGGGCTCGCATTCGCAAACAATGACCTACTGCGTGGTCTCGGGAAAACCTTTTTTGTCACCCTCGGCACAAGTAAACCACTTGTACCGAGGCTCGGGGGCTACACCCGGCGGGTGCGCTCGCGCGCACCCACCGGTAGGAGTAGTACGAAAGTACCCTCGGAGAGACAACGACAAGCCTCGACGGCGACCACGACCCCCGGCCGCCGCCCAGGCTCGGGGGCTACTGACGGATACCCAAATCAGGGTATCCTGATCTAGGATACTTAATCCCGCTAACCGTCTCAGCTTAATTGTGTAGGGCCCACAGGAACAGGTGCATGACAACAGAGCGCTCGAGGGGCCCACGGCCGACCCCGAGGGCACATACAAGTTCCGCCTCGCCCGACCCCCAGTCGGGCGGGCCCACGACTTCCGCCCCGCCCGACCCCGAGTCGGGTGGGGTCCACGAACTCCGCCTCGACCGACCCCCAATCGGGCGGGCCCACGACTTCCGCCCCGCCCGACCCCAAGTCGGGTGGGGCCCCGAACTCCGCCTCGCCCGACTCCCAGTCGGGCGGGCCCACAAGCCGCGCTTCGCCCGACCCCGAGTTGGGAGACTTCGTCGAGAAGATTTTCCTCTGACAAGGAGGACAGGCATTTACGACGAGTAGCTGGGGAGCCTTAACTCTACCCAGCAACTCATATACTTGCAGGCACGCGATGTGACCCGCACAGTGGCACCCGTCCCATCTCGCGGCGCCGCCTGACACCTCGAGTACAGCAGCGGGATGGCTACGACATCATCATCACCCTGAACAGGGACGAAGACCGGACCGGCGACAAGACGGCCGCGACAGTCTGGGTTGACATCTCGACACACCTGCCCTGCGACCAGGCTGACAGGACGCCGCCTGAATAGAGCAACAGTAGCGGCTAGGGATCGGACTAGTGCGGCGCGTAGCCGCGCTGCCCACAACTCGAAAGCCCCGTTCCCATTTGTAAACCGGCTCATTCCTTGACTATAAAAGGAGAGCTGGGTGCATGAGGCGAGGGGATCGGATCCCCGGATAGATAGACAACACACACAGACATAGAAACACAGAGGAAGAGGCTTGGAGTTCTCCTCCTCCCTCGTCAACACTTGTAGCTCCCCTCTGCAAGTCGAAACACGAACCACTCACGAACTGGACGTAGGGCATCAATTGCCTGAACCAGTATAAACCTTGCCTCTCTCGCAAAACCCTCGCCATCATAGAAGATTGTTAGGCGCCGTAGTTACAAATTTACTTGTCGGCCGGTTTCTTAACACCGACACTATCTCAAAATGACAAACTTAAATTGCAGCTGAATATATATGAAAAATAAAGATGATAGGAGTATATTACCAGACGACGTCATATCCATCCAATTGGTGCCAAATGGTGCCACGCTGATCAAGCATCCGATCTGGACCCTCCACTCGCAAGACCATACCGAGCCCATCTGACAGAGGAAAGGGCCCAAGGCACAGAGTATATACCCGGCCCATCCGTCAGAGCAGAGTCCACGCCCATGCCACTCTACCTGTCTTCTTTCACTCTGTCTCTCGCCGGCCACATTCCAGAGCAAAGGCAGAGCTAGGACCAATCGTAGAGTTGGACCGAATGATACTTGGGCTGGTTTGGGTGGGCCAAAAAGGAAAAATAAAAGCAAAAGAAAAAAGAAAGTACTACTTAGCACTGCTACAGTGTTAGAATTCGGCGTTGGGTTGGGTCTCAGGATGGGCCGCGGCCCACCCTGTCCACCCATTGGCTCCGCCAATGTGGATAAACATGGCAAGGTAAAAGAAAAGGATACTCTCACGAATAAGTTGTGTTGCGCATGTTATTTTGTTAACAGCCTTGCCTGAGAAAAAGAAAACTTACCTAGTGTAAATATAAGACAATTGATATTTAGAATAAATTAGTAATTTAGACTATCAATTACCATATCATGTTTTTAGGATTATGTATATGGGTCATCATCAATAAATAAAATACAATTAACACACTTAATCATCTTGTTATCCACATAAGACATCATGACGTCATCATGTGTATATAATTTCTCACGCTGCAATTTTCTCCCAAATAGTTTCTTATAAAAATTTGTTCCGGTGGTCAGCTAACCATCGTATGGGCCATAACACCATATCTTCTGATGCATGTACTCTAGGTACTCTCTATTCAATCCACGCTTAGTTTTTCTCTATTTTAAATATTGATTATCTTCGATTTTTTCTGAGCTTCAACTTCCATTTACGACTATATCCAATTGATATTTTCAATCATTCATAGTACAACATGTCTTCATAAGAAATAGTAAAGCCTCACTTTTTATGATTCTGAACCCATAGTGTCACAAGACATGTTCTTAGTCTTTACACATCACCTTGAGGATATTTTTTATTAAATACACTAAAGGTTTGAGATAAAGCACATCCTATATTATATTAAATGAAACTCAAGTTTACATCTAACAGTCAAAACTGTTGCATTCGATGAGGACCGATTATTTGTGTGAGATGGATTGTTGGATGAATCATCGAATAACCACAGCCACAAAGTCATTCAAAAATTACACCAAAATATTCTCTTCTGTTTCACAGTTGAAAATAATGACAAGAGGGAACAATTCTTTTTTTCTTATCACGGATTTTATTTGTTTTTATATTTTTAATGATGCTAAACTAAAGCTATGTGGCACAATATTGCTGATGTTGCTTATAAGTTATTGTGGAGAGAGGGTGTGATACAATGTTTTTGTTGTAATGAAAACAACATACATCAAGACCATAGCTTATTGCATGAAGAAAATATCAAATCCAAGGAAGGGAGGATGACACTAAGTCATAAACCACTTTGCTGTTAGTGCTAATTAATCAATTAAAGCTAGCAACAT
This sequence comes from Eragrostis curvula, assembly GCA_007726485.1. Lineage (NCBI taxonomy): Eukaryota > Viridiplantae > Streptophyta > Magnoliopsida > Poales > Poaceae > Eragrostis > Eragrostis curvula. The sequence goes on along the minus strand of CM017440.1, from coordinate 35,905,677 downwards.
AACGAGAGATGAAATGAATAGAGAGGGAACACTATAGAAGTTTGGAACTTAGCAAGTTCTCGAGCAACCAAATGTAGAATTTGTCTACTCATTCAAAGTTTAGTTTCTAGACTTATTAGCCACAAAATGTTTTTTCTATCTCAAAAATGACAAACTTAAATTGCAGCTGAATATATATGAAAATAAGAGTAAATTGCATCAAGGATACATGAACTTGCAAGGTGGGTGCAAATTAGTCATGGAACTTGACAATTGCTCATAAACGTCACAAATCTTGCTTTAGGGTGCATTGGCAGGGTAAGAACAATTCTTCTGGCTAACCAAACACATGCGGACTATCACAAAGGTGTCCTGCATGAACTAACCTGCATGGGAGTCATACTCGCCGCTAATCCTATGTTTGTCCTTGTGGTAGAAACCGTTCTTTAATCTTTCGTGGCAAACACCCTAGTGATAGTGAAAAGCATAAGACTCGCTCTATAGAGACCACGAGAAGTAATGGATCCAGGGCGGATCCGCGGGGGGGGGGGGGGGGGGGGGGGGTCGTGGACCCCCCCCCCCCCCCCCCCCCCCACTAGCCTGGTCCTCCATTGATATGAACACAAGAAACAAGGGAGAAGGTAGGAGGAGAGGAGGAGAGAAAGAAGAATTGGGGGTCTGGAGGAAGAAGAAGAGAGGAGAGTCCCCCCACTCCCCCTTGATCTCTTTTCTGCGTCCGCCACTGAATGGATCCCTCGAGGGTCGACTTGGGTGGCAGCGAATGCTCTGACGTGGAGACATTGACCACCAGTGTTATTTTTTTATCAACAATAGTCTAATGTTAGTTGCCCATGCCAAGCAATCACAAAACTATGAAACAAAATTACATGAAAGCATCAACATATCTTAGAAAGAATACTTAAATAAAAACCCTTGTCACTTAACCTAATTATCTAATCCTTGTACTCACCCCACCATCCCCTCGAACGAGCTCCACAGATGGGTGAAGAAAGTTGCTAGAGGGGGCAGGTATCGCGATGCTAGTATGCCATGTTCAGTCGTGTGGCAGTCCATGTGTTCAGATTACCTGGATGGGTTGTTTTTGCCTACCAATGTTCTGTAAAGCAAAGATTTATGACCCATTTGAGCAACTGTCTAGTTCCATGACTAATTTACACCCACCTTACAAGTCCATGTACCATCAATGCAATTTACTCTGAAAATAAAGATGATTAGAGTATTTTATTACCAGACGTCATATATCCACGCTAATCAAGCATCCGATCTGGACCCTCCACACGCAAGCCCATCCGACAGACGGAAAGGGTCCAAGGCACAGAGTATATACCCGCCCCATCCGTCAGAGCAGAGCCCACACCCCTGCCACTCTACCAGTCTTCCTCCACTCTGTCTCTCGCCGGCCACATTCCAGAGCAAAGGCGGCCGTGGAAGCCCGCCAATGGCAGGTGAGCCCCACGCCCACGCGCGCCGGACGGCGTTCCTCCACTTGGCGTCCCCGGCTCACTGTAGTCTCCTTTCCTCTCTCCTGCAGCTGCGCGGCGGCCGGCGGCGGGGAAGCCCAGGAGCAGCGGCGGCGCGGCTAGGAAGAACGCGTGGCTCGCCGCGGACGGGAGCAAGCGGTGGGGCGAGGCGTTCTTCCTGCTCTACACCCCCTTCTGGCTCACGCTATGCCTCGGCATCGTCGTCCCCTTCAAGCTCTACGAGGTCAGCCCCCGCACCTCTCTCGATTCGTCTGATCTGAAGAAGCATTCCTGGTTATTAACGCCTTGACGGCGTTCCATACCGAGAAGTTCTTGTTGTACTGGAAGAAAGATTGGATCTTGGATGTGTCCTGCGGATCGTGATACGGTGTGCTTGGGAGTGGGTGAGCAATTTTTTAATATATTCTTGGATTTTTGCTGTCACGTGCAGAGGTTCACGGAGCTGGAGTACCTGATTCTTGGATTGGTGTCCACCGTGCCGGCGTTCCTTATCCCTCTGTTCCTCGTAGGGAAGGTATGTGGTGGCCCCCTCCTGTTTTCTCTCCGTATGGTCTCGCGCACACCGGCTTATTGTGATACTTGAGATGGTAGCTGTAGTTGGTTAACCCCCATTCCTTGATGTTTTCAGGCAGATAGTGTAAGAAGTTTGAAAGAACGGTACTGGGTTAAGGTAATTTTTGCTATGTTAGCTTGTCGATGAGCTGATTTTTCTCATGGACCAGCTCTATTTGTATACATTTTAGTTTTCTTTTGTGTCAATATATTTTATTTGCAATCTGCATTTGATTTTATTATAACACAGCATAATAGAGAGAATGTGCTGGTTCCAAAACAGTTTGTAAGGTGAATTCATTATGTTAATCTAGTTAAATTGTCACAAATGTATATTATTTGCAGCTGCTCGAACAAGTAAGTGCATACAAAGAACTAGGGATGTACTTTTCAAGTTGTTTATTTTAGCCAAAATCGTTTTCTAAAGCAAGGTCATATGTTTAATTGGATAGTGTGATTTGTTGGTTCGCTTTGTCTTTTCAATATTGTTGGCTAAATCGAGGACACATCTTTTCGTTGCAGGCAAATATTTGGATTATAATTTTCAGTTATGTTGGTAACTACTTCTGGACACATTACTTCTTCACAGTTCTTGGTGCATCATATACTTTTCCATCATGGAGAATGAATAATGTAAGATTTCAGTGAAATTATTTTCACCACATGCCAATAATGTAGTTTACCCCATTAAGAGTGCTATCTCTGCTGTAACACACATAGTTGCAACCGCTAAAACCTATTTTCATGTGATCAAACATAATTCATTTTTTTATTTACCAATCCTACCTGCTAGCAATTAAAGAGAAATGAAGGTGCCCTTAGTATTTTCAGGCCACCGCAACATCTAGAAATTCAGTCATAGATGAGTATTACTGATATGAACAGCTTATCGATGCTGTCCTTAAGGTTGACATAGAAAAATCGAACGACAACTAATTAACTACGTTTTTTAATGAGGAAGAGATGGGAATGGAACACTGGGGAAAATCCATGATATCTGATTCCCTACAGCCTCATAATTTGACTAACTGAACAGTTAAAAGTGGAGAGATTTTTGTTATCAAAGTTTTGGTGCTGCCCATGTGTTCCTTCCAGCATCTGATCCAAAGTTGGCACCAATATTCTGCTAGTGATAGTGATTTTCATATCAAGAATTTAATCCTCTCTTGCTCCTATTGTTCTTTATTTTTTCTCGAGAAAGAGAACAGGCTCCCCTGAATCCTGGCTGGCCAGCAAACCCACTTAAACTGGTTTCTCAGAACTGCCTCTCACTTATAGCCATACCTTTTTTCTGAAGGTTTTGTTTACATTGAAATCAGATAGAAAAATAGTCATGCTTCGGTGCTTAAAGTGCTTTTCAGTCCAAATATGCCCGATCTGTGTTTGCAATGCAAATGTTGGACAATAATATACTTAAAATTGCCTTGCACTGTTTTCTTAATACAATCCAAGTACCAAATTGTTTCGTTTTGCAAAATTGTCCAAGAACCTGTTCTCCAATTAACCTGAACTAATGCTAGATTATAGATTATTATGGTAATATGGAATTCATTATTTGTACTGATTGTTGAATTTGCTTTAATGTTTCAGGTACCCCATACAACATTTCTTCTGACGCATGCTTGTTTCCTATTCTATCATATGGCATCAAATATGACACTTCGTAGACTGCGTCACTCAACAGCTAACTTACCACAGTCCATTCGGTGGTTATTTGAGGCCGCATGGGTTTTAGCACTGTCGTATTTCATAGCATACTTGGAGACCTTAGCCATTGCAAATGTATGTTCAAGCATATTTCTGATTCCCTTCCACCTAACACGACTGATTTTTGTTGCATGTAGTGATTCAATAAATTGTGCTCTCTCTCTCTCTCAAAAAAAAAAAAAGATCGTTCCTTACTGCATAAGCTTATTCGATTTATACCTATCTGTAACTGTATTGCTGCATATAATCATTTCTGGCTTCATTGTGCAAATGCAAATTAATTCTATTTCTTAACTATAGTGGAGAAGAGATTGTAGATAATTCAAATTATGGTCTTTAAAATATAAATTTTATTAGTAATTCTGATGCAACATCAGTCGCAAACATCCATAGTGTGCTAGTTCCTTATTTTTCATGAGGGCAATGGACCATCGTTGCCATACTCCGTAATATACTTGACTGTTTACAGTTAAATGATAGTGTTCGTCTGTTCGAACAATCCTGTAGGGTGACTAGGACTCGAGTTAACTTTTAAAGTTTTTGTAACTTTAGGTGAGCTTTAGTGAGAACTAACATCTTATGGATTCTGTATCCTAGTGACTGAAGATGACTTGTAGTGTATTAAACTGCATAATTTATGCAAACATTCATTGAAAGATGAAAATATTTTTTTGGGTAAAAAAAGTAAGCTACTCATTCCACGCTTATAAAAAAAATCTTCGTAGTTGCTCTAGTGCTTGTTCTGTAGATATTTTTTTTTCAGCTGTCCTAAGAAACAAACCCTTTCACTTTTCATTTCTATATGCCTCTGCTGCTGCATACATCTACTCTTTTAGCAAGCTTATGTCTTTTCACTTTTTGTGTATTTCTGCAGTTCCCATATTATGAATTCATTGATCGGGATGTAATGTACAAAGTGGGATCATTGTTTTATGCAATATACTTCATTGTCAGCTTCCCAATGTTCTCAAGGTAATTCGAGCTAGAATTTGGATAATTTCAATGTGGTCTGTTGTGGATATAATTGTTAAAGCGATATTATTTTTCTCATTTCTGTTTTCCCTAAACATATTCACAAGGGACCGTGTAAGATCTCCAAATCAGTCTAATGTTTGCCAAAGATCTATTTAGACTAAGTGGATATATTGAACATTTATAACCCTAATTCCCCAAAATAGTCGAGTTTCAAGAGCAAATATGCATGGTACTTCAGCTGCATAAGTAGGACAATTGCATATGTATTCTTGACTTTTGTGATTTTAGTTACTCTACCCTGCTTCTTTGTAAAGCCAAATTGAGCTTTTGTGATAAGAATGGTTTATTATTTTTGGTTCATCTAAGGTTGACCAATCTAATCTTATTTGGATCTTAGTCCTACCCTGTTACCATTGTTTTTAAGGCGTCTTGAGGCGACCAGGGTGCACCCATGCGCCTAGGTGACACTACAAGCCTAAGGCGTCCTGAGGCGTTCAGGGTGCGCCCAACCACCTAGGCGACGCCTTAAAAACTATGCCTGTTACGACTTCAAATTCTCCTCACCGGAACCTATGAAGTGATTATTAAGAAAACCCTAGGACTTGGAGTAATTTACACTGTGGTCAATAAGTAGAAATCCTCACAAAAAAAAAAGAAAAAGAAAAAGATAAGTAGAAATCAGAGCACGATTTGTCTCAGTACAGTATGAGCCTACACTGCTTTTTTTTTTGGATGCTTGTGATATATAAATACAAATATTCAGCTTAAGCATCTTGCCTCTTGTAATCGTAAATCTTTGTGTAACTTTCTGTTCATCTGTTGTTTGAGCTTTCAGGATTGACGAAAAAGATGAGAAATGGAACCTGTCCAGGGTAGCTGTCGATGCTTTGGGTGCAGCAATGCTTGTTACAATAATCCTGGACTTGTGGCGCATATTTTTGGGGCCAATAGTGCCCATCCCTGAGTCAAGACGGTGTGGCCAGCCAGGGCTTGCATGGTTCCAGGTGCAGAATGAAAGCATCTAAATTGTGAAGTACAATGCAATAAATTCTTTGTTTTCACGTGTACCATAGACCGTCCTTGAGCATTGTTAAAAAATGTTAAATTCTTTGTGTTGTTAGCTTGTGTTTTCTGTTTTCATGGTTCAGGCCCATGGCTGGCATCACTACAGTTTGTCTCAATTTTTGAACCCGTGTTAGGATGCATGAGAGTTACTTCAAAAGGCAAGTAATAATGTTTACCGCTTACCAGAATGTAATTTGCATGGCTTATGCGATTAGCTTGACTTGCCATGCACAGCAGAAGTAATGTAATAAGGACGAATTGGATATTATTTTTTCCACTCCATTCGAGTGCTTTAGTTTTTAGCTATCCTGGATTTTAATTTCAGTAGTTGCCAGCTGCCTGGTTTTATTTGTGTATTCGAGCCCCTGGTTATATCTGAAGACACGGTACGCGAAATGGTCGCAAGTCTACAATGGCCACCGGATTCCAGTTACATATGCTCTGGCCTAACTTTTCTTTTCTTTATGTTCTAAACAACTAAACAACTACTCCATCTTGGTTTTATATATGCAGTTCATTAATTTAATTGAAATTAAAATGTAATATCAATTCTAAGAAAACTTCAAAGGGCTCGAAAGGCCGGTGCCCAAGACATGTGGGCCACATATATCTTTTTTTGTTTTTGAGATGCTACATGTATATCTTTGAAAGCTACCACAATGGTTGCACGTATAAAGGAGAACAACGTTACGGGGATTTTTTTTTAAACCCACCCTGAATGTTTGCTCCTATGAGAAGTCACCTCGGATACCTGAAGGTGCTACTAAAGCGTCGTAGCCACTACACCGTGAAGCTGGTAAAATAGATCCCGCATTTTTACAACCTAATACCATTTGCATAAGGGAAAATTGCAAAACCTATTTGCAATTTAGAAGGGTTTTTTACCCACCTACAAGAAATTTTATGTCAGTCTTCCCCCGCAAATGTTCATGGATTTTCATATTCTCCCCTGATTGCATTGACCGGCGACATAGTTCCTGTATGTTCTCCGGTGCGGCTCCCAGTAGTCTATCATATCTCTCTACTTTTTTATATTGTGTAAATAACATAGATATTAAAACCTATAGGTTTAATTTCCTTATTTTGTTTATAGTGTCTCGGTTAAGTTTGAACGTCATTTATGATAACATGATAATTTTTAATTGCCTAACATATAATTAGATGATAAGTACGCTATAGTGGAGTCATAATGGAGTTTTAGAAGTAATCGTAGAGCTCAGAAAAGAGTCATGTCATCTGGTCAACACAATAAGGGGGGAATATGAAAACAAATGAACACTTGCAGGGATGAGATTGACACAAAAGTTTTTGTAAATGGGTATATGAAAACCTCCTGACATGTAAGTGGGTTTTTGTAATTTTCCCTTTGCATAATTTTCTGACGGAGTGACTAATATTATTCCAACTCATTTAAACTTTTAAATACAACACCAATCTAATCTTATTTATTACTCCCTCCATCCATAATTTAAGACTACTCCCAATGGGAGTATCATGAGTATTAATTCCATTGTCACATAGGATAGTTTTCTTATGTGGTAAAGATTAATGAGGAAAGAGAAGAAAGTGGTATCACGTAGATGGTACTACCTTGACACAATATCCAAATCATTGAGAACTACAAATGCACAAATGGTCCACCATTCATACTCACAAAACATGAAACAATTAAATGCTTTCGTGGGTCCAAAAATCAAATCTATGATACTATGCATTAGAAGAGTTGTATCATATCTAGCCTCATATGACACGACACTTTTAGAATCCGTGACATGATATCATATGGATTGCGAGTAGTCTAAATACATCACCAAATTTAATACCGAAAACGAAATGGAACGATGGACGGAGAGAGTAGATAAAAGAAAGGGTTGAAATTTTCAATTTGGATTGGCTGGCGTGGTCGGAGAGCCTGCAAGGCACAACCTTACGCATCTAGGATACTAGCAATTTGCCCGTGCGTTGCAACGGGAATTAAATTTTTTGCTACAAACTACAACTAAAGGTCACATTGCACATAATATGATGCACATGCATTTAGATAAAATATATGAGACTCCAACTATATATTTCTTTCACCCAAAAGTACAGTTACTCAACTAATCAAAATGAAAGAACATATCAGATAAAAAAGAGAAAATATGAAAAATACTCTTCACCCATATCACCACTTGGCTTTCAAATACACCATGCTGCCTGCTCGTCTCTACCTCTCAAGTCTCAATAGCCAGTCATATACCGCTCCTAAAAATGAATCCATCATTTTTCAATTTTCAATCAAATTGACATTTTACATTGCAAGTTCGGTAAAAGAAGAGTATCAAAGTTGAGTTGTTTACATTGCAAGCTCAATAAAAAGCTTTGCCTTGCTATTTCCCTTTCCATCCATCTTCATATTTGCTCGAACATTCCGTCGAGTTGCATATGCGTTGAGGTGTTGCAGCCGTATGTAATAGTCTGCAAGTAAATAAAATAGACTACTGATAACACATAGAAAATGACATTTTTTAGGCGCGTATATAAAATTGCATGCACATAATAGTCCAGGGGGCAATGCTATAGCAGAACTAAAAAGAGGAATGCGTCCTTAAAAAAAAAAAAAAAAAAAAAAAAAAAAAAAAAGAGCAATGCGGGCCACTCTCTCGAGTCCCTGGCCCAATATGGCCCATCTGGTGTCGCTATCCTTCAGTTGTCTTCCTCCTTCCTCCAGAAGGAAACGATGAAACCGAATGCCATTGGAGGCGGACGGAGCTCAAGGATGAACAAAGTTAAAGCACTCCAATTCCATTGGATGAGAAAAACGAATTCAAAACCGTCTTCTTCTTCGTTTCCCAATTAAAAAAACCTCTAAAACTGAGAAAAGTCGGGAAATCCGAATTAGAGTTGAACTTGGTTCAATTCATGCAGATCATAAACGGATTGGCAGGACGAAAGACGAAATTACGGTTTGACGATCTCTTTGTGACTTTTTATGTAGTAGAGATTCACTCAAGATCCATTATTGGGCAGCGGGTGTCCATTAAAATTGGACCATTATTTAGGAACAGTATTATTTAGCACGTTCCACATGTTTTATACTAGTTCATAATTAGCGACTGCCGACGATTGACCACGTTTTTTTTAAAAAAACAATGTATTGTCACCGTTGACATTTCGATTAAATGCATATCACCTTACTTTCACTTTCAACTTTCAAGTGCACATGGATGGCAATGATTCCCGCAAAGGCATTTACAAAACCGATTGATGTTAATAAATGGATGCGTAATACTATTGTAATGCAGTTTCACATGCTAGTGCATTAAAATTAAAGCATGAACATGCCTCCTCTCATACAGCTCTTATAGTTCTGCGTTGAGTGAACAGTCGTTGAAGTTGCTTCAGGAAGCAGGGCACAGTTGGAATGCTGGTATCCTACGGTACAATTGTATACATGAACAAACATACGCATATATAGTCAAATAATGCAATGAGGATGAAATAATCAATGAAGTACTCTATTACTAGGCTCGCAATATACTCCTATATTTTGGACTACATATATCTTTTCGTGTGGCAAAACCTCATCAAGGCCTTGGCCTTTCATTTTCTTCAACGCCAATGCAAATGGCTTTCTTCATGCTCGTCGCTCTAGTGCTGGCCTTGCTCGCTCCAGCGCTCCTCTTGCATACTACTACCACGAACACTGGCGGAGCCAGGGCAAGGCCAGCCGGGGCCCTGGCCCCTCCTTCCCTCATGCAAAATCTACTTTATGTATGCACTGAACCACTAATCAGTCAAGATTAGCACTCTATTTCTGTTCTCAACGCGTGCACATATGAAGAAGCAGCCAAGATCTTGCAAACTTTGTCAAGAATGGCCCCTCCTACAATTGGGGTCTAGCTCCGCCACTGACCACGAAGCGCCGCAGGCGCTACAACCTCCCTCCGGGCAACCTCGGCCTCCGCGTCATCGGCCAGACCTTCTCCCTCCTCCGCGCCCTCCGCAGCAACACCGACGATGAGTGGTTCAGGGCGCAGATCAGCAAGTACGGGCCGGTGTCCAAGATGTCGGTGCTGGGCTCGCCGACGGTGCTGCTGGCCGGGCCGGCGGCCAACCGTTTCATGTTCCACAACGAGGGCTTCCTCTTGACTCAGGCAAGCGCGCTGCGCAGCCTCGTCCGGCGCTCGATTCTGACGCTCACCGGCGACGAGCTGAAGCAGGTGCGCGGCGCTATGCAGGCTTACCTGAGGCCGGAGATGGTGAGGAGACACTTGTGCAAGATAGATGGGGAGGTCAGGAGGCACATCGACCTCAACTGGGTTGGCCGCAACACCGTCAGAGTATGAACTAGCTGACACTTCTTGCACACTTATATAGCTTCTGTTATCTGAACAAACATTCGTGAGCGAGCGTATGGTACTCAATTAAGTTGTGTCGTCTTGCACCATTTCCCTCGATTCACTTTACTACGAGGCATCAGTCTACTACTCTCCTTTCCTTTTTTTCTTGTCGTTAAGACATAGGATTTAATTAGTTCAAAAATGAACTAGATTTCTTGTCTGAACGACAACATAATAAGATCGGAGGTAGTAAATAGTAATGCACAACCAATACTATTTCTAACATCACACAACGTAAATTACTTTTTAAAGTAACCGTACAATTTGTTTACGTGATACTCCCTCCATTTTCAAAAATGTCGCAGGTTTAGGTTTGTTCTAGGTTAATTTTTTTCCATCTTTCACCAGTATATCAATTTTAATAGTGTAAGAATATATGAAAATATATGTTGTGGAAGTTTATTTCATGGTGATTCTTCTAAAACCTGAAGTCTTATGTTGTTCATCTATACAAATATATTTGAAATTTATGGCAAAAGATCAAAAGCTTTGACTTAATTAGGGACAATACCTAAAACTACAACATTATTGAAACCAAAGGGAGTGAGTAGCTAGTGTTCTTATTAATTAGTGTGGGAAAGAGTAGCAGCATATGATTTATTTCTACAATACTACAGGTGCTGCCCTTAGCAAGAAAACTTTCACTTGGGATCATCTGCTCGGTGGTCTTCGGCCAAGATGGAGTCTCTGTTACAGAAGCACTTGCTGCTGACTTCGCCACGCTAGGGAATGCAATCTTGTCACTTCCAGTAAAAATTCCTTTCACCAGATTCAGCAAGGGCATGAGTGCAAGTGCGAGGATTCGGAAAGTCATCACGAATATTGCACGCAAGAGGGAAGCTTCACTGACGTTGCAGGAAGGTGATATCGCTTCCAGTGCAGACTTCATCACCTACATGCTCATTCTACGTTCCCAAGGTGCCCACTCACTCACGCTGGAAGACATTGTGGACAATGCGATCGCCATCATCATAGGTGCACGTGAGACGACCTACGTTCTCATCACTTTCATGATGTGGTACCTTGCGAAACAGCAAAACATCCTTCTCAAGATCACCAAAGGTGTGTTGCGCACGCTTGTTTTCGATCATATATTTATTGTATCAAACACACTGGTTAACATGATTGTGATCAATTTTAGAGCAAGATGAGATTGCAAGGAATAAAAGACCGGGCGATGCTCTAACATGGGACGACATTGCAAAAATGAAGTACACGTGGAAAGTGGCACAGGAAACTCTTAGAACAGTTCCTCCGGTGTTTGGAAGCTTCCGAACAGCTACCAAGGACATTGAATACAATGGCTATCACATTCCTAAAGGCTGGAAAGTAAGTGTCTAGTAATTCTCTGTTGATTCCACTAGTTGAAAATTTTCCTTGCTCAGAGCTCTATAAAACACCATCGTTCTGCAACATGTGTATTAATCAGGTCTTAATGGCTCAAAGTGTTACACATTTGGAGGACCAGTTATTCCATGAGCCAAGGAAGTTTGATCCGTCTCGATTTGAGAACCACGCTTCTATTCCACCCTATTGCTTCATTCCATTTGGGGGAGGTCCAAGAATGTGCCCTGGAAATGAGTTTGCAAGGGCAGAAACAATGGTAGCTATGCACTACCTGGTCAGGCAGTTCAGATGGAAGATGTGTTACAAAGACGAAATCTACAAAAGGGATCCAAAGCCAATGCCCATTTTTGAACTTCCAGTGGAACTGACGTTGCGAAGTCCAGATGCAAATGCTGATGCTTGAAATGCTTCAACTGTTCTTTCAGTTGAATGTCTCAACAGTGGACTCAATTAGTGTGGCATACCAAAATTGTTGTAGTCAACAATACTGTCCGGATAGCTGGATATAGGCCAAAAGTACTATCTTGACTCACTGTATACGTTAGTATGTCATTGCTTCCATGCAAGGTTGTGATATTGTTACACTGTTACTTGTAAACACTGGAGGAACGAATGTATTTGTTCACCAAAGTGATACACTGAACGCAGGTTTAAGAATTTCATGTTGGCTATAAGACTTCTATATGCACTTCGGTTTTAACTCCGGCCCGTAAGATCTGCAGTGGGCAAGCCTAGATATGCTAAATCTCCATGTCTGACAAGCATAGATCCGCGCTGCTCCACGTTGCTGTGGGCACTATGGTCACCACATCGTTGCAGCCTCTATCGCCAGCAAAGGAAGAGTGACGAGGACGGGCAGTGGCAAAGCCGGAGTTCAAATTGGGGGTGGGCCGATCATTTTATTTTTTTGCGACACAACAGAGTTGAAGTGCCAACTTACAATTAAGTTCAAGACCTTAATAAATTGTCTCCGAAATATAAGTTACATGAATACAATGACTAAAAAAAGATAAGGACCTACTTTTACTCTCATTTTCTTAGCCTTCCTGTTCCTCCAATATAACATTGTCTCCACTTATACTCTTGAGGCATTAGTCAAGCGAACTGAAGGTACAATGTCTTCACTTATTCTTGATATCAGTAGAAGGTCCAATATCTCCACTTGAACCATGAGCCACTGCCTTGGTCGAGGGAACCGAAGGCGAAGAGGATGAATTCTTTTTTAGACCTAGACGCGAAACTTGCTCAGGATATCGGCATAAAACGCCGCATGAACATATGCAGGTCAGCTCCTCGTCACCAGGAGATCGACGGCGCACTAGCACGGGCTCTCAACGGGACCGATTCTTGCGAGAAAGACGGCAAGGAAAAGATGCACATATGGATAAGCTACCTGCAGGTTTGATCGACACAGAGAGTTTGATGGCGACGAAGAGTAGCAGCTGCAGCTGCTCCATGAAGTCTGGGAAACGAATTCGAATTGATGAAAGCAATGGCGAGTGACGGACGAAAGTAACAGAGTGAAGTCCAAGGGAACGGCCTTGATTCCCCTAGGAGCCTAAGCAAGATTTGGTTCATGGAATAAGCTGATCCTTGGCCTCAAGGAGAAACGATCCAAGGCCTCAAGGAGGAGGTACGATCCAAATCTTAACCAGCTCGGCTGTCCAAGATAACAACACTATGGTAAGGCAATGGAGAACTAAAACAGAACGGACTGGCGATGCCAAGAAGTGCATGGCGGAGAAGTCCCCGCCGCGCGTGCTAAGCGCAGCCCTCCCCGACGCGGCGTCGAACGCCGCCACTCGCTTTTTTTTTCCCTTTCGCTCACTGAGACTAACCGCAACAGCAGACTGTAAAGCATCCTGATCTCTAAAATTAGAGGATATTTGCACCTGGACCCCCTGCAGCAATCACCGTTAAACGGACCGCTAAAATCCAGGTCGGGCGTTCCCTCCGCCAAACGTGGCGGGTGAAATCCCGTCCGCCAAATCGTCGCTGCGCCGCCTCGCGCGCCTCTCCCGCTGCGCCGCTGCCGCTTGCCCCGAGCCGCGACGCTGACGACGCCGACGCCGAGCCGAGACGACACCGCCGCCGCCACGCGCTTGCATCAATCGACGAGCAGGGCAGTGCGCCGGCGTGCCATTCGAGTTCCACGCCATTGCGAGGCGGCCCGGGGACGCCGTGAATAACACGGTGCACTGGCTGCGCCACACGATGTACGACGATGGCGCCGTGACGCGGCTGGTGCGGTGGCTGGAGCCCAAGGTGCTGACGCTGGTGGAGCAGGAGCGCGGCGGCGGTGGACACTTCCTGGACCGATTCGTCTCCGCGCTGCACCACTACTCGGCGCTGTTCGACGCCATGGGCGCGTCGCGGCCGGCCGACGACGACGCGAGCAGACACAACCAGCAAAAGAAATTGAATCAGATCAAATTGGTGCTCTGCAAGATTGACGCCCTGCTGTAACACCCCTACTGTTGGAGAAAAAGAAAAAGGAGAAAAGAAAAATAAAATGGAATAAAAATCACTCCAATTAAATTTTTTGTCCAACCTCTCACCTTGAAATGAATTTTCAAAATAAAATTCACCAAATAAATTAACTTAGTTGAATATGAAATTTTTTGAAATATAAAACTTGTGCTCAAGTGGTTACTTTCATTTAAATAATGTACTAAAAATTTGAAGCTTTTGAATTTACAACAAATAAAATCAAAGTAGGATTAAATCCCAAGTTGATTTTCAAAATTTTGAATTTTAAACTTGCATAAAACTTCACCATATGCATTTCTGTGTTTTAATTGATTTGTTTTGAGTGTTTGATCAACCTTTGTTTTTGTTTGAATTTGAAATTCCTTCAAATTCAAATTCCAGAAAAAGAAAACCTATTTCAAATCTTCCTAAGCCTATCGGGCCGAAACCTATCTTTCTCTTTCTCCTCCGGCCCAGCCCGCCCCTCTTTTTCTTTTTCTTTTTCCCCAGCCGCGCGTGGGCCGCTTCCTTTCCCCGACCCAGCAGCTCGGCCCAGCCTGCCTCTCCCTCTCCTCTCTCGCTGACAGGTGGGGCCCACCTGTCATCCCCCTCCGTAGCGTCCCGTCGGCGACGTCAGCCACAGCCGCCGCCCATACCTCCCTGTCGCCGCCACCGCCTTCCTGTGCACAACGCCCTTCTGTGCCGAACCGCCATCGCCGCCCTTAAATAGACCACCGCTCCTCTCTCTCTCTCTCTCTCTCTCTCTCTCTCTCTCTCTCTCTCTCTCTCTCTCTCTCTCCCTCTCTCCCTCTCTCTCCAACGCGACCTAGGGTTCCGGCGACCCTAGCGCCGCCTCCCGAGCTCGCTCCCGCCCTCCTTTGGCCGTGACGCACCCACGGTGAGCTCCCTCCGGTTCTCCTCTCTCTCATGCGCCTCTCCTTTCTCCTCCTCTACTCTCGCGTGAGCTCACCACCGAGCCACCCTCACCGCCGCCGCCTTCCCTCTCGCCGCCGGCTGCCGTAGCGCTTCTCCGGCCGAGCTGAGGCGCCCAAACACTTCGCCACACACGCGCGCACCCGTGCGGCAACACGCTCGAGCACGAGCACGCGCGCGCACACTTCCCCATCGCACACCACCGCCACCGCCAACTCCAGTGAGCCCTCGTCGTCACTCCACCACTTCCCGTCGATGACGTGACCCATCAGCAGCTCCTCCGTCGCGCTCTACATCGCCGCGACGAGCTTTCGCCGCCGTTACGCCCTCCTAGCCGCCAACGGCGACGACTCCGGCGAGCCGCCACCGCGCGCGTCGCCTCGGTCCACCATGGACCGATGGACCGCAGCCCAGCCCCGGTCCACGGAACCCGTGAACCCAGTCCATGAGTTTTCCAATACAAGAATAATTCCGAAAATTCCAGAAAATCCCCAGACCTGTACATTTTATAGATAAGCCCTCCATCTTCTCTGTAATTATGTTTAAGCCCTGTCTTTTTACAGAAAAGTACCTAAACTTTTCTGTAATTACAATTTAGCCCCTGTCTTTTTACACCAAGGTCCCTAAACTTTTCCTAATTACATATAGGTCCCTAGAACTTCTCTGCAATTACAAAAAAGTCCTCTGTAATTACAGATGAGCCCCCAAAACTTCAAATATTCATATCTTTTCAACCATATCTCCGTTTTGGGCGATTCTTGCGTCCACGCGTTCGTAGAAACGCATAGTACCTCATGGTACTATTATTGAAGCACCATCTTTGACCTAGACACCATCAATGACGTAAAAACCCTCTCACCTATTATATCTTTTCCCGGCAGTTATGCGATGTCGATCTCGCACGTTGCAATTATTGCCCACCTAAACCTAACCAATCCTGTGACGCTAGTTATCTAGTACCCTCCACCTCACAACATACACCCCGCTTCATCTTTGTATCATCTATTCACTCATTCGCTCGCTAGCTTTAAGCCTAACAACCTTTTATGTTGTTTCACTTCAAATCTAATAACATCCTTCTATCACGAACACAACTCCAAACCTAGCTTTGATCAATTATCGCTCAATCAAAACTTAACCTAACAATGCCTGCAACACCTATTCCAATATCCTCACCACATCCTACCGATCCCTATCGTTTCATTATCCTCTGTTATTAACGCTCTTTTATTGGTTCTTATTGGAGTTGTTGTTTCGTTGTTATTTTAATTGCCAGTTGTCTTTATTTGATCTTAGTGTTTTATCTGCAGTCGTGCATTCATGTCATACATGCTCACGTACACGTACCATCGTCATGCGTCCGACGCGTGACAACCAACTTAATAAATAATAGTTTAGTTTTAATAATTAATCAATCTAGTAAGTAATTAATAGCTAAGTCATCATTAATTAATGATATAAGGTATAGGAGCCCTAAGCTGACACACCTTGTACTTCGTACACGTGTTGCATGAACCTTTATATAGATTACTACCTGTATGAAGGCTAGGGCCACGAATGTACGAAGAACATGTACACACACTGTCCCTGTCACTTCATGCATTCATGCTCTTCTCTTCGTGTTTAGCGTCTCTCATTACACCAAAAGCCATAGAGTACGATGCATCACCCCTAATGGCCTTTTTAAGGTAACAAGACCATGTTAAAGTAAAACTGGATGCATCATCCGTGTTTTCAGTCTTTTGTTCTTCATTAGCTTGCTATCGGTTTTGTTGGAGTTAATTGGATCTTATTCGGCTCTTTTCGCTCTTTATTTTCTTTTGCGGTAGTTTATTTACACGTAGTATTTCTATACGCTAGATTACACGAGAATCGAGGAAGAACCAGAAGAATCCAAGGACTCGTCGAGAAACCTCAGGTCAAGACCCGTCGAAAGATACGAGCTTCAAGGGAGGGCTCGAAGACATCAATTCGACAAAAAAAGACTGAAGACCCAGAACTTAAAGATTAGGAAAGCGATTATCAGGCAAGCCCTAACTCCCCTTTGATCATATTGATCCTATGATTGCAAAGAAACCCATCTAGAGCCTGTTTTGAAAATAAAGTATGCATGGTATTTAAAAGTGATTTACATGCTTAGTATATCCTAAGTACTTGTTGATTGCCATGCCTTGTTTTTGCTTATCCTGATTCCTTGTTAAACCTAGGAACACATCATTAATTCTTTAATGATGTGTTGGATTAAAATGCTGCTTAGGACCTGTCACCGTGTACTTAATTAATCTTGCTCACATGTTTTTGTGTTAAAGTGTGTGGGTTCTTGGTGGTGTGTGTGTAAATGTGAAAATGGGTGGGATTGGTGATAAAGTGCAACCCATAGTGGTGAATGTTTTGGACGGGAGCAAGTGGGATAGTCCTCAGTGGGGAGGCTATCTCTGGGACGCTATTCCTCGTGGAGGATAGCTATTGAAGATGCTTGCTTCGGTCGTATAAGGACCGGTTCATGTGCCGCCTGGCCTAGCACCTTTCGTACAACCACAAGCCTTGTATGGGAAAGGTTTGGAACCACACCCTACTATAGCGTTCACCCGGTACCCACCTGGAGGCGGGAGTCGCAACGGAAGTCAGGAGAAGATTCGATGAGATTGGCATCGGGTCCGGTATGTGGAGACAATTATGGCCATGGCCTTTTTATTATATGATGATGGAAGCCCCTGGTCGGTGTTTTTCCGTGGTGGTGCCGTGGTGACGCCAAGTAGGTACGGAACCATTAGTATCCAGTCCAAGCCATGGCGGTAGGGAGGACTGGGTACCTTGTGGGGAAAGTGTACAACCTCTGCAGAGGAAAAGAATCTATCTGGATAGCCGTGTTCCACGGTATTAGACAACGCGAAAGCTATGGCCACACAATGATTAGTCTTTCCTGTGTGAGTTATCCTTGGCGTGTTTTTGGAATACATTGGAATACACCGGTTTGGAGCCGTGCGCTGGTTTCCTGCCAGCACTTAAAATTGGGAACTGGCGGGATGGATTGCATCTCCCCTAGGGCCAACCAACCCCACTAAATATAATGACAATATCTGACTGTAGTTTGCGAACTGTTTTGTTTTCAAAAACAACATTTACACAAAATTGGCTTTCCGCCGATATGATAAACCTCAGCCTCATCCTTGTTTATACCCTTGCATATATTTGCCCCTTGTGTTAGGGTTTGCTGAGTACCTTATGTACTCACGCGTTTGCGATTATTGTTTTTAGTAGGAGAAGTCTTCGTAGGAGACGACGGCGCCTTGGTTTTCGGTTCTGCTTCTCAAGTTTGCCTGTGGCTTGGGTCGTGCTTTCTGCTGTCTGTGTGTGTTTGCTCCGCCTTTATTTGACGGAAGGACTTGGATACTTCTGCATCATTGTCGTACCGCCACTAAAGGCTCAATATATCAGGTACTATACCTATTTACCTATTCAAAGTATGCTTGTGATTACCATATCTGTGTTCCTGTGCGTATCAGCTACTGATCCAGGGACTGATACATGATGCACAGAGTACTCTAGAGATGGGGTACGACACCTGCAAGATTGGTGCCCCGCAAAATTGGTGCCCTGCAAGATTGATGCCCGCCGAGCTGGAGCTGGAAGGCACCCCGTCGATCCATGACCAGCCACGGCGCAGGACGGAGCTGGACAACGCTCTGGAGAGCGCGATGGAGCAGGGGAGGAGGGGACCTCGGTTGAGGACGGCGTCGCCGCGCCGGAGGCGCAGGCCGGAGGCGAGGGAGAGCGCGGCCCGGCGGATGGCGTTGTGGAGCGCCAGAGCGGGGGAGCGCCCGTGGAGCTTCGAAGGAGAGGTTCCGCCCGTGGAGTGCCAGGGGAGCAGGCAGCGGCGGGCAGGGGATGGAGGAGCCGATACAGTTCATTGTCGCAACTAAATCCAATTTAAAGGGTGGAATCTTTTACAGGGGATGTGAAATATTCTTTTAGAGGGTGAAAAATAGAGGCTACTGTTGCGGTCAGTCTGAGTCGTTGTCGCCCACGCTCGGTTCGGAAATCGGGAATCAGGACTTCGGAAACACACGATGGGGCGTTGGGCTGGGGTCAGCTCGGCGGCCGAAACTGGGGGTGGGCCGTGGCCCACCCAGCCCACCCCGGTATGGAGTAGTGCCTTGGCCTAGCCATCCGCGTCGTGTTGATGGAAAAGCCAGCTTTAGCGCCCATGGCTCGGGGGAGGGTCAGCCCATGTTACGGGCCGACTTGTGCTATTTGTGCCGGACCGACTCATTAGGCACAATGGGGCCAGCCTATATAGTTACTTCTCAAAAAAAAAAAAATCAAGCCTATGTAGTTGGTTCAAAAGAAAATCAAGCTTATATAGTTGCATTTTAGTGTTAAAATAGTGCAAAATATTGAGGGAGAGGAAATTTGAACTTGAGACCTTAGGCATCCTTACCACTAGACCATAATACCTTAGTTATACAACTAAAACTAAAAATTGTCGTACCCCATTTCTGGAGTACTAGTGCTTACCGTATCAGTCCCTGGATCAGACGCTGATACGACACTTTTCGCAGAATGGCATCTCAGAGTCATACATTTGATAATATTACCAAGTCTCATTACAAGCCTTTATATTACAAAAGGTCTTTTTACAATGGCCAAAGGCCTTATTACAACACGACACAAACACCACAGTTGAGCGTCACTGAGGACAGTGACACAACGCTAGAACTACTGCAACGGAAGACTGAAGCGGGGTCCACTCTACAGGTAGACTTGCGCGCGGACGGAACCCTACTCATCATCACCATCACCTTTGGAAGTCATACTCTGGTTCTTCTTCTGAATAATTGAAGCAAAAGTGAGTACATAAGGTACTCAACAAGTCCTAACACAAGGGTTAAAAGTATGCAAAGGGGGGAAAATCAAGGATAAAGGCTGGGGTGTAATCATATCGGCCGAAAAGCCAATTTTTATGCAAGGGTTATTTTGGAAAGCAAATCGGATTTTGCAAAACTAAGTCAAGTAAGATTTTGATCTTAGTGGGGTTGGTTGGCCCTGGGGGAGATGCATTCATCCCGCCAGTTCCCAAGTTTTATCGCTGGCCGACAACCAGCACACGGCTCCAAACCGGTGTATTCCAAAACCACACGCGCCAAGGATCACTCACGCGGAAGAAAAATCTAATCATAGTGTGACCAATGCTTTCGCGTTGTCCAATACCGTAGAACACGGCTATCCGGATAGATTCATAACCTCGGCCGAGGGTGCATAACTTTCCCCACAAGGTGGTCTAGTCCTCCCTATCGTTATAGTTTGGACTGTCCCACTAAAGGTTCCGTACCTACTTGGTACCACCACGGCATCCCCCACAGACATCACCAGGGGCTTCACAATCAATAATATGGCCAGATTCACAAATGCCGGATCTCGAACACCCACCAACGAACGAGTCTTCTCCAGGGATTCCGTTGCAATCTCCTGCCTCCGGCGGGTACCGGGTGAGTACTAGTAGGGTGTGGTTCCAATCCCATGCCCATTCATGGCTTGTGGCTGCGCGTAAGGTGCTAGGCAAAGGCGGCACAAGAACCGGTCCTTATACGACCGAACCAGGCATCTTCAAATAAACATCAAGTAGAGATGGCTTTGGCGTAAATGAAGAGACAAGGGCGTTAGAAGAATTTAGGCGCAAGAATTTCTGGATTTGGAGTTAAGATGAAGTAGTTATGAATTTTTGAATGTAAAAGAAAGGAAATTGATTAGGATTTGATTAACTTAATTAAGTATAATCAACATCCTAATTTTCTAGAGGTGTACAAAGGTTGCAAAGTGGTTATAAAAGAATATAGGATTTTTGGGAATTTATTGGGATTTTTCTGCTATTGGAAAAGTGCTCGAATTTGATTTCTGTATGCAATCTCGGGTGTACTTAGCAATTTGCTCTGCGTGTGAGAGGCTGACGTGTGGGCCAGCAGGGTCAGGGGTGCTGTGTGACACTGTTTTATGGACTCGGTCCACCAGGGCTGTGGACCGAGGCGCGGGCACGTGCGGTCTACAGTGCACCGAGCGCACCACGTGGCGGTGCGACTCGGGTCGTCGCGGGCCCGGGGTACCGACGTGGCGGCCACGTCGGACGGCCGCACGACTAGGTCAGAGTGCGGCGGCGCGGCGCCGGAATGCTCGCCGGCGGCGGCCGCGGTGGTCGGAACGGGGAGCGGAGGATGGCTGCGGGCTCTATGCGCGACGGCGGACCTGATGCTGCTTGGTGTCGTCGTTGACAAGTGCTAGGGCGGCGTTGCGAGCTCGCCGGAGTGCAGCGGCGCTCGGGCGCGCGCGGGGGAAATGTCATGTGTATGGGTGAGGGTCGATTCGAGCGCATGCGAGGGTGTCTCCTCTGTAGACCGTCTTTACAGGGATGAAGTGTGCGACCTTAGTCAGGCGGACCACTATAACCCATATTGAATCATTTCCTTTTTGAGTACGGGGTAATCCCACGATGAAGTCCATACTGATCTCATCCCATTTCCATACTGGAATATGTAGCGGTTGCAACAACCATGCAGGTTTCTTGTGTTCTGCTTTGACTCTGCTGCAGATATCGCATCGGGCAACAAATTCTGCTATATATCTTTTCATTCCGGACCACCAGTACTTTTGTTTCAAATCCAGGTACATCTTGGTGCATCCTGGGTGAATGGAATATGCAGAGTTATGAGCTTCATCCATAATGAGCTGTTGGTATCCACCAGTCTTTGGCACGCAAATTCGATCTTTGTACCACAATGTGCCCTGATTATCAACTCGAAATCCAGGTGCCTTATCCAATCCAGTCATATTCTTAAGTTCATTTATTTCTTCATCTGTCTCTTGAGCTGTTCTTATTTGCCTTTCCAGGGTTGGCTCTACACGTAAGGTATTTAGACTGCCTAGCTTAGCAAAATGAAGATTTAATTGCTTTAATTCTGCCTCAAGCTCAGGGCGTCATCTTTGCATCTTAATCCCATTGTTTTGAGACTTGCAACTTAACGCATCTGCCACTACATTTGCCTTTCCAGGATGATAGTGGATTTCCAAGTTATAATCCTTGATTAGCTCCAACCATCTTCTTTGCCTGAGATTCAAATCAGGCTGAGTGAAGATATACTTCAAGTTCTTATGATCCGTGTAGATTTCACACTTATTTCCTATCAGATAGTGTCTCCAAATCTTGAGTGCATGTACAACTGCTGCCAGTTCTAGATCATGGGTTGGGTAGTTTTGCTCATGCGTCTTTAATTGTCTCGATGCATAAGCCACTACTCTGTCATCTTGCATGAGAACACATCCCAATCCTTGTCGAGACGCATCGTAGTATACAACGAAATCTCGATGTATGTCTGGCAAGGTCAACACTGGGGTTGTGGTCAACCTTTTCTTTAGTTCCTGGAAACTCCTTTCACAAGCTTCTGTCCATTTGAACTCTTTTCCTTTTTGCGTTAGTGCTGTCATTGGCCTTGCTATTTTACAAAATCCTTCGATGAATCTTCGGTAGTAACCAGCTAGACCAAGAAAACTCCTGATTTCTGTCACTGTGGTGGGTTGTTTCCAATTGAGGACTGCCTCAACTTTGGCTGGGTCCACAGATACTCCTTCCTCTGTCAAAATGTGACCAAGAAAAGCCACTTTGTTTAGCCAAAATTCACATTTGCTGAATTTCGCATACAGCTCATGGGCTCTCAATTTTTCCAATACAATTCTTAAATGTTGCTCGTGCTCTTTGGCACTCTTAGAGTAGATAAGTATGTCGTCAATAAAGACAACAACAAATCTATCTAACTCCTCCATAAATACTTTGTTCATCAGGTTCATGAAGTATGCAGGTGCATTTGTAAGTCCAAATGGCATCACGGTGAACTCATATTGTCCATATCTGGTAACAAAAGCTGTCTTAAGAATATCTCCTTCTCTAATTTTCAACTGATAGTACCCAGATCTTAAATCAATTTTGGAGAAATACTTAGCTCCTTTCAACTGATCAAATAAATCATCGATCCTGGGCAATAGATACTTATTCTTAATGGTGACTTCATTAAGAGATCGGTAGTCTATGCACAATCTAGGACTGCCGTCTTTCTTTTTGACAAAGAGAACTGGTGATCCCCACGGTGACGAACTTGGCCTAATAAAGCCTTTCTTCTGTAACTCTGCTATTTGTGCCTTCAACTCTGCTAGCTCATTAGCTGCCATTCGATACGGTCTCTTTGCTATTGGAGAGGTTCCGGGGATAAGGTCGATGATGAACTCTATATCTCTGTCTGGTGGCATGCCTGGTAGCTCATCTGGAAATACATCTGGGTATTCACAAACCACTGGCACTTCTTCCAATGACATTGCTTCTATATTGTGAACCATTGGTGTAACTTTTGACCTTTTTGGTTCACATACCACTTTAATTCCTTTGTGGTTTACCAAGGTAACTTTCCGGGTGTCACAGGCTATATTGCCTTGGTGCTTACTTAACCAGGCCATTCCGAGGATGACATCTATCCCCTGAGATTCTAGGACTACTAAGTTCGCTAGGAACTCTACCCCACTTAAAAGGATCTTAACCCGTGGGCATCCCAAATAACTTTTGGTCTCGGCCCCGGGAGTTCGGATTATTAGGGGTTGTTTTAGCATAACAGTTGGCAAACCATTTGTAGCAACAAACTTCGATGAAACAAACGAATGCGAAGCTCCAGAATCAAACAGAACGGTTGCAAGAGTTGAGTTGACGAGGTACTCACCAAGAACAATGTCTGGAGTGTCCTCAACTTCATCTGTATTAATGTGGTTGACTTTACCTCGACCAAAGGTTTGATTGTTCCTTCGCTGCTGTCCCGAGAGTTGTTGTCCGCCACGTCCATTACCAGAGGCTGCAGTTCTGGCACTATTGGATTGATGCTGCTGAGTTGGAGCATTATTTTGGTTCAGATAGGGACATCTAGCAATCATATGGCCTGGCTCGTGGCAGTGAAAGCAAGTCCTCTTGTCATTGTTATTGGGCCGGGCAACACTAGAATTACTCTTCTGCTGACTGCCTAAGCTCTGATTGCGGTAAGAAGGTGCAGAATTTTGCTGGTTGGACGCTGAGGTCCTTTACTGCATGGTTGGCTGATATTTAGGTTTATGAGGGAAGTTGCCTCTTGGCCTCTGATTTCTCTCTTGTTGCCTGAATTTCTGCGCATTAAACTTGCGCTTCCTGTCATTCTCGATGTGAGAACGAGCATCTTCCAGAAGTATGGCACGGTTCATGAGGGTGTTAAAATCTGGGTAAATGTGCGTGATCAACTGCATCTTCAGACTAGGGTTAAGTCCTTTCCTGAAGCGATCCTGCTTCTTCTTGTCAGTGTTGACATCCTCTGGTGCATATCGTGCCAACTTCATGAACTTCCGAATATATTGATTCATTGTCATAGCTCATTGCTTCAAAGAGCGGAACTCGTCAGCCTTCATTTCTATAATACCCTTGGGTATATGGTACCTTCTGAATTCCTCTTGGAACTCATCCCAAGTGATAGCTTTGCATCTTCAGCCGCTTCACGATAATTATCCCACCATTCACCTGCTGCTCCAAGGAGCTGGTGAGATGCTAGAAGAACTCTTTCCCTATCATTGGCATTGATGACTTCTAACTTTTTGGTGATACTTCTCAACCAATCATCTGCTGCTAAAGTATCTTCCTCAGCACTTTCAAAAGTTGGTGGCCTGAGTCTCATAAATTCTGACATCTTGGTCTGGGGACCTGGAGCACGGTCTAACAGTCCTTGAGCAATCACTTCCATCAGACGGGTCTGATTATCCATTACTTCCACTAGATTGGTGACAGGTGGTCCTGGTATTCTACCACCTCGTCCACCACCTCTTCCACCTCCACCACGGTTTTGGTTTCCTCCACCTCTGTTCTGATTATTATTTCCAACCTCATCATGTCCTTCCTGGTTCTGACTCACTTCGTCTTCTTGGTGGTCTTGGTTATTGTTATTTCCAACTCTACCTCCACCTCTACCTCTACCTCCACCTCTGCCACGCGGGGCAGTGTTCCTGCCTCTTCCACGCCTATTTCCATGATCCTGGGCGTTGTCCTCATCATCGTGCTCTTCACGCTCACGGCGTTGCTGGAGTCTGACAGATCTTTTGGGAGGCATCTGTTTGACGGATTTAGCAGAAAGGTGAGATAGGACACTCAAGGGATCTACGAACTACGAGGCATAACAAAACAAGATCAATGGAAAAGGAATTCCAGAAATCTTGCACACACGCAAACAGAAAGATCCAACATCATTACAACATCACAGCAACTTATTCATAATAACAAGGTTCGATCATACATACCCAAGTCCATTTATTTATATACAATGACTCGACGATCTACGACTCGACACAAGACTCAACCACAGGGCGACTCTACTTACGACTACCAGACCATACTACTGACACACCTAACAACTACTAGACTCCACTACCCAAGGCAACAACTGCCTCTACTACTAGCAGAAGCTACTCCTCGACGCCAACTCCTGCTGCACAGACCTCGAAGCCACGGTCCCGAAGCCACTCGGCATAGAGGTCGAACGGGTCTGTAGTCAGCTCGTCGTTGCTAAGCAGGCGGTAGTACTCCTCGTCGTAGGGCGTCGGTGTCGGAAGTCCGGGCAGCTCCTGCTCTGCTGGGGCGACGAACTGCGCTGGCTGCTCCTGCTCTGCTGGGGCGATGAACTGCACAGACAGCTGCTGCTCTGCTGGTATGTCTATCTGTGCGGGCTGCTCCTCGCCCATAACCTCGTCGTCGTCTCCAGGAAGGTCCACGAAGTTCTCCGCCACTGACTCCTCATTGGGGGCAACTCCGTACCAGTCCTCCTCGGTGGACTCCTCTCTCATAAGTGCGGCCTCTAACTTGGCGGCCCACTCCATATGGTCCTCAGTGTCCTCTGAGTCAGTGTGCCCCTGGCTGTCAGATCCTAACCCTGAGTCGTCTCCAGACGGGTCCGAACTTCCAGAAGACCAGGAGTCTCCAGTCGGCTCGGTGTCAGGGTCTGAGTCAGTCGGGCAAGCGTAGTTAAGGTGACGTGCTGGTCCTCCGACTCTCGGAGTCATCCTGCGGCGGGGTCCTGCTCCAACCTCGTGGAGTCTCACGTAGCAGCGGTCCACCTCTCTGATCAGGTACAGAGCGTCCTCCTCCCAAAGTCCCCTCACGAACTCAAGGGTGGAGGTCAGCCGTGCAACCTCGGCCTGGGACGCAGTGAGCTGTGCCTGAACCTCTGCTAGCTGAGCCTGAGTCTCTCGAAGCCTGCGGACGTCCTCGTCCCACCACTGGGCGGTGTCCTCGAGAACGCGGGCAGTCTGAGCACGGCCCTCCTCCAGCTGGGCTAACTCCGCACGAAGGGCCTCCATCTGCTCAACAAAAATTTGAGAATAGGTAAGTACTGGAAGAAAATAGTTTTATAAATAGAAATAAGGTAAGTAGAATTTTTGTAAAATAATTTCTAAAAAATATCACACTCTCTACTACTCGATCCAACTTAGGGTCCATCCTACGGGCAAGCATGTCTCTGATACCACTCTGTCGTACCCCATTTCTGGAGTACTAGTGCTTACCGTATCAGTCCCTGGATCAGACGCTGATACGACACTTTTCGCAGAATGGCATCTCAGAGTCATACATTTGATAATATTACCAAGTCTCATTACAAGCCTTTATATTACAAAAGGTCTTTTTACAATGGCCAAAGGCCTTATTACAACACGACACAAACACCACAGTTGAGCGTCACTGAGGACAGTGACACAACGCTAGATCTACTGCAACGGAAGACTGAAGTGGGGTCCACTCTACAGGTAGACTTGCGCGCGGACGGAACCCTACTCATCATCACCATCACCTTTGGAAGTCATACTCTGGTTCTTCTTCTGAATAATTGAAGCAAAAGTGAGTACATAAGGTACTCAACAAGTCCTAACACAAGGGTTAAAAGTATGCAAAGGGGGGAAAATCAAGGATAAAGGCTGGGGTGTAATCATATCGGCCGAAAAGCCAATTTTTATGCAAGGGTTATTTTGGAAAGCAAATCGGATTTTGCAAAACTAAGTCAAGTAAGATTTTGATCTTAGTGGGGTTGGTTGGCCCTGGGGGAGATGCATTCATCCCGCCAGTTCCCAAGTTTTATCGCTGGCCGACAACCAGCACACGGCTCCAAACCGGTGTATTCCAAAACCACACGCGCCAAGGATCACTCACGCGGAAGAAAAATCTAATCATAGTGTGACCAATGCTTTCGCGTTGTCCAATACCGTAGAACACGGCTATCCGGATAGATTCATAACCTCGGCCGAGGGTGCATAACTTTCCCCACAAGGTGGTCTAGTCCTCCCTATCGTTATAGTTTGGACTGTCCCACTAAAGGTTCCGTACCTACTTGGTACCACCACGGCATCCCCCACAGACATCACCAGGGGCTTCACAATCAATAATATGGCCAGATTCACAAATGCTGGATCTCGAACACCCACCAACGAACGAGTCTTCTCCAGGGATTCCGTTGCAATCTCCTGCCTCCGGCGGGTACCGGGTGAGTACTAGTAGGGTGTGGTTCCAATCCCATGCCCATTCATGGCTTGTGGCTGCGCGTAAGGTGCTAGGCAAAGGCGGCACAAGAACCGGTCCTTATACGACCGAACCAAGCATCTTCAATAGCCAGTCCTCACGAGGAAAGGCGTCCCAGAGATAGCCTCCCCACTGAGGACTACCTCGCCTGATCCCGCCAAAACATTCCCCACTAGGGTTGCACTTATCATTAAACCACCCACTTTCATTTTTACACACACCACCAAGAACGCACACATTTTAACACAAAAACATGTGTAGCAAGATTAATTATATACACAGTGTAGTAAAGTCCTAAGCAGCATTTTCATCCAACGTATCATTAAGAATTAATGATGTTGGGACCTAGGGTTAACAATGGAAACAGGGTATAATCAATATCAAGGATAGGCATCATCAAGTATTAGGACATTCTAAGCATATAAATCATCTTTAAATAATCATGCATGATTTGTTTGCAAACAAGCTCTAATTAGGATATTTTATAAACATAGGCGCGATATGGTCAAGGGAGGTTAGGACTTGCCTTCAAAGCCTTCTTCCTCCAGTTCTTCCTCGTAGTCGGGGTCCTCGTGCTCTTCCTCGAACGCTTGGTTATCTAACGATTAAAAGTAAATAAGGGCGAATAAATCTACCGCTCAACAAATAACAATCATTAAATAAAATAAAATCCAAATAAACATCAAGTAGAGATGGCTTTGGCGTAAATGAAGAGACAAGGGCATTAGAAGAATTTAGGCGCAAGAATTTCTGGATTTGGAGTTAAGATGAAGTAGTTATGAATTTTTGAATGTAAAAGAAAGGAAATTTTTTTTTTGAAGCGAAACAGGAGGGGATTCCCCTACTGTGTTTTTATTAATTAGTTGTCAGTTTTTATGTACATGGTCAGCGAAAGAAAGAAAAGTTACAAGGATGCTAGCCAGGCCGTCATGGCATCGTGACGTCGTTGACTAGCTCTATAGTACATGAGAGTGAAGATCTCTTTGAAGTCCTTCTTCCATTTTGGAAAGCTAATGGCTGCCCCATTGAAAATAATATCGTTTCTCTGTGTCCAGATCGCCCAAGATGCTATCATTACCACTTCCATGAAGCAATCATATGCAAAGTGTTGCTTCTGCTCCTGTACCATTTCCACCAATGGCAGCGCAAGATCCCAAATGATTTGTATTGAGGCCCAACAAAGCTGAGAGAAGGAGCAGCCAAAGAAAAGATGGTGGACAGTTTCCTCAATGCCATTGCCACATAAGACACAATTAACCGAGGGGACTGCAAACCTCTTGCGCCGCAGCAAATTTCTTGTGTTGAGTCGATCATTCAGCAAGAGCCAAAAGAAGACTTTATGTTTTCCTTGGCAACATGACTTCCATAACCACTGAAAGGGCGCTGCTGCAGCCATATAACCAATGATTTGAAGGTATGCATTCTTGGATGAGTAGGTACCTGATCCCCAAATATAAACCCACTTATCATCTTCATTAGCATCACGGTTCCATTCGCCCAGAGTTTCCACTAACTCAGCCAATTGATGAGAGGCAATGGGTGATAGTGGCAGATGAAAGAGCCGCTCATAATCTGGTAGTAGGCCCAAAAACTTGTTTACACTAATATTAGGCTCTCTAGCAAACGAGTGGAGCTCAGGATATAAAAGTTTCAAAGTGCCAAAGTCCCATACGTCATTCCAAAGCATCGTTGTATCCCCCTTTCCAACTATCACCTTTGCTATACCCCTGTATGTGTCAAATAATCTGCAAAGAGCTCGCCACCAGAAAGAGCCTCTAGGGCCACGCGCTTGAGGGGCGATTGGGGCAGAGTAGAAGGCTCTCCATGTCAAATTGACCCATGGAACATCCACCTTATTCAGGAATTTGTGAATGTGCTTCAAGAGCAGAGCTTTATTTTGTGCAGCTATATTAACAATTCCAAGACCACCCTGCTCCTTTGGCCTGATGCATTTTTTCCATCCCGCCAAACAATTGCCCTTCTTATGAAATTCAGAACCTCTCCATAAACAACGACGCCTATATTTGTCAATCTCCTCCACCACTTCACCTGGGAATTTAATAATACACATGGCATACGTAGGCAACGCCGTGAGAACTGAGTTGTTGAGTGTAAGACGATCAGCATAATTAGTGAAAGGGGAGATGCCCATGAGCCTTTTCTCAATTCTACTGATGATTGGTAAAAAGTCAGTCACTACAGGCTTGGTGGTTCCAAGGGGAAGCCCAAGATAGGTGAATGGCATTGCAGCCACTTGACACCCCAGAGTTGCAGCCAGGTGTGAAGCCTTCTCATCAGATAGATTTATCGGCACCAAAAACGATTTGCCAAAGTTCACCTGTAAACCAGTAGACGATGCAAAAGTTTCAAGTAGACACTTGAGAAAGAAAAGTTGTCTTCCATCTGCTGGCATGATTATCAATGTGTCATCAGCATATTGGACGATGGGATAGTCCTGTCCGTATGAATTGTCCAACGGTAGAGATATAAGGCCCTTTGCATAAGCATCATTAACTAAAGATTGTAATAAGTCTGCCGCCAACACAAATAGAAGTGGTGACAATGGGTCACCCTGCCGTACTCCTCGTCTGCAATGTATGGTTTTACCTGGCACTCCATTTAGGAGAACCTGTGAAGTACCCGAAGAGAGGATGGCTGAAACCCATGAAAGCCATTTCGCCGAGAATCCTTTATGTTGCAGCATGCTAAGAATCACGTGATGTTCCACCTTGTCAAAAGCCTTCTCGAAATCAAGCTTCAAAATGACAATTTCCTTCCTCGAAGTATGACACAAATATAGATATTGGAATGCCCAAGAAAGACAGTCTTGTATGGTCCGGGTCTTAATAAACCCATACTGATTCTGATGAATGAGAGAGCATACAACAGATTGCAGCTGATTAGCCATAGCCTTAGTGATGAGCTTGATAGGACACCCAAGGAGTGAAATTGGTCTGTAGTCATTCACAGTCTCCGGAGATGAAACTTTGGGCACCAAGGTAATATAGGATGAGTTGATACTGCGCACATCAAGATCACCATGGTCGAAAGCTTCAAAGAGATTATAGAAGTCCTGCTTTATTATATTCCAACATTTCTTAATGAAGTGGCCATTAAAACCGTCGGGACCAGGGGCCTTATCTCCAGGCATTTCTTTTACAAGTCTGTCAATGGCTTCCCTAGTGAAAGGGGCATCCATGTCAGGAAGTTGAACCGGGTGAATGAGAGTTGCTAGATCAAAAGCCATGTCCAAGCATTCAGTCTGACCCAGCCTGTCTTTATATGCACCCCATAAAACAGCAGCTTTGTGATCATGTTCAATAGCAACAGAGCCATCATTCAACCTGAGTTGTGATATGTAGTTTCGTCGATATTTCTGTGTGGCTACAGCCATAAAAAGCTTAGTGTTTTCTCCTCCAAACCGAACCCACCTGATGGTGGCCCGTTGCTTCCAGTAAATTCGTTTAGCTTCCAACAAATCTAGCAGGTGCTGCTTTAAATTCTTTCTCAGATTTCTTTCAATGACAGAGAGAGGGCGTTGCTCTTCCAACCCATCCAACATAGCTAGGACCCAGCTACTATTATTTATCAACTTGTTTAGCTTTGATAGCTCTCGGCTCCAAGATTTTAGCCCTCGTCTAAGTGTCTTGAATTTGGCCGAAATAAGACAAGCCATGTTTTCCTTGAAACAAGGAAGTGACCAGTACTGCTCAACTGTTGGAAGAAAATCAGTGAAGGTGGTCCAGTAATTCTCAAAGCGAAACAAAACTGCCTTTGGGATATTTGTCTCCATCTGAACAACACACGGCACATGATCTGAAGTTAATCTTGAGAGAGCATAAGCCAAAGTATTAGGGAAAGTGATAGTCCAGTTAGAGCTAGAGAAAATCCAATCTAGCTTCTCGAGAAGTGCATCACTCTGCATATTACTCCACGTAAAAGACCGACCCTTGAGAGGAATTTCCACTAAGTCCAAGTGATTGATGACATCATTGAAAAGCAACATATTTTGTGAATTGCCTCCCGGCCTATTCCTGTTATCTGGCCCTCTCATGAGATTAAAGTCACCCATGACTTGATTAGGATTTGATTAACTTAATTAAGTATAATCAACATCCTAATTTTCCAGAGGTGTACAAAGGTTGCAAAGTGGTTAGAAAAGAATATAGGATTTTTGGGAATTTATTGGGATTTTTCTGCTATTGGAAAAGTGCTCGAATTTGATTTCTGTGTGCAATCTCGGGTGTACTTAGCAATTTGCTCTGCGTGTGACAGGCTGACGTGTGGGCCAGCGGGGTCAGGGGTGCTGTGCGAGACTGTTTTGTGGACTCGGTCCACCAGGGCTGTGGACCGAGGCGCGGGCACGTGCGGTCTACAGTGCACCGAGCGCACCACGTGGCGGTGCGACTCGGGTCGTCGCGGGCCCGGGGTACCGACGTGGCGGCCACGTCGGACGGCCGCACGACTAGGTCAGAGCGCGGCGGCGCGGCGCCGGAATGCTCGCCGGCGGCGGCTGCGGTGGTCGGAACGGGGAGCGGAGGATGGCTGCGGCCTCTACGCGTGACGGCGGACCTGATGCTGCTTGGTGTCGTCGTGGACAAGTGCTAGGGCGGCGTTGCGAGCTCGCCGGAGTGCAGCGGTGCTCGGGCACGCGCGGGGGAAATGGCGTGCGCGTGGGTGAGGGTCGATTCGAGAGCATGCGAGGGTGTACGAGAGTGCGCAGAAGCTGCGCGTGGGCTCGGCTTGGCCGGGGAACGCCCCACGGCGGCCGGAGAGGGAGAAGGGGGCGGCGGAGCGACGGCGCTCGGCGCGGGCTAGCCTCGGGTGCGCGAGGAGGAAGGAGAGAGGGCGCAGAGGGAGAAGAAGGGAGCGGAGGTGCTCACCTCGGGCTCAGTGGGAGTGGGGAGCGACGGAGGGGCGTAGCGGGAGCTCACCGGAGCGTGGCCGGATTTGGGGAAGATGGGGATTCGAGTTCGGGTGCGCGTGGGGGAGTGAGCGGGGAAGTGGAGCGACGGAGAAGAGAGAAATGAGGGCTCCGGCGAGATATTTTCTCGCCGGATTGACGTCGATGCGACGGGGAATGGCGGGCTGGCTCGATGACGCGGGCACGGGAATGGCTCCAGTGCTCTGGATGCGGTGGAATGGCGCTGTGGCTGACGGGGGAGGGCAGCAGGGCATGGGCTTCGTCGGAGTTCTCGCCGGAATTAGGTTTTCGACGCGACGGCGACGCTGTGCGACGGGATGGAACGGGGAAGGGGCGGTGTGGCTTGCGTGAGATGCGAGGACAGTTCCTGTGGCGCCGAATCGACGGGTCGACGACCTCCGGCAGCTCGGTATGGGCAGCGCCCGAAATCACGGGCCCCACTTGTCGGCGACACGGGAGAGAGAGAAGCGGGCCGCGTCGTGCTGGGCCGGGAGGGAAAGGAGTTGGGCCGGAGACGGGCTGACGCGGGAGAGAGAGGAAAAAGAGGGAAAAAGAAAAAGAGGAACGGGCCGGCTGAGATTTGGCCCGAGATGGTTTTGGAGATAGAAAAAGATTCAAACATTTCTTGAATTTGAATTTGAAGGCAATTCAAATTCGGACAAAGACAAAAACCAAATAAACACTTAAAATAAAAACAATAAACTCCAAAAATGCATATGATGAGCTTTGTGCATGATTTAAAATTCAAAAATTTTGATTTGAGCTCTAACTTAATCTAGAAAATTGTTTTTAGTTGGAAAATTTTTAAAAGGGTCAAATTTTAAGGGTTTTTAAATGAGCACAAAATTGAGGGCGCTACAAAAATATACTAGTATTTTCTTAGAGGGGCCGTGCCGTGCCGCCACACTGGGCTATGACTAAGCACGACCCGCTGTTTCATGCTATGCCAGCCCGACACGAATTTTTATGGGCCGTGCCGTGCTTGGGCCCGGCGAAAAATGCTTGTGCCCGTTCATGTGGCCCGTTCATGTCCATATCGACCAAAGAACATCAGAGCTTAACATATTCATGACCATAAACTTTTTATTGCACAACCATCTAGTTGCTACATTCTCATAATCACAGCCTCCAGCTATGTCCAGAAGATGAGAAAGATCATTCCAAACTCTTCTAGCAACAACACAGTCGAAAAACATGACAGTTTATTTTTCCTGACAGAACAAGCAGGAGAGATCATCTAGCTTTTTTTTCCCCTCCTATTCACATTGTCTCTAGTAAGCACTTTGTTTTTGGACAGAAGCCAAAGAAAACAATGTACTCTCGGTGGGATATGTAACTTCCAAACTGAATGAGTGAAGACAGGTTGAACTCCTCTAAAATTAATGATTTTAGAAAGGGATTGCGACGAATAGATGCCAGAAGATGAGAATTGCAAAATCAGGGCATCTTCATCTTCATTTAGCTGGACTGTGCTTGCCAGCTGCACTACTTCTAGCCAGAGGTTATACAGCCTACTGTCTACACACCTTCTAAAAGAGCATTTTAGTTCATGACTATCCCATAACTCTGCTATAGTTTTTGACTTTTCATTTATAAGACAACAAAGGTCCCAAATCTGGATGGCTAAACTACAAGACCCTAACCACACATCTTCCCAGAATTTCACTTTCCTCCCATTCCCTACATGACATCTGTACCCCATTTTGGCAACATTGGCAGCCCAGACTACACCTTTCCAGAAACTAGACCCATTAGCACTATAACAAGACAAGATATTCGGTTTTGAAGTCTCATACTTATAATCTATCACCTCCTTCCACAGATTCCATCATCACTATTATACCTCTTGATCCAAGACCCTAGCAAACAAATGTTCAGCTGTCTCAGATCAGGAATTCCTAGTCCCCCAAATTCTCTCTTCATGCTACAGGTAGGCCAGTTAACTAGATGAAATTTCCTACTATTCTCATCATCATTCTAGAGGCAGTGTGCCATCTGGGATTGTAACAGCTTAATGGCCCATTTCAGAAATTTTATAAACGAAAGGAGATAAACTGGTATACTAGCTAATTATAAACAGGTCATAATGAGAATCAAACGACCTTTGTATGATAACATTTTCCCCCACCGCCCTGCAACCCTCTTGATCATCTTATAGACAAGAGGTTGCACATCCTCTTTCCTAAGGTTTTCATAGTGAAGGGACACACCTAGATACTTAATAGGAAAATTGCCTACTGGACACCCAAATACCTGAGCTATTTATTAGATTTGATCTTCCTCTAAGTTCAAAGGGATAATCTCACTTTCATGGAAATTAATTCGACATAAGCTAACACACACTTCATTTTTCTCAGGAAAGCACGTTCTATTCTAGAGAAGAGAATGGTATCATCAGCATATTGAAGGGATTTGTATCCCTTCAGGTCTAAACATTTAATTAAATTACCCCTATTTGCTTTGCTAAGCATTCTAGTCAACACATCACCTACAAGATTAAACAAAATAGGAGTCAGAGGATCCCCGTGCCTCAACCCTTTGCCAGTCCTAAAAGAGTGATTGTCCTGTCCATTGAAACCAAACATGCCCACTTGTCTCATCTCCATTCTTCAACTCAGCTACATTGAAAATGGAATCAAAGCCCATTTGGCCCAGGAGCATATGACAACTTGCCTGTTGCTTGCCTTACCTGCGCATCAACTCGATTCCTCAGCACGCCGTCGCAGCGAGTGGCGACAAAGGCACATGATGGCGGCGAGGAGCAGGTATAGGCGTGGGAGCGAGAACGCACGGCACGGTGGCGTGACGGGGCTTCTCTATGGCGTGTTCTGTGCCAGCGGGGGGTCTCGAGGGCGCATGGACATCAGGGGTCTCGAGGGCGCAGGGCGTTGCATTGCAATCTTACGGCAAGCCGTGTAAGGTACGTCCGAAATGTATGGTTAATGCATTTTTTACATCAATTTTGGTTTGCATTTTCTCACAACCGAATTTGGTTTCACCGAATTAACCCAACCAAATTATCGGTGTTAAACAAAGTCCCAGACCTAGTTCGACCTATAGAATACTGCATATATAAAACTCAGATTGAATTTAGGTTGAATTCAACTTAATTTGACTTGAATTCGACATAAGCTAAGCAGGCAGAGCTCTGAAATCTAAGGGTGATGATCTTGATTAATATTATTAACTAGTATTTAGAGATACTGGTTTCTAGTACTTAAAAAGTCTCTACGAGGTCGTCGGATTGGTTTTCGTTGTTTGGCCTGCCAAGATTTATGCCATTTGATTTTAACTCGAATTTGAATTGAGTTCGATTGAAATTCAACTGTCCGAGTTATTTATATTCCTCTTTGTTGAATCAGTTTTATTAGCAAACCACATCGTGGTGGTTCAGTACGTGGCAAGTGCTAGCTTATCCTTCCCAGCAAACAGACCTGGGTTCCAATCCCATGCCCAACAGATGCAATTTTTTTCTTCGCGGTGGTTAGCATGGTGATGGGCTGGCAGGTGCCAAGCTGGGCCGCACGGGGGGATGAGATGATTTTATGGTGGGCTGAAATGGGAAGATTTTTACACTACAAGAAATCTAGGCTTCTATGACAATTCATTTTTGTCACAAAACATGCAAAATTCGTCACGAAACAATTCATGTGACGCATCCGTGACGAATTTTCGTTTGTCACCTATCACGCGTCTCTATTCAGGCTTTGTGACGAATTCCATTTTTTCGTCATATTTTTTTGTGACGAATCTTGCTTCGTCATTACTTTATGACGAATGTTTTCGTCACTAAATTGTTCAAAATATGTCACAATTCACTTGCAGGCTGTAGCCATGTTGGGCCTGGCCTGCTATGAATTTTCGTTATTGGGCTGGTACTGGGCACCCATTTCAGTCTTGATAGTAGGCTCGAACCATTTAACTGCAATGGCC
The DNA here is from genome assembly GCA_007726485.1 of Eragrostis curvula. Classification (NCBI taxonomy): domain Eukaryota; kingdom Viridiplantae; phylum Streptophyta; class Magnoliopsida; order Poales; family Poaceae; genus Eragrostis; species Eragrostis curvula. The sequence goes on along the minus strand of CM017440.1, from coordinate 35,869,302 downwards.
CAGCCCATTTCTGGCTTGGAGTTTCGATACATCTGATCCATTTAGTCACAAAATTCAGCCCAGATCATTTAGATTCAGTCCAACAATAGAAAAAATATAGTAAAACAAGCCCATTCAGCCTGTGTCAACACATTACATACAACCAAATGAGAAGAGGTCCAGTACATCACATACAGGTCAGATGACAACATGTCCAAAACAAGGCATACAACCCCCAATAGCAAGTCCAAAGCACCATGCCAATAGACAACACCCTACAGTTAAAAGACCTACACAGCAGTACGTACAAAACAAGTCTGACCCTAACTAGTTCATCAACCACTACCATATCACCATGAACCAGCAAAAGCATTCTATCAAGACGATAACACCCATTTCATCTTGAACCAGCAAGGTAGGTAAAGGTATGGAACTAAACCTTGAGGAGCATGAGCAGCTTACGAAGAATAATATCGTTCTCTACTGCTTGCTGCTTCAAAGTTTCAATCTGATCATGTTTCTTCAAGTCATCCATATCTCAAGCTGCTGAGCATCAAGTTGCAATTGCTTTCTTGACAGGTTTAGTCAAAACTGTTTTGCTGCTGCAATGACATTCCTTGAATAGATCAATTGGAATGGCCGGCACATCTTTATATTTATCTTTGCTTCTGAAAGTGCATGCAAAAAATATATAAATTTAGCTTCAAAACTAGAAAATAGACCTAAGATAAGACAAATGAACATGCTATGTTTCACACACCATAACTTGGCAATGCACAACGAAGCAATGAGATCCGATCCTGTCTTCTGCTGGATCACAACTTTCTCCCGGTTACCTTTGTTTTTCACACACTTATCCTAAACAAAGGCACATTTATGTAAGATATGAAACATGAAAAGAAAACAGAAAACACATACATAGATAGCAGCACGTGTGAAGCGGAAGAAACAGAACTAAATTAAGTAATGTGATTAGTTTGAGTTAATCTGATCCAACAGACCGGGGGGAAAGAATATTTACCAGTTGAGTTTCTGGAACAGCAAAGAAATATGAATTTCTGACAAATTGTTCTTTATTTTTGCAAATAAACAGTAGCTTAATTAGCTTCTTAAATCTCTAGTTGTCCCTCCATCCTTTTTGCAATACTATATGCAGTAGGTGACGTTAGCATGAATACAAACGTTGACTGTACTACCAGTTGGTGTAACTTGTCACCCTTCAGTATTTGTAGCACTAAAATGCAACATATAATTCTGGAATAAATACTAATAAACCTTGGAAATGGTAGCTATTGTATCATTCATCTCAAGATATCTTAGAAATAAGCATGCCATCCTAATAAAATTTTGGATTATAATGGTTTAGGTAGGAGATAGTACTACTGTTGGATATAGCAGAACGTTGTTTCAATACAGTTGTCTCACATGTGGATTGCTTTGGCAAATATTTAGTAAATGAAACTAAAATTAGCTGGCACTTATTCATACACATTAATTGATAAACCCAAGCTAAGTAATTCGTGAGCTCTTGCTAGGTGTTCTTCAGGAATGCTAGTACTGTGTTAAAGTAGATAGGACTCTACGAGCTAAAGCAACAAGCCAGGTACACCACAAAATAAATGTACAACAAGCAGAATCTCTAGAGCCCTAACACATCAATTTATCAAATAAATAAACATAGCGCAGACAATCAGTGCTGCCTCAGTTGCATTCATCTCTAGTTCTGATGTATGCATGTCAGCATGTGAACGTGCAGCTTCAAGCAAAGCAACTATCAGTGCTGTCATGCTTCCACTGTTGCATCAAGAAAACAGTCATGACAACCATAAAAAAATCATGCTTCTAGTTTTAATCTGATTTACACCAACACTAATCCTGGGCAAATTAGAACCCAAATTGCTAACTTAAACCTATAACTCATGTAGGGCACGAGATGAGTATTTTTCTAGAACGCGCATTGCACGTATTTCATTAAGAAGAAGAGAGTTTTACAACATCACCACGACCGACACGCCAACTTGGTACAGACACCAAGTGGCGGAACACACAAAGACCTAAGGTGACTACTCGCGACACGAAACACGACCACCGACCAACAACACAAGTAAAATGAAACCACACGCAACACACAACGACGAGAGAAAAGAGCCACCACTATGACCTACTCCTCTAAACGTCCCACCATCGAAGACAAAGCCCTGTGAGGAACTCCTGACCGCAAGACAAGTGCTTCGACGACGTCTCGCTAACCTTCTCAAGTTCTGTTGCCTCTTTGTAGTTGCCACCTGCAAACCAAGCTTTGACGCCTTGAGCGGCGGTACTATCTTACCCGACCGTGTACGCCTTCCCGCGACCATTTGTCCACCATATGGGGCTGCGACCAACAATCTACCATGACATTCTCTGACTTTGATGTGGGCGATGGGTGCTGTGTGCCGAGAATTGGCCTTGACGCCAACTGCCGTGGGCAATGCTGGAACGGCAGCAGGGCGTAGATCCAGTGGCAAACTCTCAACTGCACTAGGCCTCGCATCGCGAGTGCAAGCAGCAGCTGGCTGTGGCGTGTGCTCAGGCCGCACGGCCATGGCCTCTGGACAGGGAAGTTGCACGACCGTGTCCACCGGAGGTGTTGCGACTTCGGACTCCAAGGAGGAAATCTTAGCCTGCAAGAATTCACAGAGCGACCTTTCAGCGACGGAAAGCGTCCGCTTTTCTGCGGCGAGGCCCAAGCGAGCGACCACATCCAGAGCAATCTCCAACTGCTCCTGGAGCGTAGGGGAACGCCGTGGTGGCGACAGCGACCCAACAACGGCGGCGACGGCGAAGGAAATGGAGGAGGCGTGAGGCGGCGGCGATTGGAGCTGCTTGAGGGAGGCGCCGCCACACCCAGCGCTCCGTCCAGGGCGACCAGTGGATTCCGCGACACGAGTGAAAGGCGACGACGACCTCGCCGTGTTGTCGACGGCGACCGGAACCGGGGAAGGGCGGGGAAACGGCGATTGGATCTGGGGGTCGGCGACGCCTTGCCCGAGGCCCCCTCCACGGCTCCCCTTGAATCCGGCAGCCGGAGCAATGGACGGCGGCGACCCAGCCGCGAGGGCGACCCAGCCCCCAACTCCAGCCATCAGCAGACCGGAGTGGATGACGACGACCACCGGCGACCGAGGCGGGAGAATCTCGCTGCGAGAGAGGAACGGGGAGTGGCTGGAGGTGGAAGGGGAGGGGAACGGGAGAGGCTTGGAGGAGGAGAGAGGAGGGGAGAGCGGAGGGGCTGCCGGCGGCCGGCGGCGGCGGCGGCGGCGGGGAAACCCTAGGCGGGTCGCCCCCCGCGTCGCCCGCGTCGCCCCCTCTCTCTCATCACCTACCCCCCAAAAGAAGAATAGACTCACGAGATGAGTATCAAGTGGCAACACTACACTATATGAACATACCTGCTGGGGTCCGTTTGCTTGTTCCCAGCTTTCGGCCAGGAGCCATCTTTCTATCGATCTTTGTCGCCGGACGGTAGGAAAGTACCAGTTGGCGAGCGAGCGGACGGCACTGAGGTCGGTGAGGGCTCGTCCACGGCCGAGGTCGGTGAGGGCGTCGTGTACTCGTCCGTGGCCGAGGGTGCCCGATTAACGGCGGTGATAGACATAGTCGGGGAGCCCGTGACATTGAATCGGCGGCGGGGGTGGCCGTGAATGGTGCAGTGGAATCGGCGGCGGGAGATGTGTAAGCGAGGCACGGGGAGTAGGATACGGCGGAGGGCAAGGTCTGCGGCGGAGGATGAGGAAGGGTTGCGAATTGGTCTAGGATGGGGGAGGAACGAACGGATAAGATGCGGTCAGCAGGGGAGCTCATGAGAGTTTACCAAAATGTACTCGGTGCGCAAGCAACGTTTCTAGAACATTTCTGGACACAAATGTCATTTGACGTTAAAATTGGGAGGAGGCAGGCTGGGACGCGCCAGATTTTTCGTCCAAGTTTTGGCCTCGCGCCTCGGTGGGAGCCCGCCTCGGTGGGAGCCTGCAGCCAGGGTCTCAAATTTTTTTTTTCCTAAGAAAAAGTTAGTTTTATAATCTGTTCAAACACGTTACTGCAGCAAACATTTAGAAATTCAACTAAATTGTATACTAATTATACAAGGATAATTAAAAAGACTATCATACCTAGGATTGGTGGAGCGAGGCGCTGCAAGAAGAACCGTTATCCCGTTCATTTTATATTAGACGATTAATTTATGTCTTCCAGAAGCAGGAGCCCGATAGGCCAGTTGTTGGTACTTTGGTCTTCAGGCGGAAGGTCCTTGGTTCCAATTCCTTGGCGAGGAGTATTTTTTAGCTTTTCTAAATAGAACTGACAAGTGGGCTCCACTATAAGGGACAGTGTATGACACGTTTGGTTGTAGACGAATTATGACGTTTTATGGAAAAATTTTGTGACGGACACTGAATTTTCGTCACTAAATATTCTACCTCCTGAGAAGGGTCACAAAACATCAAGACTTTATGACGAATATGTCTTTCGTCACGAGAAAATCGTCATAGAATCTCAGATTTCTTGTAGTGTTAAGGATGTGTTGTCTTAGATTTTGAAGGATTAGGACCATTTAATTTTATAAAAGATTTACTATTTTATTTTTGAAACTTATTTTAGAGGGATGATTTTAGGATGGGCTGAAATGGGAAGATTTTTAGGGAGGTGTTGTCTTAGATTTTGATTAGATTTTGAAGGATTTAGCCCACTGAATGCTCAGTACAGGAGACAAATTACATTTTGAAAAGGAGGCGACAGACTGCTAATTAGCTTACATGAGGACTATAAATAAACGACACAAGGCACTTGTTACTTCTTCATCATCAGGTGGCAATCTATACCGCCATAGACGCACTTCCTCTCGGCTAGTTTGCCGCTTTTCATGTTCGTCAAAAGCTTCCCCAAGTCCATGACTCAAATTACCACCTCAAATAGAGTTGCACTGACTATAAAATTCGACCCCCCCCCCCCCCCCTCCTGACCACCCTATCCCCCTCTCCTCATGCCGGATCGAGCTTCAGGAGCTCATCCATGGCGAACGGCAACAGAGGAGGTCAAACATCCCCCGTTATATATGATCCTCGTTCTGTGTTGGGTCAATCCAACTGCGGGCCACACACATGAGTAACAACACCTTTTAGACCAGACAGCCCAGCAGCCCGCGTTCTTTGACTTCCCTTTTTGTTTTCGGAAATGAAATAGAACCAACACTGAAAAATTTATATCTTTCCCTTCTGAGCTCTGGATCCCACTCTTGTTCTAAAATAAATATAAAATCAAGCTCTATCCATTGCATCCATTTCTATAATTTATTGATTTTAGTTGGTAGTTATTTAAATTTATTTGTTTTGCCACCGTGGCACTGCGCATAGTTGATCCTAAAAATATGTTTCTTTTCTATATATATATATATTCTCAAAACTCATTAGAGTTGCAACAAATCTGCGGATTCTCCAAAAAAAAAAAATAGCATGATGGCGAGATGAGTGAACTAAATATGCTACAAGTCCGCAATTTGTGAGGAAAATATTGTTCCTATAGCAACGCACGGACAATTTGCTAGTAGAATACATATGTCTTTCGGAACCAGTACAAACATGGTGATTTTTTTTGTTGCAAACTACTACTTGGATTATTGTTCGACACTTGTCTAATAGTTTTACAATGTAGCAAGCCCACTAAGGCACTTTACCTACATCCAAGTCTGCTATAGTATCATACTCATTGTGATCCTGCTTTGTTTGCAATGGCACATTTATAGGTCACATTCCGCAATAGCCTTTAGCGGATGTGCCATAGAAACCACAATTCCGTATTTTTCTGTCATGTCAATACCATTTTCGGTAGCCTCTTCCGGAAGTACCCAATTGTATTGATGCAATAACGATGCCAAAACCAAATGGACTGCTCTTTGTGCCAGCGGTAACCCGGGACAAATACGGCGTCCACCGCCAAATGGAATTAGCATACAATTCTTTCCTGAAAAATCGCTTTCACTGTTGATGAATCTTTCAGGTTTAAATTTATCTGGGTCATTCCATATGTCAGTGTTTCGATGAACTGCCCAAATATTCATTATAATGGTGGTTCCTTCAGGAATTGTGTAGCCTTGAACTTGTACGGTGGCCTCTGCTCGGTAAAATGTCATTGCGATAGGAGGATGAAGTCGAAGTACTTCTTTTACCACAGCTTGAAGATAAGGAAGACGGCCGATATCAGACTCCTCAATTTGCATTTTCGTGCCAAGAACTTTCCTTAATTCCCGTTTTACCTTCTTCATCACTTCAGGGCTTTGTAAAAGTTCAGCCATTGCCCACTCAACGGTGCTTGAGCTTGTGCCTGCTCCAGCAAAAAACAAATCCTGTGTTGAAATTAATTAAAGGACATTAGTTCTGTGAACTTTTACAGGTACCGCTTACTGGTAACACGGTGAAGAGATTTAAAATTGCCAGGTATATTGCAATGAAAGTTAATTCTGCTCTGCTTTATCCAGTTTTGGATTCAATTTCTCTACAGAAGAAAAAAAAAGAGAAGCTTTTCTTTTGATATAGACACATATATAGATGTGTGGGTCTGGAAGACTGGAACAACGAATCAGTGCTGAAAGTGCAAATACTTACCATCAACATTCCTTTGATGGCACAGCGATCAATCATTGAGCCATCTTGCCGCCATTCACGTTCCTTGTCAAGCACCGCGTCTAGCATATCGTCCTTGTTTGGCTCCCCAGCTTCCCGGCCTCGCAGCCGCTGCTCAAATTGCTGGTCTATTATCTGGTACGCAGCTGCTACGACTCGCGCCATCTTGTGACGCACACCCTGGAGATCGGCAGCTGCAATCGCCGGGAAGAAGTCGGAAACATTTGGCGCCGTGGCCAACACCGAACTTTCTTTCGCGAGATCCTTTAACCCACGAACCGACGGCCCGTGGTCGAGGTCGACGGAGAAAACCATGCCTGAGAGTATGTTCATGAATGCCGTGAACGCCTGATCACCGACGTGGACGGGCTCGCCGAGCGCTGCCTGATCGGCAACGCAGCGCAGCAACTCTTGCACCTTCTGCTTCCGCAGCGGCCGCAGCGCGTTCAGCCGGCTCGGCGCGAACAGCTCCGTGGCGCAGAACTTCCGCAGGGCCCGCCACCTGGCGTTTGGCGGGCTGGAGATGTAGGAGTTGGCTCGGTGCCCGTTGCCGTGCCATGCGTCGATAGTGGGGCGGTCTGCCAGGACGGCCTTGTGCTTCTGGTATATCTCCTCCGCAGCTTCGCTTGAGGAGACAACGACGGCGTGGACGACGCCGAGGCGAATGGACATGAGCGAGCCGTAGCGCTCGGCGAGGCGAGCAAGGGAACGATGAGGTTTTTCCCCATCAATGTTCAGAAGGTTGCCGACGAGCGGTAGTGGCAAGGGGCCTGGAGGGAGACGGCGGCGAGCGTCGTTGATCAGCTGGATGGCATAGGTGGAGATCAGGATGAGACCAAAGGATACCACTAGTACTGCCAGTAGGAGGGGTGCCATTGCGCTCGATTCCCTCCAGCTCACCATGCTCAATCCTTCAATCTATCTATATATACACTACTTGGCCGTAGTGCCGGCTCTGGGCCTATGCAAAAGATGCGGCCGCCTAGGGCCCAGCCCAACTAGGGGCCCATAGTATTTGTATGTCTCTTATGGGTACTATAGTTCTAAAGGCCCAACACCATGGAAGAAAGTCCCCAGCAGCGTAGATTTTTTTCTTCTCGTCGATGTTTTCAGGAGGCATCGATCCCTAGCAGAAACGGTGCCGCCCCCTTTCCAGGAAGTGTCGATCCGTCTTCCCACAAAATTCTGTAAGTAGGTCTTCAATTTCTTCCTGATTACTCAACAAATTTCGCTGCTCCTTGATCCCCTGTCCTCTAAGATGAAGATGATGTTCCTTTGATTTTAGGTCGAATCCTCTTAACTATACCTGTGACTCTGGCATCTGCCGAGAGAAGTTTCTCAAAATTGAAGCTATTGGAAAACTATTTGAGGTCAACTATGTCACAAGAAAGGTTGAATGGCTTGGCTATATGCTGCATTGAGAAGAACATGTTAGACACCATTGATCTTAATAATATCCTTAATGATTTTGCATCAAGAAATGCTCGAAGGAGTTTTCTTTTGTAACTTGTAATCAGTGCACAAAGACATCTTATTCGAGGTAACCATATTAGTTGATTAGCTATATACCTTTGTAAGACTTTTCATTGTAGTAATATCTTAATTAGCTGCTGGGACCTGGGACCTGTTATATTATCGCTGAACTCATGTTTTGGTGTTTATTTCTTTCATCTTTATATATCTTGTGAGCAAAAGATATAGTATATATTTACATGGTTTTGGGGCCCGTTCGCGAGTTCGCACTAGGGCCTTGGATAGTTTAGAGCCGGCGCTGCTTGGCCGCTACGAACATTATCCTCTGATCAAAGAAATAACAATTGTTAATCGGTATAATCTCGCTTAGCATGTTTGATTATCTGTTATTTGAGGAAAAAAGTGACATATACTCCCTCCAATTTGAACTATAAAAACTAACATTCATATATTCAAATACCACAAAGAGTACTTTATTTTCTTTAGGAAAGTGTCTACAAATGGCTGGAAACATAGGCATATAAGACGCTGGAACATATACACAGTGGTCCCTCTTCCTAAACCTCCCTCATGGCCCATCCGCATGTGGCCCTTATTCTACACCGAAGCACCAACTCAGACACTCACACCTTTATGAACACGCAAATAAACTCTACTCCTATAAGCATATTTGAAAACTGAGTCGGCAAATCCTGAAGATGGATAAAGTCACCACTAACGCCTCGCTGTCAACGAGAATATCTCCTACAATTGGAATCTCAAAACCGACCATTAGCCGAATTCAATCCATCTTTGTTGGTTACATGTGTAAATTCATATAGGTGAGTACGTACTCGTCCATGTTTGTGAGTGTCTGTGTCTGTATTGTATTTCACAAAAAAAAAAGAACAACTATAGCGCCTAATTTGTATACCATAAGCGCGCGCGGTATCAATTGTAGCTTTTTTCCTCAGAGTATTCCAAGGTTTATATCGAAGCCACAAAGACCAGCAATTATCATACAAGGTAATCAGGTTTAAATATCTACTAATGCAATCTAGAGTGTGAGTGTTTGGGAGAAACCAGGCGTGGTGCCGACCGGCACAACGTGGTGCCGATTGGCACAGAGGCTATGATGGCTGTGAGCGTGTGTTACTGGGAGATTAGCAAAAGAATCATATGAGTTAGCTCAGGTCTGCTAGTTGAGAATATTAGCCACATAGTATAATTAGATAGCATCACAAATGGAAATTTTATGTTCGTGGTTAGTGAAACCATAGTTTGTATCGAGCCCTACCCTATCGTATATTGGATCTAATCAAGCTGCTCCATTTCTTAATATCCGGATATTTATTATCAGAGTCATAGCTTATACCCTTGTGGAATCAGATAACTATTATTGCTTATGTATAGCAGCCGAGAAGAATGTAATCTACGGCATAGACTTCAACTATATGATATTATAATATGATCGCACGTGATTCAACAACTCATGGACTACCGACTGCTGCCTGGTGATTATTCAAACGTTGTGACGGATGAAAGAGACGGTAGTAAGATGATGGAGACGCTGAGGTTGCTGTCTGGAGCGCACAGAAGAGAGAGACTAGGGATTATTTGAGCCAATCCAGTGGTCTGAGTTAGTAGTAGTAGTACCAGTAATGGTAGTCGCTGGAGTGAGCGAGGACAAGTCACGTACTGTTATCGGGCCGGCAACACAGCCGCGTTCCCGTGTAATTGATGCTTTGCGACCTGACACTCTGGTTTTCAATGAAAACTAGGGAGAACTCCCCTTTCATCTAAAAAAAAAAAAAGTTGTCACTGCTGATTGATTAATCTGCCAATAAATATTATACCCGTAGCAGACCATGTGAAAGTTAACTATACGTGACTGCTTTGAACAAGTGCTTGGAAGAGTCCTTTGTAGAAATTAATATCGACCAGCCAATAACTAGTAAACATAAGTCAGCATGGGCAAAATTTCCAACTGGGTTGGATCTCACATTTCCTGGCCATGTGTTCCCTTACACTGACAGCTACAACAAAAAAACTCCCCAGATAAATGACTCCATAGGCCAGTGGAACTTGTAGAATTATCTTCCACCCTACATCATCCCTATCGACTTAGCCGCCATCTAGATTCATTTTTGCTACAGCCCGAGGCTGAAAAATAAATTAAATAGTAGCTCTCATGACTATCTAGCACCAAGTAATGCCTCAACATTGACAATCTGCTCCAGTCCCCATCTGCGTCAACAAGAACCACGTCTGGCTTGAGAATGATATGTGAAGCTTTTTGATTACCCAACTGACACAATCATTTTTGTCCAAATGCCCGTCCTCTAAGCACTGGTGTGCCCTGTCCTAATGGGTGGTGATGCTCCTTTGACCAGAGGTTAACACCCCTTGTTGACTAGGCATATATCTTGGGCTTAATCAGTGGGTGGATGTCATAACTCTTTGTGGTTAGTGAAACCTTAGTTTGTATCGAGCCCTACCTTGTTGTATAGTGGATCTAATCAAGCAGCTCCATTTCTTAATATCCCGATATTTATAATCAGAGTCATAGCTCACCCTTGTGGAATGAGATAATTATTATCTCTTATTATATGTAGCAGCCGAGAACAATGTAATCTACGGCACAGACTTCTACTATATGATATTATAATATGATCGTACGTGATTCAACAACTCATGGACTACCGACTGCTGCCTGGTGATTATTCAAACGTGGTGACATCTGAAACTAAAGTTGACATCAGATTATATTCTTGCTACTCACGGGAACATTAATTCAGAACAAGTTGCTACTGCTGGTTGATTAATCTGCCAATAAATATTATATCCCTAGCATACCATGTGAAAGTTGACTATACGTGACTGCTTTGAACAAATGCCTGGAAGAGTCCTTTGTAGAAATTAATAGCGACCTGCCAATAACAAGTAAACATAAGTCAGCATGGGCCAAATTTCCAACTTTGTTGGATCTCACATTTCCTGGCCATGTGTTCCCTAACACTAACAGCTACAACAAGAAAACTCACCAGACACAAAAGACTCCATAGGCTAGTGGCACTTGTATATCTTCCACCCTATATCATCCCTATCGACTTAGCCGCCATCTAGATTCATTTTTGCTACAGCCTGAGGCTTAAAAATAAATTAAATAGTAGATCTCACGACAATATAGCACCAAGTAATGCCTCAAACATTGAAAATCTGGTCCAATCCCCATCTGCGTCAACAAGAACCACGTCTGGCTCGAGAATAATCTGCGAACCTTTCTGATTGCAAAATTGGCCTTGTTATACTTGTTTACGGGATCATTGTCGTGCGAAGGGGTGCCTTAATCCTTTAATACTTTTAGCGCGGGATTAAGGTATAGATCAAATCATAGACTTTGTGTGTAGGCTGGAGGTTACCTTTGTTTGCCTCGCGTCCCACTGTTAGCTTGGAGGTTGGCGGTAGGTGGTCATAGCCCTATCAATCCTTTGTATACCTCACCGTCCTGGTACGACGCAAAGCTGTAGGCCGGATTGAACTAGTGGTACGCGAGGGCTAAGCCGGCACCCGAAGTAATAAGCAAATAGAGCCTGATCTTGTGCTACCTTTGAGAAATTTTCTAGATGAAGAGAACACTGAACTACAGGACATGATCAATCCGGCAAAAATGGACCTACTGGGGCAAAAATCAATGCCACTGGTTATTTCCAACAACAAAAACTCAGAGTCATTTATTCTACTATATTTTATTTTAGTTACTCTTCTTCCATGTTTTTCTTCTTGTTGCCTTTGCCTCTGCGATCGTGATCAAGAGCAGCAGGTACGTCTGTGGCAGACTGGCAGCCAGCAGTCGAAGCATATTAGAGAATAGAGACGGGTCGTGCCGCCGTAAAACATGGTGGCAAGGAATCCGATCAACGTCTGTGCTGCTAGCCCATGTTCGTAAGGCATGCTTACCTAAAATTACATATTAGAACGTTTGAACGATGATATATAATTTATTTTTGTAATGTCAGTGTTGGATAATTTTTTTGTCCAATTAACTTGAGAATTTTTAAACTTTGAGAGCGAACGTGGATCTTATTTTCTTTGCCAGACATATATAATAGATGGAACCAGAGGGCAACTGCAATTGGCACTGCAATCGTTCACCAAACTTCCAGCCTCCATTGTGTCAAAGTTCTAACACACCGATCATCAGAACCTCTTCCAAACAAGGGACATGCCCAATAAGATTTTAGACTATTTTCGTTTCCAAGGACAACAAACAATGGCATGGTGTATCTCGAAATGGCAGATCTTTGGTAGCTACTCGTCAAATAATAAACCGGCGGGAACAGCCAGAGCACTTCCATGTTACTTCAACTCAATCCACATTACCGACATTTTGGTGCATCCCGGTGTCTACATTGTACACAATCCCTGCATTATTCTATCCCAAGGTGGTGATGTTCTCCTCCACCAGACCCTCCGGCCTTAGTAGCAGTAGGTCTATTTGGGGGGGGGGGGGGGGGGGGGGGGGGGGGAGATCAGGCGCTGTATAACCACAAAAGCAAAGGGTAGAGAACCAGAACGAATTATATAGCGAAGGGTCCTCGTCTACAGGTGAAGGGTCCTTTTGTAACACTTTATGTAACTCTTCAATCGGGCCTATAAATAGGACCCTACCCCACAGTAATGACAACAGTTTTTTTTTGGCCACGAGCCATTTGCAACATTCGCTCCGACTCGAATTATGTGAGTGCTCAGCATCCTTCGTCCGGCATTGCGAACAATAGGAGGGCTTCGACACACAACTTCGGTCACACTAGAGGGCTTCGCCTCGCACCAACCCTCCGTCCAGCATCGCTGACGTCCAGAGGGCTTCTACCACGACAATCCAATCAACATAGTGTGAACCTGTGATTGAGGGCTTCGTTACCCCCAACAAGGTGAACGACCTCCAGCACACGGAGCTGCTCCAGACACCCATTGCACGGCCACGATGGCAGCCTTTAGTTTTGATGGCTGGAAATCATTACGCTCGCGTGGACATGTTTGGTAGTGGAGAACCCGACCTCGTTTGGAATGCAAATAGCTATCAATTATATGCGCAGAAATAAAGTTTCACAAATGCTGCGACTTCGAGATCCAAGTTGTTTATAACAATACATGGGTCAGATCCATAAGAACCACTCCCAGCATACAGATATATCCATGCAGTGCTACAGGAAGCTAAGTACAGCGGATATCAGCTTTACTCTAGAACTTGTTGTACCAGAAGACGCCCTTGCTGTCCTCTTGCTCGACAAAGATGCATTCCTTGGCCTCGCGCCAGGTAGCCTCGATTAGTGGCGTTGGGTCATACTTGTAGTACTGACCGAGAATAGGGCGAATCGCCTTTGTCGCCTCCGTTGCGTGGTAGTGTGGAATGGTGGGGAACAGGTGGTGAGCAACGTGTGTGTCACCAATGTGGTGGAAGACATTGTTGAGGATGCCGTAGTCACGGTCCACAGTTGACAGCGCACCCCGCAACCAATCCCACTCGTTGGAGTCGTAGTGGGGGAGAGCTGGGTGGGTGTGATGCAGGTAAGTAACGATCACAAGCCATGCATTGACGATCATCAGCGGCACGCCGTAGAGCCGCACCAGCCACCAGAACCCGAACGCCGCTGCAAGTTTGTACAGGGCAACTGAAACGGCGAGGATGCCGCCATCCGTGATTAAGATCTGGAGGCGCTCCCGGTCGTTGAAAATGGGGCTGTACGGGTCGAAGTGACTGGCAGAGCGCGGGTAAGGGCGCCCCGACGCGTTGAACGACAGGTACAGCTGCCATCCGATGGCGAGCCGCACGATGATGAGTGTGAGCCGACCGATGGAGTTGCTGCACATGTACTGGAATCTTAGTGGCAACTCGGACTTCTTTGTTGGAACATACGTCTCGTCCTGCTCCATGGAGCTAGTGTTGGAGTGGTGGCGCTGGTGGCTGTACTTCCACGAGAAGTAGGGAGTCAGAAGGCACGAGTGCAGGACAAGGCCAAGGGTGTCGTTCAAGAGCGGGAAGGGTGAGAACGCATGGTGCCCGCACTCATGCGCGATCACCCACACGCCGAAGAGCACGCAGCCCTGCGCAGCCCAGTAAATCGGCCAGGCGACCGAGTACTGGAGCACGCGTGGGAGAGCTGGGATGCCGACCAAGGCAAAGTAAAGGAGGCCCGCGGCAACCACCAGGTCGCGGATCAGGTAGTAGGAGGATTTGATGAGAGAACGCTGGAAGCAGTGTGGTGGGATAGCCTTCTTGATCTGCCCAACCGTGAAGGGCGGCTTGTCCGTCGGAGGGCGCTGGAACGCCGCACCGCGGCTAAGGTGCTCCGGCCTCTTTTGCTCTTTCTCCATTATCTGCAGCTAGCTGTGAACCAGGCAGTATTATATATAGTGCGATCACACAGTGGGGCAAAACAGTATTTTCATCACATCAATTAGTCGATCCCAATGCTATCACGAAAGTGACATATTGGTCTAATTGTGCTAATAGTACAAGAGGGAAACATCCACACAACTACACAAGAAAATAAAAAAGGGCATTCAAGAAATGATCTTTGGAGGCTGCGCACAATCTGGACTTTTGTAGTTTTGGGGTGAAAGTTAAGTGCACAGCATTTGAAAGTTAAGTACACTTAAAAGGAGGCTGCGCCACCGGTTCCAGCTTTAAAGCCTATAAATAGAGGCTTGCCCCATCAGGTTCAGAGGCGGCAAGGCCACTCCACCGTTGGTAACCAACTTCTTATTTCCTCGCGAAAAGGAGTACACTTGTTACATCCGAGCACCAGGAGGTCTGACTCGCATACTTCAAAGTTTACCCATACCAGCCTTCTTTGATTTCTTTCTCTTGCCGACTTCTGATAAATGTACGCCGTTTTAATTTGCTGTTAACTGACACCCATTTAATTTCTATCGATTACACGGTCCTTCACCTTTACATGTATTTGCACTGCAACCTGCTTTGAGCCTAGGATACCATATTAGAACCATAGCTCGTGATCAGTACAGATGAACATGTAACTTGTGACACACATCACAAGTTTTGCTCGTTGCGGGAGACGTCACACTCTTCAGCTTTTGGGCTCAGGGTAGCGCTGTCCAAATGGAGCGCGACGTGACTCTGAAGCCAATATTCTAATCAGAATCAGGACCGGTCCCGAGATTTAAAATAAAAACTTAGCAATATTTTATAAATTAATGTACTTATATTATTTTAGAAAATCGGAAGTGCTTCCTTTTCATTTGATCTATAGTAGTATTTGTTCTTCTCTGTTTTATCCCTATGCATGCATACTAGTAAGTTGTAGTTGTGCGAATGTGCTATATGCTCGGCGATTTGTGAATGAGTAATTTATCATGTTGACATGTTAGCCGAACATGATAAATAAGCATCAAATGTTACAGGTTTTAATTCAACATGATTAAAAAAATTCTTCACAACGTATACATACATGTCCTGGGGAAGGGCTCCTCAGATTGGGGGCATCGTGCGGCCGCACTGTTTGCCTCCCTCCAGGACCGGCCCTGATCAGAATAAGCCAAGAATGTCAACATGACTAGTCGCCATGTCAATGTCACGAGGGTAAGACCACGAGCAATGCTGGTTTGAACCGTACGCATGGCTATTCGGGATCGGTTAAGTCACATCACATTATTTATTGTTCCTAATTCCGACTTATTTGCTCATGTCATCACACTGTGAACTTTTTGACTGATCCATTGTATTTGCTGACCAGCCAGCAGCAATATGGTTGCCAGTCGTTCGACGGCGTTGAAGGAGAGCAAGAAGCAGAAGCATGTTCTCCCTGCACCTATCGATGCGATGATCGTGCAGCGCTCACCTGTAGACAAGCCGCCGTTCACGCTGGGAGACATCAAGAAGGCGATCCCGCCGCACTGCTTCCAGCGCTCGGTGATAAAGTCGTTCTCCTACCTAGTCCATGACCTCGTCATTGCTGCAGGTCTCCTGTATTGCGCTCTGGTCAGCATCCCCACCCTCCCAAGGACGCTCCGCTTCGTCGCCTGGCCACTTTACTGGGCGGCGCAGGGCAGCATACTCACAGGGGTGTGGGTGATCGGGCACGAATGTGGCCACCATGCCTTCTCGGACTACTTGCTCCTGGATAACATCGTCGGCTTCATCCTGCACTCAGCGCTTCTGACGCCCTTCTTCTCGTGGAAATACAGCCACCGGCGCCATCACGCCAACACTGGCTCCATGGAGACAGACGAGGTGTACGTTGCCAAGAAGAAG
Organism: Eragrostis curvula; assembly: GCA_007726485.1. Lineage (NCBI taxonomy): Eukaryota > Viridiplantae > Streptophyta > Magnoliopsida > Poales > Poaceae > Eragrostis > Eragrostis curvula. The sequence continues at coordinate 35,852,937 of CM017440.1, read as the reverse complement.
TCCCAGCTGCCGTGGTACACGCCCTACGTGTTCGGCAACCCTGTTGGCCGGATGGTGTACATCGTTTTGCAGCTCACGCTGGCGTGGCCGCTCTACTTGGCGTTCAACTTGTCCGGGCAAAAGTACCCACGCTTCACCTGCCACTACGACCCCTACAGCCCGCTCTACAACGACAAAGAGCGAATCCCGGTTCTCATCTCGGACGCCGGCATCCTGGCCGCATTGTTCTCCCTGTACAAGTTCGCATCGTCGTACGGGTTCTGGTTTGTGGTGCGCGTGTACGGGGTGCCAGTGCTGATCGTCAGCGGGTTGTTCGTGCTTATCACTTACCTTCACCACACCCACATGGCGCTCCCGCACTACGACTCCAGGGAATGGGACTGGCTTCGCGGAGCCCTCGCCACCATGGACCGCGACTACGGCATCCTCAACCGCGTGCTGCACAACGTCACGGACACGCACGTCTTGCACCACATCTTCCCAAACATGCCGCACTACCATGCCATGGAGGCCACCAAGGCGATGCGGCCCCTCCTTGGTGAGTACTACAAGATCGACTCCACGCCCATCATCAAGGCAACCTTGCGTGAGGCCAAGGAGTGCATCTACGTTGAGCAGGGCGAGCGCAAGGGTGTCTACTGGTACAGCAGCAAGTTTTAGCTGCAAATAGGACTTCTATGTCATTACTCTATATAACATAGTACTGGTCTCATATCATTGTATGGGACAACCATAGACCAGCACATGCATGTATGGTTTAATGATTACATGTTTCGTGAACTATTTGTATTGTGGAATCAAATGAATAAGGGGCGATGGTGTTCTTACCCTCACTTTGAACTCTAATTGTGATTTTATCCCTGGTTTTTCAACCTGAAGCCAGATGTTAAAGGTAGGTTGAAAATAAGAGGTAAAATCACAAAGTTAAGAAAATGAGAGTAAAATCATTTCAGAGTGAACACAATTGTCCCAATGAATGAATAATGTGATCCGGAACATGCATAAAGGATGTTTCATGCATTGACCAATCTCCATATGCTGCTACTACTGTTATATCCCCATGCATGTGCCATCAGCTAGTGTCGCCTGATGTACCTAAAAGATGCTTAGACATGACATTGTAAATGTTCACGTCATAATGGTAAAGTTAGGCTGAGGAACGCTGAAAGAACGTCCTACGGTGGTAGGCAGAAGGACCGCGCTGCTGCTGGTTCTTCAACTACCTTAACAGTCCCTATAGAATATATATGGGGATGAGGGAAGAGGAGTACATGCGGCTGAGCGGCAGCAGCAGATGGCTTGCTGCCATGCCTGCAAGGAGCGATACATTAAATTTTCAGAAAATTCAGAATAAATCAAACAATCCATAAATACTACTGTCATGGCTAATGTCTCACAGATATTAGCAATTGAAAACATTCTCTCTCTTTTTTTTGTGGTGGTGCAATTGAAAACATTCAACCGCATAAATCAAAGTACATACAGTTGACACATAAAAGAAAGATAAAAATCCTCTTCTGGCAGCATTGAAATTATTAAAGTTGGATAAAGTCCAAATTTAGTCTCTCATCTGTTGTCTCGGTTCAGTATTCAACCCTCATCTCCTATACTGAGGCATGCCGTTAAGAATAATCTTCATCATGGATCGCTCAATCCGTTTTCCGTAATGAATAAATCCAGACAACCCGCCGGGGGGGGGGGGGGGGGGGGGGGGTGGAATCGGTGTCGCTTAAAAATTCAACGGCCCTTTGTCTAGAACTAAAGCAAGAAAGGTAAACTTGTCACTTCTTGTGGCCAAGAAACCTAAACAAGCCAGTCATAAGAAGCAAGTGAAGCGCGTGCATTAACAAATCTAACATACAGCAACAAGAGCAATTCCACTAGTTCTACTTGCAAGAAGAGTAAATGCAGAAATTAGTAATACAATTAATGTAAAGAGATCGAAGGATAGAGAATAATCAGTGTTATTTATCGAATTGTCAAAAATAGCACTGTACTTTAATCCGTTATAACATTATATAAAATGAGGTAGCTTGAAATATACAAAATATCTCTTACAGGAGACATGCCACTGTTCAGAAAAACATATCTTACATCCACATTAAAAAGAGTTCAATCATCACCAATGCAAACCAAAACAGCACTTCTTTCATCACCAATGCCCCAACAGCTTCAGAGGCGGCAAAGCCACACTCCACATTAGCAACCCACTTCTTTCCTCACGGAGTGAAAAGGAGTACACTTCTTACCTTGAGCCCTAGGAGGTCTGACTCGCATACTTCTAAGTTTACCCATACCAGCCTTCTTTGATTTTTTTTTTCTCTTGCCGACTTCTGCTAAATGTGCGCCGTTTTAATTTTCTGTCAACTGACACAGATTTAATTTCTATCCATTACACGGTCCTTCACCTTTACATGTATTTGTACAGCAACGTTCTTTGAGCCTAGGAGTCTGGTTACAGGGTGTTGCAGCCGCATGTGCCATTTATTTATATGTCCTTCACGTCCAGTATAATCGCCGAGTTAGCGTGATCAAGAGCCAAAGATCGTGATCAAACATTTAACTTGTGACGAACATCAGAAGTTTTGTTCGTTGCAGGAGACGTCAGACTCTTAGCTTTTGGGCTCAGGGTTGCGCCCTCCAAATAAGCCACTTAAGTCTTCCTGGGTTATTCTGATTAGATTAGAATATTCCCATGACTTGTTTCACATTAACGTTGGCTTCAGAATAAGCCTAGAATACTTAAGTGGCAACATGACTAGCCGCCATGTCAATGTCACCAGCGTAAGACCACCAGCAATGCTGGTTTGAACCGTACGCATGGCTATTCTGGATCGGTTATGTCACGTCACATTATTTATTATTCTGGATCGGCTCATGTCATCACAATATGAACTTGTTGACTGATCCATTGTATTTGCTGACCTGACAGCATCAATATGGTTAACTACAACAAAAACCTTCTGTAAGGGCATTTTGTTAGAGGCATTTTTCTAGTTTGCCTCTATCATCTTGTAGAGCCATATGTTTGAGGCATCTTCAAATATGCCTCAAGCGTTGAGAGAGGATCTGTGAAAATTCTGAAAAAAAAAATGCCACATGGATGGTAGAGGCATTATTTGAGGCATTTTATAGAGTGTCCACGCATAAACAATGTAGAGACATTTTTTATGACATCTTCAAAATGCCTATATCTTATAGAGACATTATTAGAGACATCTTTTGAGTCTCTAGGGACACTTTTTTTATTAGTTTGTGGCTGCTAATAGACGACTCATAAGAATAATAATCCAGCCATAGACACATTGTGATGTGTGGGTGAGTTGGCTAGCGAGGACACAATAAGTTATCATTAGACTCTGAGGTCTTGAGTTCAAAGCTTCAGAACAACAATTATTTTGACAATTTATTCAACACTATAAAAATTGCATCTATCCTTATTTAAGGCAATATATAATGCCTCTAGGAAATTGTCACTAATTTACTAGAGACACTTTTTAAAGTGCCGCTATGTTCCTAGAGTCAATGCATGGCAAGGCATTTCTGAGGCATTTTAGAAAATGCCTCTATGATTGCCTAGAGACAATTTTAAAATGCCTCAACTATATTAAAAAAATGTCTCTACAAACCATTTCTCTTGTAGTGATCGACGGCGTTGAAGGAGAGAAAGAAGCAGGAGCATGTTCTCCCTGCCCATGGTGATGCGATCGTGCAGCGCTTGACTGTACACAAAGCCGCCGTTCACGCTGGGAGTCATCAAGAAGGCGATCCCACCGCACTGCTTCCAGCGCTCGGTGATCAACTAAATTCAACATTAGTCTCTCATCTATTTTCTCGGTTCGGTATTCACCCCTCATCTCCTATACTACTAAGGCATGCTGTTAAGAATAATCTTCGTCTTGGATCGCTCGGTCCGTTATCCATAATGAATACCGAACGGGAGGGGGGGTTGAATACGGTGTCACTTAAAATAAAAATTTGACGCAACAAGAGGGGTTGGCCAATTCATTGGCCCTTTGTCTTGAACTATTCACAAAGCAAGAAAGGTAAACTTATCAATTCTAGTGGCAAAGAATCTAAACAAGCCTAGTGATAAGAAGCAAGTGATGTACGCACATTGACAAATCTAACATACAGCAACAAGAGCAATTCCACTAGTTCTACTTGCAAGAAGAGTAAATGCAGAAATAAGGAATACAATTAATGTAAAGAGAACGACAGATAGAGAATAATCAGTGTTATGTATCGAATTGTCAAAAATTGCACTATATTTTTATCCGTTATAATATTATATAAAATGAGGTAGCTTGAAATATATAAAATATTTCTTACAGGAGACATGCCACTGTTCAGAAAAACATATCTTCCATCCACATTAAAAAGAGTTCAATCATCACCAATGCAAACCAAAACAGCACTTCTTTCATCACCAATGCCCCCAATAGGTTCAGAGGCGGCAGAGCCACTCCACCATTAGCAACCCACTTATTTTATTTCCTCACGGAGTGAAAAGGAGTACACTTCTTACCTCCGAGCGGTAGGAGGTCTGACTCGCATACTTTTAAGTTTCCCAATACCAGCCTACTTTATTTTTTTTTTCTCTTGCCGACTTCTGATAAATGTGCGCCGTTTTAATTTTCTGTTAACTGACACCGATTTAATTTCTATCCATTACACGGTCCTTCACCTTTACATGCATTTGTCCTGCAACGTGCTTTGAGCCTAGGAGTCTGGTTACAGGGTGTTGCAGCCGCATGTGCCATTTTTCTATATGTCCTTCACGTCCAGTATAATAGCCGAGTTAGCGTGATCAAGCATAGACATATCATAATGGAGCCAAAGCTCTTGATCAAACATGTAACTTGTGACACTCTTAGCTTTCGGGCTCAGGGTTGCGCCGTCCAAATAAGCCACTTAAGTATTCCTGGCTTATTCTGATTAGATTAGAATATTCCAATGACTTGTTTCACATTAATGTTGGCTTCAGAATAAGCCCAGAATACTTAAGTGGTAACATGACTAGCCGCCATGTCAATGTCATCAGCGTAAGACCACCAGCGATGCTGGTTTGAACCGTATGCATGGCTATTCTGGATCGGTTAAGTCACGTCACATTATTCATTATTATTAATACCTACTTATTTGCTCATGTCATCACAATATGAACTTATGGACTGATCCATTGTATTTGCTGACCTGCCAGCAGCAATATGGTTACCAGTCATTCGACGGCGTTGAAGGAGAGAAAGAAGCACGAGCATGTTCTCCCTGCCCATAGCGATGCGATCGTGCAGCACTTGCCTGTAGACAAGCCGCCGTTCACGCTGAGAGACATCAAGAAGGCGATCCCACCGCACTGCTTCCAACGCTCGGTGATCAACTAATGTTGGATAAAGTCCAACATTAGTGTCTCATCTATTTTCTCGGTTCAGTATTCACCCCTCATCTCCTATACTACTAAGGCATGCTATTAAGAATAATCTTTGTCATGGATCGCTCGGTCCATTTTCCATAATGAATACCGACGGGAGGGAGGGGCGGTGAATATGGTGTAACATAAAATAAAAAGAATAAAGTACACAACCAGGTCCCTAAATTTATCTGGGTGTGTCATTTAGGTCCGCTACTCACAAAATGTTTAAATGACATCCCTAAACTTGTCTAAGTGTATCATTTAGGTTCTTATATTTATATTGGCATCTCTAAACTTGTTCGGGTGCGTTACTTAGGTTCTTCTAATTTCACTTAGTTCTAACTAGACTCAAATCGAGCGAGCATGACACTTTAACATAAAAATGCACTGCATGCAATTGTCTGTATCGTATTAAAGACAATTCTTACATTGATATCCTCATAAACCTTTTAGTTCTTTGCATGTTCATCACAAACTAGAATTTTGCATATATGTTTAAACGGTGTAAATCTCTACCATGATATTTTTTATTTCATATGTACCAACTCGGTTGCTCCACGTGAGTAGTTGCATACATGTTGCAAAAGGGTAACATGATTATTGTTTCTTTTCAAAAAAGTTTGTAATTCTATTCGTTTTAAAAGGAATATTACTAGAATTGAGAGTTGCTCAAGTTGACTTTGCGTTTTAACAGTAAAGAACAGAATATTATTTTGAGGCAAAATTTCCGAGCAAAATACTTGTTTCAGAAGGCTGGTACTAAAATCTCCTTTTATCTAGCATCAATATCACTATGTGTGCCAAATGTGGCACATCAGCTCTCAAAGCAAGTGTAAACCTGAGTAGACTTAAGTAACACAGGACGGCAAGTTTAAGATGTCAATATAATAGAGGGACCTAAATGACACGTCCTCACAAGTTTAGGGATGCAAATTCAGCGTTTTCTAAATAGAGAGACCCAAGTGACACAACCGAACAAGTTTAGGACCAACTGTGCACTTTACTCTTATTATATATTTGGCAGAAGAAAAACCCAATAGCCCCAGTGCAGGCGTCTTCTTCTCCTCTACCTCCTCTCCTGTTTGTACTCCAGCCGCACATTGTAGTCCAGCCATGGAGTCCCCTGGGATCACGGAGCGTATTCACAGTAAGACCGTGCTCATCACAGGCGCCACCGGATTCATAGCAAAACGTAATGCCGAAAGAATGATGTCAAATCTGTTTTGCTTCTTTAGCTGGTTGAATCTTAATTATTTCTTTATTGACGTTATGTAGTTCTCATCGAGAAGATTCTACGGTTGCAGCCAGCGGTTAAGCGTTTGTATCTTCTTGTGCGTGCAAATGATCAGGTTTCTGCAAAGAAGCGAGTCCGATCCGAGGTTATTTTCTTACACCTGTGAATTGTATTGCTCCCCTTTGGATTTATTTGTGTTATATCTTATTTTAGAAAATAAAATTAGTTAAGTATTGTTCTTCTCTTCTTCCTATTGTATCAGATCCTACAACATCAGATATTTCAATCTTTGCGAGAGAAATATGAAACACAATCCAATTCATGGTTCTGGGCAAAGGTTTCTCCTGTGGTAGGAGATGTCTCACTGAAGAATTTGGGTATAGGAAACGTCGATCTTGCTGAACATATCGCCAAAGAAACAGATATCATAATCCACTTGGCTGCGTCAGTTAACTTCAGAGAGAGGTAAACGCAGAATTTGGTTTCAATTTCCGTGCTCCCAAGAACGAAATCATGTTTTTCCCATCTCATAAATGCAGGTATGACACAGCTCTTGCAATAAACACTATGGGCGTCAAGCATGTCATCGAATTCGCGTCATCCTGTCGTAAGCTGGAGCTTGTTCTCCTTGTATCAACTGGTGAGACCTGTTGCTGTGATATCCCACCTCTATCTCTATCCGAAATTGACGAAGCTCTTTCCGAAATTCAGCTTTTGTCAATGTGGACAAAACGGGGATCTTGCTGGAGAAGCCACTTCACCAGTACAGGAGCTATGACGGCCTATCAGAACTAGACATTTCAGAAGAACTGGCGTATGCAGAAGCAAGGCTGAAGGAGCTAGTTCGCAGTGGGGCTTCAGAAGATGTTATACGAAACACAATGAAGAAGATTGGCACAGAAAGGTGTCGGATTTCAATTATGACTTAGCACTTGCACAATTAATTCTTGAGTATTATTACCATGACAATGAGTAATGTTCCAGAAACTCTTGTGTTCTGGCACGACAGGGCTTGCAAGTTTGGATGGTGGAATACTTATACGTTCACAAAAGCAATGGGTGAGATGCTGGCATATGAGCACCTATCTCGACTCCCAATTGCCATCGTTCGCCCTTCAGCTGTAATAAGCCCGTGGAAGGAGCCATTGCCTGGATGGGTAGAAGGCATCAGGTAAATTTCGTCTGTATCCTGGTCTATTTGATCTCATTAGAATTCTACTATATATTCAATGCTGTGAACCTGGGCAATTGACTTTTATGTATTGTGTCAAACTCGAGCAGTACACTTGATATTTGGATCGCTAACTATGCCAAGGGGTATATGAAGTTTGTAGTTGGAGATGTTACGGGTCCATTAGACATTGTACGGTACATTCTTCTTCTACTGGCAAAACAAAGGGTTGAACTTCATAAACCATGTGGAGTTTACAACCACCATTTAGTTGTAAAATCGTTACTGGTGAATGTTATACACAATTATTTTTTTGGTATGCCTTGAAGGTGCCTGCAGATGTTGTCGTCAATGCAATGCTATGTATCGTCAGTCGCCACCCTCAAAGACCATTAGACTTCATCTACCATGTATGTTCTTCCACGCGCAATCCTATAAAGATGGAGGAGTTTGTACGTGTAATGTACAGGTACTTCTTGGAGAAACCATTCGTCAACGAAGAAGGAGATGTAGTCTTGGCACAAGAGCTAAATGTGCAACCAGGAATGGTCAGCTTCTATGAGGTCATGGACACGCATTACAAGAAGCCTTTGCAGGTTTGTTTTTGATTGAATCGTGTTTGGGCATGATATTCACTGGTTTCTAACAGCGTATCATTAATTGCTGTTGAAGGATATGTTGCGGCGTGGTTTACCTACTGCCGACGACCAGAACAGATACAACCGTCTCAGGAGGGAATACATTATAACAATGGTTGTTTCAGAGTCATACCATCCAGTCGCATTATCCAGAGCGAGGTATGGTAGGCGTAGCTGTTTTGGGTCAGTTAAGAGATTGATTGTAAATTTACAGTTCCAGTTTTGTAAGATTGCACTTTCCTCGCAGGTTTGATGACTCCAACATGCAATATCTTATTGCGACGATGAGTGAACCAGAAGGAGAACTGATTCCCTGTGATATGAAGTTGATCGACATGGAGACGTACCTTATGGAAATTCATATCCCTAGTGTGGTCGAGTTTATATCGAGGGAAGCGAAAAGGGCTAGGCTTTAAAAGATAATACATAATTAGAAAAGCAGTCTCTCGTTAAACCATGGATTCTCTAAAAGCCCCCTGAAACTTCTATTTGAACTGGTCAAATGTATTTGTACATAATAATTCACCATGCTGCTTACATCGCTACAACAATTTACATGCTATCAATAATTTGTCATATAAGAAAGAAAAAGGCTACTTGATTGCCCCTTGGTCGTGTCACCAACAGCTGCGCCTAGCTGCCGTGTCACATACTCCGTCGCCAATCCCTTGCTTGGCTTATCTACAAAGACTTCTAAGAGCGTTCTCAATGATTGCTTCTTATCTAACTCTTAGAATTGTTTATTAGAGAAAAAGGAAAAAAAGAAAAGGCAGCTAACTCTTCTTTAAGAGGCAGCTTCTAAGAAAAATGAGAGACTTAAACATAAGCCTCACTCCTCTTCAATTCTTTGTAAGAGCTAGCTGTTACCTTTTAGCTGCCTTTACCATTGGCGGACGCTCTAATATAGGGTCTGATCGAATGGTGGAATGATCGGGCGCACGCGTCCGAGAGCCCTATTCGTGTCTGGCACACACCCCATTCCCTACTGCCTTCCTGTCATTCTTTCAGCCCATGTGCGCTGGACCTGCACACTATGCAGAGTTTAGCCCAGGCTGGAGGATTCACTGGGCCAGCCTTAGTGCGCTCTTCCTTTTTCTTCTCCACTTCTCTTTTTCTATTAATATTTTCTTTATTGAATACTGCAGCTCATATTTCCCGGGCAGCCTATATGAAAATATTATTTTAGCTTCATAAAACTATTTTTCCTACTTATATAATTCATTGTCTTATTCTTTCTGGTTTTGTTCTAGGCATATACAAATGATTCGTTCCACATGACTAAATATTTTGTTCCCAAAGTACAATTCATTTGTTCCAGTACCTAAATAATTGTTCCAAATATGCAATTAAGTTGCTTTATCGCGCTAACTATTTGTTCCAATAACATAAACAATTTGTTCCAAGCATGCTATTAATTTTTTTTTCTTGCTAAATAATTTGTTGCATGAATACAACTTATTTGTTCCAAGAGTGTAGATAAGTTGTTCCAGTCCTCTAAGTATATTGTTTCACGAAGAAGCTAAGAATTCCATTATCACTACGGTTAGCCGGTTCACCACTCAATTAAATGGCTACATCCAGGTGATGTTCCTATGCGATAGATTAGTTGGCCATATACACGAAAACATGCAAACTAGGTTTCTTGCCTTTGTCTAGATTTTTTGTGTTTGAGCAATTTGGATGCACACATGCTGAGCTATTTGGATTTTCCAGTTGGGACTTCAATAGCAGTCTTGCTCATTTATTTAGGTGGTTTAGGTGATTCTCGAAACTCTTGCTTACCATCTAAAGTGGTGGGATATTGCTTCGTATCTTCAAGGATTGGGTACGTGGAGGTGGCGTAAAAAGGAAGGAAAAAGGAATTTTAAATCTGTCCCTTTCAACAGAATCATCGGGCTTATACTCCAACACTTCCCCTCACATGCAGGCGCTCGCAGGCCGCAAATGTAAAACATTGGAGTGAGCAGCAATTTATTTAATAAATCACGCCAGTCGGAATTCAAACTCAAGACCTCTAACTCTGATACCATATTGAGTTGCATGCATTGACCAGTTCACTCAAAAGCTTAAGTTGATGCTTATACTCTAATAGGAAAAGATGGGCAATTCACTTATACTCCGCTGTGCTGCCCACCATCTTCCATCTGAACTGCCTTATGATGTGTAACACATCTCTTTTGTAGGTTGAAATGCTTCAACTGTTGATGCTTGAAATGCTTCAACTGTTCTTTCAAGTGAATGCCTCAACAATGGACTCAACTGGTGTGGCATGCTGAAGTTGTTGTAGTCAACACGATCACGGCTGCATCGTGCCACGCCACGGCCGCTCTCGCCACAGAGTGTGGCGCTGAAAATCGAAGCCACACTTTGTGGCGAGAAAGCAACGCGTTTTGCTGTGGCGGGGGTGGCAGTGGCAGGCCACACTGTGGCGTGGCGGCATGTGGCGAGGAACCAAACACTCTCTAAGACTATCCGGATTGGCGAATAGGCCAAAAGTACCCTCTGGACTCATTATATATGCTAGTAATAGGAGTATGTCATTACTTGCATGCAAGTGATATATGTTACACTGTTGCTTGTAAACAATTAATGGAGGAATGTATTTGTTCATCAATGTGATAAACTAAACCAAAGTTTATCCCAGGAGTAAAGAATTTCAAGTTGGCTATAAGACTTCTATATGCACTTTCGTGGTAGGCTTTTTTTTTTTCTCCACACAGCCGACGCTATGGCCCCTCTCCTTCCCTTAAAGCTCAACAAGTGTTCTCCATGCGGATGCTCTATGTTTTTTCTTGGCTTCTTAGTGGATCATGAAGTCCGAGTGTCTCATCTTGACACGGACAATTGGAGGCGCAATGCATGGCTTCCAGAGTCCAGAAATGGCGAGGAGATACCTAGGAAAGATGGACCAGGTGTTAGGAGGCACACCGTCTGGGCTGCACTACCTCAAAAATCGTGTTTTACAGGCAGTCCTTAACACATTTATACATGCATTTTTAATCCTCCTGCATTTTATTGACCGTAGAAAAGTTTCTATTGTCACTTACGTCCAACTGCATGGTGCAGTTAATCCCACTGCTTGCACAATCAACTTTTGCTCCGACCTGCAAGATCCGCACTTGGCAAGCCTAGATCTGCTAGATTCATGCTTGACAAGCCTAGATCCGCGCTGCTCCGCGTCGCTATGGTCACCACATCGTTGCAGCCTCTCCTTTGTCAACAAAGGACGAGTGACGAGGACAGGAACCGATGCAGCCCTCGCTTGAGCAGCCGTCATCGCAGCCATGCCCCTAGCCCTGGCAAAGGCAGAGCTCACGACAGGCTCGTGCATGGTGAGTTGAGTGTTTTTTGGTAACGATAAAAAGGGATTTTCTACTAGGCTCAGGTTCACCCGCTCGGTACCAAAGAACACTGCCTTGGAGAAACAGGAGGGATTGATTACGACCACACATGATTTAACGGCCCCACTGGGAAATGGGGATTTACGAAAAAAGTTCGTGTGCACCGTATCTAATGAACTTGGTTTGCAAGACAAGAATGCCGTATTTCAACCTAAAAAGTGAAACAATTTACATCCTAACGTGCCCAAGTTTGCAAAATTTAATTTCACAGTTTCAACATTGCAGGCCCAGATCACAAGCAGCATATTTACACTTGCTATAAGGTTCAAGCCTCGAGCTCGTCATGTACCTCTTCATCGGTGGCTGAAACAATCTGTTCAGTTGAACTCGTATCCCGGTTCATACCCTCCTTTTTTTTATCCAGCTGGGACTCCTTTTGTAATATCTTTTCTCTGATCATAGACATCAGGCCTTCCTGGATATCTGTGTTCTCTATAAGATAACGTTTAATTGCGTCCTTGCCCTGGAAAGTTTGCCCATTCATGTGATAGAATACTCCTGATTTTGTTATGAGTTTGTGTTCACAGCCTAATTCAATGATCTCAGATTCACGACTTAGGCCCTTGCCAAACTCAAGCTCGAGTTGCACGGTCCTGAATGGTGGAGCATGTTTGTTTTTCACAACCCTGACCTGGATTTGTGTACCTACAACCTGTGAAGCGGAACAGAACTGGATTAGAGCATAGCATAATACTGCAGAGTAAGGTAAAAACAATCGTGCCATAACAGCTGCATAAGTGGTTTCTATATAAGAACTAAGAATGAAGTTTTCAGTAAGCCATAACAATCCCTGCTTATTCTTCTATGTGAATTCAATCTAACTGAAAAGAACTATGCTGGGCATGAATTGGAAGAAAAAAAAATGCAATTACCAAACAGTAAAATAATAATAGGTAAGTTCTACATTTAAATCTCTGGCATCTGTAGAAAGTGGTCGAATATAACTGAGCAAAGGATAAAAATAATCAGTATCATAATGATTTACCTCTTCAGACTTTTTTACAAGACCTATCCTTTTTGTGTTCAAGCGAACAGAAGCATAAAATTTCAAGGCATTTCCTCCACATGTGACTTCTGCTGGTGCTCCAAACCCACCAAATGTGCTTAGTTTTGATCTTACCTGCATACACGTCCACAAATAAATATGGTATGTTATCTCTAAAGAAACATGGAAAGCACAGTTACTATATCCAAAGAAACATGAAAAGCCACTAAGAAGTAATGCTAAACAAATAAGAAAATTCCATAAAACTGCACGTAGTATGGGAAATGAACTGCCAAATTGTCTTGGCAATCTATAGTCTGCCAATAATATCAAACCTGACATCCCGGTCACATAACCTGCCAGGCCCACACTATCATCCAATAAATCTAGTAAAATATTGCTTAGGTCATTGTATAATATAGTTCGCAACTTTTGTTTTTCATTTTTTTTGTTTGTTCAGTTCAATTGTGCCATGAGCTAATATTTGGAGCGGAATACATTACACATGTTCTGATTGTATGGACCGGATAATTATTTCGGTACTTCTTTTATTATTTATGTCTTATATTTTGTTATTGACAGTGATAAATGAAGTGGTATGTTCAATAGAGTTGAAGGTTATCTGTATAATGTACAGATTGACATAGATTTAAACTCAAAGAGTGCATTCTGAACAGTGATGTCAGTAACTGGGTATCAAAGAATCCAAAGCAGATATCTTTTAAATAGCTCATGTCAGAACTAGAAACATGTAAAGCTAATTTTAAACAAAGCCATCACAGGCATCTGCTCATCAAGAAGCTCACTCAATGATAACAAATGGCAAACCTGATTAATAAACACCAAAATTGTCCTGGATCGAGAAAGTGAATGACTCAATTTGCGAAGTGCTTGACTCATAAGCCTTGCTTGAAGTGCAACATGTGCATCTCCCATCTCACCATCCAGTTCAGTTTTTGGAACAAGAGCTGCTACCTGTGCATATAGTCATGCTGCAGTGTTAGTAGTAGTCAATATGTAACCAGAATTAGTGTCAACGGTTGGTGTATCATGTATCCAGCCTGGAATAAATAAATGCATGTTAAATTGTTAACATCTATTAGATGAATATGATAATGTGTAACAAGATACAACTCCTATAATTAAAGCATTGGAGGGCCCCAAAACTAACAGTAAGGTTGAAGCAAAGCATACAGAGCTGAAGGCACTAACTTTCTACGTACACTGTCCACGACCACAACTTCAATAGAGCCACTTCGAATTAGAATGTCAGCAAGACCAAGAGCCTGTTCACCGCAGTCTGGTTGAGACAGTAGCATGTGTTCTGCATTCACACCTATAGACTCTGCTAAGGCTGGATCCAGTGCATGCTCAGCATCAATAAAAGCACAATAACCTGAGAATGCAGAAATGAATGAAACAAAGCATGTCATGAAAAGATATTCTCGTAGACATGTGAAAACAGAAATCGTGAAGCAGCAACCCACTTTTGGACCCGAAAAAAAACATGTTTCAACAAAAAAAAATGAAGAATGTTGGCTGATTCAACACATTAACATCACTGTTAGTCTCTGACATTACATGAGTTAGCATTTTATATCCAAGTAATCGTGTGAAGTAAACACCACAAGAAGCAATATCTTCATTAACTTTTATGTTTTCTCACTATTAAGTCAGACAACCAACACTCAAACAAGCATGCCAATATACATATTTTGTACTTTATTTTGAATAATTATGGGCTAAAGGTGGTGCCAAGTGGTCAAAGTTCAACAACTAGCACTAAAAGTTTAATCTACCGTGGTGCCATGGCACCAGGCTACCTCTACCTGCCATCGCCCCTGCTAGAGACTCATTGAGTTAGCATTTTCTGGTAAATGCTCTCATAGGACTCGAACTCGGCTCGGCTTGAGGAATAATTTACATCATGATCAAACCTATTCCAAAGCTTGTGAGCTTTAATGAGCCAAGCAGTAATAGCTTATCAAAGCTCCTAAAACTCACATGGCGCCTGTGCAGCCATGTGGCTCATGCACCTTTTTTGTTAAAACTTAGGATTTACACATGCCAACTCAAGTTTGCATGATAAAAACTAAATACTAGATAGAAGACAAATAGAATACTTCAGATGCCATCAAAGCATACACATTCAGCATACTCCGTGACTCTTCGAGTAGTGAGCTTATGCATATATGTGAAAGTTTAACACCTCGTGTTCTAGACAACAAGATTAATTCTAATACACTATTCACTGGGTGCTTCCATTGGTCAACTTCAAAATAGAAAGCCTCAAAGACCAAAAGCCCAGCCAAATGCCATGTCTCTAAGTCACTATTCACCGAAACAGGCGATACTACATTTCCCTCCCCACCTCCTCCCTGTCGACCTCCGTCTTGTACCTTCCTGGATATCTCCACTCCATTTCCAGGCAGTTGTAGAGCAAATGAGCAATCAAATGCCTCTTTTCATCCATCCCCTGGCTTTCATTCCATGGCCGTTGTTGCCTCGCTGCATCCAATGCCACCATACAATACACAATGTTTTGATTTGATTCCTTGTCCAAAGTCCAGATCGTGGAGGAAGCATGTCATAAGTCACAATCACCACCTCTCATTCGTCTTCAGAAAAATGCCACAAACAAGCCTACTCGATCTAGTGTAGCTGGCTCGAGCACATCTAGACCGGCTCGGTTCCAGCTTCAATCAAACTTAAGCTTGAGAGGACAGGATCGCTCTAGGTAGACTCGTTCACAACCTTAGTTCCTCACATGAGGGATATTGCAGATGCTATCCACTAATCCAAAAGTGCTCTCAAGCTTACTGTGGGCTATGTTCTAGTATGGTACCAATGTTTACTGAATACTGGCTCTTTGCACCTAAAGATTTGCCAAAAACTGCATCAAGTACTTAGATATGTTTGCGCAGCGGGTGACAAAAAGTTATTCATTAATAAACATACTCAATAAACATTGTTCCTTAATATATAAACTAAATGTGACTTCGTTACCAATACTACTTTGGAGTTGTCCTCTGCCGCTCCAATCATTAAAAAAAAACTATGAAATTTAACCAATTACTCTGTGCCCACCATTTATTTTTTCTTTTCACAGTTAAAAGTCAGAGGGATAACTTCAAGCTCTGTGATATGCAATATCATAACCGATGCCAACACGGATAATTTGGACCCCAGTACTCATTCTACCACCAATTTTACTCAAAAGGTATATTGCAGGCTGCAGCTAACGAAGAAAGATGCTCTTGATTATCAGAACTCGAAGACATTTTGTATTGTATTTGTTTTTTATTGAAGTTTTGAAAAAAAAATATGTTTCAATGCAAGTGGTTTATCGATAAGAAATAGGAAACAGTAACATGCCTCCACTCTTCTGTGCCTCAGCTATGATATGAAGTGCTAAAGTTGTTTTCCCTGAAGCCTCAGGACCATAAATTTCAACAACCCTTCCCTGCAAATAAATAAATAGCATAACTGTTTAGAAATTTTATCAGTTAGCCAACAGAAGCATGAAGAATAAAAAGATCTGCATAGCCTAACCTAGCCAGTCAATACAATTTTTTTTTTCTCGAACACGCAGGAGAGCTGCGTATCTTTGTATTATAGGGAAGAGAAAACGGTCCTTACAAAACCCCTCATGTTTGGACCAAGACAAGAGGGGGTTACATCATACAAAGAGTTGTGAACACGCGCACTCACACTAGGTAATGACCCAGAACAGCAGGCGACGCTTAACCTTGGTTGGTCACCCGTCCTACCCCTAGACCAGAGAGGTCACGAGCACCAGCTAATGACCAGAGATTAGCTTCAAGCAGCAAATTACTCAAAGCCACCTGAATATTAGGTGATGCGCCCTCAAATACTCCTGCGTTTCTGTGTTTCCAAAGTGTCCATGCTCCGAGAATGATCAAGGTGTTGACTCCTTTTCTCTGCTCTTTCGTGACCTTCTTGCCAGCTCTTCTCCACCAGGAAGCAAAATCCATGTCGTTGCCCCGGGGAGCTAGTTGTTGTAGATTTAGCAGAGCCAACAGCTTGTACCAAAACTCTCTTGCAAATACGCATTGTACTAAGATATGCTGTACTGTTTCATCTTCCTGATCACACAGCACGCATTGCTCCGGGTGCGAGAGTCCTCTCTTGGCAAGTTGATCTGCCGTCCAACATTTGTTCCGTATGGCCAACCATAAGAACATTTTGCATTTTGGTGGAGCCAAAGATTTCCATAACCTGCGCCATGGCTCAAAAGAGACTGATCCATGGAAGAATAATCTGTAAGCAGATTTTGATGAGAAGAAACCTGAGCCATCATGCCTCCAAGAGTGGTGATCCTCCATAGCTGTGAGTGAGAAGGTTTCCACTGCATCCCATAACTCAAGATATTCAATCAAGCCTCTAATCGATAGACCTCCTCGAATGTCCCTGACCCATGTGTGATCTTGTAGGGCCTGTTCCACAGTCCGTGACCCAATCACTTGATTTGGAACACGTGCAACCACCTCAGGGGCAAGATCAAGTAAAGAACACCCAGGCAGCCATCGATCCAACCAGAAAAGAGTATTCCTCCCATTACCAACGGTGGTGATCAAAGAGATGGCAAACATTGCTTTTGCATGGGGACAAATAGGGATATCCAAACCTGACCATGGTCGATTTGCTGTGGTTTTTTTGAAGCCACAACCATTTCATTTGCAGAGCCCAGCTCATAACTTCTAAATTTGTAATTCCCAAACCACCAAGATCAATTGGGCGCTACACCTTTTCCCATGCCACCAAGCAAGAGCAACCATTAGCCTCTTTCTTGCCTTTCCATAACCATCCCCTTCTCAATTTGTTAATAGCGTAAATAACCCAATTAGGCACATTGATTGCAATGAGCAAATAAACCGGCACAACTGAGAGTCAATACAATTTAAGGTTAACATTCTTCTGTATGCACTTTAGATTATATCTTAGCTTAGTCAAGCTCAGCTCATTGCAGTCACTATAACAAGAATGACACGTGGCGGTTAACACGATCAACAAGTTCAGCTCATTCCGAGGCTATCCCCCCCCCCCCCCCCCCCCCCCACCCACCCCGCCCCCAAAAAAAAAAAAACTAACATCGTGTACAAAAGCGTGTGGGGGTGGGGGGGGGGGGGGGGCACTTATTTTATCCAGTACCCCAATTCCTATTTACTCTTTGATTCAACTAAATATTCTTTTCCGTGACTTAATAAACACATCCATCATGCTGACCAAATACCACACACTACAATAACACATGCAGGTTCACGTGATCTAGGTCTGGCAAGTGGCAAGTCCACCGATTCCTATGTGATTACTACTAACACACTCACGTTCATGTAATAATATATGTGCTGTATCCTGAAGTCCTAGGTTGCATTAATATTCTGGATAAAATAAAATAAAAAACAAATAGCTGACCTTCGGAAGTCCACCGATTCCTAAAGCCAGGTCCAATGCAAAGGATCCCGTGGATATGACAGGAACTTCCTTACGATCATTTGAGCGATGCAGCCACATTATTGACTCCTTACCAAATGCAGATGTAATCTGGTCAAGAGCTTGTTGGAGTGCAAAGTCTTTTTGCTTAACATCTTCTTCTCTGTAACCATCTTCATCTGATTTCGGCGGTTCTCTCCCTAGCAAGTAACAAGGAAAGGAATACCGTGATTGAATTTCGAAATCAGTAGCTTCACTGAAACTTGATAAATGATTGTTCAGTGCTCAGGCTATCCAAAGTTCAAAATCAAATAAAGTGTCATGAAATGTTCTCTGAAATAGAAGCCAATGACAAGCATACAAAACAAATCTAATGGATCATCATCATTTCTACCTTCAGTGAAACTGAACAGCACATAAAAACAACAGAGCATTTTAGTCCCAAGCAAGTTGAGGTATGCAAGTGCACATAAATATAGCTCCAATGAATTTTGTAAAGAAAATTAAGACAACATGATTTACTGAGATAGCCAAAATTTAATATCTGGCATCCATAGAAGCCAAAACCTGGATAGCATTTACCTCACATACTTACATGAGAATTAGCTCTCTCTCTGTAGTCCATAATACTAATGAAGGAGTAGTTTTGTTCACTCTCATTATCCAACATAAAGAACATTTTTTATATTCAAAGAAACAAGGAATGCTGCAAAAATGTTTTTTTAAAAAAAAATACTACGCAACGCAGAAGCTTGTCGACATTAGGTGCTATAGTATTATGGTACAATAAGAAATGCAAGCAGAAAGTTATAAGCAACTTGTGAACTAAAAATCATACCGTTAATAGATTCAGTAAAAAGGCTAACATTTGTATACCTTCTGTAGACAAGCTCTGTAGCTGAACCGTAGGTGAAACTTTTTTAGTGCAGCATACCTGAAAAGAGGAAGATGACAACCATTACACATGGCACGCTAACGGTTGAATTATATAAAAAAAATCCTTCTTGTTATATTGAATGAGCAGTCAACCATTTATGTCGCCAGGTTTATCACTAATAAACCGACTGATTGCCCCATTCTTACCCTACTTTTGAGAAAAATGAAGCAACAAACTATCGTATTCAGAAGCCATCACTACAATGTTTCTGTCATATCATACTCGATATATCATTTGAAAATTGAAAACACGAAAACAGTCAAGATCATTAATGGCCTAATAATGGAAAATGTATGTTCATTGTCATCGATTCATTGGCACAGGTTCAATAAACTTTATGATATTCATGTCTTTGGCATCCCCTCATTTTTGTCCTTCAGTCTTGGCTGAATGATAAAAGCAGATAGCAAAATTACAGTGAATCTCCCTTGTCACATACTTAAGTACAACCGGAAAAGATGTAATGTATAGTAATTATACAACTCACAAAACCCTATGGTGTAATTATACAACTCACAAAACCCTACTCAAAGGATAATTGGTTATCTTAATTCTAATTGGAAAATGAAAAAAGAATAGTTACAAATCACAGCACAAACATGATGACATGTTATGTCAAATCCGACAACTGAATTATCAAAATCCCGGAGAAGAACAAATGCAAGGTATACACTGAAGTCGGGAATCACATAAGCAAAACAGCGCTCATAACTATCACCTAATATTCCAATCCCAATCCAAACAGGGCGTATTGTTCAGTACTTCCATCAGCATATAAACAACATATTGCTGATGTATGCTTAACAAACGTGCCGGGGACTTCCACGTTGAACCGGACGGAACGCCAAGCAACAATCGAACACTGATGACGCCGTGCCTGGTTCCGTATAATCAAATCGAACGGCTGGTTGGGTACCCTAGTCCTTGTCCGGGATTTTGGGACATCAAAAGGGAAGGGAGAAGCTCGAGGAGTTCAGGGTGGAGGGAACAAACCGGTGCGTAGGAAGAGGAAGAAGGAGAAGCGCAAGCGACGGGAGGCGGCGGCCGGAGGACCCGCCGGAGGAGGGGTTCGGCGCGCCTGAGGAGCACCCTCGCCATGGCTGAAGTTGCCCTTGCGGACACGAACAGAGTAAGGATGGTGGATCAAGAGAATTTTTTTTATTTTTAATCGAATTTTTTATTATATTTTTATTAATAACCGCACGTTTTCGAAAATTGCAAAACTAGTCGACCAGTCGCCCGAGGTACGGGCGATTTATTCCTGTCGCCCGAGGTAGGGGCGATAAAATGGCAGATCTGCCTGGGTGGGGCCCAGTCGCCCATCCGAAGGGCGACAGACAAGAAAATCTCCCGCCCGTTGGGCGACAAGGGCGAGGCGCGGCTTTGTGGGGCCCAGTCGCCCGACGACGGGGCGACAAGGGTTCAAATAACCCGCTGAGAGGGCGACAATCGGTTTCTATTTCTTTTGCTCATTCGACTGCTTCTCTTTTGTTAGGCATTTCCGGAAGACAAAGAATTGATCGACAACTCTATCCCAAACTTCTTCTATCTATTTATGTTCTTCGGTGGAGGTTGCATGCCAGGTTCACGTAGAAGGCGACATACCTCATCCAACCGTAGTGTTTCGGAGCCATCTAACACAGCAACATCCCATCGAAGAAACACTGCAAGAAGACGCGCTCCGGCAACGCGCGTGCAATCAAACGCCAACGACGATGAAAACGACGATTTCATGCCCATGCAACCCTCAAGACCTCCGCCTCCACTCGAAGACCCTGACGACGAGGCATTTAGTGAATCTGTTTTGCGAGAACGACCCTCCAACAGCGACTTCTCAGCGCCACCTCGCCCACAGCCATCATCCAACCCCTACAAAATGGACATTAACTTCAGTAATATGTCTCGACGATGGGATCGAACATTTCCGTAAGATTAGGTGGCATAGCATACCATGTGTACAAACTTTTATGTGTGTGACATAGCTTTTATTTTGTATGATATGTACTCATGTGCATATGGTTTTTATTTTGTACGATGTTTTATCAGTTTCCATGTTTCCTATTTTATTAAGTTGTGCCACAATAATCGAAAAAAAATTTATGAAAAACATAAACGAAATATGTTTTTTTTTCTTCCTGTCGCCCTTTAGGTGGGCGACTTTTCCCACCTTTTAGTGGGCGACTGGTTCCTGTCGCCCTTTTAATGGGCGACTGGTTCCTGTCGCCCTCCAGGTGGGCGACTTTCCCCTTGTCGCCCACGCGTAGGGCGACTAGGCCCCACCAGACCGCGGCCTGGCGGATTTTAGTCCTTGTCGCCCGCGCATGGGGCGACTGGCCGAAATCGCCCGTCCTTCAGACAACTGGTCGACTAGTTTTGCAATTTTCGAAAACATGCGGTTATTAATAAAAATATAATAAAAATTTCGATTAAAAATAAAAAAAATTCTGGATCAAGATGAACAACAGGGCCGACAGGCCCAATTATCCATTACGATTCTCTTTTCGTTTTATTATTTTGTTATTTTCATTTTTCTGTCAACTCCAAAAATATTACATTATAATCGCCCTCATTGTTGTTCAGTATTATACTTGTAAATTTGATAAAATTAATAATTATTTGGGGCAAAATTTGCTGTAAGACAAACTTTTGTGGCATTTGCTATTTCACATTAAACTTTTTATAATTTGCCAGAACATACTGTAAATTTATGATGGGACAATGGCGTTTCAGCCACAATTTCGAAGGCTAATTGCGAAATCACCATTGTTTTTTGGATTTTCCAAAATCACCATCTCTTTTCAAACCCGAAGGCACCGTTTACCATCGCTTTGCACCGGCGTCAGGCCGATTAACGAAATTAAAAAAAAGGAAAAAAGGAAACGGGAAAAGGAATTGGACCTCCCTGCCCCTCCTCTCTTTGGTCTCTCTCCCACCCGCAGCCCGCAGCCTGTGTCGAGTCTCTGTCTCTCTCGTTCTCGCGACCAAGACCTAACCCTAGGCGGCGGCGGCGGCGGCAGGTGGGCGCATCGGCAAGCAGGCGCGACGAGAACGCGGCGCGGCGCAGCGAGCAGGCGGGCACGTGCGCGTCGAGGAAGCGCGTGCGGACACGGCGACCAGGCGCGTGCGCAGCGAGGGGGCGAGCGCGCGCTGCGGCGAGCCACAACGGCGAGCGCACGGCGAGCCGGTCCGTCGAGCGCTGCGGCAAGCACGTCGCGGAGAGCTCAGGACAAGCTGCACGGCAAGCACGCGGGCTTGTTTGGTTCCTGCCTGGGTAACGCTGCCTTGCCCAGGCAGGTCCATCCCACCACAGGCAGAAGAAATCGGACGCCTGGGAAGATAGCTGCCTGCCAGGCAGGTTTTTGAGGACGCGAACCAAAGTAGCCTTTGCTAAGGTACGTTTCGTGAGTTCAAGATTCAGAATTTTGTATTTTACACTTTGGCCATGGCGACGGTGTCTGGCTCCCCCACCTCCATTGATAAGATCTGTAGTTCTAACTGCCCTTCTCAATTCAGTCATAGATTTTGGTTTGTAATTTTTAGATGCAGTACAAGTACATGTTGATTCTCCTCATGGAAAAATGGGTCTGAAAGAAAAGTTTGGGTTCTCATCAATGCTGCATATATCTTCTGGTGTATATTTGACAAACTAGTTATTTAGATTCCGAATACAACTACTACACTACCAATTAATCATATTTCATTTTGCTGATTGCAGAAACGAAGGAGGGATGTGACAGACTGAGGAGCTGGATCAAAACCTTAGTTGTATCTGTTGTTGTCTTGAACCGGTATCATTTGTGTACATTTGCAAATCTTGAAGTGAAATGAAAATAATAGCTAAATTTTTTGGCTTAATCTGTTGTGGTATGAGTTTGTGTGAGCTTGGCATGATTGAAGATACAAATAACCAATTTCAGGATATGTTTGCAAATGTGTGGAAAAACAACAACCATGCTGTCAAAATTATGTCCAATTCAAATTCGAATTTCTGTTTAGAATTTGAATTTCAATGAAACTTGATCGAAACTCTTTAATTCATATCAAATTTTGTCCAAATTTTGAAGTTACAATGAATTGCAATGCCTCATGTCAAAATTGTAGCTGATTCACAAAGTAAAGATCAAAACTGTGGTAAAATCGCAAAGGGGCAATTTTGTCTTTGTGCAAGCAAGTTAACACCGTTAGAGCCTCCTAACGGACTTGTGGTAGAAGTGTTGTTCAGATTCAAAAAATGATGATGAAATCGCAAAATCTGAAAATCGATGGTGAAAACGCAATTGAAGTCGGAAACGATGGTTGTTTTGCAATTGCCCTATTTATGATCATTTGCTAAAACACACCACCAGCCATATTATATGATTTGAGGTGAGAGAATGCTGATGAAAAAACAAGAATACCCTTTGGACATATAAGGGCTATTTTAATTGATATAAGACCATTTTTACAATATAAAAAGTAGTAGATGATCATTTGCAAACCGATGGCCATATGGATATTCGTCCATCACAAGATTAGTCGTCTAGCATTACATGGCTTTGCACAAAAAAATAGCATAACATTCATGTAGCACAAAATATGATTACGTGTAGGACTTCTAACAAATCGGACATGTTCAGCGGTTTGGACAAGCTATCTACAGCTGCCGGATGCAGACCTTTCGTGCGAACCAGTCCACGAGGCAAAAACACGTGCAAAGTGAAGGCGTCACACTTGTCAGAGGCATTTCATGTCATTTACAAAAAATTCTCTCACTAAGTTCAAAGAAAATTATATTGAGTAAAATGCACTCTAGGTCTTTAAAGTATTGGTCGATGGTTATCTAGATTAATAAACTCTTAAAATGTCCACCTAGATTCTTAAATTATTTTTGGATGGTCATTTAGGTCCACAAACTTTTTAGTGACCACATGAGTCCATAAACTACTTATATTGTGTAGTCCATAACCAATTTATGTTATGTTAGTCATGAACTCTTAATATTAAGGAGACATATTAACAGATAGGTTTTTCACTTTTTTTTCTTTACCAAACATCTCACCTCACTTGAAGTAACTATATATTTTGACCGAAGTCAGCAGGGGAACCCCAACATTTTTTTTATAGCTTTTTGAGTAAAGTGCACCGTATGTCCTTAAACTATTTTAGGGTTCTCATCTAGGTTCATGAACTTTTAAAATAAAGATTTGGGTCCTTAAACTATTTCATTACTCTCATCTGGGTCCATAAACTTTCAAAACGAAGATTTGGATCCTTAAACTATTTCAAAGTGCTCATATGGCTCTATAAAATCTCAACGAACATTTTGTACTGGTGCTCCATGTTGTCACCGTCAGCTCCAAAACCACCGCTGAGCAGCCAAGAACCCACTATCTCCGTCAAAATGCTTATTCACCGGTCATCCATAGATCGAGTTGTTCAACGCCATCGTCTAATGTCGTTCTTAGCCATCGCCCCCAGGTCGCAATCTTCATTCATTCGCACCTTGAAACATTCCTCATATCGAACCCGTCGAAGCGGCCATCATTAGCCGGTATTTGAATTGGTATAAGATGTTGCTTCTTTTGTACTCCTTCTGTCCCAGTTTACTTGGCATCCTGGAAGTGTTTTTGAGTGTCCAGATTCATAGAATGTTCAATGAACTTAGACAGACAGGTTGTCCAGATTCAGAGAATGTTCAATGAATCTAGTACAAAGACAGGATGCCAAGTAAATTAGGACAGAGGGAGTACATTTCAAACCACCAGATTTGTGTAATAGTATCAAAGCTCCCGCCAAATCCACGCAATTACTAAGCTGACACGTCATGTCATCATGATTCGTGTGTAAGCCGTATTTTGGATAGCTACTTAGCCACTAAACAAGATTAGAGACCAAAATCTTCATTTTGATAGTTTATGGACCTAAATGAGAACATATAAATAGTTTAGGGACCCAAATCTTCATTTTAAAAGTTCATGAACCTAGATGAAAACCACAGAATAGTTTAGGGACCTGGGATGCACTTCACTCTTTTTTATATTTCAGCCTGGTTATTCGCTCCCACAAAGAGTTTAACCCAAGTCTGCTAGATGCTACTCAGGTGCTCTAACCACTAGGCTAGAAACCCTTTCGCTTGAAGTAACTATATATTGTCATCACACATCGTCAAGTATCCGTCGCGATTGACGGTGCAAGAGACAAAAAATTGGGATTCTCGTTACAACATTACTTCGAAGGGGTGGCACCGTTACTGTTGATGCACTCATCTCCAACCTGTCTCTCCTAGCGCGAGGTCGTTCATAGAAATATGGTCGTTCTCTTCATTCCATGGCTTGTAGAAACAGGGTTCCTCTCATATAGATGACTCCACGGCTCACATCCACCTCATCCACTGTCACATGTAGTAGTGCCAGCAGTGGGTACATACTTAGTGAAACGGCGTGTGATGGTGAGAAAGAAAAAAAATGAAGGCCCTATGCCATATGTCTCCACGTCGTCATGTTCAGGTCGGATGTTTTCGTCTCTCGAAAATAGACTTAGTTGACACAGCATAAATAGTTTATGGACTCAGATGGTCACTTAAGAGTTCGTGGATCTAAATGACCATAAAAAATAATTTAAGTACCTAGGTGGACACTTTAAAAGTTTATGGACCTAGATGACCATCGACCAATAGTTTAAGGACCTGGGGTGCATTTTACTCAATTATATTATATAGTTGGTGGTGTGTTTTAGCAAATGGTCACAAATTTAAAGTGTGTTCAATTATAGAAAGTTCAGTGTGAAATAGCAAATGCCACAAAAATTCAGTGTCCTACAGTAAATTTCGCTTTATTTTAGAGGGCAAAATGGCCCAATTTATTTCTACAAAAGCTTAACATCATCCATGAAGATTGCTTATTTCTTCCATACGGCACTCACTCGTCCTGCTAAGTCTATTGTCACATTGAGTAGTATTCATCCTCTAAGATTTGCATTTTAAGCTTTGCTCAAGCGAAAAACCAATGCAGAGATTTAGGAGGAGCATATCACTACTAGAATCGCCTAATTTCCCGAGGCTCATAGACACTAAGAAAACAACCTGAAAATCATAGGGAAAAAAAAAACACTTTCTCTACGAGGAGTACGTGTGTATCGCGTGGAATCATGTGAAGAATGCAAGAATCCGCATGTCCGATCAGCACGTTTGCCATGTCATGCGCTTTCTCTCTCTCTCTCCCGTCACCGAGAATCTCGATGCCGCCACCGCAAGCACCATCACAGTTCGGCTCACACGACCACGACGGACCGACACGCCGCTTTGAATTGCATTAAACACGGGCCATCTACCGACGCACTATCTATCGTCCTCATCGGGAAGGGGCGCGGCGGCCTCGGCCGGCAGCGGCGACACACAGATGGTTGGATTCCCGCCGCCTGGGCGCCCGCGCGCGGCATCGTTCCCGCGGCGCGGGGCGTGCAAAGATCCAACGGTGCAGGCCAGCCGCCGCTCAGCCGTCCGTCCGTCCGTCCACGGACCCGGACCCAAACCACGTCAGCCGCATCCCGTCACGGCGCCACGACCACTGTGATCCCTGCACTGCAGCACGCACGCACCACCGCGAGCGGCTTCTCCGCTCCCGTCCTCCTCGCCTCTCCTCGCGTTGCCCGCCGGGCCCACCACCATCTCCTGGAACTCCCAGCGACTCGCCGCGTGGCCACACGCGTCCATCCCAGCCGTCCGCCCGCGGCCCCCGCCTCGGGACCCGGGCCGCACTACCGGCTCCAAAACCCCGGAGCCTCCATCGTTGCCTCCGCCACACCTCCCAGTTCACTCACACTCGCACCCAAGAACCGCGGGAACGCCGGACCAACGCTCTCGATCGCATCGGCCTCGCCGCCGGCGCCCCGATCGGATGGGTCGCGGCCGGCCAAGGAACAAGCGGCCCCGCCCGGACAACGACGGCGGCGCGGCGACCGGGGAGGAGCACGAGGAGGAGGAAGAGCCGGCGCTGTTCCCGGTGGGCACGCCGGTGGAGGTGCGCAGCGACGACCAGGGCTTCCAGGGCTCCTACTACGAGGCCACCGTGGTGGGACACACGCCGAGCGGCCGGGGCTACGTCGTCGCGTACGCCACGCTCACCACGCAGGAGGGTGCCGGCGGCGAGCCGCTCCGGGAGCGCGCCGCCGCCGCCGACGTGCGCCCGCGCCCGCCGGAGGAGCCGCGGCGCCGGGCGTTCGCGGTGCACGAGACGGTCGAGGCGTTCCACAACGACGGCTGGTGGGCCGGCGTCGTCCGCCGCGTGGCGGAGACGACAGAGGCGGCGCCGGCGGACGGCGGCGGGGAGGGGGACACGCCGCCGCAGCCGGCGCCGCCGCGGCGGGTGTACACGGTGTGCTTCCCCGCCACGCGGGAGGTGCTGGAGTTCGACGAGGCGCGGGTGCGCCCGCGGCTCGTGTTCAAGGGCGACCGCTGGGTCCCAGCTGCAGAGGCGGTAAGCAAGCGTCCATCCAGCTGCCTCCACCTACTGTCTACTTGTGTCACCTGCATAACAGAGTCCTATCCTCTGTTCCTTTTTTTTGGCGAGGAACTGAGTCCTCTGTTCGTGTTTGGAACACCAACGTATTTCCCCTTTTTTCTGTACAAAAGTGTGCCAAAACATTTGTGTTCTCAAAGGATCTAAGATAGAACAATGCCAAAATGTACTAGGTATCGGCTGAGGTAGAACATTTCTGTTTAATATTCATGTTTCTTGTGGTACGAATCCTTGAGAAACTTTACAGTGCGCATTTTTTGTCCTGTGGAAAGCTCACGTACATGTACATTTTACTCAAACTGACCTTTGTGGCGGCTTAGTTAACCAATATTATTGTTGTAACAATGTACACCTAAGCTTCATGCAAAATGATAATTTAATTAACACGGTTTTACTTGCCCAAGATATTAGCTTTAGTTGAGAACAATGTTAGAATTGATAAAATATGTGTTGTGTAACTTTAATTATATGCTTTTTCTTTTTTAACAGTTTCCTAGCTATGCTAAGTTGCAAAATAGTGGAAATTAAGCTCAGCTTGCATTACCAACTCATTACCTTTGTTAGCTCTCCTTTTTCAGTGGCAATGGTAATTCACTGGTAACATAAATCTGTACAACAGGTTGTAGTGCCAAGTTATACAATCTCCGAGGCTTTTTATTATAACATGACATAGCATGTATGAAGTATTTGAATTAATCATGTATTAATAACTAACAGAAAGTTCTTTGTATCTGCTACAAGAAGAATGGCAAAGCACTAATCCAAAACCACTTACTTTTGCATTACGTATGGTAACCCACTGCATTTTTTTTAATTCTCCATGCACATGCAGGAAAAAGGAAATCCAATGTTCAGAGAGGGAAGCCAAGTTGAAGTCAGTCGCTCTGCTAAAACCTTCGGTGAGTACTGGAGTCCAGCTACTGTTCTGAAAGTAATTGATGCCACAAGTTTCTTGGTACAATATGGAGATGTCAGAGAAGATGGGGAACTGGTTACTGAAATTCTGGATGCTCAATATGTTCGGCCAGCTCGAAACATCTTTCCTATGGAATCTAAGTATAGATTTCCTCCATTTTCTTTTGTGGAGGTCTTTCGTGAGGGTAGCTGGTGGCCTGGTTCTATTCTGGAGATTTTGGATGATAAATTTGTGAAGAAGTATGTTGTCAAAATTAACAGCCATGAGACAGCCATGGATGATGTGGAATGTGTTGACGTGTTGACAGTTGAACATACACTGCTCAGGCCACGGTACGACTGGCATGGTAGAAAATGGGTGCGCTGTTTGACAGAGGTACATACCATTCGCATGCTTTGTTTTGTCTTTGGTCATACAATTATGGTTTGTTTCATCACTGCAATATTGAAAGCTGTGAAATTATATTTCTGTAGTATGCATTACTGTCTGACAATCCTCAAATGCCTATTAGCATCATTGAAACATAAGTGCTTTCTTTTTTGTTCAACGAGCATAAAGCTTAATTCAAAATCAATATGTGTGCACTACTGGTTCGTGTGCAATCACATCTTATTTTATTGCTTAATCTCATTTAGATCAGTTCAGTGACAGACATAATGTTATTTCATCATGTCTCTAATGTAAAACATGAATCTAACCAACATATGAGGAACAATGAAAGATATTTCATTCATGGTTAAAAGACCTTATTCTTTTCTCTATTCCATTTATGGATCGTATAAATCAGTTCCTCGGATCTGTATTGACATGTTTCTCGCACAACTATATAAATTATGGACTTCCAGATGCCTAGTACTACGATGTACTGATGCATTCTTTTGTGCGATATTAACTTTGTTGCCGAAACTATCTCAAGTATGATCTAATGATGTCTTCTATGCGTCAGAAACAATTTAATAGAGGACCTCAATTGACATCCGGAAAACGGCCAATTTCTGCTGCCTGTCTGTCATCTAATGACATTGACAATGTTGCAGCCGCGGCATCATGTACTAGAGATGAATCTGTATCTTCCATTAAGGAAAACATGAATAATGCAGATATAGTGTTGCATGCTGTTTGTCCGGACCCTTTAGTGTGTAACGAAAACATTCAAGTACAACAGAAGCAGAGCTCATATCTGGAAGAATCCGTGAAGCAACAAAATTCAGTGTTGGCTTTGAAGTCCCCATTGGCTCTTCCTTCACAGCTGTCAATGACAGGCTTTGGCCATTTGAAATATGACCCTAATCTTTTTCGAAGTAGTCAGCTTCAACTACCACCTCCACGGATGGTTCCCATGTCCTCTGTTCCACAGACTGGAGGGTTTCAGGCTTCCTTGTTTGGAGCATTTGGACAACTTAGACCTCTCCCACGAGGTCCAGCTTTAGGAATCCAATCAGTCAACCCATATTTTGGTAGCATTGCAGCATCAAAAAAGGCATTTACGGTTCATGAAGAGCAACCAACTGATAAAGGCTATTATCTGATGGCTAATCCTGAACAGAACTTCAATGCTGGATCGTCTACTGGAACTGATCTGCCTAGGAAAAGGAAGGAGTGTGTTCTTTCTGGGACACAAGAGGATCTTGGAGGGACCCCTGATAATGTGAGTGTTTATAATTAATGCTTTCTCTTAACTCTTCACAGCGTGATTGACCACTAAACTTTACAGTATTTTATTTTTACTGCCTCTTGAATTTGTAGGTGCTGAAAAAGAAAAGGATAGTTGATAAAAGTGCTGAGGAAACTAGCCACAGTGTAGCTTCCTCTGAAGATCGTAAGTCTTATACCACCGATCCCCATTCTTTTATAATATACTACAAATGGTAACTAGTTAATTGTAACAGAAATGAGAACGAAGAGTGATTGTGGCAAAGAACTCCCTAATGCTGCAACTCACCCACTTTCAGAAACAAATACAGTGACTATCATTGACTCAACACCAGAAAAGGACAATAAAGGTATGTGGAGTTATTGCGGCAGATAAGTTAGTATAATCTTCATTATATACTAATGCTTCAATTAGGACCCATTTGTTTTTCAGGTTCACAAGAAAAAAGTATTTTTCTGAGGGAAAGTAGTGTTGTTGATGAGGTCATTCCAAGCGGAATACCTCTTGTAACAGATGAACTTCATCAGGGTGACTATATTGGGACAGTACGGCCTGGTGCTAACGAAGTCAGCGTTTTGAGTGAGAACTTGGTGCTCTCTGTTGTAACATTGGATAAACCTTGTGAGGCAAATGCGTTGCCTTCTGATTCTTCAACTCATCAATATAGGAAAGCAACTGAAGCTCAAAATTCTGAAATAAGCATGGAGCAAGAAACTGTTGAAGAATTTTGTCAACAGGCCCTGATTGTGGCTAATGATGCTACTGTTGATTTGCTGCCTTCAGAAAAGAGTTGTGAAACTACCAGGAATGGTCATCAGGTACACGACGACAACATGGAAGCCATGGTGGAGTGTACTACGTGTTGTGTCTTTCCTACTGAAAATGTATCTACTATGGCTGTGCCTATGTCCAGTGATGTTGTGCCGAATTTGTTACCATCAAGTGAGAATTGTGATGCTAACAAGAAGCTTGATATGGGTTTGGCGGATTCTCATGGAAGCAAAGTGGGGTTAACATGTAATGATATGCCTGAAATTCTGTGTGCCAGTGCTGAGGGTCCAACATCTTTGCATGACCACATGGGTGATGCAAGTGTTAAGCAAAGCTCAACAAAGAAATCTCAGAGAGACGAACAACATGGAGTGCCTGACAAGGATTGCAGTACACCCATGGTCGAGTTTGCAGTTGGAAGTAGCCAATCCACTGATAAGTCTGCATTAACTCAGTTGTCCTCTGCTGATATGAGCAGCTCCACTGAAGTAGAAAATGGTAATAGATTGATTGAACCAAAAGATGCCGGGAGTACGCCAATGTCTAAGTATGTTCCTTGCAGGACACGGGACTCTTGCTGTCCCTTGTTGCAAAGATCACTTGATGTCCATAAAAGTATCCTAGCAGACAGGCCTTCAGAATCTTTGGCTGTGGAAAATCTTCCATTTGTGAAGACCTCCCCCATGTGGGCACATATCGAGGCAATGGAAATATTCAGTAAAGTGCCACAGCGACCAAATTTTCATCAGTTCCAGCAGCTTGTTCCAGAGCTCCGAGAAGGAATGGCATTAGGTTTGATGCTCTCTTTCGCCAGTCTAGCCGACAGCATAAACCAGTTGAATATTCAGGATGAGAATTCACTGTTTGAAGAGAAGATGGAAGGCCTTTCTTCATTGGAAGCGCATGGCTTTGATGTGACACACTTGCGATCACACTTGGAAACACAGCTTCACATGAAGAAGAGCCGAGCCGCCGAGCTACAAGATGCGATTAAGAAATTGGAGGAGAAGATTGCACAGGAAGAAACTGTTGATCGGCAGCTCAGCACACAAATTAGCACATTAAATTCGACTATCTGTCAGCTTGAGCTGCATACAAATCTCCTCCGCGGCATAACTCAAACTGCTGTGTCGCAGAAGATCAACTGTGCTTGGGAGATTTCAAGGCTGAAAACAGAGCTGAAGCACTTGTTTCTTTCTGCACAGAAGGGCTTCGCCGCACCAAGGTGAGCCTCCATCCATGAATCAGTCGTCTATATGCGTGCAAGTAGTTGGGGAGTAGTCAGGACAAGGAGAAAACCCAGGTCTTTTGTGTAAATAGTGCCTAGTTATATGTGTGCTAGTAGTTAGTACGCGGAGAAAACCCAGGACTTTTGTGTAAATATTTCCTGGAGCTGCCGTGGTTTAACTGATGGACATCCTGCCTTTTATGTTTCTGGGATGTTACTGAACTTGCACGTTATGTGAAAAATTATCATGCATCATAAAGTGAAGGGTCGTTTTATTGTGCATGTTCTGCATGCCAGTGTTGTCTGCAGAAGGGTTTATCTCAAGCTGAGCTCTTGCACTGAAACTGGATTGCAGATCCGCTTGTTCCATTAGCTGAATGTTCTGAAAGTTTGCCTTTTGAAGTCACATGAAACTGAAGAGAGACCCGATAAAACTTGATTAAGGACTATACCTCAAAAAGGAGCCAACAGCTACGCATTGCCTCTGAAAATTAACAACTAATGTTGTCAATCTGCAGTTTGGATTGACAGATCCATACCTTTCATACTGAACGTTGGCAGATATGAAATAAATTCATGACACCAACAATTTTAGCAGTCGAGTTATTCTAGGATCATGATCACGATTCCTTCCCACCAACCCAAACTAGAATACTATTCTCATGGGTATAGTGGACTTTTTATTTTTCAAATAATAACAATCATAATAATAATAAGTCATTTAAAAGATGTCTGGAGCTGGATACAGCAATAGTCCGATACTATTGGTTTATCGATTGCAACAAAGATGTTTGGAGCAACAAATAAATAATGGCCACAGCAACAAAAGATGTTTCAGAAGAATCTTATTCCGATATATAGAAAGTTCATCTCTCTATGAATAATGGAACATTCTATAATTTATCTAAGGACATCGATATTTCCTTACAAGGACCAAGATATTTGGACCTCCTTGGAAATGGTGACCTGAAACAT
Source organism: Eragrostis curvula (assembly GCA_007726485.1). Taxonomy (NCBI): domain Eukaryota; kingdom Viridiplantae; phylum Streptophyta; class Magnoliopsida; order Poales; family Poaceae; genus Eragrostis; species Eragrostis curvula. The sequence continues at coordinate 35,819,665 of CM017440.1, read as the reverse complement.
CATCGGGCGTATTATAACAGGTTGAAATCTTGCAAAAATTTATCGATTGTGCTTACAGGATTGGGTTTTGAGAGCGAAAAATAGCAGCCAAAATGAAAAACAAGGCAAAAAAAATCAAGATCGTGATGATATACGAACATTTAAATTCTAATTTTGCATGCTACAGCAGGAAGATCATTTCCTTTGCAATTCATATGCAACTTTACTAATATTACGAAATTCTGCAGATAGACCAACTGACCAAAGGCATTACGCCCTGCCTTTATTGAAAGCAAAAATGAGGTTTATGCTGGGATTGTAGCTTACAACCATTCAGTTTACAGCCCTCACGAAACAGAACTAGAATGAGCCACATCGCTCAGAAAGTTATCAGACAACTCGACTACTAAGAAACTAGGGTCATGATGATTATTAGCAACAAGAAGTCCAAGTTTTGTGACAGCAAAAGCCAAGGAAAGAACAAGGGGCTATACAACACCAGCACGCGGGCGGGGTAGTGTTTTTGATGTTTCCTGAAGTGACTTAGCTTTTTCTTGAGCTTCTCCTCCACATCCTTCATCCTTGCGCGATCTTCTTCTTTACCTAGAATACTCCATCTCTGCATCAGGGACAATGCTTTGTAAAGCTGCAGAAATGTGCGAGGCGACAAAATTCTGCAGATGGTCATGGAAGGTTCCTTTACTTCGATGCCATCTTGCTCGACAAAGAAGTTAAAGGTCAAAAGATCCTAGAAAACTAATTACACAACAGAAATAACTGGCCATCAAATTCTTTTTTTTTTTTTTTTTTTTTGCAACTCGGCCATCAAATTCTTTGTGAGTACTTTGTTACAGGTGGAAAAGATCTCTACATTGCACGAAGCTGTTGCTTTAATTTGACCTCTTAATTGAAATCCCCCGAAATGCATGGGCTGCCTTGTAATGGGTTGGTTTATCACTACAAAATGTCTAGTTTTGCCTAGTGCCTTTTAAGGAATGGCCGACTGTTATTACCCTCCTATATAAATTTTCTTAAATGAGCAAGGATACTCTACTACCTTCGTTCCAAAATATGTGCCATTTCAGCTCCTGGCACGATAGTTTAGGAGATGTGAAAAATATGAGTGCACAGAAAACGAGCATGAGAGACAGATTGAGATGTATCTCCCGAATGTTATTGGAAAAATGGTAATGTGGGTGATTACTTGTTGGTAAGTTGCTCTGGCCCTTGAGAAATGTGAAATGTCCAATTTAGACTAAGCAACTCTTGACCACTTAGGAAAACTCACAAAGCACAAACCCTTGGGCATGTTGTAGCGTATAAAGGATTACTCAAAATACTCTCTTTTTTTTAATCATACATTTTAAGGCATACAATACAGCCGCATAACACAACAGACAAACAAAACTAACTGTAATTTGGCGTTTATGAAATCAAGCTTCTTCGTTCATCATTCATGTGACTAATTAAATCCCACCAAAGGTGGACAAGCAGTGCAAGAAACAGAAAAGAACATGTGTCGCTACGGTTCATACCTTCTCATCCATTTAGCCTTATCGTATTCCATTGAGCTTGTCTATGATTTCCGTAATAGATAGTCTCTTCTTGCGGTCAACCTCTACACATTGTAGACCAATTTCAATGCATCTTTTTATTTCCTGAAGGTGACCAGCAGGAAGAGACGCATACATGGATGTTATTTTGCGATCTGTCCACTCCTGGCGAACCTACATAATTGGAGTTGTGTTGCTCCTGTTATAATTCACATATAGAGAAATACATTCCACGCTTACAAAATTTACCGATTCAAATATCAAGTAATATGGTCTTACTTGCTCAATAAATTTTGTTCCGCACTTGTCCTCAGCATTGGATTTATTCTTCTCTCCGGTACTGATCTGAATGAGAAGCATGCCCAAACTATAAATGTCCGACTGGGTTGAAATTTCACCTCTGTATAGATATTCTGGAGCCAAGTATCCGCTGAATAGAATTCATTAAGACTTTAGTGAGCATAATGGTGTGGTGTAAATGCAATTTATTTGACTGCAGGAACGAACTGTCAACTTTCAATATTCATTTTGACTTACAACGCTCCCACAACAGTTTGAGTGTTTATCCGAGTTTGTTCTTGACCAAATAATCTCGAAAGACCAAAATCTGAAATTTTTGGGATCATGTTATCATCCAGCAATATATTGTCAGGCTTAAGATCCATGTGAACAATATGCTGGCCCGTTCCGTTGTGCAGGAAATCTAATCCCTGACAGATCCCTTTAATTATCTTGAACCGTTCGGGCCAATCAAATTTTTTACCGGATCCTGTACAAGAAGTAAAACATTTATCACGTAAGCAGTCTATATGATACTGACCCACCAAAATACTGAATATTTTACACTGACTAACTAGCACATTGCAATCAATCTTCACTGCAATGGTCATCGAGTTTCTTCTGTTGATAATGCACATTATATATTTCATCACTCTTCTATATTCCCTCAAAATACCGAGTTTTATCATTATACCATGAATTTTTTAAAAGCGGACAAACACTAAAAGGGGTAAAGGCCAATGTTACAGACATTGTATTACGTACCAAAAAGATAATTGTCAAGGTTTCCATTAGATAGATACTCATAGCAGAGAAAAGTTTCAGTTACGTCCACAATAACATATTTTCGATCGTGCTCCACCACTTTCTTCTGTGTTTCGTGGCAGTAGTGAACCAACTTTACTATGTTGTCATGTTGGGCGGCCATCAGATTTACAGCCTCATTCTCAAATTGTCTCTCATGTGACACCGCAGAGTTTGCCCCAAGCTGCTTCACTGCAATCACCTCCCCATTTGACAGAATACCCTGTTTAATTCATATATATTATCTATACATACCAGAAGGCAGAAAGTATGTAATCATCTTTAGACAAATAACAAGATAATTTGGGCATTATCGTACCTTAAAGACTGTTCCAAACGCACCTTTACCAAGTTGTCTATCAGCAGAGAAATTGTCCGTAATTTCCTTCATGAAGCTTGCTGGAAGATTCTTCGGTAATGTACTTAAAGGACTGCTAGTGTGAGTGGCCATTTCTGACAAATCAGATGGTTGTGATGTGAGTTACAGCAACTACAATTCATGGATTACCACCGCTTCAACTTCATGGAAGGCACAGTACTTAGACATAACGTATCGAGAAGGGATATTCGTAAACAACACTCGAATCGAATCATTCGAAGAAGAAAAACAGATTGCTAGAGGCACTGACCTGGAGAAGAACGCTTGAAGGATCCTACTGAAAAGAGGAACCGATTGATGGAGCTGAGTGGATGAGGCTCTGAGATGGAGAGTTGCGCTGCTGCTGTTCCCTAATATAAACCAGCCCCCAACATCTCGATCCGAGAGGAGACGACTTGACCCGAGAGGTAGACGACTTGACGCGAAAGGAGTCCTAAATGCACGGGGTAGGTGCCAATATCGCATCACTAGGAAACTTCACATGGACATATGTTTGCAGATGGGCCAGGTGAAAACGACGCATGTCTGAACCCAGGCGAGCAAGTCAGTCAACTTGTACGATGTGACGCGGTCTTGTGGCCAGCCTGTCGTTGGGTACGTAGGAATGAAAGCGCGTTAGTTTATTTATCCTGCAAATTGGAAAAGAAAAGTTCATGGAAATTGCAATGAAGCAATTGCTCTTGCAAATCAATCCAGTGCGCAGGGCCATTTCTCTGAAGAGCGGAGATTAACCGGAACGTCACACCCAGCAGTACTTTCTCGGTGTTGATATGCTTCGGTGCGGGCCGTGCGGCGGCGACAGACGAACGTTTTTCTTGTTTTGGTGGTCTTCTGAGCGAGGCCGGGCATGGTGGTGTGCGCCATGACGATGCCGCGGCCTCGCCTCGGGCAGTCCGCCGTTCATAGTATTGGATGGTGGCTAAAGCTGAAAAAATGGCTTCAGCTCGACATGCTCCACATAGGCATCCTTATCTAAATTTTAGACCTGTCACATCAAAAAAAATCTTATTATTTAAGAGTATTAAATAAAGTTTAATAACAAAATATTTTTATAGATAGGTACATCTTTATGAGACGAATCTAACGAGCATAATTAATCAATGTTTTGGTACAGTGATGCTACAGTGCCATCGTCTAATTACGGCTTACTTACCCTCATTAGGTTCATCTCGCGAATTAGACCAGTGGTTCTGCAGTTAGTTTTGTAATTAAACTTTATTTAATACTCTTAAATGACAAGATTTTTTCTTTTAAATTTTAGACCCCGAACACCCCCTAATTTGAGCTCCGCTCGCCTGGAAAACGTGTCCAAAGCTTGCGAGCCTAGTCGTAGTGAGCTCGCGCAGCTCGTCAAGTTTCAGCTCATGTGCCGATGCACTCGTGGACTGTTTTTAGCCCATCTCTTTTCAGCCCAGATAAAGTATAGTCTAACACATGGTCAAACCTTAGCTAGCTACTGGAGACTGATAGTGCGTCTTGTGTTGTAGCCATGAAGTGTGAAGGAGGAAGATCAGCGATAACAGGAATCCTAACTGATATCAAAGCACTGAGAGGACATTTTGGGCAACTGAAGATCATCAGGATTAAGAGAGTCTGTAATACAAGTGCGCATGAACTCGCCAAGTTCGCCTGTGGGGAGAACAGTTCGATAGTTAGTTCTGGGCGAAAACACACCCATCTCTTTATCATCGCAAAAAAGAAAACCTTAGCTACTCTCTCTCTCTCTCTCTCTCTCTCTCTCTCTCTCTCTCTCTCCTGTAGCTTCACCCCCAACTTGCTGATCTTCTCTCGCCAGTGCAGATCCTGATCGGGCCTGCCTTCCCGGTGCCTTGCCGGCGACATGTAGGAGGAGAGGTCCTGCCTAGTAGTAGCTGTTCCGTTAGTACTTGTAGATAGTTTGCTTTAGCTAGTTCTCTAATGCCTCATCTCGTCGCCATCGTCTTTGATTTTCGATGTGCGTTTTGTATCCGGTGCGATTTGGTTTGAGCTCTCTGTCTTTCCCTGTGGATGTTGTCGTGATGGCTTTTGTCCCTGCCAGTTTCCTCCCTAGCAGGTGTAATTCTTTGTTGCTCTTTTGCAGGTGCCTAAATAGCCTAGCAAACGCTGACGGACGAGAAAATGAACACCGCCACAGAAAATTGCAGCATTAGTAGGCGGAGCGCGCTCCCATCGTTGGGCCAAAAACCGAAGGAGTGGACCGTGGACCATGCTACGGAAGCTCTGCCTCGTGGGCTGGCTTGCTATAAGAGTTTGGTATTGTTTCCAAGCAGACTGCGAGGTGAGTTGTAAATAGTGTGCATCAGTGAATAACACTTCTTCTTTTTAAGATGTCAATGAATATAACAGTTGGTAGAGCGCAAGGGTGCGCAAACATGCTAACACAGTCGACCAACACACCTACCCAACAGAATGTTCCGAGTTCGCTTAGAGAATGACATGCCGTCGATTCAAGAGGCATTCGACATCTTCGACCAACACGGGTTTTCTGATCTTTTTGTGGAGATGAATAATTTAATTGGTGGATGGAACCTAGGATCACAGCCTGACTACAACAATATAAGTTCGCAACGCTTTAGCCATCGATACAACAACTTCAACATAGTAACTCACAATCTTGTGGAGAGCGATAACCTGACCACGTGGACACGTTCTGCAACTAGTCGAAGAACAAGTAAAACAAGCATTTAATTAACTACCACCTCTAAGACCTAAAAGTAGGCGGGAGAACGATCGAATGGGTATTGGGGTCGTGCTCCATTCCTAAAACACATCTTTAATGGACTCAATTTGGTACATGACACATTGAAGAAGTTAAGAATATTGTGCCGGAGCCTTGTGAAAAGAAAAGGTCTCTGCATAAAATTGACGATGGTGGACGACTTTGAAAAAGGAGGTCATATCCGTTTATAAGTAGACTTGATAAGCTTTTTCTAAAGTAATTGAACTCCTCGATACTTGTACTGGCTGTGAGATCATGTGCTGAAAAATTGGCTTTATAGTGAACTTGGCATTACAAAGTGTTTGTTCATTGTGCGTATTGGTTTACGTGTGACATGCTCGTGTGAGTAGTGTTGCGGACTGATGTTGAGTCAAGTCGGGGACTTCTGCTCGTACTCGATTGGTTGTTTGTTCATTTGCAGGCGTTGCTTGAGGCGGAGCGTGGTCGATGACGGATTGGAACTAGGTTCGGGTTGAACTGAGGTTTCGAGACTAGGTTCATGGAGGAGCCGAGGTCTTATTGGTCGACGATGTCATGCGAGACGTTCGGGCTAGAGAACGGTGTACATGAAGACTTGTCGATGCGCGACTGTGTGACTCGGTGTTGACGTCGGCGATGTGATCGCTGGATGGTGAGAGGCTTGTGAAGTCTCAGTCCGGAGCTGCGGCTACGACGGAGGGCACTGGACACATGAGCATGGTCTGGTGTGTGGTGCATGCGTGCACCAGGAGATTGCCTTGGCTCGATGCTTGGGTGCAGGCAATACGGCCAGCAGGTTGGCTGGCTGTTAATATGTGCTGGTCATGCATGCATGTGCGTGTGCACTTGACCGAATAGGAAAAGGAACCAGCAGGCTGGCTGGTTGGTTTTTGTGTTCGAACCCGACTAGGATTTAGTTAAGTGCTATTGGGTATCGAGGAAAGAAGAAGGCAGCAGGGTGCCTGCCTGGTTTTTGGTTTCGTAGCTGACCAGGAGATCAGGTCGGTGGTGGCTTTTGGATATAAAAGGAATCGGAAACAAATTGGCTGGGGTGCGTGAGAAATCTTTTAGGGATCCCTTCTAGGGTTTTAGGATTTCGTGAGAAATCTTTTAGGGATGATTTTGTGCAGCATCTTGTAAGACATTCGATCAATAAAGATCAGTAATTTCTCTACCAGCTGCTTTTCATGTCCGTTCAGTTTTTTCATTGATCTTAGATTGCTTACTGTTTTCATTCTACTGATCGGATTCGAGTGCGGTTTGTTTCTATGGATTCGTACTGAAGTCTAGTTTGTTCCAGAAAGTTTTAATCTAGTTTCGTTGGATAGATTTTGGTTAATCTATTTTTTAGTACGGGACAGTCAGATTAGGTTTCGTCGGTTCGCGTCACTTCTTGACACAGCAATAGTGTTTTATTCATATCTCAAGTTCTAGATATCGGATTGACGTGATTCTTTTTGGGTTAGTTTCAGAATTTCATATTCTATTTGATGACCAAAAATCACGTTTTTAGGAGTCACGGTCTAGGAACGATTTGTGTTTTAGTAACTGTTCAGAAATCTATTTTAAGGTGAAAACATTTCCGCTGCCGTTATCGTTATCATTCAACCCCCCCCCCCCCCCCCCCCCCCCCCCCCCCCCGCCCCTCTGCTAGCTTATTTAAAGGGCATCGATGGTACACTGGCTTCATAACCTGGTAGAATCAGCGGTGGAAACGGACCTTACAATATGTGATAGGTGAACGTCCTCAAGAATTTTGTGCCACTTCGCGACAAAGCACACTATTTATTTATTATAAAAAAGAACTTTAGTTAAACATAGTAACAGTGCAGCTCTCTTTTTTTGTCCAGTCACGACCCTGCGACAGTGAAAGACATAGCATTATAATTCGCCATAAAAAGGAGCATGGTATGATGAATCGTGATGTTCAAATCTGATTGGAACACGCACTCTCAGTTAATGTCTAACAATGCTCTTTGAAGTCTAAGTAGAAGTAGAACCTGTATGTAACAAAAATAAAAATCTTTTTTAACCTTCGGCGCATGGAAGATAGAAAGCACAAACACCAACGCGTAAGTTTAGAACTTTCTCAATCCCATAAGAGAGTAACTTACCAATCTCCCAAAATTTAAAAATATCTATGTACGACGTTGTCAAATGTTTAATGGTGTCGCATAAACACCCAGTGATCCAAAAGGCTTACACAGTTTATACTTTGCTAACTTCTGTAATGGCCGGGGTAAAGAGACCATATGCCTCGTGGCAAAGTTTATAAGAAAACTGCAGTATAGCCCTCACGATGAAAATCAAGATAAACCTTCTATTCAAGTTTAGAGTATATATATGATAACAGGTTAACTTCCTTCTCAAATTTAAGTTCTGATTCCAGAATGAGTACAATGCCTCGGTGGTTCCTAAACTCCTTTTTGTAACTTATATTAAGAAAACCAGATTATAAGTACATTTAGATCAAGCAAATAGATTTAATAACTTAATTAGTAATACTAACAACTTAATTTTGAGGCACCAAAATACATATTAAGATTTTTGATTTGATTGATGTTGGCTATTAATTTTTTTGGCAATCCAAACTTGGGCTGACTGTATATATCAAACTGAAAGAGGTCCCTGTTTCCATACCTCATCGCCTGTTTGGCCTCAATGTTTCCCACTGAGCCTGTCAACGATGTCTACAATAGATGGTCTTTTCTTGCGATAATTTTCCACACATTCAAACCCAATTTGAATGCATATTTTTACTTCCTGGAGGCAACGAGCATCAAATGCTGCATATGTTGGTGTTATTTGGTGGGGCATCCACTTCCGGCGTACCTACACAATTTGTATTGTGTTGCTTCAGTTATAATACAAACAAGTTGCACAACAACAGAACCGTTCTGTAGCGACTGTTCAAAATGGTCTGTAGCGACGGACCAGGCCAACCGTCGCTACGCTACTGTCGCTAGAAATCACGAGCCTGCAGCGGCGGTTCAAAATAACCGTCGCTACAAATCTATTTGTAGCGGCGGTTGACGGCAGCAACTGTTGCTACAAATCAATTGATAATACATATTCATAAAAAGTAAACAAACTAATTCTAATATGATTTTCCATACAATTTATAGTTCAAATATCAAATAATATAGTCCATTGAAAGTTCAAGTATCAGTTACCACTACCAGAAACTGGGTCTTTAGTGAGGGCCACAATTTTTGTGACGGTATTTGGGGCGGCTCACACAAAAATTGCTATTTTAGTGAGGGTTCGTGGTAACCCACAGAAAAATGAATATTTTGGTGACGGTTTGGATGTAACCCTCAGTAAAAAACAATTTAGTGAGAGTACTATTGGCACACAGTAAAAATAATTGGGTCGCTGGGCGCCAAAATGAGTCATTGGGCGCCAAAAACTGAGATCCAGCCCGCCAAATGAGAATTTTTCTGAGGGGAATGGGCCCACAGCAAAATTGCAATGCTACAGCCACCACTCTGGCGTTCTAAAATCGAGCAGAAATCCTTTCGTTCCCCATTCGCGCTGCTGCCCTTCGACAACCTCCTGCTGCGCCTCTCCCTGAGCCGCCGCCACCCATCGCCGGTTGCCGTCCTCCTCCACCCTTTAAGCCTCTGCTCCCCACGTCCTCCTGCTCCTTCCCCAGATCCGCGGCCCCTCTTCGCTGGCCCCCTCCCTCCACGAGCCGCCACCTCCCATTGTCAAGAGCTGCTCCTATGGATAATTCCCGGTGCTATCCAATGCTTGTGCGCCAGGCTCCACGGTGACGACCAGGAGCTGCATCGTGGTGCGTTGGAAGTGGAAGAGCTGCTGTTCCATGCCCTACTGCCATCACCATTGAAGATCCAGTCCAACATCTATTGAGTAAGTTCTTTGTGCTGAGCTATTGAGGTTCTTTGGCACTGGTATATATACAAGATCTGTAATAACATGTATGGGTTGCTTGTTCTTCCAATTTTTCTCTTGTGCATTCAGTTGGCATGCTTGTTTTTAGCTGAGACTGTTCGACAGCCTTATGCTTAGCTGATTTTAGTTAGAGGAAAATAGCATATGTTGCAAGTCTAAATAAATTAGTTGCGGGCAAAATGCTAATTGCCAGATCCACTTTATCCCTGTGAACAAGATGTGATTTTTATCCTATTATATTCTATCTAAATAAGAAACAATTGCTTTGTGCTGATTTCTTGTACTGTATTATGAAGATGCAAAAGATTGGGATTGAAGAAGAAGGAGCTTTGTTTCAGCAAGCACTGGGATACTTCAGAGAATTTTCAGGTCTGTGCTTATGACATTACTTGCTCATTTATTTCTCTCTTCTGAGTAGGCAAAGGATTGGAACTAAGATTCAGAGTTAAAAATTGCAGAGAGCACTGTGATTGGAACTGAAAGGGACGGGAACTTCATACTTCAGCTGCAATCTAGAGATCCAAGGTCAGTACATTACCACTCTTTGATTGAGGACTTGCTCATTGTGATTTTATATTTACTTATTTCATGGTAATGTGATAAAAGTAGTGGGATGCACTGATATCTTGCTTAATGTTCAGATTTGTTATTTTGCAACATGGTAGTTAATTGAATTAATTCTGCTTCATGCACTGATGAGTACTACACACATAGGTAGTCAATGTCAGATCGTGCATGGATGTATAATGGTTGGCATCGTGGTAAAGCACCTTCCCATGAATGGATTGAACAGACCACCAAATTTTTAGATCATGCCTTCTCTATTCCTGGGGTAGCGGAACATAATAGCATCAACTGTCCTTGTGGCATGTGTAGGAACTACTTTAGGCATGAAAGGAATGTGGTTGAGCTACACTTGTGCAAAAATGGTTTTAAGAACAATTATGAGATATGGTCAGCACATGGTGAAAGCTCGGTTGCTAGAGTTGATGAAACAGGCTTTTCAGTAGGTCACGAGGGTTTCGATGAAACTGACCATATGGATCATATGTTGACTGACCTAGGTGACATGATTCTACCTTCAGGTAGTGAAGAACCGACAACCTCTACTAAGGCCTTTTATAGGATGGTTGAAAGTGCCGATGAATTGGTCCATGAAAACACTAAGCACTCATGTCTCTCTGCTGTAGCTCGTTTTCTTGCTATGAAGTCACAATACAACATATCAGTTAGTCGCTATGATGAGGTCTTAAAAATTGTGCATGAACTTTTGCCTCCAGAGTCTAAGTTGGTTGTGGATTTCTATCGTTCTAAGAAACTAATGGAAGGTCTTGGTATGCCTTATCTTAAAATTGATGTTTGCTATAACCTTTGCATGTTGTACTACAAGCAGAATGCACATAAAGAGAAATGTGACATTTGTGGGACCCCTCGATACAAGAATGGATCTAATAAAATTCCACAAAAGATTTTGAGGTACCTTCCCATTAAAGATAGATTGCAGAGGTTGTATGCTCATGAAAAGATAGCTAAACTAATGCGTTCACACAAACCCTCCACTTCTAATAAGATGGTTCACCCATGTGATGGTGAAGCTTGGCAAGCGTTTGACCAGGACTTCCCTGACTTTGCTAGGGATCGTAGAAATGTTCGTCTTGCTATTGCAACTAATGGTTTCACTCCTTTCGATGGGGGTTCTCCGTACTGATGCTGGCCAGTATTTGTAACTCCACTGAATCTTCCTCCTGGTGTGATGTTGAGGCAAGAATACATATTCTTGACTATGGTTGTCCCTGGTCGAGAAAATCCTGGGGCAAAGCTGGGTGTTCTAATGCAACCTTTGGTAGATGAACTTCTTGAATTGCGGGCAGGGGTAGAAACATGGGATGCTTCTCTTAAACAGAAATTTAGAATGAGGGCTATTTTTCTTTGGTCAGTCCATGATTTTCCTGCCAATGGAATGTTTTCTGGATCATTTAGACTGAAAAGTGGAGGAAAACCTTGCTGGTTTGATTGTCATAGGAGGTTTTTACCTATAGATCATGAGTTCAGATTTCAAGCTAATTCTTTTAGAAAGGATACAATTGTGCTTGATGAGCCACCAAGTTGTCCAACAGGAGAAGAGCTGCGAGCTCATATGAATACTTACATAGGAGATTCTCATAACTATGGTAAATTGCACAATTGGACACATATAAGCTGCTTTTGGCAACTTCCATACTTTCATAAACTAAAACTGCCCCACAACATTGATGTGATGCACAATGAGAAAAATTCTGCTGTAGCTTTATGGAACACAATCTTTGACATACTAAAGAAAACTAAGGATAATGTGAAAGCAAGGAGGGACTTAGCTGCAATCTGCAACCGTAAGGGACTTGAGTTGATATTGAAGAATAATGGAAAGTGGCACAAGCCAAGGGCACCATTCTGTATTGACAAAAATGACAAGATAACAATCCTTCATTGGTTTCTAGACCTTAAGTTCTCAGATGGATATGCAACCAATTTTGCCCGGGGAGTTAGCTTGTTATAGAAAAAGATTTTTGGCCTCAAAAGTCATGATTACCATATATTTATTGAACTGCTGCTTCCTGTTGCATTTCGTGGGTTCCTTCCAGATAATATATGGCAGTGTTTGGCTGAACTTAGTTATTTCTATAGACAATTGTGTGCCAAAGAAATCAGCAAGGAAACCATATCCTCATTAGAAGAGAATGTAGCTGTACTTCTGTGCAAATTGGAGAAGATATTTCCTCCAGGTTTCTTTAATACCATGCAACACTTGATTATTCACCTTCCTCGTGAGGCTCGACTAGGAGGTCCTATCTATGCTAGATGGGCGTATCCCTATGAGAGGTAAAAATCTGAAAAGCTAAGTGTAAAATTTGTTTATGAAAAGCTAATTATTTTCATTGCATTAACCATAGTTCTTGATCTGCCTTTCCAGATGTATTCAAAGACTTAGAAAGAAAGTACGTAATAGAGCTAGAGTTGAGGGCTGCCTTGTAGAAGCTACCCTAGTTGAGGAAGCTAAAAATAGCCTATCTTTGTATTTCAGTCCTAATGTTCGGTGAGTTAGGAACAAGATGCCTCGTTATGATGATGGTGCTTGCGCATTTGAAAGCTCATGCAACCTTGGCATCTTTCAAACCCCTGGCCGATGCATAAGTCTAGGGCACTGCCGTGATCTTTCAAGTGATGAGTACAAGGCTGCTTTTTATTACATATTGACAAACATTCCAGAGATGGATGACTTCTTCAAGTATGTATTTTCGTTGGTAGTTAATCTGTGTTTAGTTCACATCCCTGGCGCATAGTTCTAAATATTTTCTTGTTGTAGAAAATTTGATAAAGAACAATGGAAGAGTCGAACACCAATAGAACAACAACGTCGTGATGTTAGACTAAATGGTTGGAAATCTGCCCAAGGCACTAGAAGTGGACCAGATTTTTTTGATAGGTTTAAAACTGAAGTAATGCTTCATACATGAAACTGTTCTAATCTGAAATTCGTAATGTTATAAACCGCCAAACTAACTTATGAAACTATATTTTGCAGTGTACCAAATCTGGTAGCATTGACAATGCATTATGTCAAATCTCTTATGGTTTTCCAAAAAGGGTTAGAACTTATGGATGCTATGATGTTAATGGGTACAGATTTCGTTCAGAGAAATATGAATGCAAGAAATCTATTTTAACAACAACCAATAGTGGGGTCTGTGTCTCCTCATTGGATCAAAATGACAATGTACTGGAGTACTATGGAATAATTGAGGATATCATTAAAATTACCTGGGAAGGATCTATGCAACTTGAATTAGTCTTATTTTATTGCCGCTGGTTTGATCCAACACCTGCTGGAGTGAGACATTCTGAGAATTTGGGGCTTGTTGAGGTTAAACATGCAGCTCGGCTTTCAAACTTTGATTCTTTTGTGATGGCTAGCCAAGTCTCTCAAGTTTATTATCTACCATATGCATGCACTACCATATCTGATCTATCAGAGTGGTGGGTAGTGTATCATGTTGCACCACGTGGCTATATACCAACAAATGATACCAGCAACAGTTCTGACAGAGCTGAAGAGCAAACAAATAATGTCTATCAAGAGGATGGATTAGAGGGCACATTTGTTGTAGACCTAGGCAATGATTTGGAAGTAGTAACTTCCCTGGTATCAGATGAGATTACTAATCCTGAGGATTTAGCATTCTTGGAAAAGCATGGCTTTGAAGAAGGTGATGATCAAGAGGATGACAATGAAGAAGACAGCGATGAAGAGGAAGAATTTGTTGAAGATGATGAGCAAGAGCATGCATTTTATGACCCAAATGATTTCTAACTTTTGTGCTATGTTAATGTCATCTGATACCAGGGAAGTTACTACTTCCAAATCATTGCATCCTTTGGATTAGTAATCTCATCTGATACCAGGGAAGTTACTACTTCCAAATCATCATTTTCTGACCCAAATGATTTCTAGCGCCGATGGCCATTTCTAATAATCCTAATGGTTGAGATTTGAGTTATAGCAATAGCATGCTATTTATGGATTATACCTCAATCTAGCTACTTTAGTTGTAACAGGACACAATACTTAAAAATCATATGCATGAAAGAATGTGATTAAACAGCACTTTTCGAAAATCATACAAGAAAAACAACACAATTTTCCTGACCTGGAGCAGAACACTTCAAAGATCCTACTAAAGAGGGGAACCAATGGAGCTTGAGGGGATGAGGTTCTGAGATGAAGAGTTACGCTGCTGATGTTGCCCATATAAGCCGCCCCAACATTTCAGATTCAAGATAACTACAAAGACGACGACTTGACCTGAGAGATAGACAACTTGACCCGAGAGATAGATCCGTGGTATCACTAGGAAACTTCACATAAGCACGTAGATGTGTAGGGGGGTCCACTACACCAGAATCACACATAGAAGACATTACATTACAGACGGGGAATTAGTTTTTGTCTGTAATGCAGGGATCACAGATGGGGGACCTGAAGTCCCGTCTGTGATCTATTGCTCCAGGCATTGTGAGCTACACATCTCAGACGGAGAAACTTAAACCCCGTCTGTGATCTCGGACCCTAAGGTTATCTCAGACGGGAGGGTAATAATTTTTTTAATAACCCTTCTATGTTCGGTCAGAAGAGAATGGTCCCGAAAAAATGATTCATTCTGATTTGGCAACTCCGGTCATGGGGTAGTCGCGTCCATCCGGCTTCCTCTCTCCCTCATCAGACATCACCCGCCGCCACTCTCTCTCTCTCTCTCTCTCTCTCTCTCTCTCTCTCTCTCTCTCTCTCTCTCTCGCTCTCGCATGCGGTCGCCCTGCTCCGGTGCTCCCTCGTTTCCCCTCCCGCAAATGGGTGTAGAGCTCGCCGCCGGGCCCATCCTCGCCGAGTCCCTGCTGTGCCAATGCTTCTCCGCCCTCTCATCTCTTGCGCCACCGAGTAGATTGCGGAACGTCTCGCGCACCGCCGCCCCTTCTGTTGGGTGTTTGAGCCGGCCACCGGAGCAATCCGCCGCTCCACCTAGCAGATCCGCCGCACAGGACCCCGGCGAGCTCGAGCTGAAGCCCACAAAACCGCCTCCCTGACTATTGCGACCCCAAGGCTGATGTTGTAAGGATCACGGAGTACCCAGAGGGGGAGGGTGAATCGGTAGTCACTTATCGCTTTCTTTGGTACGACATTTTAGCAACCTAAAACAAGCTAGGTGATAACAAGAAGCAAGCGATGCGCACACAAAAGCAAGTCTAGCTAAGAGCAGCCCTACAAATGCAATTCTACCAAGAGTAAAACACAAGCAACTCTATCAAGCAAGACTACTAGCAAGAAGTAAATGCGGAATAGTAAATGATAGTAAGTAAAGGAGATAGGATAGAGATTGCTCATGGATTTTTAGCCTGTGGTATCGGGAGGATGGCGCCTCCCCTAGTCCACGTTGGGTCACTCCCGCCGGAGTCTCGACCCCTCCCTCCGCTCGATGGCGATCCCTTCTAGAGCATTCTTCACCCTCCAAGTGAAGACGCGGGCACGTCCCGCCGGCATCTCCGGATGCTCCTCCGAAGGTAAAGAACCGCACGTGATGCGGTCCAAATGGCGCTCTCTTCATGTAGCTTCTTTCACACAGGAAGACCGAAGACCGTGTACAAACTTGCGGCGGCTTCCACACTCCTTGGCAAGCTCACCACTGACGCCTAACCAGTCTAGGTCTTGCCATAGACCAAGAGTAACAGCTCTAGATGACTCTCTATGCACACACTAGCCCTAGAGATCAAAGGATGCTCTTGTTACTCTCTCACTAGCACTTGGATCACTCCAAATCCTTGATAAGTGCTCTCTTCTCTTGCTCTTGGCTTCTCCTAGGCAACCTCACCTGTTCCACTGGCCAAGAGAGCCTCAAAGGGGTAGACAACCTGCTATTTATAGCCTCCAACCACGAAACTAGCCGTTGCCACAAAAAACAGTCTATCAGCCTAGTCACCGTATCATACGGTGCCCTAGTCACCGTATCATATGGTGACTATTTCTCCTTCAGCCTTTCCTGCTACCTTCTCAATGTTCTTAGTCACAGTATCATACGGTGACTAGTATCGTATCATACGGTGACTACTTCCTTTCCATTCTTCAGCAACTTGTCCATTTTGCCAACTCTCTAAAAACCATACGGTGACCCACCGTATCATACAGTGATCATCATATGGTGACTCTACCAGAGACTCTTCTTTCTCTGGTCCATAGTTTCCATATCATACGGTGACTACCACCGTATCATACGGTGACCTCTTCTCTCTGAATCTGCAGAAACTGGCTCTTCTCTGGAAGCCATACGGTGACCACCGTATCATACGGTGACTATCACCCCTCATCATACGGTGACTTCAAGCAGAACACTTCTGTCTTCAGTCTGCAACTCCTGTAGTCACCGTATCATATGGTGACTACCACCGTATCATATGGTGACCTTTGCCTGAAGTCCATCTTGATCATTTCCTCGATCCTTGACTTCATCTTCACTCTTCTTGGTTCCTCAAGCTTCTCTTCTGCCACTCTAGCATCTGAGAGCCTTATATTGCATCCAATGATCTCTACCACTAGTGTGCACTAAGAGAATCAACTCGAACACTCTTCATAGTCCAGTTTTTCCTATGGACTGAAGCCTACATCTATACCAAGCCAACACTTGCTTGGGTCTAGAATGACCTTAGCCTTGATCCATCTTCTCGACTGTGACTCCATCTAGCCTCAATGTCCCGAGTTGTCGAGGCAACCAATCATCGAGAGATCCAATATAGAAAAGGTTGACGTAGCCTCCATCGTATGTGACCATAGTCAACAACCTACATAAGAGTTAGTCACATACAACATGATCATCCAATCACCAAAACATTCATACCTTTGGGGTTTCCATACTCCAATGGTCATGAAGCTTACAATCTCCCCCTTTTTGGTTATTGGTGACAACATACATAAAAGGATATGGAAAGAAAGCGCATGAATTGATCGAGATGATTGAGTAAGAAAGGAAAAGCTTAACTAGACCGCTCAAGTAAAGGATACAGGTGAATGCAAGAGTAAGAACGGCGTAGTACTCTATCACTGTGAACTATGCATCATGATATGAGATAGATAAAGAGAAAAATATGATGAATAGCAAAGAGAGGGACATAGCTCAAGAAGGTATCACCTGCAAAATAGAGTTAGTGTATAGTGGTGATATATAAGAAGAGAGCAATGTGAGCTATGTCCACCACTCTTATGATAATAAGATAAAGAATAATTCCTGCAAAAGCAAGTTAGTCCACAAATAATCACAATTATAAGATGCATACACAAGGAAACAACACATACATCTCAGGCGTAACGATACCAGATATATAATACAAGACAATGTTTGTAAATGAAACCAAGTGCATTTCCGATGAGCTAAAGCGAGGCAAAAGAAATCCAAGCTCATCGAAAACCATGAACATCCAAAAGAATATACAAAACAACTCCAAAAGTCCTGACTAGCCAAAAGACCCGAGAGCTCCCTCTAGGTACAAGCACTCTCGATCAAGTCTCACTCCCAACTTCCCCTAGACATTCTCTCCCCCTTTGGCACCAAGTACCAAAAAGATCATCGAGGAAAAATATGCTATCCTACGCATCGGGGACTGGAGGTGGTGCAGTGGCCTCTGAAGCTGAAGAGCTGACTCCCCCTAAAGCTGTGCCTGCCACTATAGCTGCTGTGCTGTCCTGAGAAGGGGGTGCCACTGGTGCTGTCCAAATCCATGATCTGGGCATCCCTGGAGTCTGGGGTCGGCGAGCATAGGTCACAATCTACCTCTCCTGAGCATACTCTGGTGTGTCTGTCTGCAGAAGGACCTGCTCAAGCTCTGCCACATGCTCCTCTATCTCTGAGTCTGAAGCTGTGTGTACTGAGGGAGTATGTGAACGAGAAGGAGAACCTGACCCACTCACTGTCCAGGAGGCACTGCCAAGGGCTGCTTTCTTCTTTACTGTACTAGCAACCCTGGCTACTGTGGCCTCTGCTCCAACCTCATCATATCCTACATCCATCATATCCTCAAGCACGTTCAAGTAGGTGATCTCTGGAGGAGGAGAGGATGTCGTGATGTATGGAGCAGCAGTGGTGGCAACCTCTGAATTGGTGATCACTTCTTCAGTAGTGACTGGAGGAGTGAGCACACTGGAAGTAGTAAGAGCTGAGGTGGTAGGAAGCTTGGTCTCTGAGAAGTCAAGTGTGCGAACTGGCAACGGAGACGAGATCCTAGTGACCGAGGTAATGTTCTGGACTGGTGCTGCCACTGGTGAGGTGCTCATCAGGAAAGCTGACGGTGTCATGAACTTCCCTAGTGACAGGAATGGTGTAGTAGATGGACCTGCCTGTGAAGCTCCAACCTACGTATAGCCTGCCATCCCTGACACTCCAGCAAACAATTAACCAAGAGGACTCTGAGAGAGCTGTCCTGCGGGAGTCATAGGAGCTGATAGCATAGATGAATACATCCCAGGAGCAGATGTGGTCTGTGGAATCTGGAGACCCTGAGGTGGCACTAGAGAGGGTAGAACCATCGAGGGCATCTGAGGCATCCCTGGAATCACCTGACCAAGGTAACCGAAAGCTGTAGCAAAGTAACCAAAGATACCTTGGTTTGCCATCTGTGTGGCCCTCAGAGTCTCTGCCATCTGCTGAGTCCACTGTCTGTGCTGAACCTCTCTCCTCTCCTGGTCCTGTCTCCACTGCTCCTACTGATCAAGCCTCTTCCTCAGCATCTCAAGCTATGCAAGCACTGAAGGGTCTGTGGCTGTAGCTGCTACAGCTGGTGGTGCTGTCACTGGAGGTGGAGGAGCTGGTGTATAGTCAGGCTCTGCTGCATGGTGCAGGGGAGACTCAAGTGAGAAGTCTCTCTCCTTTGTGGCTCCACTCCCACCTGCACCTGTGTCTCTCCCCTGAGAAGAACTACCCTCTGAGACATCTGCTCGCTGAATACATCATGGGTCACTAGGGGGTAGTAGCACGTACTCTGTGGTCACATCTGGAAGAGCCTCGTACTGAGCATCTGTCATGAACCCATTCATCCAGATCAACCAACAGATGAGAGGGCCAAAAGGTAGCATCCTGGACCCTCTTAGCTATCACATCCTGCATCTGGCCAATAATAAGATCAGCCAAATCAAAGCGCTGCTCAGTGAGGATGGAAAACAGTGTCCACTGCACTAGGCAAGATATCCTGTCCTGGTAACCCTCTCGGGGTATGATAGTCCTACTCAGCATGGCTCTCATGGCCCTGGCCTCATGTGTCAACCTATGAGGAAGCCTGCTGTAGCCCTGCTCATAAGGTGGGGGGAAGGCTACTCTCATAGCCTCATCTAAAGGCACTACTCCCCCTGAAGGTCTGCGAGGTGGTCTGGCTCCCTCATGAGCTAGGTTGTGCAGCAACCTATCACTCGCCTCTGCTCCCAGTGGTCTGAGAAGATCATCTCTAGTCATCCTGAGAGTCTGTCCCTCAAACATGAACCAAAAGGCACTCCTGTCATCAGCCACCTAGAGCGTAGCATAGAAATCCCTCACTATGTCTGCCCTGTACCTCATAGGTGCTGCAAGTAGAGTCCTCAGGCCAGACATGTATGTCATCCTGGACTCCATATCTCTCCCAGCTGCCAGTGACAAACAAGCTGGCACCACATACTTGTGGGTAGTGTACAAACTGGACCTCCTGGTGCTCTCAGCTCTGCGGTAGGCCTCTCCAATCTGTCTCTGCAAGATAGTCCAATATCTAGATCCAGCCATCATGTCTCTAGATCCAAGAGGGGCCCACATATGCTCTGGCACCTGCCTTAGAGACTGCAAGGTCCTCGTGTCGACCTTGAGGAAATCCCTCTGGTGAGTAGCAGGTGTGCCTGCCTCTCTGAACATAGCCCTCTCGGCTATAACACGTCTCCTCTTCCTCGACTCCTTGTCCTAAGGTGGAGGGGTGTCGCGAAAAAGACCTCCACTGTCAACTCTGGCCTCCTCCTCCTCAAGCTCATCCTCCTCCTCCTCTGCATTGCTGGTAATGGAGGTGGAGCTGGTGTCAGTGTCCTCTGCCTGTGGCACCTCCTCAGGAGCCCTCAACGAACCCGCTCCTCGGGTCGGAGTCTCCTGTGTAGAGAACCTCACATTTGTAGACCTCCTGAGAGGAGTCTGTCTCTCGGTGAGTCTCAGTCCTCCTCTGCTGCCTCCTGCAGGTGGTCCCTGGTCACGAAGAGCTCGACGAGTAGCTGCATCGTCCTGTGGATCACCTGTGTGAACAGCTGGCACTCGAGGCTTCTTGGCCTTGGGCTTCACAACTGCCTTGCCCTTCCCCTTGTCCTGTCCACCACCTCTGCAAGCACCTCTATCTCTACCCATAACTGTTGTGCTGCCCTCTGACAAGATAAGGCGAGTGAGCTTGGCTCACCAACCCGTCCACCGACAAGCTAACTGCCAAAGATAGGATCAAGGGCTTGGCCCTAAATCCGTCCACTGTCCACTGCACTATCAACTGCCTCTGTCCACTAGGCTGACCACTGGCAACTGCCACTACACGATAGGAATAGAGAAACGGTATATGAGTATAGAATAACCTACTATGATCTACAAGCAAGAATCATAGGTAAGCGCATAAAAGTCTATATGAAGTCCTAGCGCTGAGGTGAAGGACACAATGCCGACAAAATAAGCAATATGAACAACGACGTTGTCGATTATGAGAGAGGATCAACTAGTGCACATAAAAGCATGACAATTAACTCAATGTGACACTAATCGAGGAATAAATACTAGTGTGATGTGCAAAAGGTGAAATTTAGCACAACTATCAACACTAGAGCCTATATGTCATACAAAGCAATGAACTTTTCAACGAAAATGACATATAGCTAATTGAAGATCAACTAAACTAGCATTCATACGAGAGCAATTAAGCACAACATGCTAGAATAGATGAAATTCAACCAATTAGGGCATGATTAGATGAAAGGAGTGAAATTTATCGAAGCCCTAAGCCATCCTGCTACTGTGCAATTCAAGTAGTGAAACAACTCATGATCGCCGGGATCAAAACAAGGTCGCCGGAAACCTCACCGGAGCAGGGGAAGAAGATGATGAAGGTGTTCAATCCAAGCCCCGGGCTCCTCCTCCTTGGTGCGCAAGAACAGCTGCTCAACGGAGTGTGCACTGGGGTCGTCGGAGGGGAGCAGAGAAGCCTGCGTGAGCTCGTCGGTGACGGCGAGCTAGGGTTTGCGTGGAGCGGCGACGCGGGAGACATGGCAGTGGTGGCGTGCGTCGGCGTGCTGCTGCTGCTGCTGCAGTGGAGTCTGGAGGCGCTGCGCAAGGCTGCAGGTGTGTGGCACGACAGCGGCGATGGTCTGCGGTGGTGGCGACAACGTCGACGGCGGGAGCCGGAGAGGTGCACGAGCACGAGTGAGGAAGGTGGCAGCAAATTTGCACAGTAACGGGAAGAATCGCGTTAAGATTAGGGTTAACCAAGATGAACGGCCGAGATTTATCGAAGAATTGAATCAACAGCTCAGATTGAAATGAAGAGTACCAGTCAACTTGGTCACCGTATGATACGGTGTTTATCGCCATATGATACGGTGATCAACCCTGTACTGGTGCAGAGGCTAAGGTCACCGTATCATACGGTGACTGGCACCGTATGATACGGTGATAGTAACATCCCAGTACAGAGTGATGTGCGAGCAAATACTCACCGTATCATATGGTGATAAGCGTCGTATCATACAATGACTGCCAGAAAAGCTGATTTCAAGGAAATTTCTTTCTTTGTCCATACATCTCACAAAAAAACCAAATAAACACCATGTATGGACTAGAAAGGGAACTCTCAACCACTCCTTTGAAAATAAGCCAATATAGGCTGTACATAGGCATATAGTAATTTTCGAAAAGCAAATTAGATGCAAGCCAATAAGAGCCAAAAGAGAGAAAACCAAAGGAGGGGTATGTATGAGCCCTTGCCAATGATCCGTGCGAGTAGAATTAACCTCGAGGATCATTGTGCAATGCTCAATGGGCATGAAGCTCCAATCCTTTCTGTTAATCACACTTTTATGGGATGTGGTATCATATAGGGCATGAAGCACTTTCCACATAGTGTGATGGCTCCTTTGTGATTTCCTATATGCAATGCATGAGACAAGCATATCATACAAATGCAAGTAAGAGTAAATATGCCATGTGAGATGCAAGCAAATTTAAAGACATTGCATAAAGGAAACCTACTCAAGGTCAAGTTTGAACCTCTCTCAAGCTTAATCACCATGAACCAAACCTTGCCTTGAGCCATACGAGCCACCAACTCAAATATCCTCCATGTTCATGGCTATCTTGAGAAAGTTAGACCCTGAACTAATTTTTTATGTTCTTTTCTTTTTAGTTATTTACACATGCTTGGATGTAATCATACTAGTTCACAAAGGAGCACCTAGCTACCATGCAAGACAAATGCAAGAAAAGAAAACTACTTCTACTATGATACAAGGGTACCTCCTTGAAGAGTAGATATGTCATTGAAGCACTCGAAGCTCCTGGTGGACCTTGATGAATCTTCAACTCGGCACTCGGTCCACCACCACCATCCATCTAAGTCTCACTCTTGGGGACCCACTCGTGCTTCATTGGCCGCTCACGGTCAATAATGCACTTGGGGACCCATATCTTCCGGATCTTCCTCTTCTTGTCTGGTGTTCCAAGCGCCTTGGCTTTCACCTTGCCCTTCTTGTCCCTAAAAATCTTGAAGTGGGTGTTCTCATGGAATAAGTTAGCATTAGGCAAAGTCTTGGAATTGCTCACCGTGGGGCAATTCTTGTAGGTGTGTCCATCTTGACAACACTTCTCACAATAGTAGTCATCCGCCATGAGAGGAATCACCCAAGATGGAATGGTGTCTTCATTGCCGATGATGTTGATGATGGCGGTGTAGGAGCCAAGTCCCTTGTGCTTGGCATTGTTGAGTAGATTTCTTCCAAGAATCTCCTTGTGCAATGTCCTTCCCCGAGCAAGCCTCTCAAAACCATCCATCACCATTGCCCTCTCTTCCTTGAGCTTGTGATATTCCTTCAAAATAGACTCATCAAGAGTAGCAAGCTCACGAGGAGGGGTTAGCTCATCATAAATAATATAAGAGGAATTTGAAGGAGATGAGCTAGGAGAGGGGGTGTTACTCTTTTCGAGGTCGAGAGCTTGATATGCAACCTCAAGTGCCTCATGCTTCTCATTGAGCTTCATGTAGTCATCTTCAATGATCTTGTGAGAGATTGTGAGGTCCTTGAGTTCTTCCTCTAGTTGCTTGACCTTGTCATGCTCTTTCTCTAGCCTTGCAATGAGCTTGTCTTTCTTCTTCATTATCTTGCCGGCTATATCAAGAGCACTTAATAGCTCCCTATAAGTCGACCTATCCTCCTCTCCAAATTCTTCTTCTTCTTCCTCATCTTCACTTTCACTCTCTTCCTCCTCATCATCACTATCAAAGTCTCTTGCCATCAAGCACATGGGTGGTGGAGGTAGATCACTTGTGATGTCGGTGAGCACAATACCGGCAACTTGCTTGCCCTTGCGAGAGACATCATCACTCTCATCATCTTCTTCACTTGAGTCTTCATCGGTGACCCAATCTTGAGCGACGAAACCCTTGCGTGATGATCTCTTCTTGTCTTTGCCCTTGGGGTTGTCCTTCTTGACAAACTTCTTCTTCTTCTTGTACTTGACCCTTGGCTCTTCTTCTTCATCATCACTTGAGTATTGCGACTTTTTTTTGGTCTTCTTGATGGGCTTGGTGCACTCCTTGGCAAAGTGGCCTTTGTCACCACAATTGTAGCGCACGGAGTCTCTCTTGGACCGCCGATTGAAGAAGTTACTTCTTCTCATGATGAGTGCGAGTTCGTCGGGGCGGATTTGCAAGAACTCATCATCATCCACATCTTCATCAACCTCTTCTTCACTTGAGTCGTGGATGATCACCTTCTTGCCCTTCTTCTTGCTCGAGTTCTCGACCGGAAAAGAAAGGTTCTTGATCGGCTTCTCATCGGGCTTGTGGTCAAGGTGGTAGCTCTCGAAGGCGGTGATCTTCCTGATCAACTTGTGCGTCGTCAGCTCTTCAAGTGAGGTGTTGAAGAGGCATGTGATGAGTGCGCCGTACTTCTCCCTTGGAAGAATCCTCAAGATCTTGCGCACGAGCCCGGCATCATCGACCTTCTCCTTCACACCGAGAGAGTTGATGTCCTCTACAATCAAGTTCAAGCGAGAATATGCATCATTAATAGATTCACTTGTTGACATGGTAAAGGAGTCATACTTATCTTTGAGCACATGATATCTTTCCTCTTTCACATCCGCGGATCCCTCATGAGTGACTTGAATTTGTTGCCAAATCTCATGAGCGGTTCCCGCAGACTTGATGGGAGCAAAGACATCCTTGGTGATAGCCTCAAACAAAGCATTTTTAGCTTTAGCATTAGCTTTAGTGAGTTTTTCATTAACCGTCCCATCGGTGGTGGCAAGGTCAACCAACTCATTTGTCACACGCCACGTGTCGGGATCGATAGCCTCAAGGTAAGCTTGCATGCGAGCCTTCCAATAGGCATAGTCGGTCTTGTCGAACGTGGGTGGCCCGCTTCCTCCCGGCATCCTTACTCAAAGGCGGTTAAGCCCTATTTTGAGAACGAGGCTCTGATACCACTAGTAAGGATCACGGAGTACCGAGAGAAGGATACCACTTATCGCTTTTTTTTTTGGTACGTCGTTTTAGCAACCTAAAACAAGCGATGCGCACACACTAGCAAGTCTAGCCAAGAGCAGCCCTACACATGCAATTCTACCAAGATTAAAACACAAGCAACTCTATCAAGCAAGACTACTAGCAAGAAGTAAACACGGAATAATAAATGCTAGTAAGTAAAGGAGATAGGATAGAGATTGCTCATGGATTTTTAGCCCGTGGTACCGAAGGATGGCGCCTCCCCGTAGTCCACATTGGGTCACTCCCGCCGGACTCTGACCCCTCCCTCCGCTCGATGGTGATCCCTTCCAGAGCATTCTTCACCCTCCAAGTAAAGACGCGAGCACGTCCTACCGGCAACTCCGGATGCTCCTATGAAGGTAAGGATCCACATGTGATGCGGTCCAAAGGGCGCTCTCTTCACGTAGCTTCGTTCACACGGAAAGCCCGAAGACCGTGTACAAACTTGCGGCGGCCTCCACACTCCTTGGCAAGCTCACCACCGACACCTAACCGATCTAGGTCCTGCCATAGACCAAGAGTAACAGCTCTAGATGACTCTCTATGCACACACTAGCCCTAAAGATCAAAGGATGCTCTTGTTACTCTCTCACTAGCACTTGGATCACTCCAAATCCTTGATAAATGCTCTGTTCTCTTGCTCTTGGCTTCTCCTAGGCAACCTCACCTGTTCCACTGGCCAAGAGACCCTCAAAGGGGTAGGCAACCAGCTATTTATAGCCTCCAACCACGAAACTATCTGTTGCCACAAAAAGTAGTCTGTCAGCCTAGTCACCGTATCATACGGTGCCCTATTCACCGTATCGTACGGTGACTATTTCTCCTTCAGCCTTTCCTGCTGCCTTCTCAATCTTCTTAGTCACCCTATCATACGGTGACTAGCACCGTATCGTATGGTGACTACTTCCTTTCCATTCTTCAGCAACTTGTCTATTTTGCCAACTCTCTAAAAACCATACGGTGACCCACCGTATCATACCGTGATCATCATATGGTGACTCTACCAGAGACTCTTCTTTCTTTGGATTTTCCTGTCCATAGTCACCGTATGATACGGTGACTATCACCGTATCATACGGTGACCTCTTCTATCTGAATCTGCAGAAATTAGCTCTTCTCTGGAAGCCATACGGTGACCACCGTATCATACGGTGACTTTCACCCCTCATCATACGGTGACTTCCAGCAGAACACTTCAGTCTTCAGTCTGCAACTCCTGTAGTCACCGTATCCACCGTATCATATGGTGACCTTTACCTGAAGTCCATCTTGATCATTTCCTCGATCCTTGACTTCATCTTCACTCTTCTTGGTTCCTCAAGCTTCTCTTCTACCACTCTAGCCTCTGAGAGCCTCATATTGCATCCAATGATCTCTACCACTAGTGTGCACTAAGAGAATCAACTCGAACCCTCTTGATAGTCCGATTTTTCCTATAGATTCAAGCCTACATCTACACCAAGCCAACACTTGCTTGGATCTAGAATGTCCTTAGCCTTGATCCATCTTCTTGACCGTGACTCCATCAAGCCTTAATGTCCCGAGTGGTCGAGGCAACCAATCATCGAGACATCCAATAGAGAAAAGGTTGACATAGCCTCCGTCGTATGTGACCATAGGCAACAACCTATATAAGAGTTAGTCACATACAACATGATCATCCAATCACCAAAACATTCATACCTTTGGGGTTTCCATACTCCAATGGTCATGAAGCTTACAAAGGTCGTCGTCGGCCATCCCGTCCACTTCGACCCGTGCAACCAGCAGGTATGGACCCCTCCCTGCCGCGAGCTCTTCAACTCAAATCCGCGAGTGTGAGCACTTGTGGCACGGGCTCCAGATGGTTGGTGGCAGCAGTTGATTCCGAGCATGATGAGGTGGCGATGGCGGCGGCTGAATCCGCAAAAATCCCATTTCGCGACTCCATGTCGAGGCCATCCCCATCTCAGTGTGGTGCGCATGTTGTCCTTCCCATCAACCTGCTGCATAGGGTGTTAGATGTTGTGGTGCCCTCTACCTGTTCGACCAAATGTTGCTCTTCCCTAGTGTACCAGTGCTTTGGCTGTTGGTCTGTATAACTAGGAAAAGCTTGTATAGGATAATAATTTTTCCCGTAGCTTCGTCCTTGAACTCGTGCAGAGCTTATGTTTTGTGGCAGTTAGTATGTTGGGGGATCGAAGGTCCTGAAGGGACTCAGCGAGCCCTCCAACATTGTGTCGTATGTGTCTTGCTTCGAGCGAAGGTGTTTGGGGGTTATTGGGACTTGTCGGTCTTCTGGCGAAGCCCTCCTTACTCCTAGTCGTCTTCAGGCTCCTTGGCGAAGCCCTCCTGAAACGTTCTTGTAGTCGGATATGACACCGAAGCCCTCTATCGCCCGCGATGCTGGGCGAAGGGGTTAGAGATGACTAAGAAAAGTGGAAGGAGTAAATGAAGTGACTTTGGCTCGCGGCCCGAAAAACAGATGTCATTACAGGAGCTCCTCCCTCCATATTTATAGGGGGAGGAAAGGTCGATATTACAGTGGTGCCATTGGGCAATTCTGTTACGTCTCTTAGAATTAGGCTTCAGACTAGCTCTTGCTCTACACCCTTCGATGTGTCTTCTAATACCTTTGCCTGGTAACAAATACCCTTCGCATGATTCAGGGAGCCTTCGGTATTATCTTCAACATTAGCCCTCAATTGTTGATGTACTTTGGCAAGACCAAAGCCAGAAACAATTTATTTTTTTAATTGTAACAAGGATTATGTCGTGTGCTTTCCTGATTCATGCACGTGTTTGTCGTTTTCAATGTGTACTACTTTTCGCGATTCTCGATGCTCATCTTGGTTCTATATATACTCATTGCGGTAGTCTTCCCTCCCCGCGCTATTTTTGCCTTTGATATACTCTAACGTCCCTGTCTTTATTTCTCATCTCCTTCGCACTTTTAGAGGTTCCTTTCTTTCGTGTCTTTTGCAAGATGACTAGTGATCGGAGATCCAGCGAAGAGAATGTTAAAAAGAAGGTGAAGACCCAAAAATCGTCTTCCAAAGAAGGCTCCGACAAAGTTGTTGACGAAGTTCGTTCCCAAACGTCTGGTGCCGCTGCTACTTCGGTGTTTTCTTCGAAGGCTGCAGCTCCTTCCTCAAAGGCTGCGGCTCCTCCTTCGAAGGATCCGGCTGTCCAGTCGACTTCTGTCAAACCAGCTATTTTCGTTAAGCCTCCTAAGGTTTTTAATCTGATGAGTATGATCACGTCTTCGACGAGTGTAAGTCGTGAGTCCCCCTCGAAGAGTTCTGCCGGTCTTTCGAAGGGTGCATCCTTTTCAGCTGACGCTGGGAAATCTATGGTTCTTGAGAAGGCAAAGATCCAGGACAAAGTTGTAGAGGTTATTGCGACTGCATCTGGTGCTCCTGGGTCGAAGGCTAAGATCCAGGACAAGAGTGCAGATGCTGCTGCTATTGCGCTTGCTGCTCCAGGCCCGAAGGCCAAGATTCAGGACAAGGCCGGGGCTGGGGCTGTTGAAATTTCGACTGCGGCTCAGATCCAGGACAAGGATATGGGCGAAGGTGCTACTTCAAGTCGTCTTTCATTATTTGAAATGTCTGAGCTTCGCCAGATGGCTGCTAACTTGGGAACTCTTTCAGATCGCTCTGGGGTTCAACTTCCACCGGAGCCTCATGTTCAACCTCGTGATATCCTGAGCCCTTCGGCAGGTGGTGAACTTTTTTTTTACATTCTATCTTTGAGACGATGCTGGAGGAGTTTCTCCCTTTTGACATGGCTTTTGATTCAGTTGAGACTGCTGAGGGGTCTTCGCTTGCTTGTGACAAGGTGCCTGCTAACACCTTTGTCATGAGTGCTCAAGCTGTTGAGCCTTTTATTGCTGCAGCCAATAGGATTCGGCTCCCACAAGTGGAGGATGAGCTGATGTTGCAAGGTGGTGATACCTTGTACAAGTCTTTGTTATCTTCGCAAAAAAAGGTTAGACCGCTCTGGAGGATGAGCCTTTTATTATTATATATATATTTTTTAACCATTTAATCTGACTCTATATTTTTGCAGTCTCTTGCTATTACCCATGCCTCCCTTTGCCAGTATAGGGAGTTATCGCGGGTGAAGGTTGATCGAGACTCACTTCGCAAAGACCTTGGCGTCCTTGAGACGAAGGTCAGAGAGAAAGAAGTGGCGCTTGCCCTTAGCGAGAAGCGTTTGGCTGACCTCTCCTCGGAAAAGGAGGCACTCAGACAGTCTGCTAAAGACTTTGAGCTGAAGGTAGCCTCTTTGGATAAGCAGGTTGAAGAGCTGGATGCCTCGCTTGCGAAGGTCTGGAGTGATAATGAAGTCCTTCGCGGTAAAGTTGATGCTGCCGATCGAGAGCTTGCAGCATTTTCTGAGGCTGAGAAACTTTGCTTGTCTGATGTTTTCCTGCTGATGCTTCGATCGAGTGTTATCAGGCTTGGCTTGCTACCAACATTCCATATGTTGTCCAAGCTTGCTGGGCCTTTTCAAATAATGCTATACATCTTGCTGTTCGGCACCTTCTTTGCTCTCTTGAAGCTGGTGGTAGCGATGGCTTGGTGAAGGCTATCAGTGACTCTTTTTCTTTTGTTTCTACTGACACAACTCCTCCTTCGCTGGTCGAAGCCCTCGTTAAATTTGGAGATCATATAGATGAGGCTTTCTGGAAGAGGGTTCTTTCGATTGGTCAACAGCCTCAACCTGAGGTATAAACTTTTTCTTTGATTGAGCTGTATGGGATGTTTCCCTTCGAATTGTATTTGCTGAGTGTGTCTCGAAGACATGTGTTGTAAAACTTATTGTTTGTTTTAATTTTTGATATCTTTTTGATTTTCAACTTTAGGATTGGAGTGAATTTGCGACTCCGAAGGCTTCTCTTGATGTTATGCCGGGGAGGGCTATTGCTTCTGAGTCTTCATCTGAGGTTTCTTTGAGCGAGTTTGCTGCTCTGGAACCCTCTTTTCATCAAGTGGCTCGCCGCGAGCTAGGAGTCCCCTATTTAGTTCTCCTTCTGAGATATATTTGTCCAGTGACTCAGATCCCTTATCTCCTGTCGAAGGAGCTAGGAGTCCCCTTGTATTTTCTCCAGGTAGACTTGTGGCTATTGTTAGAGTTAATCGTTCAGACTCCGATGTTTCCGAAGGGCAACGTGGCCGTGCAAAGCGAGGGTCTCGAGGACGCCGCTCTCAAGGTGGCCCTTCTAATCGGGGTTCAACTAAAAAGAAGCGTGATGGTGGCGGTCGCCGTAACATTTAGGTTAATCTCGAAGGTGCTTCTTCTGATCGGGGCTCAACTAGAAAGAAGCATGATGGTGTCAGTTGCCGTAAACCTTCGGGACCCGAAGGTCCTTCTTCACAATTTGACGTTGCTTCGCATGTCGAACGTATGGATTCTTCTGGAGTAGTTGATTCGGTTTTCCAGAGGCCTTATTCGCCTTCGAGCGGGTATGATGTTGACGAATTTAGTGTCGTCTGCCAATGTTGATAGAACTAGATCTCATTGTAAAGCAGGAACCTGACGATGGTTCCCCTTGAATATATTTTGCTTTTTAAGCTGTCTTTTGAAGAAATCTCTTCGCCTTACTTCACTAGAGAATAGGTTTCTTTAATATTTTTTTTGTGAAGCTTTGCGCTTCTTGTGCGATGACCTGTCTTCTTGTTGTAGATCAAAAGTTTTCGTGCTTTGTATTTCGAGACATTGGTTCTTTGCCCAACGAAGATTTTCTTTGGTGATTTTTAACGTGTAGCGAAGGTCAATTTTCTTCTCTTTTTTGAGGATTCTTTGCTTTTGACAATTCCTTTCTTGTCTTAGCTTTCCTTGGCTCTCTTTCAGGAGCGAGGTCATATTTTTTGGGGTTAAATAAGCTTATCCTTTTCCCCTTCGATTCATGTATGGGGGACTTGTGTTATTTCTCTAAACACATTGTCCCATATTTGGGTTGCACCAAGTTCTTGTTTGGTCCCCCCTTCGATTGATTCTTGGCTTTTTTGCCTGACGTAGTGTATTAAGCTTATAGCTTCATCTCTTGTTGAGGCTCCTCGACAAATTACTCTGGAATTTTTTGAGGGTAAAGATTGTAAACATAAAACTGTTTTACAGTCTTGGAGGGTGCCTCGTTAAAAAACCTCACACCCTTCGCAGGGCTACCCTCGTGTGGAAAAAGAGCACACCCCCCGCAAGTCTTTCATGCTTTACACATAGACATCGTTCGTTCTACCGAAGAGTCATTCTGTTGACTGTTGGAAGAAATGGTTCATTAACTCTTGAATGATTCTTGTCGTGCTCTTGAGGCCGAAGATCTTGTACGCCTGTAAGTCTTGTGCTTGCCTTATGAGGTGAATATTCTTCCTCCCTGGAGTTTCATCGTTTTCAATGTTTCTTGCTTGGAGCTGATCTTCGAAGACCCTAATCACAGAGATTGGGCCCGGAATCTTCATGCATAGATAGGCTTGATGTATTACAGCCTCAAATTTGTTGATAGATCCTCTTCCGAAGATAGCATTGTATGGATAGATGATATCAACCACATCAAAAGTTATGTCTTCAGTCCTTGCATTTTCTCCTTCACCGAAGGTTACTGGTAAGACAATTTTTCCCATTGCTTGGATAACTTTTCCAGTGAAGCCAACGAGAGGGATTCCTGCTCGTTGCAATGTTTCATTTTCCAACTTCATTTTTCTGAAAGTTGAAGCAAAGAATATGTCTGCCGAGCTCCCCCCATCGATCAGTATCCTGAGGACATCGAAGCCTTTGATGTTTGCCTGGAACACCAATGGGTCTGAATGTGGTTGATCCAACTTTCTTGCGTCTTCTTCTCCGAAGGTTATATCAATGTGAGACCACTTTGTTTTGACAAATGGAGCTCTTGATGAGACGTGTTGTACTCTTCGCATATATTCCTTTCTTGCTCTTCTTGAGTCCAGCTGTTGAGTTGAGCCTCCGGTAATGGTGTTTATTCTTTGCCTTCGCACTTCACTATTAGCTTCAGAGTGCCTTGCGTTGTCCTGGTGGTTTGTATCTGGAGGAGGAGGTAACGCGGCCAGGCTTTGTGGCTGATGATAACTGTATTGTTGTAGTTGTTTCTAGGCTTCTCTTGGGTAATTGATTACATGATTCACAGAGTGCGAAGGATAGATTGGATGTGGCTTGCTCTGCGACCAGTCTTCACGATAGTTGCTCATGTGTCTGATAGCTTTCTTTGCTTCTCTGTTTGCTAGCCAGCTCTGCTTATATGATAGAAAGTCACGGCACTGATTTGTTGTATGCCCTTTCCCTTCGCCGTGTAGCTCACACAAAACGTTGCGGGAGTTGTTTTTCTGACTGCTGTCCTTATTTCTTTCTTCCAGATCTTTGTCGTGATTGCTTCGATCCTTTCCCTTTTCATCTTCTCTGGTTCTTTTCTCGTCTCCCCTTTCTTCTCTATTTTCAAGGTTGTGGATGCTTCGACCACTGTGGTCTCTATGGTTTTCTTTGTTTTCATCGTGTCTCCGGCTTCGGCTAGACTCTCTGTCTTCCTTGGCTTTTCTCTCGTCCTTTAACTGCTGTGACTGCCTTTTTTCGTCGTGTTTCTTCCTTCGGAACTCGTCGTCCGATCTTGCGTATTTTTCGAAGGTGTCTAGTAGTCCGAAGATTGTTGTAGGTTTCTTTCTCGCGAGTGAAGAATGGAAAGGGCCAGATCTCAATCCTTCCATTAGGGTGTTAATGACCGTGGAAGCTCCTACTCCCCTGGCCTTCGATTTGATTTCCATGAATCTCTGCATGTACTCCCTGAGGCTTTCATCATTCCTTTGTTTACAAGAGAACAATCTTCCTTGATGGACCTCTTCAGCTTGGAAACCCTGAAAATTATTTATGAACTCCTTTCTTAACTCAGACCATGAGTTGATTGATCCTGGGTCCAGAGTAGAAAACCAAGTCTTGGCGGTGCCTTCGATTGCCATCACAAGAGCCTTTGCGTACGTTGAGCTTGTATCTCCGCCAGATTACACTGCAGCTTCAAAGGACATCAGAAATTCCCTTGGGTCAAATTTTCCTTGATATGGCTTTATTTTGGGCATTTTGAAGTTGATAGGCCAAGGCTCGTTCTACAGTTCTTCGCTTAATGGTGAATTTTCATTGAATATTGAGCTTTGTTGAACGTCTTTGCTGGTGCTGCTTACTTCGTATACCACCTTTCCTTCAATCTGCTTTGGGGTCTTCTTATGGTGATCTTGAGTTAGGTTTTTGAGATTGCTCATGTCTTCGTTGAACTTGTTCAACCTTTCATCCATCTCGTTGATTTCCCTCTATGCTTGCCTGATTTTTTGCAGCATGTCTATCTTTAGTTTTGACCTCCTTTCTACGGTGACGAGGCGTCTCTCTCTTTCCAGCCTTTCTTGTTCCAAAATGCGAGGCCGTTCTGCTATGGAATCTGCCTCATCATCTGCTGTTTCGTCTCCCTCTGGAGGGATGTTTGCTGTTTGCAAAGTATCTCCATTGTTGTTTTGAACTCCTTTCATTGCTTCTTGCCTCGTGGCCTCTTCAGCTCGTTCAACTTCCTTAGCCCGCTCAGCTTCGTCTCTTGCTTCCTGCTCCTTTGCGATTCTAGCCTCTTCTTCTCTTACCATTTGTTCTTTCTCTTCTGCCTCAATGCGTTGTGCTTCGGCATCTAATGCTTTTAATGATTTTCCTTTAGCCATCTTGAATCTTAGACGTGGTCGTGGGTTTGCCCCGCGTGACGGCGTCAAATGTTGGGGGATCGAAGGTCCTGGAGGGACTCAGCGAAGCCCTCCAACAGTGTGCCGTATGTGTCTTGCTTCGAGCGAATGTGTTTGGGGGTTCTTGGGACTTATCGGCCTTCTGGCGAAGCCCTCCTTACTCCTAGTCGTCTTCAGGCTCCTTGGCGAAGCCCTCCTGAAACGTTCTCGTAGTCGTATATGACACCGAAGCCCTCTATCGCCCGTGATGCTGGGCGAAGGGGTTAGAGATGACTAAGAAAAATGGAAGGAGTAAATGAAGTGACTTTGGCTCGCGGCCCGAAAAACAGATGTCATTACAGGAGCTCATCCCTCCATATTTATAGGGGAAGGAAAGGTCGATATTACAGTGGTGCCATTGGGCAATTTTGTTACGTCTCTTAGAATTAGACTTCAGACTAGCTCTTGCTCTACACCCTTCGACGTGTCTTCTGATACCTTCGCCTGGTAACAAATACCCTTCACATGATTCAGGGAGCCTTCGGCATTATCTCCAACATAGTAGCAGTTCAACAGAGCTTGAAGTGGTGTTTCTGATGTAGAACAATAAGAATTTAGGTGAAGTTTTGTGCTATTCATTTTAGCCAAGTGTAGGACTGGGTTCGTAGGGCGAGCTCCTGGTGGTTGGCTTTCACTGAACTGAGGCTCGTCCCTGTGGTATGAAGTGCCTGAGTTATTAGGACTAAGTAAATGCACATAATGTCATTGTTTGTCTCTCCGCCTGTGCTTGCTACTGGTTCAGTCATGCTGTGCTCACATTTGTCAAAATTTTCTTTGATATTTTCTTTTTGCTGAAGTACGTTTAGTACTCCTATTTGCAGATGAGTTCATAGAGTGATTGAAGCTACAATTGCTCAACCAAATGAAAAGCACACATTTATTTAGCTCGATGATACCTTTCTGAATATGCCAGGTACAATCTGATATGAGAAAATTTTATTTAGTTCCCTGAGGGACTAAGCAAATGTTCAGAATTTTATTCTTTGGCTCTGCTTGTGCTTGCTACTATTTAGTTAAGAACTGTCATGGTGTGCTGAACTCAGTGTATTGTTCAATTTTCTTTGGTCCTTAGTTGTTGATGTTTCTTATTTTTGAATGACATTGCACAGATTAAATATCATACTCCATTTTTCCTTGGTTGTAGTCTTGTAGATGTATCCAGATTTCTTAAGTGCTTTTCTAATCAACTATGCAGTTGGTGGGCATAGATGGAGAAATGGTGGGTTACAGCTAAAACTTGCAAAAGAGAAACTGGATCAGTTTAGAACCTAGCAGTTGTTCTATGTTATTTAGAAATAGTAGTTCTGTGAATATTCTCTTGTTTCTTAAGACAGTAGTTGTTCAGCGGATCTTCTTTGATTTCTTTTGAGATTGTGCAGGTGTTACCATTGGTTGTATTGAGTTTGTGCACTACCATGGATCCATGTAAATGTAGGGCAGGAACGACCTTTTTTTTTTTGCCTGGTCAATGGGTCATCTCAGACGGGTATTTCTTAAACTACGTATGTAATATCAATCATCACAGACGGGGTCTTTCTCATATCACGTCTGTGATTATTTTCATCGCAGACGGGTATTTAAACAGGCCCGTCTATGATATTGGTCATCACAGACGGGAATAACCCCGTTATTCCCCGTCTGTGATGACTCTATATCACAGACGCGGACGCACAGACGGGGCTGCTTCCTGTCTGTGATGTCCATTTTACCCCGTCTGGGATGTCTGTTTTTGTAGTAGTGGTCCTGAGTAGTACATATGTCTGAACACAAGCGAGCAAGTCGGTCAACTTGTACGATGTGACGCGGTCACGCCTTCAAGTATAGTTATGATCACCTTGCTCTGCAGGCAGCCTGCTAGTGCTCCCTTAGGACAAGAATCTGCAAGTCGTTGGGTAGGAGTGAAAGGGCTTTAGTTCAACTATCCTGCAAATTGGAAAACAAAGTTACTAGACGTGCCATGAATAAATTACATCTTGCGAATGAACCCAGTGTGCAGTAAAGTTTCTATGAAGAGGGAAGAATAACCGGCCGGAATGCCACACCTACTAGTACTTTTTAAGAATTAGGATCAGGGTTGAGCATGGTTTAGGTATATGTGACCGACCCGTCATCGATGCCAAGTTGCCAACAGTGGCGGAGCAGGATAGTTGTGTTTAAGATCTTGACGTAGGAAGGCTGTAGCTCCAGGTACGTGAGCAAGCTCAAGGTGCCAATGGCGGACTACTGGGAAGAAGCTAGTTCGCGAACTCCGTTGAGGCCCGAAAAACAGTACACTTAATATGTGGGAAGGCCTTGATGAGGGCTGTTGCTGTTGTGTCATCGTGATACGGACACGTCTAGCAATGTACAGAATTTGTCCCAATCTTTCACGGTACAGCAAGTAGCAACAGGTATCAACAAGTTATATGAACAATAAGCAGGTAGAACAGAAATTCCACACTGAATTATTCCAACAAAGATAGCAAAGCACACCACAGATTGTTCTCCACTAGCAATCCCAAATAGCAACAGCACACGATAGATAATACCAGATTACAAGAACTTGATGTAATCAGCAACTAGCAATAGATAAATTCTCCAACCCGCGACTCAGTTGAGCACGATCTAGAGAAGGGGAACAACGAAGGTCCAGCACGTACCTAGGAGAAGGATCGCTTGATCACGAACTTCAGCAACCGGCAAGGGATTGGCGGCAGCAATCTTCAATCAATAGGTGAGGGCAATGCCTCTAGGGTTCCTTGAAGGACAACACGACCACACAATAAAATTCAACTCTACCTTACAGGGGCGCCGGCCCTAGGCTATATGGCACGCAGGCCAGCCAACACACGGTCCGACTCGACCACAACTCAAAACTTGTGACGAATCTGACAATGGGCCCATATGAGTTGGAAAGCTTATGAAATTATCTGTCCATCAAGTACTAATTCACCTTAAACGAACTCCGTATGAGGGAGATATGGTATTTCTTGTCCACGCCTGTCTGGCTGCACCAAACCGAATACGAGCTGATTTAGAATTTCCATATCTGCTGATTCCGTGGTTGGAGGGGCTTAAGGCCATGTAGAACTTGAAAGGAAGTTATTCCACGCCCTTGGAAAGACCTGGTTCACCTGGATATGATTTCTAGTTTCTTCAATTACCACCAACATTGATCCAGTCTGAATACATGGCTTCTTGTCTTTATTATTTTCTTTTTTGGACAGATTCGCTCCAACAAAAACATTGCTTCTCAAAGCATTACAAGCTGATAGAAACTTTTCTTTCTTGCTAGCATTCACAATATTTGAAATGGTGCCAAACTGAATGGTATAGTTTTCAAAAGTATTACCTTCTGAAATAAGTGTAGAATCACATTTGATTTCAGATTTGCTAGCTGAAAGAACATGCGAGGTCATGGGCTCATCATCCTCTCTCCCTTGAAGCAAAGCCGTCCTCGGATTTGAGACATTGTTGGATACATAATTCTCTACAACAATAGGAAACCCGAACTTATTTGATCTCTGAACCTCGTTTGTTTTCTTGATTGAAATTTCAGAAACATTGCCTGCAGCTATAGGAATATCATTAGAACCGCTTGCTACAGGCGTCACATCACATATGGCCACATCATTCTCCCTTTCTTGAAGGAAAGACATCCCCGTCTTTGGGATAATTTTAGAGGCCTTATTCTTTGTAACAGCGGGAAACACTTCAGCCATTATAGCACACTCTTGCGCTGGCTTTAAAACATGACGCACTCCTTTATGGATAAAAGAATAATAATTGGAGCGGCCTTCATGTGTAGCATTCAGATCCTACTCCCATGGTCTCCCCAACAATAAATGACAAACATCCATTGACACTACATCACATTCCACTTTGTCAATATAATTACCAACAGAAAAATTCACTCGCACCTTGTGGGTTATTTTCAGCTTTCCAGAAGGATTCATCCACTTGATATGGTGTGGTGTAGAAAGCCTCCATGTTGATAGTGATAATGCATGCACCAGATCCTTGCTAATCATGTTGGTAAAACTCCCACCATCAATAACAAGTTTACATACCTTATCCTTAATCGTACATTCAGACTGGAATACATTCCATCGCTGCCCTTTTTGATTAGCGGTGCTATTAGAGCTATCATCCTTCTTGACCAGCAAGTTCAAGCCCACTACGGGAGCATCCTCTTTAGATTCATTAGCATTATAATCAATTTCTTCATGTTGTTTTGGAGGAAGAAATATTTGAGCAGCAGCATTCTTCTCCTTTTTCTCTTGCTTGATCTGTTCTTGCAATTTATGTAGCCTTTTCTTAGCTTCATTGGTGTAGAAGAAATCCCACTTAGAATATTAGCTTTCGGCACATCCCTTACAGTAGCATATTTCTGTCTATTCTCAATAGAGGAATAGTATTTGGGAAACACAACAGCAGATTTCCCATGCTCTTTACAAGAAAAAATACTATTAGGAACATTAGAATTTTCCTTGCTGCAACGCAACCTATTTTCAGCAAGATAACCTTTGGTTGTAGCAGCATGTTGAGGCTCATTGACGTCTCCAACAATAGAATAAATCCATGATGAACGCATTATTGGCTTGGCATCAAAAGAACTGTGTTTACCAGCAGCTAATGTTTTCTTTGGAGAGGATGTGTTCTTATTTGGCGGATCATAGCGATGTCGTAACACCATTTTCATGCCTGTCCATGTGCTACAAGGATCCTCACCTCTGTCAACATGTCCTTGCTGCAACTTTATCCACCATCGCGAAACACATTCCGAAAAAGTTCGCCTTGCAAAATGAATCTTCATGTATGATTCCAGACCACGATCATACAAAAAATCCTCCATAGCATCCTCCCACTCATATATAATATTTAGATTGAGAAGATCTTGAAGAAAGTTTGGGCACAAACTTAATCTCATTTGCAAAGCTATAATCACCCATCATGAACACAACAGCAAACACTTTCACAAAGTACCATGAGCAACCTGAAATCTGATACCAAATGATACGGACACGCCTAGCAATGTCGAGAATTTGTCCCAATATTTCACGGTACAGCAAGTAGCAACAGATATCAACAAGTTATATGAACAATATGCAGGTAGAACAGAAATTCCACACTGAATTATTCCAACAAAGATAGCAAATCACACCATAGATTGTTCTCCACTAGCAATCCCAAATAGCAACATCACACGATAGATAATACCGGTTTACAAGAACTTGATGTAATCACAAACCATCAATAGATGAATTCTCCAATCCGTGACTCAGTTGAGCACGATCTAGAGAAGGGGAACAACGAAGGTCCAGCACGTACCCAGGAGAAGGATCGCCTGATCACGAATTTCAGCAACCGGCAAGGGATTGGCGGCAACAATCTTCAATCGATAGGTGAGGGCAACGCCTCTAGGGTTCCTTGGAGGACACCACGACCATAAACACAATAAAATTCAACTCTACCTTACAGGGGCACCGGCTCTAGGCTATATGGCACGCAGGCCAGCCAACACACGGTCCGACTCGACCACAACTCAAAACAGACTCGGACTCAACATAACCTGATGATTGTTTTTATTACTGTAACCAATTCATGACGAATCTGACAATGGGCCCATATGTGTTGGAAAGCTTATGAAATTATCTTTCCATCAAGTACTAATTCGGCTCAAACAAACTCTGTATGAGGGAGATATGGTATTTCTCGTCCACGCCTGTCTGGCTGCACCAAACCGAATCCGAGCTGATTTAGAATTTCCGTATCTGCTGATTCCGTGGTTGGATGGACTTGAGGCCGTGTAGAACTTGAAAGGAAGTTATTCCACGCCCTTGGAAAGGCCTGGTCCATCTGGAAATGATTTCTAGTTTCTTCAATTACCACCAACATTGATCTAATCTGAATACATGGCTTCTTGTCTCTATTATTTTCTTTTTTGGACAGATTCGCTCCAACAAAAACATTGCTTCTCAAAGCATCACAAGCTGACAGAAACTTTTCTTTCTTGCTAGCATTCACAATATTTGAAATGGTGCCAAACTGAATGGTATAGTTTTCAAAAGTATTACCTTCTGAAATAAGTGTAGAATCACATTTGATTTCAGATTTGCTAGCTGAAAGAACATGCGAGGTCATGGGCTCATCACATCGCCACCACAACAATCAGTAAGTGACTGGAGCCCCTCAAATAGGCCATGACATTCTTGCAAAACTATGCCAATCCCAAAATTGTCATGGGCTGCCAATCCTTGGTTGTGTATCCTGTCAGACTCCTCATCAAAGCTCGCCATAGTCTCCTCAAAGAGTGCCGCACTGTGCACCTCCTCAAATGGCGAGTATGGCGGTGTACCATCCTTCTTGAACCAGTTGGCCAACCCCAATGCTACCTCCACGCAGTGCTTTGATGTTGCAGCAAGCACGAGAGCTGTCTTGCTAGTATGGTTGTCAACTGGGATATCATGACAAGAAGGAAGGATATCGGGGTTAGGCGGTACATCTCCACATCGTTGGTGTTATCGACTGTGAAGATGCCTGGTGTAGCCAACAGTCGCATGAGGCGACGGAGGTATGGCTTCTTAGATGTTGGGAGGGACAAGGAAGCCATTAAGTCGGGAAGTGTGGTGGCACCACCAAGACGGTGGATGGCAGCAGGAATGCCAAGCTCCACGGCACACTTCAGTGCCATGGATGTGAGGTAGTACAGGCTGTGGCGCCATAGGTCTGCCTGCACTTTCAGCAGTTCAGCATCGGTAGGAACAGCTATGGTCTGTGCCTGTGCTTCCATTGATATCTCGTTCTGTCTCTGAGAGAGTTTCGTGTTTTGTGTTTCAAGACTGCGAGCTGGGGCTTAAATAGTGCGCATCAGTGAATAATAGTCGGTAGAGTGCAAGGGCGCGCAACATGCTGCTATATTGTTTTGAAATAGTAATCGATGGGTGAAGGACAAGGCTACACGCTAACGCCATGGCGCTTTCAGTGGCACTATCAGGCGTGTTCGGCATGGAGGTAATTAAGAGGAAAGATATATAATCTTTATTCCGAGTCCAAATCCTGCAGCCAAGCGAATATTAAGTTATCTTTACTCCTTATTATTTGTCTTGTGGGTCTACCATCCGCCGTCCGCGCGTCTTTTAAAAAAAAAGAGTTGGTGCCGACATATGGGACCCACCCTATTATGTGAGGTCCGCCCCTCTTCTCTGTTTTAAAAAACAACACCGATGAGTGGGGTGCGCCTACCCACACACACGCCAGCTGGGCCCGCCTGACACCCGCCTCTTCCACGTCCCGCGTGTGAGCGTCGATGAAGTCGCATACCCTAGCTGCAATCGAACCCGAACGGTGCTCGCGCTTGCGATATCCACGTCGCCACAAGAACGCGCTTGCGATCTCCCCGTCAAACCGCTGCAATCTCAACGCCGTCCATGTGGCCGCAAGAATGCACTGTGATCTTGTCGTTGAGTCACCTGATCTGACGATGAAAGGAACATTGTTCTCGCGTACCAGATCATGAAGAAGGGCAGGCTCAAGGAAGAGAACATCGCGCCGAACCCCGACAACCCTCGGCCTGGCGTCGTCATCAGCAACCCCGCCGGCGGCGACGTCTACGCCGGCATCTCAAGGACTACATTGGCAAGGACTTGAAGGTGAAAAACTTCCTGGCCGTGCTGCTGGGTCACAGGTCGGGCGTCACCGGCGGCAGCAGAAAGGTCGTCGACAGTGGCGCCGGACGACCACGTCTTCGTCTACTACAGCGACCATGGCGCGCCGGGCGTCCTCGGGATGCCCTCCCATGACTACTTTTATGCCAAGGACCACATGAAGAAGCTGACGAAGAAGCGTACGGCCGAGGGCTACGAGAGCATGCCTCGGCGACCTCTACAGACTCGCCTGCATGCAGGACATATTCGTTTTGCTGCTCTGCTTCTGGCAGAAGGTTCGTTGGTCAATTGTTCTTCTTCCTTGTGACGATTACTAATCACAGCATAGGTACATAATATTAATGTGCTACCGTCACCAGATTATCCAGGGCACCGTCCGTATGTGTCTGATTGAAAGAAAAAAAATTCATGTCTTTACAACTAAATTATTCGTCATTTACGCTCCTGCTTTCATGGGCTGATATGTTGTGAACTACAGGAGGGAGTAGGTGAATAAAAAATGGAACTCAAATCACCTATGAGAAATAAATCAGCTCAAGTTTCATCAGAAATGTCAATAGCAGAAGTTCATTGAAGTTTGCCTCAATGAACCTTGACTGCGTGATCTTGGGCTCCTGTGAATGTGTTGCTTGCAACCTTCCGGGGTATCTGTTGCATGGAAAGATCTTGGACTGGGTCCACTAATACTCTAGCTTTGGGTCGTTAATTTTTAGATATATCGTGCCACCATAATATAACCTTTACATATTTTTGAAATGTTTCTTTTTATTACACTAGATACCGAGCATGTACTTTTAGATGACATCAAGGTCGCTGCATTGGTTGATCAGAGGTATTTTTTGGTTACATCCAAGTTTTATTGTTTCTCATTGAAAAATCAGTTGTAGAATTTTTTTTTTTGCTCTGAACACTCTGATGGTAGGCCTTCTATTATTTATTCAACATGTTCCTCACAACTGGTGTTTGAGCAAGATTAATTATTTTTATAACTAGCCTGTACCTGATTCAATGGAGATTTGATATGAAATTCTGGTTCAAACTGAGTACACAGCAACTTCAGCTCTTGACATAATGTGATAAATATATAATGGTGCTCAGTGTTTTTGTGTCATTTTGCATCTGCTAGGTTATTTATAAAGTTTCATGGTAATAGTACTGCCAAAATGAATTATCCAGGGTGTGTGTATGGAATCAAAAGATTTTTCATGAGTCTCTTTTGGACATTTACTTGAACGGTTCAAATTCAATTTTGTTTAAAAACTTAGATTCATTAAATTTATTTATTCATTGTTTTTTCTGGCAAGCTCGTGGCAACGCACGAGCACTTTTGCTAGTAGTAGATATAGTTGAACACTTAAACTGCATTACACAACTTGTACTGGTGGGCGCGCACTATCAAAGTCATCATGGCTATATATACACATAAGTGAGACAGTTCACGTATTTGTTAATTACAGGAAGCAAAGATTAGTCAAGAACCTTTTTTTTAGAACTTACATATTCTCTAAGTGGAGCATATAAAAGTGTACCATGCTTACCTCAATAACCTTTTTTTTTTCTGAAATAATCTTTATTACATACTACAAATAAATATATTTGTTCTTTAAACAAGCACTTTTGGGTCCCCAAAGCAAATGTATACTGCCATATATAAGCTAGCGCATGGTTCCAAAATTAAAATGATCCTACAAAGAGTTGATGGATGTAGTAAGGTCTACGTTTTGAATCAACATATGAATCGTCGATTCACTGAACATTTCTTTTTCAATAAATGTTCACTAGGATAATTATTTCTCCTTTTACACCACTTTTTTCTAGTATAAATTAAATAAAGGAATGACCTTACACTTCACTAAATCATCCTGCAGCTCTACTCTATTATTGGAATTGTGTTCGTTGGTGCCGCCAGCTACAAATTTTGAAGCTATAGCAATCATTCATGTAGATGTTGCAGGTGATTTTTGAAATACAAATTATACTACGATGCTTCCTACAATTTAGGCTGTTTAGATTCATCAACCAGTTGCATGGGAAAAGAGATAGAGTGCTAATAAGAAAGGCAATGACAGACTGCCAGATTAGGGCAGGCAACTACATCTAGGTAAACAGAAAAAAGGGCAACGGAAGTAGTCCCTCTGTTTGGTTTTGTAAGGCATATTTCGATTTATTAGTCAAATTTGTTGGTCCTGGCTAACAAATTAATCAAAATATATACTCTCATTGATATTTAAGTGATGATGTTAGGACAATATTGTTTACTCAAAAATGATATAATGAAGTTTTTCCGAAGGACATGAATAAAAAACCAGTGGGATCAGTAGCATCATGCTGGAAAAATTTGTCAAATATGTATTCTGGAGTATTTGTATGCAATAACTGGTAACAGAAATCAAAGGCTAAATTCTAATTTTGAACAATTTCTTTCATGGCAAATACCCCTTAAAAATTAATGCAAATAAGGAGTATTATTTGCTGGAAAGGGTCTAAACTAATGCTTTATATAAGGTTTTTTATGCATCTTTTTGATTGTAGAGTGGGGCAAAAATTATACAGTCATTGAGGCAACTTAACTGGTAAGGAAAACGTACTCCATATGTTCACTTCTACGGGTCATTTCAAGTAGATGAGCTGTAAAAAAAGGTAATCCAAACCACTTAAACAATTACCTAAGAAGAAATTGCGAGAGAAATGACAAACAGTTCCACGTAAATAAACACTAGCCCATTTCAGCTGCATGCAGACGCAGTGAGCACCTGTTTAGAACATGACAACGCCATACCTGGTTGCCAATAATATCTTTGTGATCGGACCGGCAGGAGTGAATGTATATGCATGGGTTGAGACAACAATATGGTTGGTCCATAGTGCATTCAGTCGTATCAGTGATGCTGTTGAGAACTACATTTGAGTTAGTGAGCTACTAAAGTGTCAGATCATGGTAGGGTATGGGCATGCCACACTCTAGAGCTTGGCACCACGCGTATGTTTGTGCATGGTGCACGCAAATTTTTTTTTTAGTATGACTGGTATGTAAAGTATTTGACCATCTCATGATGATTTGGATTCCTGAAATGTGTAACTGGGTGGATAAGGATCGACCACGTCTATCATGCATAGTCAGTTAAGTTCTTGGTCAAAAAAGGATGAAAGTAATCTGAGTCTTGTTGTTTCTAAAAAATAAATTAGTCAATTGACTTTAACCACAGGCACTTCTCCGAAATTGAAATCCATGTATACTTATGCAATTTCGGGTTAAACTCTTCTGGCGTTTAAACATTTGACTACTACTATGTATTTCTGTCAAGAGTGACAGATTGGAAGTAGTAAAAGAAATGTGTTAATCCAAAATCTCTTTCGTTACACAAAATCGATAATCACTCAAGCATCAGCTCTATCGAACTGTGTGAATTTTAGAACTGATGAGAGGCTGTAAAGTCTAGCGTTTTGAGAGCAATTTGCAATGATGAACTAAAATTTGATGTGATTTTCAGGAGCACGGTCAATTTGTGGCTCTTGGTAACCATTACAATAAACTAAATTTAATTGAGTTTGATTGTTTCACTGTTTTTTAGGGTACTTCCAGT
Organism: Eragrostis curvula; assembly: GCA_007726485.1. Lineage (NCBI taxonomy): Eukaryota > Viridiplantae > Streptophyta > Magnoliopsida > Poales > Poaceae > Eragrostis > Eragrostis curvula. The sequence goes on along the minus strand of CM017440.1, from coordinate 35,774,775 downwards.
GAGGAGAGGTGCAATACTCAATGATTGTCTCTATCGTTTGGTTTCCCTATATCGGTAACCGCTGACGCCATAACGACATCTACTATCCTGCTGTTGGGGAGACAAAGCCCTCAATACAGATCTTGCGAAGTCGCAGCTGTCGAAGCACTCTTTCTGCTCGCGGTGCTGGCGAAGTGTCTTGAGATTGCATGGAAATCAAGTTTAGACAAATGACAGCCTGGCTCGTGGCCCAAAAACCGTTACCATCTACAAAGATCCTCTCCTCTATTTATGAAGGAAGAAGAAGTCGCCTATGCTTATCTCATTTACATATATGCCATTAACAAAATCCGCTAAACTTCTCTTCTACTTGCTTATCGTCACCCTTCGCTTGTGGAGCCGAACCCTCCGCTGTCCTTGAAGAAAGCTTCGTGCCCTACTACATGCTTCGGCGTTTTATCTCCAAAACTAGCCCTCAACTATTGATGCATTGACGCGAAGCGTCAGTCAGAAACAGTTTTTACTTAAATGGAATGATACCGCAGCTGTTTTCCTTCCTCTAGATTTTTCCACGCGTCACATTTGTTTCCGTTTCCACATGAGTTTCTCCCCTCTATATTTACGCTATAAGTTGCCTTGTTATTTCCACACTGTCTCCGATCTTACAATCTCATAGCTGCTTCCTTTAACCTTTGCGTTGTGATTGTCCCTTGAGTCATACTTGTTCAAGACGGGTGACCCTTTCCTTTCTTACTTTTTCAAGATGGTTAGCTCTCAAAGAACCACTAATGATGCTTTGAGGAAGAAACTGTTGGGGGATCAGGTTGTGATGCCGCTCGGGCGAAGGGTCGAGGAGCAGAATGAGGTACATAGCGAAGGGTCCTTTTGAGAACCATATTGTAACTCTTCGGTCAGGCATATAAATAGGACAAGACCCCATTGTAATGACAGCATTTTTTCAGGCCACGAGCCATTAAGACATTTGCACCGACTCGATTTCTACACATCCTCCGCATCCTTGAATTTGTAGGTGCTGAAAAAAGAAAAGGATAGTTGATAAAAGTGCTGAGGAAACTAGCCACAGTGTAGCTTTCTCTGAAGATCGTAAGTCTTATACCACCGATCCCCAATCTTTTATAATATACTACAAATGGCTAACTAGTTAATTGTAACAGAAATCAGAACGAAGAGTGATTGTGGCAAAGAACTCCCTAACGCTGCAACTCACCCACTTTCAGAAACAAATACAGTGACTATCATTGACTCAACACCAGAAGAGGACAATAAAGGTATGTGGAGTTATTGCGGCAGATAAGTTAGTATAATCTTCATTATATACTAATGCTTCAATTAGGACCCATTTGTTTTTCTAGTTCACAAGAAAAAAGTATTTTTGTGAGGGAAAGTAGTGTTGTTAATGAGGTCATTCGTGGAATACCTCTTGTAACAGATGAACATCATCAAGGTGACTATATTAGGACAGTACGACCTGGTGCTAACGAAGTTAGTGTTTTGAGTGAGAACTTGGTGCTCTCTGTTGTAACATTGGATAAACCTTGTGAGGCAAATGCGTTGCCTTCTGATTCTTCAACTCATCAATATAGGAAAGCAACTGAAACTCAAAATTCTAGAATAAGCATGGAGCAAGAAACTGTTTAAGAATTTTGTCAACAGTTGATGATGGTAGGCAACAGTATTGGAGGGAGAGAGTGATGTTAATAGAAGAGGGCCACTAATCCTCTTGGATCAGGTGCATGAGAGGATTATGGGCCTGCTCTCCCCATTTCCATCCTCGCTGCAACATTTTGCAGCTACAAGGAGAGGCAGCAAGAGGGATATCTTGGAGCAATCGAAGTTTGGAAGGAGGTGGTCACTTGCGCAAGGGCGCAACCGCACAGATAATAATTATTTGCTTTTCTATGTTTTTGTTTCATTAAATTTGTTTTTCTCTACCGCATTTGATAACTGTTGCCTTTTTTCTATGCTTTCCAGTGGCATCTAGGCTCATTACAACTATAAGCAAGGTTCTGTTCTCTTATAAAAGTAATATTGTTAGAAAGTTCTGTTCTCTTCCCAAATCCCTGCTAAATTTATTGGTTAAATTAAAATTGATAAGTACCAATTAATTACCGTAAACATATCGGTAAATAAAAGGGTAAATCACCAATGCTCAATATTAATTTGTTTTACTAATGCAATTCCACGAGTTTTGGATGATTTATGAGCGCAGGAGTAAATAAAGAGAAAATGGGCCTCTGTGTGTAAAAACACAGGCCGTCCGGCCTCCCCTCTAGGCCGGCTAGCCTTGTCCTGTGCCCAGAGCCTGCAGGTTTACTCCAGTGGGCTAAAAGAAGCTCAAACACGAAGAATATCAAAGCCCAAGCTGGAAATACCGTAGACATTCTGGAAAATGGGCTGTGTGGGCCTAAACTTGGTCCTTACTCCAGTTCTGCCGCCCCCAGGAGCGAACCGACTTCGGAACCGACTTCAGGGATCAATCAGGAGCGTCCAGAGCGAAGGTGGTGGCAAACCACCTCGTTGGACGGCCGAGCGCCCCCCTACTAGGCCGGTCGGCCTGCCTTGGCGGGCGCGCCACTCCTCCTCGTGCCATAAGACTCCCCTAGTCCTGTAGAGGCTATAAATACCCCTGGGCAGCAGCAGAACAACTCACACCTCATTGAAGAATACCCCTAGTCCTGTAGAGGCTATAAATACCCCTGGGCAGCAGCAGCAGTCGATGGAATTGTTGTATGATCTTAAGTAGATATATGTAGGACAGATATATTTCAGAAATCTTAACACTTCACTCGCTGCTCTCCCAATTTAATTACTAGTCCCTTTTATTTGGATTTACTTCGTGAGTGCCACTTATCAAGCTCCTTATTGTTTGATGTGATCGATATGATTGAATTAGATAGTCCATCTATGGAATTCTTACTATGCTTCCCTGTGGATAATTATAAATACGATAACCCTAGAATACTCCATGGTGAAGTGCTACAATGGTGAACCGTGCACTTGCAGAATAGAAATATTTTATTATGCATAAGAATCACCAACAAGCATTTCTGGCGTCGTTGACGGGGAAGCATTAGATTAAGAATTTTCTGTTATCATTGATTACTATCTATGTTCATCATATTTATCACGAACCCACCACATGCATGACCGTTTAATCTTATCCTTCTTGTGAAAATAAAAAGAAATTTTAATCAAGAGGAAAAGATAAAAATGTCTGTTGGGGGATCGAAGGTCTTTGATGGGACAAATCGAAGCCCTCCAACGAGTGATAGAGGTGTTTTGGTTCTAGCGAAGCCCTCGAAGGTTGTTGATGCCTTCGAATCACCTCGCGAAGCCCTCTTCGCTTGTCGTCGTTGCCTTCTGGTTGGAGCGAAGCTCTCTTTTATGGTCCGCGGTGCCGGACGAAGAGGTTCTCGTTCAGGTTCCCTGCAATTCAGTTGCGCGAAGCTCTCCTTCTCCCGCGATACCGGGCGAAGGGGTCAAGTGATTAGAGAGTTCAGAACACGGTGCGAATGATTCTTCCTTTGGCTCGTGGCCCGAAAAACAGATGTCATTACAGGATCATCTCCCTCCATATTTATAAGGGGTGAGATCATGATATTTACAAGCATGCCCTTGGCTGCTTCAACATGGATTTTAGGTTGCCTTATGTGAGTATGGCTTGGCCTTCGCTATCTCCCTTGCCGTGTACTTGTTGCTAGGACCCCAACATTAGCCCTCAACTGACGAAGTGGCACGTGTAACGAGGTCCTGAGTCAGTTTCTTTCGAGTTCTGCAACAAGTCTGTTTGTCACGTCTTTTCGTCTTAACGTCGCGTCCTTTCGTTGCTCGATGTCTGACCCGCTTCCCGGTGTGTTTCGGTTGCTATAAGAAGCGTGTCGATCTTGGCTTGCTACTTGAGTTCTCTTTTGACTCTTGTTGCTTGCCTTTCCTTGTCTCCTTCGCTTCTTCCGATCTTTCCCCTTCGCTCATCTAGTGCTTGTTTTTTGCGAAGATGGCTCCGAAGAAGATCTCTTTGGCTCAAAGGTCTTTTAATAACAACTTCGGTCCCTCTGACTGTACCGAAGCCTTCCTTGATAGCGCCTTTGTTTCCGCCTTCGGAGCCCGGGAATGTGCTCGTTCTCCTGGTTCTCACACAGTTCCTGAGCCAGGACCTGATGAAGCCGTTGTTTTCCTTGATTATTTTCTTTTTGGCCTTCGCGTTCCGGCTCACCCCTTCGTAGCGCAGGTCCTTCGTGCCTTCTGTTTGGAGATACATCAGTTGACTCCTAGTGCCTTCGTTAGGCTTGCTTCTTTTATTTGGGCTTGCAAGTCCGAAGGCGCTGAGCCCAGCTTGGCAGTCTTTACTCGCAATTATAAGCTTCACTTTCAGCCCACCTCCGCTGATCATTCAGATAGCTTCGGTGTGATTAATTTTGTTCCCATTAGACATGGGTATGCCCCTTCGTATAGCTTGACCAATAAGGTTCTTACGCCTTGGAAGCACAGATGGTTTTATGTGAAGTTTGGCGGAGGTTCAGGGATTGTTAGCACCATGAAGCATCCTGAGTGGCTGATAAACGTCCAGGTTGAACCAGATGCTAATTTTGAAGTTTGCACTGATGCTCTTCGAAGGGTTAGTTCCCTTTTGAGTACCCGTGACCTTGTCAAAGAATACATCTCTGCCGGGGTTAGTCCACTTGGTTCTGGCTTGGAGCTTCATTTTGCAGAGGAGAGATATGCCAATGGCCTCCGCAAATATTTGCTGACTGGCGAAGGTCTTCCTGTTGCCGATGTTGATAGTCGGGTCAAGGGTGTTCTTGGCTCTTATATTGAGAAAGAAGCCGTAGGCCGCGAAGAAGCTCATCTACCGGCCCGTTGTAACCGGTCTTTTACAGCTCGTGGTCAGGCTTATGATGACTATGGGGCTCCTGCCCCGAAGAGGCAGAAACGCTCTAAGGCTTCGACTGCTGAAGATGCTGGTACTTCGCGGAAGCGTCGTCGTACTGGAAGCAGTTCGCATCGTGGACCAGCTTTAGTCGTGGATCCTATCAGTTCTGCTCCCCCTCCGGATGTTTCCAGTGGTGAGGAAGGCGAAGGCTCTGAATCTAGCGAAGATCCCTTCGCTGAAATGCCTCGTTTCTTCCCTTATGATAATGAGGAACCGGTAGCGTTTTCGGACAGCGAAGAAGGAACTGAACTGAAGCTTCCCTCGCTTACCTCGTCTGATGTCTTCCCTAGCGAAGAGCTTTCGGAAGATGTTACTAGAATCATGGGGGATCTTCGCTTTTATCGCGAAAGGCGAAAACTTGCCTGCGTTGACTCCGGATGGCTTTTGAAATCTCTTTACACTAATCATATCAAGGTATGTTTTTGTCCCTTTACTTATTTTCTTTTATTTCTAGATATGCTTTGCTCTAAAGCCTCTTTTTTTTTTTGTGTTTCAGTCCCTTCCGGTTGTAGGCGCTATTGACACCCAGTTCCGCTTCATTCACACTCGCCTTAACCGCACTAAGGGGAAGCTTCGCGAAGCTACGCGTTAGCTTAACGAGAAGCGGACGGAGGAAAGGAAGTCTTTGACTTCTCTTTTTAATGTTTGCAAGAACTTGAGGGATGCCATAACTTTTCTTGGCGGTGGGGTTTTAGACTTCCCTTTGCCGAATGCTTCGGCCATTGAGTTCGCCGAATGGATTTCAGCGAACTCTGGCTCTCTGAAGGAAGTGGCCAGGAATTATGGCGTCGTTGCTGGAGCTGCTGGAATCGAAGAAGCCTTCGCGCAGCTGAGCTTATCTGGAGGTAGCGTTAGTCCAATATTGGATGATGGCTTCGCTGTTTCGACCGAAACAGAATCAGTTGCGGAAGTGGCTCGACAGTCAGCGAGGAAGTTAATTCCTCATTGGAGCACTGTCGGCCCTGGACGTATTTCTGCTATCTTCGAAGCTTCTGCTGAAGGACAGAACGCAAGCCCTTCGGTCGACCAGAATGCTGGTTCCTCTAGTGGTCGGGGTGCCACTGACAGCGAAGGTTCTAGTACTTCGAGTGAGTCTGGTGATGATTCTTCCGAAGAATAATTGCTGCTTTGTTTTGAATTTTGTAATAAACTTTACTTTGAACGAAGGTTAACTCTGTATATTTATTTAGTTTGCCCTTCGATTAATGTATTTGAATGACCTCGTTGGTCTCTACGCGATGTCTGAAATTTGTTTTTAGTATTTCTTTTTCGCGTTTCATTTCCCTTGTTTTTGGGAGGAATTCTGCCTGATCGAAGGCTTCTTCTTTTGAAGCTTCGATTCGTAGTGAACAATGGACTTTTTGTCTTTTGTTCTTTTCATGTCCTTTCTGAACGCAATCGAAGGGTGCAAGCTTTTTGGCGCTTTGTCCTTCGACCTTCCTTTTTTTTTGTGTATATTTTTCATGTCCTTTTGGACGCGGTCGAAGGTTATTGGCTTTTAACGCCTGACCTTCGACTTTTAGCTTTTGATGTCTTTTTCTTCCCTTTTTTAGGGGATGTCGTCTGTTCAATTTTGTCTTTTAAGACAGTAAACGCGAAGAATGTCTTGTTGGAGGGGAAAAGATTTTATTCCTCGGTCCTGCCTCGTTAAAAACCTTGCTCCCTTCGGAGGGATCCCCTTTTGCAAGGAAAAGAGTACAGGCCGGTTTTCTTTTATACATGGTATTTTTTCAGCTTTTCTACATTCCATGTGTGGCTAACTTCCTCTCCTTCGGAGCTTAGCAGTCTGAAGGCTCTTTCGTTTACAGTTGCCTTCGCTATGAATGGCCCTTCCCATTTGCTCTGTAGCTTTCCCACAGTCTTCTCGTTTGGCTTTCGCCGAAGTACCAGATCCCCATCTCTTATTCCCTTCGGTCTGATGTTTTTGTTTTTCCATTTTAGAGTTTCCTCTTCATATTTCTGAAGGTTGAGGACAGCATCGTTGCGAACTTCTTCCAAGCTTTCCTTCGAAGTTATAGTTGACTCATCAGAGTTTCCTGCTAGGCTTCGAAGTGACTTGTTTTGAATTTCTTCTGGTGTCATTGCTTCTTCTCCGAAGAGTAACTTGAAAGGACTGAAACCAGTTGACCTGGATGGAGTTGTCCTTAACGACCAGAGTACTGAATGAAGTTCCTCTGGCCATTTTCCTTTTTTGATGTTTAGCAGCCTCTTTTGTACTGCTTCGAATATTCTTTTATTTGCACTTTCGACAGCTCCATTTGATTGGGGGTGATATAATGATGCGAAGCGTAAGTTTATTCCCAACGACTCGCAGAATTCTGTGAACAGATGACTGTCAAACTGTTTCCCGTTGTCTACTACCATCTTTTTGGGTACTCCGAATCTGCAGATTATTGCTTGCCAGACAAATTTTTTCATGTTCTCCGAAGTGATCGAAGCTACTGCTCTGAACTCGATCCATTTTGAGAAGTAATCCATTGCGACTAAGGTATACTGGAGATTTCCTGGAGCTGCCGGTAGTTTTCCAACTATATCGATGCCCCATTGGTAAAACGGCCAAATGGGTTGCATTAACTGTACTTCTGCTGCCAGGCTTCGCTGATGTCTTGCGAAGAATTGGCATTCAGTACATTTCTTGACTATTTCTTCTGCGTCTTTGGTGGCCGTTGGCCAGTAGAAACCCATTCTGTACACCTTCGCAACAAGAGGCCTTGATGCGATGTGAGATCCACACATGCCAGAATGTATTTCATGAAGGAGTTGTTTTCCGTCTTCTGGTAGAATGCATCGCAACCAGGCCTGACAGACTCCTCCTTTGTATAGTTGACCTTCGACTAATTTGTAATTTCTTGCCTTTTGCGCTATTCTTTTTTCTTCGGCTTCGTCTTGAGGTTCGTACTGATTATTAAGGTGGGCTATTATCGGAGCCCTCCAATCTTCCCATTTCTGGAAAAGGTGGTGAACTCTTTTTGCTGATTCTTCGGCTGTTGATATGTTTAGAATTTCGAAGAAAACGTCTCGAGGGAGACCTTCGCCTTTAGCTGCGGCCTTCGCTATAGCATCTGCTACTTGATTCAGATTTCTCTTTAGGCTTTGCACAGTGAAACCTTTGAAATATTTTTGCATTTTCATGACCGCTTTATGATACTTGATCAGTTCTTGGTCCTTTGTCTTGTAATTGTTTTCGACTTGATTTGCTACTACTTCAGAATCTATGCTAATGAGCACTCTTCTTGCACCCAATGCCTTTGCTTTGCGAAGCCCCCATAATACTCCTTCGTATTCTGCAATATTGTTGGTTGACTGAAAGTCTAACTTGACAGCATATCTTAGTTTGATTCCCGAAGGTGATGTTATTACTGCCGCTGCTCCGGCTCCTGTTGCTCCCCATGCACCGTCAGTGAATACTGTCCAGCAAGATTCTTCAGTTTGGATAGAGGCTTCGGGAGTAGGAGGGGTCCATTCTGCTATGAAGTCTGCAAAAGTTGCTGCTTTGATGGCTGTTCTCGCTTTGAACTCGATGTCGAAGGGCGCCAATTCTGTTGACCATTTTCCTATTCGTCCAATCGCTTCCCTGCTTCGCAGTGTGTCCCGAAGGGGGAAAGAGGTTGGAATTATTATTTTCCTGTCACTGAAATAATGTTTCAATTTCCTTGAGGCCATGATTACTGCGTAGGCCATCTTTTTTATTTCTGAGTAGAAAAGCTTCGCTCCTGACAGGGCTTCGGAGACGAAGTACACAGGTTTTTGAACTTTGTCTTCGCTGTGCTCTTGAACGAGTACTGCACTTACGGCTGATACCGAAGCTGCAATGTATAAGAGCAAGTCTTCCCTTGGTCTTGGGCTGGCCAGAGCAGTTAATTCTGTAAGAGCTCTTTTTATGCCTTCGAAGGCTTCTTGTTGTTCAGATCCCCATTGAAATTTCTCTTCGCTCGGAGTGCTTTGAAAATAGGATTACTTCGTTCCGCCAGTTTCGGAATGAATCTGCTTAAAGAGTTAAGCCTTCCAGCTAGTCTCTGCACATCTTTTAGACATTTTGGTGGGGCGAGGTCCTGTATGGCTTCGATCTTCTTCTTGTTAGCTTCGATCCCTCGTTGGGAGACCATGAATCCCAGTAGCTTGCCTGATTCAACTCCGAAGACGCATTTTGCTGGGTTCAGCTTTACATTGTGCTTTCTCAGATTCTCGAAGGTCTCATCTAGGTCTTCCAAATGGTCAGCCCTTTCTATTGTCTTTACAACTATGTCGCCTACATAGGCTTCAACATTTCTTCCCAGTTGGTTTTCGAAGATCATTTTCACAAGTCTGGCGAATGTTGCTCCTGCGTTCCGAAGGCCAAAAGGCATTCTTACGAAGCAAAAGGTTCCACCGTAGGTGATGAAGGCTATCTTTTCTTCGTCTTCCTTCGCCATATGAATCTGGTGATAACCTGAATACGCATCTAGGAAGCTTAGCAATTGACAACCTGCTACCGAATCAGTTATTGTATCGATTCGGTCTAGTGGGAAGTTGTCTTTAGGGCATGCTTTGTTTAGCCTTGTGAAGTCAATGCACATTCTCCATTCTCCTGTCTTCTTTTTGACGAGAACGACATTGGATAACCAGCTTGAGAATATTGTTGGTCTTATGACACCGGCTTTTAGCAACTTGTTCACCTCGTTTGTTGCGGCTAATTTCTTCTCTTCCGACGCCTTTCTGATCTTGTCTGCGAAGGGTCTTATTTTTGGATTGACTTTTAACTCGTGCTGGATTGTCTCTCTTTTGACTCCAGTGATGTCTTGTGGTGACCATGCGAAGATGTCAGAGTTTTGTTTCAAGAACCTGATTATTTGTTCTCTTTCGTTTTGAGACAGACCCTTTCCTATCTTGACCATTCTTTCTGGTTTCTTTGGCCATAAGATTACTTCTTCAACTTCGCTTGAAGGCTCGAGCTTTGCTTGTTCGGCCTTCGCTTGTCGGCCCTCGTCTTCGTTCTCTTTTGAGTTGTCTTCTTTGCTACTTCTTGGTCTGAAGGGGTCACAGCATATGCTGATGGTGCCTTGTTCCGAAGGTATCTTCATCATCAGGTAATTGTGATGGATTGCAGCTCCAAAAGCTACTATGATTTGTCTTCCGAAGATCGCGTTGTATTCGCTGGGTGAGTCTATGACTATGAACTCTGCCTCCTGAGTTATCAATCTATCTTCATCTTCGAAGGTTACTTTCAACATTACTTTGCCGATCGAAGATGCTTCTTCTCCGCCGAAATCCTTCAGCGTTGTTTTGCTGGCATTTTCATGGCTGTTCATTTGCATGCGAATCAAAGTATCTTTGAAAATGATATTTTCTGGCTTCCATTGTCAATCATGATTCTATGAACCATATAGCCTTCGATGTCGGCTTTGATCACGAAGACGTCTGTATGTGGATAATCGGAGACTCTGCTGTCGTCCGTTGTGAAACGGATGGTTGAATGCTTCCATCCCTCCTGTTCTGTTTTTACCTTCGCAGCTTTTGCCTGATGGTAGTCTTGTTTTCTTTTCATCGTGGGTTCGGCCCACGGACGGCGCCAAATGTTGGGGGATCGAAGGTCTTTGATGGGAAAAATCGAAGCCCTCCAACGAGTGATAGAGGTGTTTTGGTTCTAGCGAAGCCCTCGAAGGTTGTTGATGCCTTCGAATCACCTCGCGAAGCCCTCTTCGCTTGTCATCGTTGCCTTCTGGTTGGAGCGAAGCCCTCTTTTATGGTCCGCGGTGCCGGACGAAGAGGTTCTCGTTCAGGTTCCCTGCAATTCAGTTGCGCGAAGCTCTCCTTCTCCCGCGATGCCGGGCGAAGGGGTCAAGTGATTAGAGAGTTCAGAACACGGTGCGAATGATTCTTCCTTTGGCTCGTGGCCCGAAAAACAGATGTCATTACAGGATCATCTCCCTCCATATTTATAAGGGGTGAGATGATGATATTTACAAGCATGCCCTTGGCTGCTTCAACATGGATTTTAGGTTGCCTTATGTGAGTATGGCTTGGCCTTCGCTATCTTCCTTGCCGTGTACTTGTTGCTAGGACCCCAACAATGTCCGAAATAGCCATGGCTATCGTTTCGCAAAAAGTTACAAAGCGAGATGCATCGACTGCGGGAAAAGCCAAAACAAAGCTCATCAAACCTCCTGCCGTGCCACAAGGAAGGAAACTTGTTGGCACAATGGTCAACCGCTGGGGAGAAACCTTCTGCTATCAGCTTATTGAAAAGCCCCCATACGCTCGGCGCCAACTGATCAATGGACGAGTGACGATTACGGGTGAAGAATGCAAGGCGACCCCAAGAAGGAAGAAATTCTGAAGAAGACCCATACTACGAAAAAGAAAGAGCCAAAGAAATCCGCGCCAAAGAAAAAGGAACCAAAGTCGGCTCTCGCAAAGAAAGTGCGGAAGATATTGTTCACTTGGAAGATTTCAAGATGCCAACATGCTGCTGCTGGACAAAATACGAGCGTCAAGACCGCATAGAAATTAGAACAAATTTTAATCGGTTCGAGACACTAATAAATCCTCGGACAAGAGGACATAAACCGTCGTTATCCTAGGGATAAAGGTTTAGTTTCTTGTTTCAATAATTTTATGGGCCCAACCAAAAATCTAAAAAAAAATAAAAATTTCCTGTTTTTCAGTAGTAGTAATTTTCTTATTTCCCTTATTACTAGTGGAGGCCCATAAAGCCCCACTATCTGGACAACTAACCTCTGAACGACTGACTTATAGACAGCTAACCCGCTAATTTTATTTCACTATCTATCCTTCGGGTATTTGCTGTCTAACCATTTGTGCAGGACAAAATGAGCTTCCTGGGAGGACCCAAGAGGACGTTCACTGGCAGGAGCCAGGGGAGTGGCTCCAACTCAGGGTTGGAATCATCACTCCCCCCTGTACGTGGAGCACCTCCCCCAGCAATTGCCCCGGTGGAACCACCGCCGCCTGTCGAACCAATCCTTCGAATCCTGGAGCAACAGGAACACATCATCCCCAGGTTGGAGGAAAAAAGGAACCACATTAATGAACTGGTCGACCGTGAATTTCAGCATTCATGAGTGTTTGACCCCAGCTGCTTCACGCAATCGGCCTACTCAAGGACTTCGAAAGCGCCCTCAGGTACACTCACCTCGCTGACTTCTATGATACCGCTGAACTAGGTTCTCGTTGGCTTTCAATAGAGTTCCTAGCTAGCTTGGTAGTAGATACCGAGGGGGGCTTGTCTAAGGCTTAGTTTAAATTTCACATGTTTAATCAAGATTTTACTAAGAGATTTAAAGAAATGAGTAAACTGTTGGGGTTTAAATCTAGCGCACCGTCGAACATAGAGTCTTTGCCAGACTTCAATGAACAAGCCATTTGGGTAAAAATTGCTGGACATGGTGCCCCACAACGTCGTATAGGCAAAATCCATAATCCTTCTTTGCGTTTTCTGCACCGTATGTGTGGGTTAACTCTGTCGGCTAGAATTGATAGTAGGGCTGTCACTAGGATTGATTTATGCTACCTCTATGCCATGATTAAAAAGATTAAAATCAACCTGCTGATTTCTGTTATTAACCACTAGTTGCACGTGACGTTCCACTCCCAAGCCCCCACACTGTTCACTTCATACATCACTAGAATTGCACGAGGACTTGGTTTGCTGCGCCAAGCGTGCCTGGAATACTTACCAGGGAACAGAGTTATTGTTTGGTACGACCATTTCCGTCAAGCCCACATTCTTAGTAGAGACACCCTGGGGAAGTACCGCATGATTTACCATGGTTATAGCACAGAGATTGACCTGCCCGAACCACAGCTAAGCATCTACCGCAACAATCCTCTGCTCCTGCTAGATCTAAGGAAAGCTGAGCCAGCACGTAACAACATTGCCAGAGGACCATCGACTAGAGCTAGAACTAGAGCTTGAAACCAGGGGGCAGCTCCTGAACCCGTCCCCATGCCTACGCCTGCACTGCAGCGCGCAGAGAGTAGCACTAGTTCGCACCAGTCCGATCCATGCAGTGGTTCACCCACTTGGCCACCACCACTCGGGGCACAAAACATAAACCAATATCCCTATCCCCCGGGAGGCTATTCTGCTGGTGGCGGGAGGCATTTCCAGCCAATCCTACCACCAAGACCGCACCAGTATGCGCCATACTTAGAGCAGTACTAGCACGTACCCCACCCAGAGCAGTACCAGCATGTTCCATACCCAAAGCATTACCAGCACGCACCACACCCAGGGTATCATGACCAGGGGTACACCAGTGGACCGCAGATGGGAACCTCACGCTCTGCTCGTTTTGCACCGACCTGGGATTACTCAAACCTCGCGGAGAGTATTCCCCACATTTCTGGCACAGTGAACGAAAATCGTGAGGCGCTAGTAGACCTTCGAGGACGGGTGGATTATCAGGGTAATGTCATAGACTATACACGTCGGGTGTCAGAAGACACCAACTCCCCCTGTTATGGCATAGCTCGCGGTATGAACCTGAATTTAGCGGAACCCGTGCCACCGCAGCCGCCACCATCTCCTCCAGAAACACAACAGACAAACCCCAATGATTGTGACTTTTGGTCAGACCAGTACCACTACGCATAACTCAAGCTTAAGCCTTGCAAAGGCCTAAGCTTGGGGGGAAGAATGCCCGCACTTAATATGTTTTTACCAGTCTTGCTGTGTTCTGTCGAAAGTGTTTGCCGTCTGTCTCATGTTCACCTTTGCCTTTTTGCCTAGCCTTGCCTTGCCTTGCATGATTGGATGGTTGTATCAGTCGTATCGTCATACCATGTTTTCCTTTAATTTTATTTATCTAATTTTTTTCGAAAATTCCATAAAAATTCGAAAATTTAAAAAGAACAAAAATATTTCCCTGCGCTTTCCGAATAAAATTCTCAGCTTGGTGACTTACCCACTATGGAAATGATGAATAGTTGCTCTGTTAGTTACCTGTATGTATCATCTATGCAACTTCTACTCCATGTGTATGTTAAAGCAATTTGTTAATCGGCATGATCATATCATTAGTCTTGCTTTACTTACGTGGGTAGCATATGGTTTACCAAGTTTGGGTATTGACTCGTATGATATGGCTGTCTCTAATAAAGTTGGTACATTCCCGTAGTAAGAATCCAGATATGTTTTTATTTGAAAAAAAAATTATGCTGCAATAAAAACACTTTATGTCTTGCACTTCCCTTTGTGAGGATTTATTCACCTACCAGAGCCATACAAGTCACATTCGGAAAATAGCCACACTCATAGCAATCCTTTTGAATTTTGAGTTTGGTTAAACTTTGATCTTTCGAAACGCTGCATTCCTCAGTTCAGTCATTATTCATTCGCGTGAGAAATTGAAGTTCATCACTCCTATCCATACAAAATTTTGTCTTCTTCAGAAATGATCAAGAAAGTTCCCAAAAGTATCTATGCCATCAAAATTCTACCCTTTTTGCACCATGGGAGTAAGTAAAAAAAAAACTCCCCTGACCGTGCAACAAAAAATACAGAGGTATGATGGCTGGTATCAAAAAAAAAAAAATCTTGAGGAAAAGAAGACCAAAGAGTTTCCATCCACGCATGAGTCCACTTCCTATCATGACTGAACTTGAGGAATTGCTATGTTTCTTTAGATCATATTTTAACCTTACAATACATTTGCAAAAGGATATGCACAGCCATACCAAGCTCCACCAAGAACACCTCTCTTGAGTAGAATAGGTATTGGGTGAAATCCTGTAGGAATTAGCCTCATTAAAGAAGGGGATGAAAAAGGGGAAGTGCAAGCATAAAGATGATCTTTATTTTTTTTTCCATGCAGCCTTTAAGAAAAACTCTGGACTTATTACTTACAGGAATTTCCTGACAATATTCTGAGATAGCCGTTCTACTTGTCAATGCCTCATAACAAAGTAACTAAAAAGCCCCAACGAGTATTTCAACACTGGATGAATATTTTGTGCTGGTTAATAAATTACTTTGCTACCTCGGAGTATTGTTGCCTATATAATACCTGTAGGGCACTAACATTGTAGCAACTCCTGATCCGTCGATACATGAGTTTGATATTTTGTTCGGGACGAGCAAAGTTTAAGCTTGGGGGGTTTATTGACGGTGTTTAAACCAAAAAATTACCGTCAACATATCGGTAAATAAAAGGGTAAATCACCAATGCTCAGTATTAATTAGTTTTACTAATGGAATTCCATGAGTTTTGGATGATTTATGAGCACAGGAGTAAATAAAGAGAAAATGGGCCTCTGTGTGTAAAAACACAGGCCGGCCGACCTCCCCTCTAGGTCGGCCGGCCTTGTCCTATGCCCAGAGCCTATAGGTTTGCTCCGGTGGGCTAAAAGAAGCCCAAACACGAAGAATATCAAAGCCCAAGCTGGAAATACCGCAGACATTCTGGACAATGGGCTGAGTAGGCCTAAACTTGGCCCTTACTCCAGTTATGCCGCCTCCAGGAGCGAACTGACTTCGGAACCTGTTGGAAACCACACCGAAGCCCCTCTGACCCACGCGAAGATCAACAGCTACCAGCGAAGGAAGAATGAAAGAGCAGACGGCACAGGAACCTGAACTACCAAGCTAAGAGCCATGCTGAAGTAGCCGATGGCATGCATGTAAATATGATCATCCCGCTCCCTATAAATATGGAGGGAGATGATCCTATAAGGACATCTGTTTTTTGGGCCTCGAGCCAAAGACAATCATCTGCACCGCACTCGATCCTCTCAACACTTCAAACCCCTTCGCCCGGCATCGCGGGCAAAGGAGGGCTTCGCGCGTCTAACTGCAGGGAACCTGAGCGAGAACATCTTCATCCAGCATCACAGACAAGGAAGGAGGTCTTCGCATCATCCAACAGACGACGATATCCACCAAGGAGGGCTTCGCAGGGTAATCCGAAGGCTCTGGTACCCATCGAAGGCTTCGGGCGAGCAAGACTTCATCAACACTCCGTTGGAGGGCTTCGACATGTCACACACAGACCTTCGATCCCCCAACATTTGGCGCTGTCCCGCGAGGCGAACCCACGACCACGATCAACATGGCGAAAACGAAGTCAAAAACAAACGTCAGCGACACACAACGCGCAGAGATCGAAGCTGAAAATGAAAGGCTCGCGAAGGAAGCGGAAGCTAAAACAGCAAGAGAACAAGAAGAGCGGGACAAAGCCGCACGAGAAGAAGAGGTAGCAAGAGCCGAAGAAATTGCAAGAAAAGAAGAAGCCTTAAGAGCTATGCAAATAAACAATGCCGAAACATCTCAAGCAGGAAGTTTCCAGCAAGAGGACGACGAAACACGTAACATAACTGAAAGGCTTCGCATCATAAAACAAGAGAGAATCGAAAGAGAAAAGAAGTTGGCCGTCATCGAAAAGACAGCGAAGCTAAAAAACAAACCGCTACAACGAGATATGCACCACAAGACTCGCAAACAAACCGAGCACAAGGTGGTGTACGAAGTAAGCAGCTCTGGCAAGGACAACCAGCCACGCATCATCTACAACGAGAACTCGCCTTTGAGCGAAGAGCTACAGAGTGAACCTTGGCCGGTCAACTTCAAAATGCCGAAGATAAAGGCATACCAAGGAAAAACATGTCCGAGAGAGTTCCTCATGTCTTTCGAAGCCGCAGTAGAATCTGGCGGAGGATCAAACTCAACGTATGCGAAAGCTTTGGTGATGGCAGTCGAAGGAGTAGCAAAGACATGGTTCTCCACTCTTGAACCAGGATCAATTAATTCTTGGTCCGAATTAAGAAGAGAGTTCATAAACAATTTTCAAGGCTTCCAAGTATTAGAAATTCATCAGGGAAGACTATTTTCTTGCAAACAGAAGCCAGACGAAGGCTTAAGGGAATACATGCAGAGATTCATGGAAATAAAGTCAAGAGCAAAGGACGTAGGAGCTTCGACAGTTATCGATGCACTGATGGAAGGCTTGAGGGCTGGTCCCTTTTCACTCCGCACTAACAAGGAAGAGATCCAAGACTATCTTCGCACTACTAGACACCTTCGAAAAGTACGCAAGGTCGGATGATGAGTTCCGAAGGAAGAAAGAAGACGAAAAGAAACAATCTCAGCTAATCAAAGATGAAAAGAAGTATAAAGAAGAAAAAGAAGCGAGCCGAAGCAGGAGGCACGACGATAACAGAGACAGTTCAAGAGATCATAACAGTCGAAGGGTACACAACCTCGAAAACAGAGAAGAAAGGGGTGACGAGAAGAGAACCAAAGACGACGAAAGAGGGAAAGAGCGAAGCAACCATGATAGAGATTGCGAAGACAAAAACAAAGAAAACAATCAGAGAAGCAATTCTTGCACTCCATACTGTGAGTTGCATGGCGAAGGAAAAGGACATACAACAAAGCAGTGCCGAAATTTGCAATAGTTCAAACAGGAATGGACTGCAGACAGAGAGGCGAAGAAGGCCATCAGGCATACAAGTAACTATCGCGAAAATTGGTCACAAGGGAACCCAATGTCACTGTACCCTTCGCACTCTGTCAATCATGTTGTCAACTACCCAAGAGAAGCCTCGCATCAGGGACAGCAATACGCCTACTCCCAACCTCAAAGCCTGGCAGCATTGCCACCGCCACCAGAAATAAATCAGCAAAACAATGGAAGAAACACAGAAACAAGCTACACGACTCAAAGACAAACCATCAACGCTATCTCCGGAGGGTCGACTCAGCAACTAGATTCAAGAAGGGCTAGGAAAGAATACATACGAAGGGTACATAACGTGTCATCAAGGGCTCCGTTTGTAAAAACCAAGTGGTCCCACGTCCATATCACCTTCGAAAAAGAAGACGCAAGGGACCTGGATCAACCTCACTCAGTGTCACACCCAATTTTTATATACAATAAATCGAATGCATTCTACATGTATGCCAGGATCTGTTTTGTCATACATGTAGCGACATCATAGTGATATACAGTTCTATAGCGAATAAAACGACTTAAATAAAACAAACCAGAGTAAAAGCACATCAGCGGAAGAAGACTCCGGGGCGCTCCACAGGCAATCGACTGGCGGCAACGCGACCTTCTATGCACCGTCTTCAATGTAGTCTTTGGCTTCCTCACTGAGCAACATTTCATAATTGTGGAGGAGAAAGCAAGCGTGAGTACATACCGTACTCCGCAAGTGTAGGAAAATATGATATGCAGGCTTATATGAAAGGAAGGCTAACATATGGTTAATAGCAGAAAGCAATCTACAACTATGACATAAAGCACCTATACTACTAAGTGTGATGATCACCCCCAAAACCAACATACAACTGCTCACCAGGTTCCCACCACCTGGCTACTAACTCATCGGGTTCCCACCACCCGATTACCAAACCAATCAAACCACCACCAACTAATCATGACTAAGTCCCGGCTTGCTCGTGACCGTGAGCACGGCTGTCAAGACAGTTTTACACTCTGCAGAGGTTGCACCACTTTACCCACAAGTCGTGATTTCGTCACCCGTCGGTGACTAAAACCTCCATTATGCCACTGCACACTTCCTATGGTGTGCGGCCAGGAGATCACTACGAGGCCTTTACAAAGCGCTTCCAAATCTTGTATGCCGCTAAGGTTCCACCGCTAACAGCATATTGGAGTCCATTTTACCTCCGCTGCAGAAGCCCCCTCTTGCGCCACTAGACCACCGGATGGTGCACACAGAATATGGAAAGCATCTAATTAATTGGCCAAGCTGTTCCATAGCAGTCTTGTGATGGCGCGGATATGCCCGGTTACATGCTCCATGAACCGGTCCTTAGAATCTAAGCAGGAAACTAGCACAAACCACAATCTCGTGCACGTCGGCACCATACCAAACCAACCATCCTGCCTAGATTCCCTAAAAGCTCCATATGTCGCTAACCATTACCATTCCCAATTAGGTTGCATAGATAATTAGTCAAAATTAAGGACACTCCCATCCCACCATACAGCAAGGCTAAGAATCATCTACCCAGAACACCGCTATCATCTACCACAACCAGGCGACAACGAAAGGTAAAGGAACAGGATATGACACATAGGATTCAAATTTATACGCAATGCATAACTAAACTAGAGGGAGAAAGAACTAGGATCAAAATGCGTCAAGGACACTTGCCTGTTCAGATAATGCTGCTCAGTGGTCTTTTACTCTTGTTCTTCATATCCTCGTACCGCTTCTTCACGACATCATCGATTCGCCAGAACGTAACTAACGATAAAAGAAAAGCATAAACAATTAAATACAGTACACCAAACATCATAAACACATCATAAAAACACTATGGCTGGATAGACTACAAAGAGATCAAGATTTAGGCGCAAGAATCGCCTAAATCGGAGCTACTGATAAAAAGATACGAGCCATTCATGTATCAAGGTTGTTCTGAAAACTGTACAGGCTGTGCACAGACAGTGAGAATACATGCGTGTTCCCGTTATTTTGATGCATATTTCAGGACAAGGTTTTCACAGTAGTGTGTCTAATGATGTGGAACACGATAGGGACATGATGATTGGGGCTTGAGCTCTCCTGAAAAGGAGATCGACCGGTTGAAATTTGAAGAGGTCGTTCTGCGATAATTGATGGTGGCATTGTGTTCCTGATCGGTTCCCGCAAGATCTAGCGGAATCCTTCGGCGAAAGAGTAGAAAACTTGCTGGAACACAACAGGGTGTCGATTATGCAACAGAAAAGACAAGGGATTGGATGGAAAAAAGGATAGAATTACCATCAGGGGAGCTGGGTAGATCCAGAACAGGGAGTAGTCGTCATTGCGAATCAGATCCCCGTTGATTCAGGTCACCTCTCGGTGTCATCTTTGGATATGGTGTACAGGAACTCATGGCGAACCAGCTGGTGAAATTTGGTGGTATTTGGTTGGCTCGATCGCCGGGAACGCTGTTGCCAATTGGCGGCGGCATGGCTGGACGCGAGAGCGGCGGGGCATGGCGGCATGATATGTTTTGTGGGAGGTAGGGAGGCGTGGAGGAGGTGCTGTTACTTATAGGAGAGGTGGGGTTGGTAGATGAAAGGAAGCAGAAAAAAAATAAAGGAAATGCATTAATTCGGTGTTTAATGCTCATTTTCTTTCCTTTTTGAATGCGTGGGATTGGTGGGCTGACAGCTTTTGGGCTCGGCTTGCTGCGACCAAGTAGGAAAAGAGCTGAGCCGGCTCAGAAATAGATGGAGGACGGCATAGGGATTTACGATCAAGAGAAATAAAAAGGAAAAGAGAAAGAGAGGGATAAAACTTGAGAAATTGAAAAAGAAATGATATCGGAAAATGAGAGAAATTTAACAAGGATTTGTCCAACCATCAAATTCCTTAACCTATTCTATAATTTTATAAATTCATTTTTCATTACATTAGACAAATTAATTTTATTTTCTCACAAAAGCTAGCAAAAATGCGTCACATCCCAAAATAGAATATTTGGGGTGTGACACTCAGACCCATTGGTCATCAAGGCAAATATAAAAGGCTTCGACGTACTCAGAATACTTGTCGATGGGGGAAGTTCAGCTGATATCCTCTTCGCCTCTACATATAGAAAGATGAAGCTGGCAAACGAAACGCTACAACCAGCAGGAATACCATTAATCGGCTTCACTGGAAAAGTTATCCAAGCGCTGGGAAAAATTAACCTACCAGTAACCTTCGGTGAAGGAGAGAACGCAAGAACTGAAGATGTGACCTTCGATGTGGTCGACATTGTTTATCCTTACAATGCAATCTTCGGAAGGGGGTCCATCAACAAGTTCGAAGCGGCCATACATCAGGGCTATCTATGCATGAAGATTCCGGGTCCTATCTCTGTGATCAACGTCCTCGGAGACCAACTTCAAGCAAGAAATATTGAAGATGGCGAAACCCCTAGGAGGAAGAATGTCCATTTCATCCGAAGAAAGCAAAAAGCCCCATCGCTCAAGACCTTCGGACTGAAAAATTTGTCCATGATATATCAGAGATACATGAGCCGTGTCTACCAAGAACATTTGTTCGGTAGCACGCGCGATGGCTATGTGTAAAAACACAAAACTCGCGGGGGGTGCACTCTATTTCCTCACGAGGGTAGCCCTGCGAAGGGTGTGAGGGTTTTTAACGAGGCACCCTCCAAGACTGTAACACAGTTTATAATTACTTTTTACCCTCAAAAAATTCCAGAGCAATTTCCTGGGGGGCGAAGAAGAGCCAAGGCTCAAGAAATGAAGCCTCGAGCTCAAAAACGATATCAGGCAAAAGCCTAGAGAATCCGAAGGTTACACCAATTAAGTACTTGGTGTAATCTTAGTTTGGATCGATGTATCACGAGGGATGATACAAAGCCTCCAGACAAGAGTCGAAGGGAAAGATAAGCTAAGAAAGCCTAATCTACCCAAGTATCGACAAACAAAAACCTTCGCAAAAGGGAAAAAGCGCGATCCTTCGCACGAAAATGTCCAAATATCAAAGAACGAAAACACGAAAACTTGTGCTCCTTAAAGGAAACACAAGGTCATCGTGCAAGAAGCAGTAAAAGCTTCGAAAGATATTGAAGAAATCTTCTCTCTGGCAAATTCCTTCGAAAGATTACTCCAAAAGAAAAGCTTTATTAAGCAAAAATCATTGTTTAAAGGGAACCATCGTCAGGTTCCTGCTTTACAATAAGCCCTAGTTCTAACAGCATTTGATAAATAATGCTATACTCATCAAAGTCAAACCCACTCGAAGGCGAGTAGGGCCTCTGAAAAACAGGGTCGATTACTCCAGACGAAGACCTCCGCGCAACATGAGAAGCTGCATCGAATCCATAAGATGAACTTTCGCGGCCAGCCGAGCGACCGCGACGACCGCGACCTCCGCCCCTTTTCCTAGAAATCCCTCGGCTAGGAGAAGAAGCATCACGAGACTTACGACCCCCAGAAACCTCAGAATCAGGAGGACAAGTCTGAAGACACCAACAAGGCTACCAGGAGGGAAAACATAACCTTCGACCCCTTCGACAGGGGACAGAGGATCAGAATCAGTAGACAAAACAAATTCCGAAGAAGACGAGCTCAAAATCTCGATAGCATCTTCAACACGAGCCTTCTGAGGAGAAGAAGGCCCAGCAGAAGCAAATTTGCTCAACGAAACCTCTGACGAAGGCTCCGGAGTAGCAAACTCGCTCAAAGAAAAATCAGACGAAGCCTAAAGTCCAAAAATCAAGCAAAAATTAATCAAAATAGCATAAAGTTTACAACGATTACAACAATTCTCAACAAGATACAAGTTCGAAGGGATGATGTAATCTCTCTCTCGAAGCAAAAATAAATTGTTTATACCTCACTCTAAGGTAGACGACCGACCGACTGCACTCGGTTCCAGAAGGATTCGTCAAAATGACTGGCGACCTTCATGAGAGCTTCAACCAGAGGACAGGGAGTAGAATCAACGGCAAAAAATTTAAAGTCGTCAGAAGCAACCTTCGCCAAAGCATTGGTCCCTTCGACATCGAGAGAATGGAGGAGGTCCCGAACAGCCAGATGAACGGCATTGGTAGAGAAGGCCCTACAAGCCTTAACCACGTAAGGAATATTGACAGAGAGCCAAGACTGACGCTGCTCAGTCGAAGCGTCCTCAGGGATCTGATCAGGAGTCGTCCCCACTGAGATAAGAGCGTCCTGAATGTGACCGCAAAGAGAAGACAGGCGAAGCTCTTCAGCCTCAACAAAAGAAGCCGCCGCCTGATCCGCGGTTTCAACTTTTCCGCGAAGGACCCTGTTGGCCTCCAAAGCCTCCGCAAGGGACGAATCGAGATCCTTCAGCTGTTTCTCTAGAGAAGCCACCTTCGTCTTAAAATCCTCAGTGGACTTCACAAGGGTCTCCTTCTCAACAGAGAGATCAATCACACGTTTTTCGTTAAGAGCGAGCGCATCCTCTTTCTCTTTGATCTTCGCTTCAAGAGTCGAAAGATCCTTGCGAAGCCGGTCTCGATCAGCCCTGGCCAGAGTCAGCTCATTAAACTGGCAAAGGGAGGCTTGGGTAATAGCAAGCGACTTACGAAAACAAGAGCGAAGTTAGAAAGACAAGAAACTGTGTAGATACAAAAATAACAAACCACTTACCTTCATTTGCGAAGATAGTAAAGACTTGTACAGGGTATCACCACCCTGAAGTACGAGTTCATTCTCCACTTGGGGTAATTGAACCCTCTCTGCAGCAGCAACAAAGGGCGCAACGGCCCTGGCACTCATAACGAAGGTGTTAGAAGGCACCTCGTCACAAAGAGCTAAAGAACCCCCAGCAGCTTTGACTGAATAAAAAGTCATGTCAAAAGGGAGAAACTCTCCAAGCATTGCTTCAAAGACTGAGTGTAGGAAAAGGTGACGAAGCCCGACACCCGGCTCCGAAGGAAGTTGAACCTGGGAGCGATCTGTAAGGGGTCCCAAGTTATCAGCAATTTGACGAAGCTCAGCCATACTAAGAGATGAGAGACAACCTTGAGCAGAAGCTTCGGCTACTCCTTCACCCTGAACAGGGGCGACAGGAGGAATATCAGGACCCTTGACGCGGGTCTTGTCCTGGATTTTAGCCTTCGATCCGGATTTAGTAAGAACAGAATCAGCACCCTTCAAAGCCTTGTCCTGAATCTTGGCCTTCTCAGTGGCACTGGCATCATGGACGTCAACTTTAGAAGCAGAAATATCCTTTGCAAGAAAAGAAGAACTCTTCAAAGTAACTTTCTTGGGGGTAGATTGAACTTTAGACCCAGAAGAATTGCTACCCCCATCCTCCGGAATGGAGAACAAATCCAATGCGGAGCGAATCACCGGAGGCTTAAAAGCAAAAGATGGTTTCGCTGAATGTGAAGTCTTCGGCTGATTTGCTGAAGGAGCAGCAGCACCCAAAGCCGTCGCATTAGCCTCGCTGGTAGCTTTATCGGAGCTGTCCTTCGACGAGGTCTTGTCGGTTTTCAGCTTTTTCTTGGCTTGCTCTTCGCTAGACCTTCGATTACCAGACATCTTGAAAAAGAACGAAAGGAAATGATCTCCTATTGCGAAAGGGATTGGAATAAGCAAAGGAAAGAAGACGCGCAAGAAATGCGATTGAAGAAACAGCGTGCTCACGATGAAGATATATAGAAGGGAAGCAATTATCGGGAACTGAAAAGAAGTACAGAACGAAAACGACAAGAGACGTGTGTGGATCAGAAAGGCACACGGTGTAATCATAAAATAAATAAAATTTCCTCTGGTTTTAGTTACACTAATAACACATCATCAATTGAGGGCTAATGTTGGAAACCACACCGAAGCCCCTCTGACCCACGCGAAGATCAACAGCTACCAGCGAAGGAAGAATGAAAGAGCAGACGGCAGAGCCATGCGGAAGTAGCCGATGGCATGCATGTAAATATGATCATCCCGCTCCCTACAAATATGGAGGGAGATGATCCTATAAGGACATCTGTTTTTCGGGCCTCGAGCCAAAAACAATCATCTGCACCGCACTCGATCCTCTCAACACTCCAAACCCCTTCGCCCGGCATCGCGGGCAAAGGAGGGCTTCGCGCGTCTAACTGCAGGGAATCTGAGCGAGAACATCTTCGTCCAGCATCGCGGACAAGGAAGGAGGGCTTCGCATCATCCAACAGACGACGATATCCACCAAGGAGGGCTTCGCAGGGTAATCCGAAGGCTCTGGTACCCATCGAAGGCTTCGAGCGAGCAAGACTTCATCAACACTCCGTTGGAGGGCTTCGACATGTCACACACAGACCTTCGATCCCCCAACAGAACCGACTTCAGAGATCAATCAGGAGCGTCCAGAGCGAAGGCGGTGGCAAACCGCCTCGATGGACGGCCGGCCGGCCTGCCTTGGCGGGCGCACCACTCCTCCTCACGCTATAAAACTCCCCTGGTCCTGTAGAGGCTATAAATACACCTGGGCAGCAGCAAAACAACTCGCACCTCATTGAAGAATCCAAATGCTCTTTTATTTTCTAGTTAGTAGTTAGTTGGGAGTTAGAGTGTAAGTGAGAGCTCCGCTCTGGATTTCGGAGTCATCTTCAGAAGTTGGGTAAAGCTCTCTTGTATCTTTATTTCCTCTTTTGTAAGAATTATTATTATGAATATCTCACCCTATTTATTAAATTTGGAGTTACCTTTGGTCGCCATTATTTCTTTGAGTGATTACCATAGTGAAGTTCCTATATTAGTTCCACGACTATGTGTGGTAGATATAAGTGAATTGATTGCTGGTAGATACATACACAATTTACTTAGATTTATTATACATGGTTGGTCTATCCTGTTAGCTAGGGGTAGGCTATCTAAGATGATTGTTTTTATGGTTCAAAGAATCATGTTAGACATGAGTTTGCACCCGGCCCTACGGAGGATGGTAGCCACATGTGTGACATGCGTGTTCAGGCCTCTGTAATCCACCACGTTCAAGGTCGGCATAGTAGGGTTTTCAATAGCACATAGCCTTCTTAGTAGTCGGATCTAATTCTCAGATTGGCTGCTAAGGAAATGCGTGTGCCCCGATATGCAGGAATGGAATTGTTGTATGATCTTAAGTAGATATATGTAGACTATTAGGGTGCTGAATACAAATACTTAGGATGGATATATTTCAGAAATCTTAACAATTTACTCGCTGCTCTCCCAATTTAATTACTTGTACCTTTTATTTGGATTTACTTCATGACTGCCACTTATCAAAATCCTTATTGTTTGATGTGATCGATATGATTGAATCAAATAGTCCATCTATGGAATTCTTACTATGCTTCCCTGTGGATAATTATAAATACGATAACCCTGGAATACTCCATGGTGAAGTGCTACAATGGTGAACCGTGCGCTTGCGGAATAGAAATATTTTATTATGCATAAGAATCACCAACACCTAGCTGTCTGCATCATTTTGTAGAATTCATTTCACAGGCTTGGAAAATTGAAGAATTTGTTGTATACCACTTTACTATTTTATTTTGTGAAATACCACTTATTCAGAGCAATGTGTTTTAGAATAGTTATTGATATGCTTGCCTTCTATGTGTCTGGGTCTCAAAGGTCCCAGTTGGACTATGCGAAGCCTTCCAACGAAGTGTGTTCAAGTATCCTGCTGTCGTGAGGTTCCCGAAGGGTCTTGGCGTCCCATGGTTCCCAGCAAAGCCCTCCTGGTGTCCGGATGTTCAATGCTTTCCCTGTGAAGCCCTCCGATTATGTTCATGGTGCGGGATGAAGGTTGGGTTGCCCAGGCTGTTTCTTGGGTCTTTCGCTATTGGTATCTCCGAAGCCCTCTGTCGCCCGTGGTGCCAGCCAAAGGGGTGAGAGGTGACAGTCGGACACGGACAGAGTAAATGAAGTGCCTTTGGCTCGCGGCCCAAAAAACAGATGTCATTACAGGGTCTCCTCCCTTCATATTTATAGGGGGAAGGTGAGCACGTAATTACAATAAAGTCCTCAGTCAATCCCATTACGTCTCTCTCACAGGGGGTTCAGCCTCGCTTCTTCTTAGTGCCCTTCGCGTCCTCTCCTGATACCTTCGCCTGGTGATGTCAACCCTTCGGATGCATAAGGGAGCCTTCGGCATCATCTCCAACATTAGCCTTCAATTGTTGATGTGTTTGGTAGGACCATAGCCAGAAACAATTTTTTATTTTTTATTTATAAAAAGGATTATGTCGTGTGCTTTTCTGATTCATCCACGTGTCTTGTCGTTTTCGACCGTTCTTCTTTTCTTGATTCCTGATGTTCATCCTGATTCTATGTATGCATGCCGTGTCCGTCTTGTTTCTTACACGCTTTTTGCAAGTTTTAGATATATTCCTTCTCCTTCGCCTCCATTTTCGCTGCCATATTCGCACGACGGGGGGTTCCCTTCTTTCGTATTTTTTGAAGATGTCTAGCAACCGTAGGTCCAATGAGGAGAATATTAGGAAGAAGATGAAGACTAATAAGTCTTCGTCGAAGGATAGCTCTGAGAAGGTGGCCAATGATGCCAATCCACGAGTATCCGGCGTTGCTGCTGCTTCAGTTCCTCCTACAAAGGACTCAGCTCCTCCTTCGAAGGTTTCATCTCCTCCTTTGAAGGCTTCAGCTCCTCAGGTGGCTCCAATTAAGCCACCTATTTCCATCAAAGCTCCTGCTATGTATTCTTTGCTGGACATGATTACTGATATGAAGGGAGGGGGCCAAGGTTCCTCTTCTTCGAATGCATCATTGTCCTCTAAAGATATTCCTTCAAAGAGCTCAGCTATTCCTGCAAAGAATACCTCTTCTTCTTCGGGCGATGCCGGCAAATCTATTGCCTCTGAGAAGGCTAATATCCAGGACAAGAATGCAGAGGCTGCTGCTACTACGCCTGTTGCCCCTGGGTCGAAGGCAAAGATCTAGGACAAGACCCAACACAAAGGTCTTGCTGAGGCCCAGATCTAGGACAAGGATTTGGGCGAAGCAGCAACTTCAAGTTGTTTATCATTGCTTACTATGTTTGAGCTTCGCCAGGTGGCTGACAGTTTGGGGCCTCTTTTAGATCGTGCTCGGATTCAACTCCCATTCGAGCCTCATGTTCAACCTTGTGACATTCTCAACCCTTTGGCAGGTGGTGAACTTTATCTTCATTCTATCTTTGATACGATGCAAGAGGAATTTCTCCCTTTTGACGTGACTTTTAATTCAGTTGAGGTTGCCGAAGTCCCTTCGCTTGATTGTGACGAGGTGCCTCCGAACACCTTTGTCATGATCGCTCAGGCTGCCGAGCCTTTTGTTGCTGTTGCAGATAGGATTCGTCTTCCTCAAGTGGAAGATGAGCTTGTATTATAGGGTGGAGATACCTTGTATCAGTCTTTACGGTCTTCGCAAGTTAAGGTAAGTTTTTTTATTTTTGTTATTATCTTTTGAGCTTTACCATCTGACTAAGCTTTTTCTTCTGTCCCAGTCTCTTGCTATTACCCATGCTTCCCTTCTCCAGTATAGGGAGTTATCTCGGATAAGAGTTGATCGGGATAAACTTCCTCAAGATCTTTGTGTCCTTGAGACGAAGGTCAAAGATAAGGAGGAGGCGCTCACTCTTAGTGAGTGAGAAGCGCGTGGCCGACCTCACTTCAGAGAAAGAGTGCTTAATAAGTCTGCCGAAGTCTTCAAGATGAAGGTGGCTTCTCTGGAGAGACATGTTGAAGAGCTAGATGCTTCTCTTGCGAAGGCTTTGGAAACTAATAAGGACCTTCGCGAAAAGGTCGATGTCGCTGACTGAGAAGTCGCTGCACTTGTTGAGGCTGAAAAGCTTCGCCTGTTAGGCCTTTGCGACCAGATTAAAGATGCCCATGTTTCTGTGGGTACGGTCCCGGACCAGCTTCCTGAAGATGCTTCGGTTAAGCATCGTCAAGCTTGGCTTACTGCCAATATTCCCTATGTGGTTGAAGCTTGCAAGACTTTTTCTTCTAACGTCGTTCATCTTGCTGTTCGGGACCTTCTCTACTCTCTTGAAGTTGGAGGAAGCGATGCTCTGACAAAGGCGGTTAGTGATTCCTTCAGCTTTATTTCTGTCAACACTACTCCTGGCTCTATGGTCGAAGCTCTTGTCAAATTCGTCGGTCATATCAATGAATCTTTTTGGAGCAGGGTGCTGTCAATTGGTCGGCCACCTCAGAGTGAGGTATAAACTTTTCCTTGTTGGCTTTGTATGGGATACTTCTTCCTCTTCGAACTTGTAATGAGTGTGCTGCGAAGACATGTGTTGTAAACTTATTTCTTTTCATATTTAATATTTTTAAATTTTGTTTGTTTTTGGAATTTAGGATTCATCTGATGTTTCTTTGAGCGAGTTTGCAACTCCAGAGCCATCTTCTCGACAATTGGCTTGTCACAGACCTCCAATTGAGGTTTTTAGTTCTCCTTCGGAGATCGACTTGACCAGTGATTCTGATCCTTTATCACACGTCGAAGGGGGAGAGAGTTCATTCACATTCCCTCCAGGTAGTCTTGTTGCTATTGGTAGGGTTTATAACCCTAATTCTGATGCGCCCGAAGTGTGTCGTGGTCGTCACTCTCGAGGAGGCCCTAGCCGAGGGTCCTCCAGAAAGAAGCGCGTTGATAGAGGCCAATGTAGTTCATCTGTTGAGCCTGAGGAACAACTTTGAATTTTGATGTTGCTTTCCAAGTTGAGCAGATGGTTTCTTCCAGAGTAGTAGATCCTGTTTTCCAAAGGCCATATTCACCATCGAGTGGGTTTGCTTTTGATGAGTTTAGGATAGTATGTGACATGTTGATAGAACTCGGTCTTATTGTAAAGCAAGAGCCTGACAAAGGCTCCCCCTGAAAGTTTGTCTTTATGTATGCTTAAGATCCTTTCTTTTGAAGAAATCTTATGGAATGCTTCGCTATAGAATAGTTTCTTCAGTATCTCGTCGAAGCTTTTTGCATTTGACATGATGACCTTATGTTATTTTAGTCAAAGCCTAAGTTTTCGCGCTTTCCTTCGAGATGTTCAAAATTTTTGTTGCGAAGGTTATTTCCTTGGCGTTAATTGCTCGAAAAAGCAAGTTTTTCAAATTTTGGGAAATTTGCTTTGCCAAACAATCTTTCGTTGGGATAAGACTTGCTTTTTAGCTTGCCTTATACCCTTCGTTTAACTTTAGATACTTAGCATTAGTCCTCGTAATGCAGTTTCCCTATGTTTGGGTTGCACCAAATTCTCTTTTGGCTTGCCCTTCGTATGTTCTAGGCTTTTTTGCCTGAGGTTTCATTTTTTGCACTCATGGCTTTGTCTTTGAGCTCATGGCTTCGTTTTGTGAGCTCATGGTCCTTTGTTTTTTTCTTATGGGCTCATGGCTTCATTCTGCGAGCTCGTGGCTTCGCCTTGTTGGCTTGTGGCCTCGTTCTACGAGCTCGTGGCTTTGCTTTGTTGGCTTGTGACCTCGTTCTGCGAGCTCGTGGCTTTGCTTTGTTGGCTCGTGGCCTCGCTCTGCGAGCTCATGACTTCGCTTTGTTGGCTCGTGGCCTCGCTCTACGAGCTCGTGGCTTTGCTTTGTTGGCTCGTGGCTTCGCTCTGTGAGCTCGTGGCTTCGCTTTGAGAGAACCTTGACAAATTACTCTGGAATTTTTTGAGGGTAAAAGATAACTAAAAAATTATGTTACAATCTTAGAGGGTGCCTTGTTAAAAAACCTCTGTCACACCCCAAAATTTCAAATTTTGGAATGTGACTCAAATTTCACTAAATTTTAAAACTTTTTGGGAATGTGACGACGAAGGAATGAGTGTTTAGTCTTGTTATGGAATGGTTATGAAAGCTCAAGAAAAGGTCATCACGTTGAAGATTGACAAACCGAGTGATTCCTTCATCCACCTTTTCTTGCTAGCCTCACCGAATCTCGGGGCGAGATTCCTGTTAAGGGGGGTAGCCTTGTCACACCCCAAAATTTCAAATTTTGGAATGTGACTCAAATTTCACTAAATTTTAAATCTTTTTGGGAATAGTTTAAAATTTAACTTTAATATTCGACTGTTGTCATTTTTCTTTAGGCAAAAGAATTATTTTCTAAATAAATTAAATAATTATAGGTTATATAAATTGTTTGTTGCATTCATGCTCGTTAGTCAGCATTAGGTGCTTCTCTGTGTGAAAAATGAATTTCAAAATTCGATAGTGATCTTGTGGATCGAATTAGTTTTTGAGTATCGATAATAGTGCAATTCCTAGCCTAGCCCTAATCTCGGCCAAGGTGTCATCCTGTTTGTTTCTCTTCTTCTTTTCTCTCCATCAACGTGCAAACAACCAAGCTATCTATGTGCAACAAAACTATGCGATCAAAATATCTTTGCATGCCTTTTGTTTACCTCCTATGTTTCCTTTTCTTTTATCTCATCTACCATTCTTAATTTCTTTTCCTTCGATCGTGCCATGAAGCTTATGTACAACCAAGCCATACTCTTTGCTGTTACTATGCCGTTCTACTCTCTGTTCATTTTTAACATTTGTTTGCAAGCAATCAAGCCACCTGCGAGCAGCTTGATTTCATTGTTCAATCATCTTTTCTTTCTCTCTCTTTCTACTAAATGTTTGTAATGAAGATAGCTGCACCACAACAAGCAGCTGATCTTTTCCCGAGGCTCTTATCTATCTATCTAGTTATATGTCTTTCTTCCTCAATGTGCAGTCAATCCAACAGACCTTCGCTATCACCACCCAATCACCCTCCTCCCTATTATTTTTCCTCCTATCATGGTCTTGCTATTTAGCTTTCGCCAAACCTTACCTCTCTTAATGCTACTTTGTCATTTTTCTTTCTGCTTATTTCTATCATTTGAGTTGCAAGCAAACGAGCTACCTGCCTGCACTTTCAATCATTTCTAATTTCTTTATGTCTCTCCATCAGCTTGTACCCCAGACGTTTCTTTCCTTTGTTTATTTTCTATCTATCGTGACTTACTTTGTAATATACACACGTAGCTATATTGGGACCCAATGTTGCAGCTTGCGACACCCTTTTCCCTTTCTCTTTTGGCCATCTCTATTTTACCTGCTAGCTACTTACATGGAAACCATTGCATCCCGATACCGATGTCCTGATATTTTGCTCCTTTCTCTCTCAATGCTACCTACAGCTAGCGCCCACTAAAGTTTTGAGTCTAGCGACAATGTCTTTTCCTTGCTACCATCGTGTCTTTGTTTTAGTCAACCACGACCCACAATGCCCCCATCTCCTCAATAAACACCAAAGCCCTCCTCTATCCAGTCAAGAATATCACATCGCCCTGCAAACCCTAGCACGCACAATACATGCATGCCACTGCATCGTGCAACACCCAAAGTCGCACCACAATTGTCGTTCATCCTCGTCTATCATGAAAAATCGGTCATCACATTAATATCTCGCTTCTCCCATGGAAATCAGGCCTCACGGGTCGTCTTCCTCTTTCCCTCCAAGCTCCTCAACACCGCCATTCGACTCTTCCTCACCGATGTGTGCATCTCTCCATGCATCGTTGCTTTGGAGAACACACTGTTATGAAAGGGTCCTACAAATCTTCTACACTTCTCCTGCTACTTCTGTTGCTGTAACATAATAGCATTCAAATTCAACTATAGTCACCCATTCGATCAAAGCATCATGTGTTCTTGTTTATCTATTTCCAGTCATATCTATATACCACCAACAAATCTGTTTATCCATTCTGTAAACTCTGTATCAGTCATGGTACCTCCTGGCCTTAGTATTGGCATAACCATGCAATGATATTATATTATTTTAATTACCAAATTTATGTTGATGCAATGGCAGGTGCACATGTCATTGGTACATAACATAAAGTTGGATGTTAAAATAATAGATATCACTTGGGTGTCATATGTCTTATACCTAGTCAATCTTTCGTATCATTAATATAAATTTCTTTGATCCCTTGTCATTTTGGATCTTCGTTGAGTCGAATCAATGTTTCTCTCATAATGCATTTATATATTTGGACCTTGATCTATTCAACCATGATCTTCAGTTCCGTCTACGACTCCGTAGATCGAGTTTAGAAGTTTTCTTGTTTTCTTTATTCCTTTTCGCATCAATGTAAGTTCAGGCTTGTGCATGTTCGTTATGACCCCATGGCTTGTGCTATTTTCTTTTATAACATCACCTCTCGTCATCTATACATTCATTCATGTTGACATGATGTGTCCCACATTCTACTTCCAAGATATGATTCCATCCACATTCATTCCACTTACTGTTTTCATGCAAAAGGAAATAAAAACATCATCTAACGCTCGATAATGCATTTTTTTTCCTTCCTAGTCCTCATCTCTTTTCATTAGCACACTATATCGACATTGCCTATGAATGCCTAGACACCTCCCCACGTCCTCCCCTTGACCCTAAGCTCTCTTGGGCCGAACACTAAGGCAGCCCACAACCACATCTCAACTTCCCATCGATTTCCTTGCCGTTTGGGCCGAGGCCCACCTTTCCTCACCCCTCCCCACTTATGGGCCAAGCCCAAAACCTTTCCTAAACCCTAAGACACCCTTTCTATTGATAGGGGAGCCCCTCCCACGTTCCCCCTGCTGTCCCCCACGCACACCCTCACCCCTCAAACCCTAACCACGCCGCCAAGCTGCTGCCACGTCTCGCCGCCGTCGCGTTCAGCAGCACAGTCACAAATTGGCATCAACGTTCCCGGAGATCCATCCATTCCATTGATGCCAAATTTCACCAGCAAGTGCATCATAGAGTCCTCTACAACATATCCAAAATTTAGCTCCAGATCTGACCTGGATCTACGGGGATCTAATTCGCAATGACTACTGCTCCTGTTCTGAATCTGTCCAGCGCGCCTGATGATAATTGTTTTCCGTGTTGCACTCAATCCCTATGCTTTTGTGACCTAAATTCAACACCATATTATGTTCCAGAAAGTCTGCTACGTTTACCCCAAAGGATTTGCCGAGATCATTTATGAATCTACCAGGAACGCAATGCCACCGTTAACTGTTCCAGAACAACCCCATCTAGATCCAACCATTTGATCTCTTTTTCAGGTAAACCAGTGCCCCAATCACCTTGTGTCCAACATGTTCCAAAACATTGCGCATATTCTTGTGCAAACCTTGTTCCAAAATATGTATCCAATCAACAGGAACACGCACATTTCATTTCGTGACTGTTTCTGTTTTTCCAAATTTAGTGTTTAGTCTTTCAAACATCATAACTTTTTGCTCGTAACTCCGTTTTAAGTGATTCTTGCGCTCACGTGATCATAGGCTTCAGCTCTATCATTTAGTACTGTTATTAGAGTAATTTTATACTGTTTTGTGTACTGTTTCTTATTGTTTGTGCTTTGTGTGCTTTGCATGTTACCGTTATTTAGAAACGCGTGTTCGAGAGCTAACAAGATGAACACAAAGAACATGAAGACTCTGAGCAACAGCACTTATTTTGAGGCAAGTGTCCTTGACCATTTTGAACCTATTGCTTTCTCCCTCTAGTTTAGTTATGCATTGCGTTTAATTTGAATCCCATGTGTCATACCATGTTCCTTACTTTATCCTTGTCGCCCGGGTGTGGTTGATAATAATATGGATGGGTATGTCATGCTTAGCTTGCTGTCTTGGGATGGGTAACAATTTGACTAATAATATCGACTAATGGTTTCACTTAAACATAACCTTCATGGACCGGTTAATCTTTTTAGCAACATGGAACTTAGGTGATCCAAGCAGGAGGATGTTGATGATGGTGCGGGTATGCACATGTGCCTGTCATAGTACTGTTGGTTGTGGGTAGTACCTGCTTGTGATCATAAGGACCGGTTCGTGGAGCGGCAACCCAGGACAACAGCACAAAGCACAAGGTTGATTATGGTAGACTTGGTCAAGTATTATGTTGTCTTCCCAGTTTGGCGGCATTCGAGGAAGAGGAGTGGGATGGAGTAATATCATTCCTAGGTGATGGATGGAGTAATCCTAGACACGGTGCAAGAGGGGGCCTCTGTCTGGATGGCGTAATCCCACAGCGGTGGAACCTTAGCATGAGATGTTTGCCGGCTGGGAAGCATTTTGAAAGACCATGTGGTGATCTCTTGGCCTCACACCTTCGGTAGTGTGAAGTGGCAACATGGAGACTTTAGTCATCGACGGATGATGAAATCACCACCTTGTGGGTAAAGTTGTGCACCTCTGCAGAGAAGTAAAACTGTCATGACAGCCGTGCTCACGGTCAGGAGCGGCCTGGATCCTCACATGATTAGAGATGGATCGATGGATGGATATGGTTCTGGCGGGTAGCCATTTGGATGCTGCAAGTGGGTAACTTGTAGTATGGTTTTCCAGCGGGTAGCCTGTTTCGCTGCAAGGGGGTACCTTGTAGTGTCTATCTAATTGTTGGTTTGGGGTAACTTTCACCTAGTAATTCAGGAATGCTTTACCATTGGTTTAGGGTGCTTATTTCTGCAATTTAACCTTATGTCAGCCTTTCTTGTTATAAGCTTGCATATTGCATATTTTCCCACACTTGCGGAGTACGACATGTACTCACGCTTGCTATTTCCTCTACTACCATGATATGCTGCTCAGAGAGTGAAGATGGACTACTTTGAAGAAGATTGGTGAAGACTAAGCTTGTGGAGCCCCCGATCGACTGCCTGTGGCGTTATGGAGTCTTCTGCTAGCGTTTGTATTCGTTTAGTCCTTGGAGACATTTACTGTAATATTTATACGATGTATTTATGACATTGGTTACTCTGTTTTTACTATATTTTGTCCTATATGTGTGAAACTTGATCCTGGGCACACATATAGATGAGCATTCGGTTTTGTCCTTAAAACCAGGTGTGACAGAGTGGTGTCAGAGCCGTGTCGACCGTAGGACGCAATCTTAGGTAGAATGGTTGCCACAAAGTCCTATTTTCAAAGCTATTTTGAAAAAAATTCGATCTATGTGCTCTTCTGATCTTTCTATTTTCTCTTCTCAACTTGTCTACTCTTGATCTATTTAGTAAAATGATTTTTATCCTTTCCTCTCTTGAGCGAGCATCTTTACTTTGACCATAGTATATGTCCCGATATAGTCTTAATGACGAAGTAGTGCGTTGTTGTTTGAGTGTGGTGTGCCATTGCATTGATTTGGATCTTTGACTGAGTGTCGATGTGTGGAGAAGCTTATCTTTGTAAGCACATCTTGATATAATATAGTTATATTAAGTTTAGTTGGGTTATCTTTTCTATCCTTCTCGATCTTCTCTTCTTTCCCCACCGGAATGATTCAAGTTTCCGAAGTAAAGCTTCACGAATGCGCCAACAAGAAAAGGATGAAGATGTTTTGATAAAAGACAAGATAGCTCGATGAGATCCAAGTGCTAACCTAAGGGGGGTAGAGTTCACCTTCGACATCAACGAATGGACGACGAAGGAATGAGTGTTTAGTCTTGTTATGGAATGGTTATGAAAGCTCAAGAAAAGGTCATCACGTTGAAGATTGACAAACCGAGTGATTCCTTCATCCACCTTTTCTTGCTAGCCTCACCGAATCTCGGGGCGAGATTCCTGTTAAGGGGGGTAGTCTTGTCACACCCCAAAATTTCAAATTTTGGAATGTGACTCAAATTTCACTAAATTTTAAAACTTTTTGGGAATAGTTTAAAATTTAACTTTAATATTCGACTGTTGTCATTTTTCTTTAGGCAAAAGAATTATTTTCTAAATAAATTAAATAAATATAGGTTATATAAATTGTTTGTTGCATTCATGCTCGTTAGTCAGCATTAGGTGCTTCTCTGTGTGAAAAATGAATTTCAAAATTCGATAGTGATCTTGTGGATCGAATTAGTTTTTGAGTATCGATAATAGTGCAATTCCTAGCCTAGCCCTAATCTCGGCCAAGGTGTCATCCTGTTTGTTTCTCTTCTTCTCTTCTCTCCATCAACGTGCAAACAACCAAGCTATCTATGTGCAACAAAACTATGCGATCAAAATATCTTTGCATGCCTTTTGTTTACCTCCTATGTTTCCTTTTCTTTTATCTCATCTACCATTCTTAATTTCTTTTCCTTCGATCGTGCCATGAAGCTTATGTACAACCAAGCCATACTCTTTGCTGTTACTATGCCGTTCTACTCTCTGTTCATTTTTAACATTTGTTTGCAAGCAATCAAGCCACCTGCGAGCAGCTTGATTTCATTGTTCAATCATCTTTTCTTTCTCTCTCTTTCTACTAAATGTTTGTAATGAAGATAGCTGCACCACAACAAGCAGCTGATCTTTTCCCGAGGCTCTTTATCTATCTATCTAGTTATATGTCTTTCTTCCTCAATGTGCAGTCAATCCAACAGACCTTCGCTATCACCACCCAATCACCCTCCTCCCTATTATTTTTCCTCCTATCATGGTCTTGCTATTTAGCTTTCGCCAAACCTTACCTCTCTTAATGCTACTTTGTCATTTTTCTTTCTGCTTATTTCTATCATTTGAGTTGCAAGCAAACGAGCTACCTGCCTGCACTTTCAATCATTTCTAATTTCTTTATGTCTCTCCATCAGCTTGTACCCCAGACGTTTCTTTCCTTTGTTTATTTTCTATCTATCGTGACTTACTTTGTAATATACACACGTAGCTATATTGGGACCCAATGTTGCAGCTTGCGACACCCTTTTCCCTTTCTCTTTTGGCCATCTCTATTTTACCTGCTAGCTACTTACATGGAAACCATTGCATCCCGATACCGATGTCCTGATATTTTGCTCCTTTCTCTCTCAATGCTACCTGCAGCTAGCGCCCACTAAAGTTTTGAGTCTAGCGACAATGTCTTTTCCTTGCTACCATCGTGTCTTTGTTTTAGTCAACCACGACCCACAATGCCCCCATCTCCTCAATAAACACCAAAGCCCTCCTCTATCCAGTCAAGAATATCACATCGCCCTGCAAACCCTAGCACGCACAATACATGCATGCCACTGCATCGTGCAACACCCAAAGTCGCACCACAATTGTCGTTCATCCTCGTCTATCATGAAAAATCGGTCATCACATTAATATCTCGCTTCTCCCATGGAAATCAGGCCTCACGGGTCGTCTTCCTCTTTCCCTCCAAGCTCCTCAACACCGCCATTCGACTCTTCCTCACCGATGTGTGCATCTCTCCATCCATCGTTGCTTTGGAGAACACACTGTTATGAAAGGGTCCTACAAATCTTCTACACTTCTCCTGCTACTTCTGTTGCTGTAACATAATTGCATTCAAATTCAACTATAGTCACCCATTCGATCAAAGCATCATGTGTTCTTGTTTATCTATTTCCAGTCATATCTATATACCACCAACAAATCTGTTTATCCATTCTGTAAACTCTTTATCAGTCATGGTACCTCGTGGCCTTAGTATTGGCATAACCATGCAATGATATTATATTATTTTAATTACCAAATTTATGTTGATGCAATGGCAGGTGCACATGTCATTGGTACATAACATAAAGTTGGATGTTAAAATAATAGATATCACTTGGGTGTCATATGTCTTATACCTAGTCAATCTTTCGTATCATTAATATAAATTTCTTTGATCCCTTGTCATTTTGGATCTTCGTTGAGTCGAATCAATGTTTCTCTCATAATGCATTTATATATTTGGACCTTGATCTATTCAACCATGATCTTCAGTTCCGTCTACGACTCCGTAGATCGAGTTTAGAAGTTTTCTTGTTTTCTTTATTCCTTTTCGCATCAATGTAAGTTCAGGCTTGTGCATGTTCGTTATGACCCCATGGCTTGTGCTATTTTCTTTTATAACATCACCTCTCGTCATCTATACATTCATTCATGTTGACATGATGTGTCCCACATTCTACTTCCAAGATATGATTCCATCCACATTCATTCCACTTACTGTTTTCATGCAAAAGGAAATAAAAACATCATCTAACGCTCGATAATGCATTTTTTTTCCTTCCTAGTCCTCATCTCTTTTCATTAGCACACTATATCGACATTGCCTATGAATGCCTAGACACCTCCCCACGTCCTCCCCTTGACCCTAAGCTCTCTTGGGCCGAACACTAAGGCAGCCCACAACCACATCTCAACTTCCCATCGATTTCCTTGCCGTTTGGGCCGAGGCCCACCTTTCCTCACCCCTCCCCACTTATGGGCCAAGCCCAAAACCTTTCCTAAACCCTAAGACACCCTTTCTATTGATAGGGGAGCCCCTCCCACGTTCCCCCTGCTGTCCCCCACGCACACCCTCACCCCTCAAACCCTAACCACGCCGCCAAGCTGCTGCCACGTCTCGCCGCCGTCGCGTTCAGCAGCACAGTCACAAATTGGCATCAACGTTCCCGGAGATCCATCCATTCCATTGATGCCAAATTTCACCAGCAAGTGCGTCATAGAGTCCTCTACAACATATCCAAAATTTAGCTCCAGATCTGACCTGGATCTACGGGGATCTAATTCGCAATGACTACTGCTCCTGTTCTGAATCTGTCCAGCGCGCCTGATGATAATTGTTTTCCGTGTTGCACTCAATCCCTATGCTTTTGTGACCTAAATTCAACACCATATTATGTTCCAGAAAGTCTGCTACGTTTACCCCAAAGGATTTGCCGAGATCATTTATGAATCTACCAGGAACGCAATGCCACCGTTAACTGTTCCAGAACAACCCCATCTAGATCCAACCATTTGATCTCTTTTTCAGGTAAACCAGTGCCCCAATCACCTTGTGTCCAACATGTTCCAAAACATTGCGCATATTCTTGTGCAAACCTTGTTCCAAAATATGTATCCAATCAACAGGAACACGCACATTTCATTTCGTGACTGTTTCTGTTTTTCCAAATTTAGTGTTTAGTCTTTCAAACATCATAACTTTTTGCTCGTAACTCCGTTTTAAGTGATTCTTGCGCTCACGTGATCATAGGCTTCAGCTCTATCATTTAGTACTGTTATTAGAGTAATTTGATACTGTTTTGTGTACTGTTTCTTATTGTTTGTGCTTTGTGTGCTTTGCATGTTACCGTTATTTAGAAACGCGTGTTCGAGAGCTAACAAGATGAACACAAAGAACATGAAGACTCTGAGCAACAGCACTTATTTTGAGGCAAGTGTCCTTGACCATTTTGAACCTATTGCTTTCTCCCTCTAGTTTAGTTATGCATTGCGTTTAATTTGAATCCCATGTGTCATACCATGTTCCTTACTTTATCCTTGTCGCCCGGGTGTGGTTGATAATAATATGGATGGGTATGTCATGCTTAGCTTGCTGTCTTGGGATGGGTAACAATTTGACTAATAATATCGACTAATGGTTTCACTTAAACATAACCTTCATGGACCGGTTAATCTTTTTAGCAACATGGAACTTAGGTGATCCAAGCAGGAGGATGTTGATGATGGTGCGGGTATGCACATGTGCCTGTCATAGTACTGTTGGTTGTGGGTAGTACCTGCTTGTGATCATAAGGACCGGTTCGTGGAGCGGCAACCCAGGACAACAGCACAAAGCACAAGGTTGATTATGGTAGACTTGGTCAAGTATTATGTTGTCTTCCCAGTTTGGCGGCATTCGAGGAAGAGGAGTGGGATGGAGTAATCTCATTCCTAGGTGATGGATGGAGTAATCCTAGACACGGTGCAAGAGGGGGCCTCTGTCTGGATGGCGTAATCCCACAGCGGTGGAACCTTAGCATGAGATGTTTGCCGGCTGGGAAGCATTTTGAAAGACCATGTGGTGATCTCTTGGCCTCACACCTTCGGTAGTGTGAAGTGGCAACATGGAGACTTTAGTCATCGACGGATGATGAAATCACCACCTTGTGGGTAAAGTTGTGCACCTCTGCAGAGAAGTAAAACTGTCATGACAGCCGTGCTCACGGTCAGGAGCGGCCTGGATCCTCACATGATTAGAGATGGATCGATGGATGGATATAGTTCTGGCGGGTAGCCATTTGGATGCTGCAAGTGGGTAACTTGTAGTATGGTTTTCCAGCGGGTAGCCTGTTTCGCTGCAAGGGGGTACCTTGTAGTGTCTATCTAATTGTTGGTTTGGGGTAACTTTCACCTAGTAATTCAGGAATGCTTTACCATTGGTTTAGGGTGCTTATTTCTGCAATTTAACCTTATGTCAGCCTTTCTTGTTATAAGCTTGCATATTGCATATTTTCCCACACTTGCGGAGTACGACATGTACTCACGCTTGCTATTTCCTCTACTACCATGATATGCTGCTCAGAGAGTGAAGATGGACTACTTTGAAGAAGATTGGTGAAGACTAAGCTTGTGGAGCCCCCGATCGACTGCCTGTGGCGTTATGGAGTCTTCTGCTAGCGTTTGTATTCGTTTAGTCCTTGGAGACATTTACTGTAATATTTATACGATGTATTTATGACATTGGTTACTCTGTTTTTACTATATTTTGTCCTATATGTGTGAAACTTGATCCTGGGCACACATATAGATGAGCATTCGGTTTTGTCCTTAAAACCAGGTGTGACAGAGTGGTGTCAGAGCCGTGTCGACCGTAGGACGCAAGCTTAGATAGAATGGTTGCCACAAAGTCCTATTTTCAAAGCTATTTTGAAAAAAATTCGATCTATGTGCTCTTCTGATCTTTCTATTTTCTCTTCTCAACTTGTCTACTCTTGATCTATTTAGTAAAATGATTTTTATCCTTTCCTCTCTTGAGCGAGCATCTTTACTTTGACCATAGTATATGTCCCGATATAGTCTTAATGACGAAGTAGTGCGTTGTTGTTTGAGTGTGGTGTGCCATTGCATTGATTTGGATCTTTGACTGAGTGTCGATGTGTGGAGAAGCTTATCTTTGTAAGCACATCTTGATATAATATAGTTATATTAAGTTTAGTTGGGTTATCTTTTCTATCCTTCTCGATCTTCTCTTCTTTTCCCACCGGAATGATTCAAGTTTCCGAAGTAAAGCTTCACGAATGCGCCAACAAGAAAAGGATGAAGATGTTTTGATAAAAGACAAGATAGCTCGATGAGATCCAAGTGCTAACCTAAGGGGGGTAGAGTTCACCTTCGACATCAACGAATGGACGACGAAGGAATGAGTGTTTAGTCTTGTTATGGAATGGTTATGAAAGCTCAAGAAAAGGTCATCACGTTGAAGATTGACAAACCGAGTGATTCCTTCATCCACCTTTTCTTGCTAACCTCACCGAATCTCGGGGCGAGATTCCTGTTAAGGGGGGTAGTCTTGTCACACCCCAAAATTTCAAATTTTGGAATGTGACTCAAATTTCACTAAATTTTAAAACTTTTTGGGAATAGTTTAAAATTTAACTTTAATATTCGACTGTTGTCATTTTTCTTTAGGCAAAAGAATTATTTTCTAAATAAATTAAATAAATATAGGTTATATAAATTGTTTGTTGCATTCATGCTCGTTAGTCAGCATTAGGTGCTTCTCTGTGTGAAAAATGAATTTCAAAATTCGATAGTGATCTTGTGGATCGAATTAGTTTTTGAGTATCGATAATAGTGCAATTCCTAGCCTAGCCCTAATCTCGGCCAAGGTGTCATCCTGTTTGTTTCTCTTCTTCTCTTCTCTCCATCAACGTGCAAACAACCAAGCTATCTATGTGCAACAAAACTATGCGATCAAAATATCTTTGCATGCCTTTTGTTTACCTCCTATGTTTCCTTTTCTTTTATCTCATCTACCATTCTTAATTTCTTTTCCTTCGATCGTGCCATGAAGCTTATGTACAACCAAGCCATACTCTTTGCTGTTACTATGCCGTTCTACTCTCTGTTCATTTTTAACATTTGTTTGCAAGCAATCAAGCCACCTGCGAGCAGCTTGATTTCATTGTTCAATCATCTTTTCTTTCTCTCTCTTTCTACTAAATGTTTGTAATGAAGATAGCTGCACCACAACAAGCAGCTGATCTTTTCCCGAGGCTCTTTATCTATCTATCTAGTTATATGTCTTTCTTCCTCAATGTGCAGTCAATCCAACAGACCTTCGCTATCACCACCCAATCACCCTCCTCCCTATTATTTTTCCTCCTATCATGGTCTTGCTATTTAGCTTTCGCCAAACCTTACCTCTCTTAATGCTACTTTGTCATTTTTCTTTCTGCTTATTTCTATCATTTGAGTTGCAAGCAAACGAGCTACCTGCCTGCACTTTCAATCATTTCTAATTTCTTTATGTCTCTCCATCAGCTTGTACCCCAGACGTTTCTTTCCTTTGTTTATTTTCTATCTATCGTGACTTACTTTGTAATATACACACGTAGCTATATTGGGACCCAATGTTGCAGCTTGCGACACCCTTTTCCCTTTCTCTTTTGGCCATCTCTATTTTACCTGCTAGCTACTTACATGGAAACCATTGCATCCCGATACCGATGTCCTGATATTTTGCTCCTTTCTCTCTCAATGCTACCTGCAGCTAGCGCCCACTAAAGTTTTGAGTCTAGCGACAATGTCTTTTCCTTGCTACCATCGTGTCTTTGTTTTAGTCAACCACGACCCACAATGCCCCCATCTCCTCAATAAACACCAAAGCCCTCCTCTATCCAGTCAAGAATATCACATCGCCCTGCAAACCCTAGCACGCACAATACATGCATGCCACTGCATCGTGCAACACCCAAAGTCGCACCACAATTGTCGTTCATCCTCGTCTATCATGAAAAATCGGTCATCACATTAATATCTCGCTTCTCCCATGGAAATCAGGCCTCACGGGTCGTCTTCCTCTTTCCCTCCAAGCTCCTCAACACCGCCATTCGACTCTTCCTCACCGATGTGTGCATCTCTCCATGCATCGTTGCTTTGGAGAACACACTGTTATGAAAGGGTCCTACAAATCTTCTACACTTCTCCTGCTACTTCTGTTGCTGTAACATAATAGCATTCAAATTCAACTATAGTCACCCATTCGATCAAAGCATCATGTGTTCTTGTTTATCTATTTCCAGTCATATCTATATACCACCAACAAATCTGTTTATCCATTCTGTAAACTCTGTATCAGTCATGGTACCTCCTGGCCTTAGTATTGGCATAACCATGCAATGATATTATATTATTTTAATTACCAAATTTATGTTGATGCAATGGCAGGTGCACATGTCATTGGTACATAACATAAAGTTGGATGTTAAAATAATAGATATCACTTGGGTGTCATATGTCTTATACCTAGTCAATCTTTCGTATCATTAATATAAATTTCTTTGATCCCTTGTCATTGTGGATCTTCGTTGAGTCGAATCAATGTTTCTCTCATAATGCATTTATATATTTGGACCTTGATCTATTCAACCATGATCTTCAGTTCCGTCTACGACTCCGTAGATCGAGTTTAGAAGTTTTCTTGTTTTCTTTATTCCTTTTCGCATCAATGTAAGTTCAGGCTTGTGCATGTTTGTTATGACCCCATGGCTTGTGCTATTTTCTTTTATAACATCACCTCTCGTCATCTATACATTCATTCATGTTGACATGATGTGTCCCACATTCTACTTCCAAGATATGATTCCATCCACATTCATTCCACTTACTGTTTTCATGCAAAAGGAAATAAAAACATCATCTAACGCTCGATAATGCATTTTTTTTCCTTCCTAGTCCTCATCTCTTTTCATTAGCACACTATATCGACATTGCCTATGAATGCCTAGACACCTCCCCACGTCCTCCCCTTGACCCTAAGCTCTCTTGGGCCGAACACTAAGGCAGCCCACAACCACATCTCAACTTCCCATCGATTTCCTTGCCGTTTGGGCCGAGGCCCACCTTTCCTCACCCCTCCCCACTTAT
This sequence comes from Eragrostis curvula, assembly GCA_007726485.1. NCBI lineage: Eukaryota > Viridiplantae > Streptophyta > Magnoliopsida > Poales > Poaceae > Eragrostis > Eragrostis curvula. The sequence goes on along the minus strand of CM017440.1, from coordinate 35,730,583 downwards.
GGGCCAAGCCCAAAACCTTTCCTAAACCCTAAGACACCCTTTCTATTGATAGGGGAGCCCCTCCCACGTTCCCCCTGCTGTCCCCCACGCACACCCTCACCCCTCAAACCCTAACCACGCCGCCAAGCTGCTGCCACGTCTCGCCGCCGTCGCGTTCAGCAGCACAGTCACAAATTGGCATCAACGTTCCCGGAGATCCATCCATTCCATTGATGCCAAATTTCACCAGAAAGTGCGTCATAGAGTCCTCTACAACATATCCAAAATTTAGCTCCAGATCTGACCTGGATCTACGGGGATCTAATTCGCAATGACTACTGCTCCTGTTCTGAATCTGTCCAGCGCGCCTGATGATAATTGTTTTCCGTGTTGCACTCAATCCCTATGCTTTTGTGACCTAAATTCAACACCATATTATGTTCCAGAAAGTCTGCTACGTTTACCCCAAAGGATTTGCCGATATCATTTATGAATCTACCAGGAACACAACGCCACCGTTAACTGTTCCAGAACAACCCCATCTAGATCCAACCATTTGATCTCTTTTTCAGGTAAATCAGTGCCCCAATCACCTTGTGTCCAACATGTTCCAAAACATTGCGCATATTCTTGTGCAAACCTTGTTCCAAAATATGTATCCAATCAACAGGAACACGCACATTTCATTTCGTGACTGTTTCTGTTTTTCCAGATTTAGTGTTTAGTCTTTCAAACATCATAACCTTTTGCTCGTAACTCCGTTTTAAGTGATTCTTGCGCTCACATGATCATAGGCTTGAGCTCTATCATTTAGTACTGTTATTAGAGTAATTTGATACTGTTTTGTGTACTGTTTCTTATTGTTTGTGCTTTGTGTGCTTTGCATGTTACCGTTATTTAGAAACGCGTGTTCGAGAGCTAACAAGATGAAAACAAAGAACATGAAGACTCTGAGCAGCAGCACTTCTTTTGAGGCAAGTGTCCTTGACCATTTTGAACCTATTGCTTTCTCCCTCTAGTTTAGTTATGCATTGCGTTTAATTTGAATCCCATGTGTCATACCATGTTCCTTACTTTATCCTTGTCGCCCGGGTGTGATTGATAATAATATGGATGGGTATGTCATGCTTAGCTTGCTGTCTTGGGATGGGTAACAATTTGACTAATAATCTCGACTAATGGTTTCACTTAAACATAACCTTCATGGACCGGTTAATCTTTTTAGCAACATGGAACTTGGGTGATCCAAGCAGGAGGATGTTGATGATGGTGCGGGTATGCACATGTGCCTGTCATGGTACTGTTGGTTGTGGGTAGTACCTGCTTGTGATCATAAGGACCGGTTCGTGGAGCGGCAACCCAGGACAACAGCACAAAGCACAAGGTTGATTATGGTAGACTTGGTCAAGTATTATGTTGTCTTCCCAGTTTGGCGGCATTCGAGGAAGAGGAGTGGGTGTTGGCGTCTCTTACGGTCACGCGGAAAACACGCGACCGCAGGAGACGCCGGGGGTTATGGAATTGTTCACTTGCACTATTTAACCAAATAATCCACAACTAGTAACAAGTACTAGATATGAATTGTAAGGTTTGTCATGTTAAATAGAATATCCGCAAGCGGACGGATAACCCGTTGTAGCATTTCACCCGAGAGTATTCCAGGGTATCGTATTTATATTTTCCCAAAGGAAGACATGGTTGACAAGAGTACTTATGTTCATGGTGTTACAAACGATAGGTGATATAACCACATTCCAATGCAGGGGTAAGGTTTAATAATAATAAGGATAGTGTGACACACACGAAGGCATTCCACTCTCTCTAATAAAAGGCGAGAGACAATCCTAAGCAATGCTAAGTTAGACTAGCGAGCTACTACTCCAAAGGTACAACATTCATATAGCGTGCACAACCTCTACCTATCATCTAGCGTTATGCAAGCACAAGCAAGCGTCTAATGCCTAGGCAACATCGGGAGATCCGGCATACGCAAGGTCTGCCTCGCGACTCCGGCCTATTTACGTACTCCTATGCCGTGCCCGAACGTGGAGGGTTCCTTTGGATGGACAGGGCTGTCACTTCCTGCCACCTACCTCTACAAACCGTGGGACACGCACATACCCAAGGGTGGATAGACTACCCCGGCACCATGCCGGCGTTACTAACCACGACTCTAGATCCCTCGAGGCACCCCCAACCCTTCGGATCGACGGGGTGATAAATCTAGAGCACCTTTGCAGGACAATGAGCCCGATGCCTAAACAGGAGAACATCTGGCCTAACTAGCATAAACTAGATAAAAGGGATCAAAGCTAGCACTAAGTCATGCATAAGCGTTCGTCGCTCAAGAACGAGCGACGAACGATGAACGATTAAGCAAGTTCAAGAATAATCGATGATCGAGTATGAACGAACGAAGAACGAACGATGAATGAGCATGAACGAACAACGAACGATCATACAAGATCATGATAGAACTAGCAAGCTTATAACAACTATATGAATACTTGTATTCCATAGATTAAATAACCAGTCTTACAAAGAGAGAGAAAGGATACAAGAGCGCTACCCAATTCTCCACAAGACTTTGGGAGCAATAGGGCAGCCCACTACTCAGCCTAGCACTACCTAGAATTGCCTCTAGCTCTAGTGTGAGGAGGAGGGAATGATCCTTGTGTATTGTGTGTCTTGGAAGGAGGGGGGTACCCCTCCTTATATAGTCCTTGAAGGTCGGCAACTTTGAGGCGGTTCCCGAGGTCGGTGGCATTTAATGCAGGGGGAACCGACCTCCAGAGGTCGGTTACAAACCGCCATAGAAAGATGGGCCCAGGGGGCCACCCTGCCAGGTCGGCCGACCTGGCCAGGGGGGGTCGGCCGACCTGTGCCTGGCCCCTCCTGGGCTGGGCTTTGGCAGGTGGCTCCCCCTCTGGGTCCACTTCTCTGGTCCAGGTGCATTTGTCCTTAGTTGTGTTGGACTTTGACGAGATTTGGCCCTTTTGTCTTGGAATTGTATTCCCGCGGCGAACGTTGTTGTGTAGAAGTGTTGATTCGTCGCCTTGGGGCATGAGTTCACCTGGATTTCTCCCTTATTCCACCTGCACACTGAAATCTAGAGGTACATGTGGAACTAGGTTATTCTTAAATAAAGTGCATGTAAAGAGTGTCCAATCCTTCTTGATTATTGAGCTAGTTGACGGTCGAAATTGGTCCGTAACGACCGTCAACAACTCCCCCAAGCTTACCCCTTGCTCGTACCGAGCAAGAAGTAGGACTTTAGGTTGTTGATCAGGAGTTGCTACAATGCCTACTTCTCAAAGGTACCAAGTGTATAACAAAGATACTCATCCTTGAGTTGAATAAGTTGGCCAAGGTAACTCACCCTTCCCTTAGTCCTTATGGGGCTTTTGCTTTATACTTCACCTTGGGCGGTTGAGAGAGAGAACGGTGTACGAGCATTTGTTTTTTCATTCCTTGTCTTGCTTTTATTCTCCGAAGGTTTTCAAAAAGATTTTCAAAAACAAAACCAAGTTCCTCAAGTGATACTCTCGAGTCGCTCAAGTGGTGTTTTTATTCCTCACCAAGGCATGTGTGTTGCCTCATCCTACATCTAATAGGCTTTTTGTGGAGCTCAAGGTAGGATATGAAGAGAGGCATACTTGCATTCATATTTTGCAAAACCAAAAGAGTGGATCCACGGAGATAGCAAGCCATACAATCAAAGATCAAGATGTGCAAGTGTGTATATGTGGATGGTGGTGTAAGTGACTACTCCTCTTTTTGTTCACCTCTTTTTATATTTTGGGGCATGGCTATCTTTTCTTCTTTCTTTTTCCATGCTCAAAATGAGAGCAGATAAATTTTCTTTTTCTTTTCATGCTCATCTTCTGTGAGCTTTATTTTCTTTCTTTCTTTTGCATAGCCATGCCTAATTTTGATATTTCAAGAGAGGTGATAAATTGTGAGGAGTGTCTTTATTTTGGTGGATGGTATGACATGTTGCTAACTTCCGGTGTAGAAGTTTAGCATATGAGGTGGAATGTGTACGTGATCTTGATCATGAGAGTATGGAGAGCATCTCACTAGGGTCACACAATTTTGATAAAGCTCAATGAAACGACAAGCAGCATATGTAAAGTTTTTTTTTTCATTAAGTACTACATATGGCTTTGGTAGGAATTTATCATCACTGAGGAACTTATAATTTTTATGATTTTCGAAAACAAAATCTCCGGAGTTTTCAAGCTTAACTTGGAACAAGATCGAGTAGGTCTTTTTACCATATCATCTCTCACAACAACTTAGGTTCAGTGCAAGCGTATGCTACCCACAAGTTTCAGGTTCTAAGCAAGTATTTTTCAGCCAACAAACTCAAAACTTGGAGAGTACTAAGTTATAAACTAGGCACAAGAGAGAAATACGGCAGAGCAACTATTCATCATCTCAACATAGAAGGAAAAGAAACATTTTTACAGCACATAAAAAGAAACTATACTAACTATTTTTGTTCTTTTTAGTTTTGTTATTTTTATTTTGTTTTTCATATGAGAAGCAAGAACAAGCAAAAACTGAAAGGAAAAGGATACAAGTTGCGATACATTATACCTTAGCGGGGGGCATGGTGTCTCCCCCCCCCAAGCTTGTTCTTGCTCATGGGTTTGGTGGATTAAACCCCATGTGGCGAAAGTAAGCCGAAAGATCGGCTTGTCCCCGCTCCGTCATGTTGGTGAGGTTGGTGAGCTGGGTGTCGGTGCGTTCTTGCCACTGATGGGTTTGTAGGATGTGTTGATTCAGCGCGTATTGAGTGTCTTCCGCCGTGGTCTCGAGCCTTCCCATTTGCTCGGAGAGGTTGTTCATCTCTTGCTCAAAGTAGTAACCTTGAGCAGAAAATGAATGACGTCTCCCGGCCATGGGTGTCGCACTGGAGTCGGAGGAATGTTCCTCCCATTGCTGCTGCGGAGTGAACATCCTCGGGCCATGTACCGAGCCTTGCCGCGTCGAGCCGCCGGCCATATATGGTGGCGGGACTGGGTACGCACCGGGAAAGAGTCCGGCGTGACCTTGCCCCAGCGCACTATGCGGCATGGGCTGCGGTGTGGGCGCTTCGGAGCTCGATGGCTGATCCGTTCTTCGCGTTCTCCTGCGAGAAGAAATACTCCTGCGCGCACTCTCTATTTCTTGGAGCTCAATGGTTAGATTTTTGCAAGTATACAAGCGAAGATCCGGGTTAGGTAACCGAAACTCGTTTGTATACCCGACAAAATAAAATATGAGGGAATCATTTGGACCATGCTTAAGTGTATGACCGCGAATAAGATAATCTTTGTTTATAAGCATGCGAGGAGTATCAATATATTCAACATTAGCATCATACAAAGCACCTACTCCCGCAGCGATACGTGTAATCAACGAAGTGCACTCGATAGGTCCTATCATCCCAAAATTATCTAGCCATTGGTGAATCATGTATTGCACAGGAGAAATCTTAATTTTCTCAACCATAGCATAAAGAATTTTCATTTCATCCTCGCGCACAACTCTAATATCACTCCTAGGAAAAAGAGTGATGCCAATCCACATGTGCAAAAAGCGCAAAGTAGGGTGATGGATGTGATTAGTTCTAGGCTGCACACAAGTTGAAAAACCTGTAATCCTTTCAAAAAATGCAAGCTTTGAAAAATCAGGAAGGGCATTATCAATATCAACATTGCAGCGAGTATTAAAGCTGAGTATCATGCTAAGGTCCTTCCATTTCAAACGGTACTCTTCCCGGAAAAACCGAAAAGTAATACCTTCATCTACTACTCGTAGGGTGCATAAAAACTGAAGTGTAAGCAAGCGGGAACCCGGCTCATGTACACTAGCAAAATCTTTCCACCCTATAGCTTTGAATACTCGAGAAAATTCAGCATCCATACCTGTTTGTTGCAGCAGCTCCGTGTCAAATGCTCGCGTAGGAGCAAAGATACGGTTTTGAAGAAGTGCGTAGGCGTTCGTCTCTTGCTCGCCCACCAAGTCGAGGTCGGTGTCGGCGAGGAGATGATGCTCGTTGTTGCTCTCTTCTTCGGCTGCATGTGGTGGACTTGGCGGTGGTTCGACCACGGGGCGCGCGCGCGTGCTTCGGCGTGAAGAGCTTGGACTTGAGCTTGAGCTTAGGGACTTCTTCAACGATCCGTACAGCCGCTTCGCTCCCGACATGGCTGCAGCGAGGAGAGCAAGAACACAAGAACAAAAACTCCGAACGGATTATGTTAGAAAAAAATCCAATCGGCGAAACCGTTGGTTGTTCTTGTGAGCAAGAAGATCGCAACTCGGGAAAAGCAAAAACAAAACACAAACTGAAAACTAAATCAAGGGAGAAATATTTTTGCAGAATTTTTGAGGCAAGAACTCAAGTGAGCACAATGGAAAACTTGAGAGCAATGGAGTGAAGTGAGTTGAGGAGTGGAAATGAGAGTGTGAGAGGGAGAGAGTAATGGCCGGCCACCTCCTTATATGGACGAGCCATAACGGCTCATTTTGAAAGGAGCATGGGGCAGGTGACCGTTGGGGAAAAACAGGGGGGCAGCAACGGCTACCCCAGGTCGGCCGACCTGTCCTGGTGGGGTCGGCCGACCCCCTGTGGGGCCCACTTGCTCCCCCTCTTGGCCCATAGCTTCCAACGGTCATATGATTCATGACCTTGGCTGCTATGTCCAGTAAATCCTCGAAAATATTGCTCAGAAAGATTTCCAAATAAAATCATGCCTCGAAATTCAATTGGTTTTCGGAAAAATTGAAACTAGAAGAGAAAATGTTGGAAAATTCCAACATGTGGGAAATTTATTGTAGTGGTACAGAGGTACTCCAAAACCTTGCACAAAAGAGTGAAAAAGTTTTGAAGAACCAAATATTTTTTGGAGATTAATTTTTGTATGCATGGCGAGATGAAAATTTCAAATATGCTGGCGGAAAAATTCAAACGATTGAAATAAGAATTTCTTGTGGTGAAATAAAATATGCAGGGTGATTTTAAAGTTTTTAAATGCAAGTGGTGGGTTTGAAAAAGGAAAAAATCAAAAAAAGAATCAAAAGAAATGATAATGCCGATTATCCTGTCGGCCAGGGCTTCGCCGTTTTAAGTCCGGCGAGCAAGGACTTCTCCATGTGTTTCATTCTTGAGGTGCCGGCCCCGTCCTTGGAGAAGAGGATGAAGATGGCTGCACCTTCTTTACTTGCCACATTTGTTTGATCTTGGGTTGTGTTGGTGGCTTCTCAAATTGAGGGGTCGATTTCTTGACCCATAACCCCGGCCTCGTTGTTGCGGGCTTTTTGGGTTGGTACCATGACGGGTTCTCACGTTTGTCAATTTGCTTCCAAAGAGCAATGAGACTATCCGTCTTTCTCGGGGTCACTTCAACTTCTTTGATGTTTGAGGGGTTTGGCCCATACTTGATCTTGATCATCGAGCATTGTTCTTTTCGGGGTTGAAACTCGAACTTTTCCTCCTTCCCATTGATGTAGAAACGGATTTCTCCGGCCCCAACATCAATTTGAGCCTTTGCGGTGCTAAGGAAGGGACGTCCCAAGATGAGGGGCGTCTCTTTATCAATGTCCATTTCCAGCACCACGAAGTCCACCGGAATGAAGTTACCACGGATTTTCACCGGAATGTCTTCGGCTATTCCCGCGGGGTAGCGGACTGATGAGTCCGCTAGTTGTAGCCTCATTGGTGTAGGAGTTAACTCCGTGTAGCTCAATCGATCGAAGACTTCTTTGGGCATAACGCTGACGCTTGCCCCGAGATCACATAAGGCGTGTTCGAAGTGATGTGCCCCAATGGAGCATGATATGGTGGGGCAACCAGGGTCTTTCTTCTTTTCTGGAAGCCGATTGAGTATAGCCGCGCTACACTCTTCAGTGAGCTTGACCATCTGTCTTGGGCAGTGGTCGCTTGTTATTGAGGATGTCTTTGAGGTAACGTGCATATGTGGGTACTTGTACCATGTCCATCAAAGGCACGTTGACATGAATCTTTTGGATGACTTCCACAAAACGATCAAATTGTTCATCCACCTTCGGCTTCTTATTTCTGTGTGGGAATGGCATGAAACTAGTGTCTTGGAATTCTAGTGCCTCTTTCCCAGTGGTTGCCTTTGGTTCATCATTCTTTTTCTGGATGATAGAAGGGTCTTCTTCTTCTTTTTCAACCCTGTCCTTGTTACCTGCATGGTTAGGATATGGCGGGTCCCGAGTGGATTTTCCTCCCCTCGTGGTAACCGCATTAACATTTTCTAAAGAAGACTCGGGTTGCCCCGGGATCTTCCCAGAATTAGAGGTAGGAACAAGAGCAGCAAGCTGAGCAAGTTGGGTTTCTATCATTTTGTTAAAACTCAGCTGATTTTTGAAAGCGGAAGAAAAACCTTCTAGCTGTGAATTTATATTTTCTAAAACTTTATCGTTGGCAGCAAGCTTTTTGTTGATTGATTCATTAATTTTAGCTTGGCCAAGAACCAAATCTTTCAAAGAGGGCTGATTATTGTAAAAACCAGGAAAATTGTTACCTCTATTTTGATTTTGATTATATCCTTGACCTCCGTTTGGACGATATCCGTTGTTGTTGTTCATGTAGAACGCATCTTCTTGGGTGTGGGGGCAATTCTTCCCCATATGGCCCGTATCCCCACATTCCTCACACGTCATGTGTGAGTCCAATGCACGAACACTACCACTTGCAGTGTGTTCATACAAACGTTTCATGAGAAGGTCAAGTTTGGCGGACAACATGTCCACTTCCTTGACAGGGTGGATGCCTTTTGAGCGTGATTGGAGTCGATCATCGCTCCACCCTTGATTGGAGACCATCTTCTCTATAAGATCTTTTGCTTGAGTAACGGTTTTGGAGAAGAAGGCTCCTCCAGCAGCGGCATCCATATGTCCACGGGCTGTTGGTGTTAACCCGTTGTAAAAGTGTTGAAGAATGAGCCATTCTTCCATCCCATGGTGTGGGCAGGCTGATGTGTATTCTTGGAGCCTTTCCCATGCCTCGGGTATGGATTCATTTGTTGCTTGCTGGAAGCTTGCAATTCTTCCACGAAGAGCATTGGTTTTGCCCATCGGGAAGAACTTAGCGAGGAACGCCGTAGAACATTTGTCCCAAGTGTCAATATTTGCGCGGTTTGCATAGAACCATTGTTTCGCTTTCCCAAGGAGGGAGAGCGGAAACAAACGGAGCTTGATGGCATCTTGATTGCCTTCTCCCGTGCCTGACGTGTTGCATATCTCTAGGAATTGTTGGAGATGAGAGTTGGCATCCTCGGAAGCCTTCCCACAGAAGGGTATGGCTTGCACCATCGTGATGAGGCTGGACCTTATGTTAAGTCCGGCGTCACCAACGTCGACGTTGGGTCCAATGGGCACATTGGCGACGATGGGCGCGGAGTATTCACGAAGGGTCTTTTCAGCCATGACGATTGACGTAGATGGTGCGGAAGATGCGGGTTCGCTTGTCGAGAGTACTTGAGGGGAGACGACGACGCGGTGTCGAGTCTTCCTCACAAGTGACTCGGGATTATCGACGAAGTTTTTCGGCAAGTCGAATCCACGCATACACTATCCTGTTTTCACATCAAAGAGAAAACAGATCAAGGTTAGCCTGCATGGGCAATGGTTAAACCACATCAAGTGTAATCATGAACAATCATTGTATTCTTGTTAACCAATGTCTTCCCCGGCAACGGCGCAAGAAATGCTTGTTGGCGTCTCTTACGGTCACGCGGAAAACACGCGACCGCGGGAGACGCCGGGGGTTATGGAATTGTTCACTTGCACTATTTAACCAAATAATCCACAACTAGTAACAAGTACTAGATATGAATTGTAAGGTTTGTCATGTTAAATAGAATATCCGCAAGCGGACGGATAACCCGTTGTAGCATTTCACCCGAGAGTATTCCAGGGTATCGTATTTATATTTTCCCAAAGGAAGACATGGTTGACAAGAGTACTTATGTTCATGGTGTTACAAACGATAGGTGATATAACCACATTCCAATGCAGGGGTAAGGTTTAATAATAATAAGGATAGTGTGACACACACGAAGGCATTCCACTCTCTCTAATAAAAGGCGAGAGACAATCCTAAGCAATGCTAAGTTAGACTAGCGAGCTACTACTCCAAAGGTACAACATTCATATAGCGTGCACAACCTCTACCTATCATCTAGCGTTATGCAAGCACAAGCAAGCGTCTAATGCCTAGGCAACATCGGGAGATCCGGCATACGCAAGGTCTGCCTCGCGACTCCGGCCTATTTACGTACTCCTATGCCGTGCCCGAACGTGGAGGGTTCCTTTGGATGGACAGGGCTGTCACTTCCTGCCACCTACCTCTACAAACCGTGGGACACGCACATACCCAAGGGTGGATAGACTACCCCGGCACCATGCCGGCGTTACTAACCACGACTCTAGATCCCTCGAGGCACCCCCAACCCTTCGGATCGACGGGGTGATAAATCTAGAGCACCTTTGCAGGACAATGAGCCCGATGCCTAAACAGGAGAACATCTGGCCTAACTAGCATAAACTAGATAAAAGGGATCAAAGCTAGCACTAAGTCATGCATAAGCGTTCGTCGCTCAAGAACGAGCGACGAACGATGAACGATTAAGCAAGTTCAAGAATAATCGATGATCGAGTATGAACGAACGAAGAACGAACGATGAATGAGCATGAACGAACAACGAACGATCATACAAGATCATGATAGAACTAGCAAGCTTATAACAACTATATGAATACTTGTATTCCATAGATTAAATAACCAGTCTTACAAAGAGAGAGAAAGGATACAAGAGCGCTACCCAATTCACCACAAGACTTTGGGAGCAATAGGGCAGCCCACTACTCAGCCTAGCACTACCTAGAATTGCCTCTAGCTCTAGTGTGAGGAGGAGGGAATGATCCTTGTGTATTGTGTGTCTTGGAAGGAGGGGGGGTACCCCTCCTTATATAGTCCTTGAAGGTCGGCAACTTTGAGGCGGTTCCCGAGGTCGGTGGCATTTAATGCAGGGGGAACCGACCTCCAGAGGTCGGTTACAAACCGCCATAGAAAGATGGGCCCAGGGGGCCACCCTGCCAGGTCGGCCGACCTGGCCAGGGGGGTCGGCCGACCTGTGCCTGGCCCCTCCTGGGCTGGGCTTTGGCAGGTGGCTCCCCCTCTGGGTCCACTTCTCTGGTCCAGGTGCATTTGTCCTTAGTTGTGTTGGACTTTGACGAGATTTGGCCCTTTTGTCTTGGAATTGTATTCCCGCGGCGAACCTTGTTGTGTAGAAGTGTTGATTCGTCGCCTTGGGGCATGAGTTCACCTGGATTTCTCCCTTATTCCACCTGCACACTGAAATCTAGAGGTACATGTGGAACTAGGTTATTCTTAAATAAAGTGCATGTAAAGAGTGTCCAATCCTTCTTGATTATTGAGCTAGTTGACGGTCGAAATTGGTCCGTAACGACCGTCAACAGTGGGATGGAGTAATCTCATTCCTAGGTGATGGATGGAGTAATCCTAGACACGGTGCAAGAGGGGGCCTCTGTCTGGATGGCGTAATCCCACAGCGGTGGAACCTTAGCATGGGATGTTTGCCGGCTGGGAAGCATTTTGAAAGACCATGTGATGATCTCTTGGCCTCACACCTTCGGTAGTGTGAAGTGGCAACATGGAGACTTTAGTCATCGACGGATGATGAAATCACCACCTTGTGGGTAAAGTTGTGCACCTCTGCAGAGAAGTAAAACTGTCATGACAGCCGTGCTCACGGTCAGGAGCGGCCTGGATCCTCACATGATTAGAGATGGATCGATGGATGGATATGGTTCTGGCGGGTAGCCATTCGGATGCTGCAAGTGGGTAACTTGTAGTATGGTTTTCCAGCGGGTAGCCTGTTTCGCTGCAAGGGGGTACCTTGTAGTGTCTATCTAATTGTTGGTTTGGGGTAACTTTCACCTAGTAATTCAGGAATGCTTTACCATTGGTTTAGGGTGCTTATTTCTGCAATTTAACCTTATGTCAGCCTTTCTTGTTATAAGCTTGCATATTGCATATTTTCCCACACTTGCGGAGTACGACATGTACTCACGCTTGCTATTTCCTCTACTACCATGATATGCTGCTCAGAGAGTGAAGATGGACTACTTTGAAGAAGATTGGTGAAGACTAAGCTTGTGGAGCCCCCGATCGACTGCCTGTGGCGTTATGGAGTCTTCTGCTAGCGTTTGTATTCGTTTAGTCCTTGGAGACATTTACTGTAATATTTATACGATGTATTTATGACATTGGTTACTCTGTTTTTACTATATTTTGTCCTATATGTGTGAAACTTGATCCTGGGCACACATATAGATGAGCATTCGGTTTTGTCCTCAAAACCGGGTGTGACAACCTCACACCCTTCGCAGGGTTACCCTCGTGAGGAAAAAGAGCGCAACCCCCCCCCCCCCCCCCCGGAAGTCTTTTATGTTTTACACATAAGCATCATTCGTTCTACCGAAGAGTCGTTCTGCGGACTCTCACTAGAAACGGTTGATGAGATCTTGCATGATCTTCACAGTGCTCTTGAGGCCAAAAATCTTGTATGCCGGTATGTCTTGTGCTTGCATGACGAGATGGACGTTCTTTCTTCCTGGTGTTTCGTTGTCCTCAATCTTCCTTGCTTGTAGCTGATCTCCAAAGACCCTAATTACTGAGTTTGGGCCCGGGATTTTCATGCATAGATATGCATGATGGATTACGGCTTCGAATTTATTGATTGATCCTCTGCCGAATATTGTGTTATAGGGGTATACAGGGTCAACGACATCGAAGGTGATATCTTCAGCTCTCGCATTTTCTCCTTCGCTGAATGTTACTGGCAAAATGATTTTTCCCATTGCTTGGATGATTTTTCCAGTGAACCCAACCAGTGGAATCCCTGCTGGATGTAAAGTTTCATTTTCCAACTTCATCTTCCTGAAAGTTGATGCAAAAAGGATGTCTGCTGAGCTGCCTCCGTCAATGAGTATTCTCATTACGTCGAAGCCCTTAATATTTGCCTGAATGACTAGTGGATCTGAATGGGGTTAATCCAAGTCTCTTGCGTCTTCCTTTCTGAAGGTTATTTCCACGTGGGACCATTTTGTCTTAATGAATGGGGCTCTGGATGATACGTGTTGTACCCTTCGCATATATTCCTTCCTTGCTCTTCTTGGGTCCAGCTGCTGGATTGACCCTCTAGTGATAGCATTTATTGTTTATCTCTGCATTCCACAGTTGGATTCTGACTGTCTTCCATTGTTGTGGTGGTTAACTTCTGGCGGAGGTGGTAGTGCAGCCAGACTTTGAGGCTGAGAATAGGTGTACTGTCGCATTTGCTGCGTAGCGTCTCTTGGGTAACTAACCATCTGATTGACTGAGTGCGAAGGATAGGCTGGATGAGGATTGCTTTGCGACCAATCTTCGCGGTAGTTACTGGTGTAACGAATGGCCTTCTTCGCCTCCCTGTTTGCGAGCCAGCTTTGCTTGTATGATTGTATATCACGACATTGTTTTTGTCGTGTGCCCTTTTCCTTCGCCATGCAGTTCGCAGAATACAGCACAAGAATTGTTCTTCTGGTTGCTGTCCCTATTTCTATCGTCATGGTCCTTGTCGTGATTGCTTAGTTCCTTTCCTTTTTCATCTTCTCTTGTCCTTTTTTCATCTCCTCTTTCTTCTCTGTTCTCTAGGTTATGGAGCCTTCGGCTACTATGATCTCTTGTGTTTTCTTTGTTTTCATCATGCCTTCGACTTCGGCTTGCTTCTTTGTCCTCTTTAGCCCTCTTTTCATATTTGAGTTGCTGCGATTATCTCTTTTCATCATCCTTCTTCCTTATGAACTCGTCATCCGACCTTGCGTACTTTTCGAAGGTGTCGAGAAGTCCGAAGATTGTTACTGGCTTCTTTCTTGCGAGCGAAGAGTGAAAAGGACCAAACCTCAAACGTTCCATTAAGGCGTCTATAACTGTGGAAGCTCCGACACCTCTAGCTTTGGACTTGATTTACATGAATCTTTGCATGTACTCTCAAAGACTTTTATCATTTCTTTGCTTACAAGAGAATTGTCTTGATGTACCTCTTCGGCTTGGAACCCTTGAAAATTATTTATGAACTCTTTCCGAAGCTCTGACCATGAGTTGATCGATCCAGGTTCTAGAATGGAGAACCAAGTTTTAGCTCTTCCTTCTACTGCCATTACCAGCGCCTTCGCGTACGTTGAGTTTGTGCCACCGTCGGACTCGACTGCAGCTTCCACTACAAAAAAAACACCCCTATAGATACGATTTATTTGTGTGTTAGATACGTTTATTTCATATCTATTGGAATATAGAGACGCTTTAAAAAGCGTGTTGGGGGCGTATCCGCACGGGCCGTGTCATGTGCCTGTAGAGATGTATTTTAAAAGCATGTCTAGAAAATAGATAAAATGTTTTGTAGAAACGATATAAACGCGTTTACACGTCTTCATACGCTTTCATAGCTACATTTATGTTACATGTCTACCATTTTAGACATGTTTTGTGACGTGTCAAATTAAGTTAGACACGATCTCATTGATACGTTTATATCACGTATCTGTTAATATAGACACTATAAAATGTCTAAAAATATTATTTTTAGCACCTCTCCTAAATGACTGGTTTATTCATGCAGTTAGTAGGAATTGAACCTGAGTCCTCTTTGTTTCATGCAAGCACCTCTAACCATCTCATCTCGCAAACAATTCTGAATATGTTTGGACATATATTCTTTTTTACTCTTATGTTCCAAGTGTTTCAACGTCTCTAGAATCATAAATAGCGTGTCAAAATCTGTCTCTAGTTGAGGCTACATACGATGAGAAGCGTGTCTAATATCGTATTATTTTTATACATTTTTTATAACGTATCAAGAAGCGTCTTCGCATGGGCTAGATATGGTCAAAACATGTCAAAATATCATATCACTTTGAGACATTCTTAGTAGCATGTCAAGAATCATCTTTGAGGGTCTAATGATGGTTGAAAGTGTATCTAATATCGTATCATTGTGAGATGATATCAAAAACATGTCAAGAAGCGTTCTTATGATGCATACTAACAGTTCAAAGCGTGTCTAATATTGTATCACGTTAAGATGTTATAAAAAGCATGTCAAAAAACATGTCTATTTGCTTACCCATGTTAAAGCGTATCTAATAACGTGTCAAATTGACACGATCTCAATATCGTGCCAAAAAACGTCTTTAGGTGCTGATGTAGTGATATTTATAAAAGCGCATATAGAAAAGCATGTTTAGAAGACATTTTTCTTGTAGCGTCGAAGGACATTAAGAATTCTCTTGGGTCAGATTTTCCCAGGTATGCTTTTATCTTTGGCATCTTGAAGTTGACTGGCCAAGGCTCGTTTTGCAATTCTTCGCTTTGGTGAATTTTCGTTGAACATCAGGTTTGGTTGAGCGTCTTTTCCAGAGCTGCTTACTTCATATACAACCCTACCTTCGGTCTTTTTTCGTGGTTTCTTCTGGTTGTCCTGGTTTAGCTTCTTTAGATTGTTCATTTCTTCATTGAATTGATTTAGTCTTTCGTCCATTTCATTGATCTCTTTCTATGTTTGCCTTATCTTATGTAGCATGTCAATCTTTAACTTTGTCTTCTTTTCGATGATGACCAGCTGTCTTTCCCTCTCAACCCTTTCCTGTTCTAGGATGCGAAGTCGTTCTGCTGTTGAATCTACCTCGTCATTTGCTACTTCTTCATCTTCTAGAGGAACACTTCCCACCAGCGAAGTTCATCTTCTGGAGGAACACTTCTCACCAGCGAAGCGCCTCCATTGTTAGCTTGTATTGCTTTCAGGGCTTCCTCCCTTTTCGCAGCTTCCTCTTCTTTCAGCCTGCCAGCTATGGCTCGTTCCTCTTTCTCTTTATCAATTCTGGCTTGTTCTTCTTTCGCAAGCCATTTCTCTGCCTCAATCTCGGCTTGTTGTGCTTTGGTGTTTGTTACCTTCGATGACCTTCCTCTAGCCATCTTACTTGGTTAAACATGGTCGTGGGTTCGCCCCGCGTGTCGGCGCCAAATTTTGGGGTCTCGAAGGTCCCAGTTGGATTCTGCGAAGCCCTCCAATGAAGTGTGTTCAATTATCCTGCTATCGTGAGGTTCCCGAAGGGTCTCCGCGTCCCGTGGTTCCCAGCGAAGCCCTCCTGGTGTCTCGACGTTCAGTGCTTTCCCTGCGAAGCCCTCCGATTATGTTCGCAGTGCGGGAAGTTGGGTTGCCCAGGCTGTTCCTCGGGTCTTTCACTATTGGTATCTCCGAAGCCCTCTGTCCCCCGCAGTGCTGAGCGAAGGGGTGAGAGATGACAGTCGGACACGGACAGAGTAAATGAAGTGCCTTTGGCTCGCGGCTCGAAAAACAGATGTCATTACAGGGTCTCCTCCCTTCATATTTATAGGGGGAAGGTGAGCACGTAATTACAACAAAGTCCTCAGTCAATTCCATTACTTCTCTCTCACAGGGGGTTTGGCCTCACTTCTTCTTAGTGCCCTTTGCGTCCTCTCCTGACACCTTCACCTAGTGATGTCAATGCTTCGGATGAATCAGGGAGCCTTGGGCATCATCTCCAACACTATGAGCTCAGGTGATCTCCAGATAAACATATGATATCCTATTATAGGCATTTTTTTTTAAAAAAAAACACAGCTGCAATTGGGTTCTATGAATTCTGTGTTCTCCTCCTGATACCCCAATGATATAGGCTTAACCTGTTCTGAATATTAAATAATATAATTTGAATCAAGATTTGCCTCATATTTGTGTCAATGGGGAATGCCTGCAACAGCTTAATCTTCAAATGGAGGTAAAAAAAACCTTGCTAGGATGAATGCACATTTGTTTCCATCTTAGTTGTCAGTGCCACATTTTTGTAAAATTGACTCCATAATTATATAGTTTTTCTAATTTTACTTTTGTAAAACAAACATGTGTGATGGTGATAATCACTCTTCATGTATTATATGCTTGGCATATACTCTTTCCTTTATGTACCACAGTTATTTCACGGGCATTCAGCTAGAAAGTCAGAGCTGAATAATTATAAATTTCTTTTTTTAGTTAGAGATGTTGGCCTTTTATATTACACTAAGCTCTTATATATAGAAATAGGTGGTGTAGAGTATATTAGGCAAAAGATCTCTTGGGATTATTAATTTCATATTTTTATTAAAAATATTTGCATGTAGGTAACCATTCTAAATTTTTAGTGGTAAACCATTTGACGTATGCAGAAAATAAGATGTATTGTAAGTTACACCCGTACAGGCGCACTAATCTAAAGCAAAAAAGAGAGAGAGAAGAGAACGATAAGCCTAATAACATTGCTAATTTATCCATGTTCCCAGGCTTAAATCACAGGAGTAATAGATTATTTTTTGATGGTTCTTTATTTCTTTCTTCAGGTAAGGTTTAACTCTGGATAATTTATTTATCCTCTGTTTCCGGCTACTCATACCAAAACATGGAATACCTGTACGTACTTTTTGTCTTGATCATTTTGACTTCGTTCAAGTGGAACAAATTTTGCATACTTTTTTCGGCCAACCCGTGGCAACACACAGGCACTTTTGCTAGTGTTGTTTATTTTTGCTGCACTCAAGCGCCCTTTTTAGCGGCAAGCTACCACCTCAAGAGTTATCTGATAAAGTAGAGTAATTTTAATAGTATCCATTTGTTTATTTTTGTAAGGAGAAAACTAGGCGGTCCATGAACGATGATTACAGCTTGATCAGAGAAAACTTCTACAGTGACGACGAGATTCTGATGCTCTTCAGGGCCTAAACAGGGTGCTGGCGATAAATTGGATGCAAACAAACCATATGTGCAACATGGATGGTGTCTGTAAAGAGGACGACTTGGTTGAAGCCTTGATATTTAGTGCCCTTTGAAGTGAATGGGTTTAGAAACCTAGCCTCTGCCATTTCTGATTTTGTATTTTTTACTATACATGGTGCAACAAAATCTTGGACTCATGTGATACAATGCACCGCAATGTTTGGCTCTCGTGGCATCGCACGGGCATTCAACTAGGATTAGTCGAAAAATAATTATGTATTTTTTTGCTATACATGGTGCAACTACATCTTGCACTTGTGCGATATGATGTATCGCTATGAAATATTCGGCTCCCCTGGCATCGCACGTGCACTCAACTAGCAAAAGGAAATAAATCAACTTCTTTCACCATAGACACACGCACGGGCATTCAACTAGGAGTAGTCGAGAAATAAATATGTATTTTTTTTGCTATACATGGTGCAACTACATCTTGCACTTGTGCGATATGATGTACCGCTACGAAATCTTCGGCTCCCGTGGCATCGCACGAGCACTCAACTAGCAAAAGGAAATAAATCAACTTCTTTCGCCATAGACACATATCCAGGATGGAAGTCACTGCAACAGAAAACTCCATGGTGGAAGTGCATGCCATTTATGATAAGATCTTTTTTTGCAGTTCAAACATTTACCTACAAATTAAATCTGTGCAACCATCAGACATAGTAAATTGGACTAGCAAATTGCCCGTGCGTTGCAACGGGGGGCTAGAAATTTGAGGACACAATATTATTTCGTTTGAAAAACATGCTACTGAAAATAATAGATATACATATATAGAGTCAATTTCTAAAGAATAGGTGTACTAATATAACTGTTGCTTGAACAAGAATTAAGGGTAGATGTGTAGTGCCCACTTGATGCTATATGGATACGAGAATTGATTTTTCATCTCCAGATCAAATATGGAAGAATCATAATGATATAAAATCAGTTCCATTGAAATTATTTGAACGAACACCGGCTCCATTGAAGTTACTGAAATAGAATATGAGAAATTATCTTTCATCTTCAGAAATCAAAATATGTAAGAATTGTAAAGACAAAAAATCAGTTCCGCTTTTCGATCACAAAACAATTTTATCAAAATCTAAACCTAATTAACTGACCTACCGAACTGTTTAATCTCTACTACTTAAAAAGTCTCAAAGAAGTCGTCAGCCCAAAATTTCAGCTTCGGATTTCAGATTTCAGACCACTGCTGATGAATTCGTGTCGAATTCGTTTTTTGTTTAAATGTCCGAGTCCTTATCTGTTGTCTTATAGAGGTCGGATCAATTATTTTCGCAGACGACCATGTGGCCTTGTGGTAAGAGCACTCCCTCCCTTCTGAGGGGACTGAGTTCGAATCCCACCCTCTGCCCTTTTTTTTTTTTCCTTTTGTTCTGTTTTTTTTCGTGAAGCGGAATCAACTATGGCTCTGGCCCCGTGATTTCCTCCACGTTCGCTCCTTATACGGAAAAGAAATCTTCAGCTGAAAGCCTATCCGCGTGCCTGTGCAATCGCTCTCGACGGGTGCGCAACAGAGACCCGGAGTCCGCCACGCGTGTTTTGGCAAGAAACCTACACAATTGATCGATTAACCATCGCGGAGCTGCGGAGATTGAGAGCGCCTTAGAGCGGAGATCGCGATGGCCCTTTCGTTTTCGCAGTCGAAGTTACGAAGCGCTTGCCTCGTGCGTGGCTGCGGACGCTCGGGAGGCTAGGACACATGTCGCAGCCGTCCTCCTCGACAAGCATCCAGCTCACGTTATTTCTATTATATCATGGTGATCCTTCTCTTCTGATAATGCTTATGCATGCATCTTGTTTTCCGGCGCCTCGTTGATTGTACTTGTATGAACGGATCCCATGCATCGTGAAGCCAGGATGCCTCGCAGCTGCACCAAGCAGACGCTTCATTGCGTGTCACGCATATGCTGGGACTTGCACGGAACTGACAAACGTGATGAACCAAGAGATGCGCTAATGCACTTCACCGTTGAACGCGTCGGTTGTTTCTTTCGGTAAGTGACACGATGATGCATGCATGGGAGAAAGAACGGCTATGGCGTTGGCCTGTCTTCTCTGCTTGGCTCTGCTAATGGTCCAGGACGTCCAAGCCATGGACCAACCTGGTGTGGATCTCACCTCTGAATTTGCTACCACCTCCCGTAAAATCCTCTCTGAACTGCACTTCTGCAGCGAAATTATTACTATTTTGTTTGCTGCAATTGCAAAGAGTTTATTGAGAATATGTATACTGTATTACTATCTCCGTACTTTGGGGACAGAGAGCTGCTGGCATAAAAAACCATGCATCGTTTAGCTGGTGTGGTGTGCAACCTGCTGTTACTCAAGTCTTGCTTGTTTCAGATCTTGGAGGACAATGGCACCATTCTTGATGCAGCAGATCGATGAAAATCCACATGCACATGCATACACAGACCATATGATCGTGGCAGTAGCGTAACTGAATAAGCATGTTACTCCCCAGGTTTTGGCATGAGATTGATGTGCTTTTGCTTCATAATCTGCAGGAACCATGCAGTGGTTGGGGATGGAGCGCAGGCAATGCAGTTCAAATAATGGTATGTTATTAAAATGTGATTTTTTTTTCATGAATGTATCACCGTTATAGTTTCCAAAAGTTTATCCGTTTTCTCCCGTCGCATTGCACGGGCAATTTGCTAGTATATATCTAAACCTAATTGACTGTCCATGAAGGGCCCCGAGCAGGAGCCACATACAGTTGATATGCATCTTCTACTGGAATCAGGTTAAACTCTTAGAAACTTCCAAACCTAACCGGCATGTATGCATGATAGGCTATGCACAGGTCCAATTGAATGGTCCTTGATCCATTGATGTTGACATCGATCAGATGAACTCAGATCAGGTCGGTCGACTTTATAAGGAGCAAGCACGCCGGATGCCATTATCTGTTCCAAGACGATCTTGATCATGACATATGCTAAGCATTGGTGTGCAATGTGACGCTACTCAGCCTGGTTTAGAAAAAGATTAAAAGGATGGCTTTAATTTGTTCATCAGAAGAAAGAAAGAGAATTAGGGTGGTCTGCAACATAACAGCAAGAAAGGAATATGCATTGCAAGCAAAAGAATGGCAGGAAAGAGCAAACATGCTTTGCCAAGCAAGGAAACCAGATCGAGCTTACATTGCTGATCAGATAACCGGCGCCTTCAACCAATTATAGAACCAATGATGCCGTGACCTCGTCAGAGGTGAAGCTGGAGGATGCCCTCTAAACTGTTATGGGGCTGCAGCGTTGCTACGTCTGGCAGCACAATCGTATTGCAGGAGGCGGCAGTTAGTGGCGATCGTCCAGATCGGAGATATTGCGGCGGCGCGAGAGCCTGCACATGCACGACATATATGAAGCGAACTACATATAGAAACAACTATCGTACTGGAACCTTCAAGTTAAAATCATAGTCGATTCCCGTACATAAAACAATCAAGCTGCCGGCCATCCGAGTTAAGCTTGAACTTATGTACGTGAGTTGAACTCGCGCAGGCATGTGAGATGAGAAACGCAGCACGCCGCCGCCATGAATGCACCGGCACCTCCGCTGCCACCACGTGAGTGCCAAGCGATGACTTCGGTGGAGGCAGAGTCAGACCCGGTGGTAGGAGCCGGAGGGCGGACGACTACGTACGTACGTAGCTAGAAAGGAGAGATCGGTTCTGAAGAGAACAACCGGCAGGCCGAAAGACGAAATTATTGTTTGACGACGGCAGACCCAAGGGAAGAGACTCAGTTAGGCAGACATGTCACATTGCTTAGCCTTTTTAAGTAGTAGAGAAGTTGTAAAACAACAACGCTCACCGAAACAGACACGTTTTCTGAATCCTAATTTCTTGGAAATTCTGCTAATTATGGAAAAGATGAGGCAGGAGTAATAATGTCTGAATTTTCTGGTTGCGTGGGAGAACTAGAATTTGACGAGATTTGCACTGGTGGGTGAGCTCCTGTTTGGCCCATGGTGCAGAGCAGATCAGTGATGCTGAGAAAGAGACTTCTCTATGTAGCAAAAGTACAGAGCAAATGGGGAATGAATCCCACGATGTGATGAGTCGACATAGAGGCGCCAAACGACTCCATCGATAAGAGCGCTTAGGAGTCATCAGCCTTCGCGGGAGTGGCACACAGCACATAGCTGGAAGTGAGATGTCCCATACTACCTGCCTAACCATTTGCTCTGAAGGACCGTAGAACAGAAAGCACCTTTAAAACAACTCGGCGAAAAAGGGGGGGGGGGGGGGGGTATGTGTTTGCATGACCCATGAGGATTTGACCCTATCTACACCTGGAGCCAATCCCCTAGCGGTCCTGCCACCATGCCCCAGGACAGGAGCTCATGATTTGGCAACAATAGTACTGCCGCACAGCCTGCAAATGCACCATTTCAAATCTGATACATAACTCTCTTTGGTTCAAAAAGCCACCAGTCATATTCTTTTTTCCATCTTATGCAAAAAAATAGCTTTTGCTCTGGCTTATCCTGACAAAACAGCTTATCGGCTTATTTTGGTTTGTTTGGCTTGGCAAAACAGCTTATCTGTAGAGTGAGCCGGAAAACATCTACTTTTTCTGGCTTACACAAAATGACTTGTCTCCTAGTACAAATCGGCAAACGGCTTATTGCAGTCTGCTATTTGGAAGGGTTTTATAGCTTATGTGGCTATAAGCCAAAGCAAAAGCTCCTCCATAAGCCCTGTCAAACGGGTCCTAACAACTTTTTTTTTTAATCAAAGACACAAATTGACAGGCGCTTGCATTCGAGGGATGCAATAACCAGAGGTAAGTGAGAAAGCCCTTTCATACCTTATTTGCTGGGAGAAGCTATACTTATTGAGCTTCCTGAGATATGCATCCACTTATCCTTAAATAATCGTTTACATTATTAACATTTTTGGAACATATTTTGTGTCAGGTTGCACCAAAGAAAATGTAAAGACATAAAGCATGTGATGGTTTCACAAATAACATATTGTTGTAGAACAGCGCAAACATTTACGCACAAATAAACTGTAGTTTTGACAGAGCCGACAGCCTAACAACATGGCACACAAGAGACAACAAAGCACTCCAAGACCATGCAAAAGGAAACTACTTAGAACTCAAAGTAACAAACTGACAGCTCAGCTACTTTGAGATTAGGTGGACTCTTTTCAGGACATAGGCCTGGGCCTTTATTTACCTTTATATGGGAAACGGTTCATATGGTACCACAATGCAAAGATATTTTGGGTCCTTTCTATGGGTAGACCTCGATGATGCCACGGGCCCCTATTTTCTTCACGATCTTATAGTCGCTGAACCCTGCTTTCGTGAAGATCTCACGCAAATCATTTTCATCACGTTGCCTGCCTCTAGTGTTCACCATCATGAGCATGTCCATCAGCAGTTGGGCTTCAAACATTATAGGGCTCATAGAAGGGCTAAGCACTATTTCTATAATGATCACCTTCCCACCCTCTTCTCGGGAAGGAATTGCTTTTCTGCATTGCTCTAGGATCTTCACACAATCTTCATCATTCCAGAAGTGTAGTACAAGCTACAGTAGGTAAACGAAAGGATGTAAAATCTCAAGCATACGAATGTAAAATTGTGACCATGTCAAAACAAGCTAAAAAAGATAGCTCTATGTTATGAATTATTATATTTTTGACAAAGAATGTTCAGGTAATTGCAATTTCATACCTTGAGCAATACCACTTGGGCTGGTGGGACAAACTTGAACATGTCTCCTGCGACATAGTTAACGACGCCATCAGCTGGGACATTCTCAATAACCTGTGGAAGATCAAGCACGTTGCACTTGATGTGAGGGTATGCTTTCAGAATAGCTCTCACTGTTGTGCCGTCACCACCACAGCAGTCAGTCAGTGATTGCAGTCCCTTGAAAAGATCACTGCATTCCCGTATTATAGTTCCCATTGCCAAATTGTCGTGTGCCGCCACACCTTCTTTGACAATTGTGTCCAATTCCTCATCAAGGAGAGCTGTCTTTTCATCAAGGAGTGGCACACCATGTAACTCCTCGAATGGTGATGGGAGTGGTTCTGCCAAATCCTTCTTGAACCAATCAGCTAGTGTCAGTGATGCTTCAACGTAATGCCGTGAGACCGTGCCAAGCACGAAAAATTTCTGATATGTGTGGTCTTCTGCATCCACACCTTCAACCAGAAGACAGGATAGTGGATTGAGGCGGTAGGTCTCCACCCTAGCAGTGTTTTCAGAAGCAAACACCCCTGAAGTGACTAGTAAACACATCAGGCGGCGGAGGAAAGGCAGCTTATTTATAGGAAGGGACAATGCGGCAACTAGGTCTGGCAAGGAGGTAACACCACCAAGGTTATGGATGGTGGTAGGGATCCCAAGCTCAACGGCACACTTGAGAGCCATGGAGGTAAGGTAGTAGAGGCTGTGGCGCCATAGGTCAGCTTGAGCCTGGAGCAGCTCAGCATCTGTTGGAACGACCATTTTCTGAGGCTGAACCGCCATTTTGCTTTGTCTGTGTGACTATGTTTCTCAACTACTATGTTGTGAACCTGGGATATGTTGCCTTGTTAGCTCCTGGCAAAGGTTTAAATAGTGTGCATCTTGCAACTACAGATGAGAATTATATTGATAGTTTATGTTGTCGCTATCCTTTCATGGAGCACGTGGTGGTTGAATAATAAGTAGCATAGAATTGATAAATTGTTTTATAAGGAAAAACAAATATATGTTGGTTGGGCTGTCATTAGAGTAAATGACACGAATCGAAGACCGGATCTACATGCATTGCAGAATAATGGACATCCCTGCTGGTGGGATCAGTAAAATAAAGCACTTAAAGCTACTGTTCTATGTTTCCATAAATGCTACTCTCTCCGTTCTTAATTTGTTGACACCCGTTGGCTCAAATTTGAGCTAACCGGAGTCATCAAATATTCCTTATTCATAATCAGAATATATGAAAATTATTGTTATCCATGTGCAGTACAAATCATACAAGCACATAGAAGGATCATCCGGAGAAACTTCTTCAATTGGGAAGTACCACATCATGAAAGACGTAACATTTAGCATCAGACGAGCCAGACATTTGCTTTACAATAATAATAATAATAATAATAATAATAATAATAATAATAATAATAATAATAATAATAATAATAATAATAATATTTCCATCAATATAGTAACTTGTGAAAGATGCCTTCTTGTGAATCGAGTTTAAAACACACATGCATGCATGGCACCAGGGGTCATAGAAATCTTTCAACCCTATTTTCTTAGGAAAGCTTTTTGTTAGAAATTAAGTCAGAAGTCATGTACAAGATGCTCAATGTTTAAATTCTTGAACCGATAGGAAATTTCATGCGCTTTGATATTATTTAGGAATAAAAGTTGCTGGACAACTCCAATCTTTTGGTTCTTCGATGTTTTTAGTACATTTGGACGAGGCCTTGCGATTTTATGACATAATTACTTTGGGATGTTGGAGTTTGTATTCTACGTTGGGTGATTTCCTCCTGATATTAAACTTGTCTTGCACAGTAGACAAAGCAATGATATCTTAGCTGACCAGTGACCAGCATAGCATACCGTAAGTACTGCCATGTGCAAAGCAAAATATTTTTTATATTTATCTAGTGTCAGACAAGTAGCCACGAACAATAAGATGTTGTTCAACCAGCAATATTATTGGTGCATCATTCATGCCAGGAGTGTGCTGCTGACATTGAATCTTTTCAGTGAGTGCAATGAAAGTGAATGTAAGTATGTAGAACCACTAGGTGTGCTCAACTTGGTCCATACTGTTCAATCAACATCAGGGCGTGATCCATGCGTTATTTTATATATTCAATCAATGACATGGTTGCTTTTATAGATGCATGGCATGGCTCGATCAACTGGTGGCAGCTGGAAAATATTTGATGCCAGAAATTAAAGATTAATTACAAAGTACAATACTGTTGAAAACTGACCTCTCCATCCCTGATGTGTAAAAGTCAGATTGATGACAGCGATTGTTTGAAATTATCGGCATCTGAGTCAAATTTGGTTGTTTTTACCACAAGAAATAGTATACAATATTGAATCATCACGGCCGTTGACTGAGACAACGCCATCGACGATTCTGCATTGTCGTAGCTTACTTCCTTTGCTGCTTTTTGGCATGGCTGATATATTGTTTCCAAGTTCCCAGCTGATTTGTTCCCTTGTCAAATAACATCTCATCTGGCGTACAGGGCTTAACATTTTATATTTTTCATAAGTCAAACTATATTAAGTTTGATCAAATATTTTAAAAATAATATCAATATTTACGACATCAAATAGATATAAGATGAAAAATATTTTATGACAAATCTAGTGATACTGGTTTGATATTCCAGCCACTGTATTTATGGACATATATAGCCGTCAATTTTTAGAAAGCATGCTCATGAAGCCAAAGCCAATTGTTGTGGGTACAATGAGTCTATTTTGGACAGGTTGATCCAAGAGGGTTGGGTAACTTAGGATATGGCAACCGCTTCAAGGTTCCTAACTTGATCTAGATATTTGTTCATGCAAAGGTTCTGCCAACTCTCTTTATTAAAATCACACAATTATGCCTTTAACCTTGCAAAACAATGGCAGACACAAATGTGACACCCCGTGTCACTGAAATCAAGTTGGCAAAAGCATCGCAACTGAACAGAACAAAAATCCAAATAAATTTCAAATTCGAAATCAAATGTTCAAATAATTGTCAAACCTAAGCTTCTAAAGGAACTCAAAATTTTCCATAATAACTTGAGCAACCAAAAATACCAGTGGATAGCCCTTCTGAAACAAGAATTTTCGAGAATTTTTGATGATTTTTGAAATTCATCTTGGGCCTCAATAAAATCCCCAAAGTTTCAAAAGTGCTCTAGTTTGACCAGCTGCCATTTGAAATTCCTTTGGATTCCAGATGTGCATGTTGGCCAGTGGATATAACTTTTCAAGAGCTTTACAATGGTACCAAATTTGCAAATTTTGGAGTTCGTTTACTAGTCCAATTGGTGTACCAAAGTTTGGGGGAAATTCAGATTTTGAATAATTCGGGAAAATGAAAGATGCTGTGGAGCCCACCTGTCATCCTCTCACCGCGCTCCTCTCTCACTGGAGGCGCCCGACGTCGCGCGCCGCGTGGACGACGGCGTACGGACCGCTCCGCGGCGCCACTGGCCCGCTCCTCGACCTCGTCTCGGCGTCAAGACGCGCTCCTCTCGGTCCGAGCTCCCTCGCCACTCTCTACCTCTCTCATTTCTGTGGCCCCGAGCTCCAAACCCTAGCTGCCGCTTCCGCACCATTGTTGGCCGCTCCAAGCTCGAGCCGCCGTCGACGAGCTGCCTCCCACCAAAGCACTGCGCGCAAACCTTCACCGAGGCGTCCTCGGAGCTCACCATGGCCTTGGACCCATCTGCTCCACCTTGGGCTTCATGAATCGGACGATTCATTCTCAAGTCCGGCCACCACACCCTTGACATCGTCGTCGAGATATTCAACTGCTCCGGTGAGCCTCGTTCAAATTCCTTCTGCCCGTAGTTGTGTGCCTTGCTTGCGCACCCTACTGACCCCTGTATTCCGCGATTCAGTGTTCCAGGTCGTCGTCGCGCCACTTTTCCCCACCGTTGGCCTTCTTCCCCACGCGACTCCCGCGGTGAGCTCCACCTTCCGCCCTTCCTCGACGTCGACGTCACCCGTGCCTGGCTTTTCCCGTCCGCAGTGAAGCTCCTCGACGGGATTCCGCCCGCTGTCGAGCAGCTCTGCGCCCCCGTGGCGACGCCGAACCTCTGCAACTCGCCGCCTCTCGCCGCCGGGTCACCTCCGGTCGTTCCCGCGAGCCCGCGACTGTCGAGGTGAGCTCCCCTCCGCCTACTGCCCCCAGTCGTCCTCTCCGCGTGCATTTGGTCGCCGGAAACGCCACTCCGGCGTGTGCGCCGCCGCCGTCCGGCGTCATGCCCGGCGAGCACACCGGAGGCCACAGGATGTGGATCTCGTGTGGCTACACGAGATCCCGTGCGGCCAACTCCGTAGCACCGCGTGCGTTTCTGCACGCGAGTGGCTGGATCCCCTGTGGCAGAGTTCAGATCCGGTGCGGCCCAGACACTGTGCTCACTCGTGTGGCTCTCGTCTGATTGGTCCGCCCGATTTTATTTCGTTTCTCGAATATCTGTAAATCATCAGAAATTGCCAGAAACTTGTAAAATTCATAGTAAATTGAATACACCTCCGAAAATTGTGAAACCAATTTTGTTAGCTTCCTTATGCTCAGATATACTTAATAAAAGTCAATCTTACAACTCATGTTTCTATTTTCTGTAAAATTGTAATTGTTGCAAGAATTGTTTCATTCCTATTAAATTACCTGTTGCTCCATAAAGCTTGAACTCCTGCATGCTTCTAAAGAACTTGATAGCACACATGCAAAACATTTTTCCACTGTCATACGATGCTTAATTATTTTCTTATGATTTAAATCGTTATCTGCATTGTATAAACTATTATAATTAAACTGTAAAGCAACAAATCATCAAACTTCACCATAAATCATTTCCAGTGGTGACTTTCACCAGAAAAATGCCACTGGATAGAAATTAATTTTCTAAGTCACATTATCTATTTAACCAACTCCAAATTGATTAAATAGTTAACTTAATTGAAAATCAATGAAGGAAATACTTCAGACGAAAGTAATTAACAAGTTAATCAATTCACTCATAGTATAAATGACTGTCCTATCAGATAATTAAGATTCTTAAAAGCATCATATTATTTGCATCTAACTTGCATTTATCCTTGTCATAACGTGTAGTGACAGAGACGACTCCGGAGCCGCTCGACTTCCAGCTGCCGGAGGAGCAGACCCAGGAGGTGCAGGAGGAGCAGCCGCAGCAGGACACTGACCCTGCTGACTTTGTTAGCGTAGCTCCTGAGCCAGGCAAGCCCCGGTGCATGCTTCCCTACTTAGGATTTTTATTTTCGCACTTGATTGGGGCTAGTCAATGTTTGTGCATTAGGTCTATTAGGAGTTGATGTGAAACCTTAGAAATGCATTAGGATCACCCTTCCATATCCTACCTTGTGTCCTATTTTTGTAGATGTGGTCTAGGTTACGTTAGAACTTGCTAGGCTTAGTGGCAAGCGGACGGTAGAAGTCGAGTGGTAGGTCCCACTCGCATGATAGGGACCCTGGATTGTACTAGCTGGATTTAGGATTTGTTGAGACCGGACGGGGATTTGTTTGTGTAGGATGGTGCGAGAAGGCTGGGCCTTCACGGTGGTAGCCCCGTCTGTGTCGGTTAAGGACCGTCCGTTGTTGGCCCTGTTGAGCAAGTTCGAACGTACTGATCATATGCTAGTGTTTTTATGGGCCTAGTAAACTTAGTAGCTTAGGTTGCCGTGGTGTCTTGCGGATACTTGCACTTTCTATCATGGTATTCGGGAGAGAAGGGATGCTTCCCAATCGGGGCGTACGTCTGGGACGGGGACCGTGCGGGAAGGCCTTTCTCGGGAGGTGTGAGACCCAGCCAGCTCTAGGGGGACCTTCGCGAATAGTTGCCACATGCGACTCTACGCGTGTGTGGCGTATGGTCAGGTTTTCTCCTGCAGGATGTACATCGATGCCGCCGCTCTCGGTCAAGAGCAACCTTGCTCACTGCGTCACATCGTAGTGTGATATGATTGATGATATGATGCTAGTCTATTACATTACTGTTATTTACATTGCTATATATACTGTCATCGTTGATGTATTGTTACTATACCTGCTCTAGATATATGAACACTGCTTTGTTGGTTAAGTACTTAATTGGAATTAAAACTTGAAAGTAAGGACCAAGTAATTAGTGCGTTTTTATGCAATTGCGTCAGCCACCCCATTGTAGCCTTTGCATAATTAGGAGTCGGCTGTAGATAGCCAATTTGACGGGTAAGACTTGCTGAGTATTAGTTGCTCAGGGTTTGGCTCTTTATGATTTTGTTGCAGGTAGCACCTTTATCCCCGACTCTACGGGTGGAGGTGGACAGTGGGATGGCCAGCTTCCCTATGGTTGGACAGCCCACTGGGAGACTGAGGAGTGATCTCCTCTCGAGTCCGCATCTTCATGGCTTTGGATGCGGGTTCTTGTGTATCGTGAGCGCGTGCGCTTGTACCTTTATTTCTAGACTTGTATCATTTATTTTCGCTGTGCTACTCTCGTGTTTTAAATTATTTAAGACTTGTAATAACTTAATTATGCAAATTTGTTCTTTTTATGTGATGTACTGTTGCGTCTGTTCATCAGCGCTTTACCGACTCGATCCTGTGAAAAGCGGAGACGCTTCAGCTGTATTATGAAACTAGATTAGCAGTAAGACATATTATGCACAGACTTATGTTTTCAATTCTTCAATGTCACCGCAGACTGCACATGGTTGCGGGGTGCGCTGAATGAACTGTCCCTACCGAAATACCATTTGGGAAACGAGGTAAACTTTTGAGCATGCAAGTTCTTGC
Source organism: Eragrostis curvula (assembly GCA_007726485.1). Taxonomy (NCBI): domain Eukaryota; kingdom Viridiplantae; phylum Streptophyta; class Magnoliopsida; order Poales; family Poaceae; genus Eragrostis; species Eragrostis curvula. The sequence goes on along the minus strand of CM017440.1, from coordinate 35,700,164 downwards.
GTGGAGTGGATGTTCCGGATTGTTAGTATAAGAGTATATAATCGATAGTGAGGAAGAACTTACATGATGCCACGTGATAATGACAGGGCTACCGGCTACATGCTGCTGGGATTAGAGGTATGAGGCTGAACGACAGAATATCAGTAGCATGCATTTCTTTTTCAGGCAATTTATCAGAAAGTAATAGATCCTTTGAATCTGGGTAAATTGAAGGTAGATGCGGTGAAAACACTTGTTCACCTTGGGATGTTTCCTCAATCTTTTATTTATATGGTGATCCATTTAATTGCCTTGTTTATGAGATACAATTTTGCGGACCTGTGTTCCATGTGCACGCACGTACGTCTGTCCTATGTACAGATGCATGTATCTTCATTTCTTTGCTGGCCATCAAGCTCCTGCCTATACACGCACAGCAGTCCTGATCATTCAAGCGTCCATGAGCCGGATGGAGACCCGAGTCACTAAACATCGTACGCAATTTTTAGGCAAGTCTCTGGATAGCCCAGAAAAGTCTGGTGCCTTCATAAACCCAGGGACAATTGCAACCAAGGCAAGTATTAGTGAAAAGTGAAAACCGTGAATCAACAAGATAAGGTCAGGCGCGTGACACGTCCTCGTGGATAGGGGTGTGTTCCTCAGCATTCTCTTCTTTAGCAGCATGAAAGGTTACAGTTAGTTGGATAGAAAAAGCACGAATGATGGAGTTCAACCAATGGTTCATCATGAGCTCCAGTAAGTTGTTAGAGAAATTATGTGCTGACTTCAAATGGTAACCAAGAGGAAAATTGTTTGATTGTGAAATGCAAAGGCTATGACCTGGATAGTTACACAAAAAGGTCTCACTTGCTATCATCCACATTGAATAAGTGCCGGCTAGGGTTTTCTGCTAATGTGACTTAAAGATATAGAGGCCAAAGCGGTATCTTCCTCAACGCGCTGGACCTATAACCAAGACATCGGTAGCTTCCCCGGCCTGGATTGTCTTCTCCAGGGGCGTTGCTGGTTGGTTGGGAGGGGGGAGGGGGGGGGGGGGGGGGGGGGGGGGAGTGTCAGAAGCAAGCTCGGAGTAGTTAGTTCTTCCGTCCTCGATGCAGTGATCTCCAGTTCGTGCACGCTCTTCAGTCTTGACGGAGCCCAACACGAAACACAGCCCAAGACCAGCCGATCAAACGCTTCACAATGCATTTTTTTTTTGAGACTAACGCTTCACAACGCATCGCCTCCGCTCCTCGCCGCCGTTGCTAAACCTCACAGCATCGCCGCCCGCAGGTTGCGGAGACCCAAGCACACGGACGAGCCCGGCGTTGGGACGATCACCTTGGTCGCCAAGCTGGAAATGGCCGCGGCCGGCGGCAAGGGATCGCCAGCACTCCTAGAGGGACCAAGGCGGGGTGAGGAGACTGCGGCGGTCAGTGTCGCCCTTGCCGGTGACAACCGCAATGGATGCAGCTATTTTTAACGCCCTTCAGCTAAGTCATGTGAGCCCTAAACTGCTCTTCCTCTAATCGTATCTCTATTTTTTTGTAATTAATGCAAGAATTGGGACAAGGTAATTTCATATAGGATGATAATTGTAAGTGAAATAGGGGTCTAATATTGTTGTTTCTAGGAGCTGTATTGCACAATTAATCACTATATATATGTCATATAGTGTTTTCATCTAAATGAAATACAAACTCGTTAAGAAGTGCTAAAAAAGGGGAATGTGTGTAATGAATTGGTAAATTTTCAATCTATACATGTATGTTTTTGCCCGACCCGACCCCCCAATTTCGCGTCAAGCTCCATCACTGATCTACTCACCTCCGGATCATCCACTGTAAGAGAGATAGATTGTTGTATAATGCGTGGGTTGTATTGTATTGAGCCTCTCGACCGGTATATATGAGAGTACATGACTTGGAGGGTAAGGCACCTCCGGGGATACATATGGCAGTCGTGATATATAATATTTAGCCTACCAAATATACTCTAACATCCCCCCGCAGTCACAGCGGGAGCACCGCAAACGGTGAGACTGGAGAAGAAGCCGAAGGTAGAAGCCGACGGACTGACATCCCCCCGCAGTTGTAGCGTCGTGGTGGTGCGGATGCTGCGACTGGAGAGAAAACCAGCGAGTAGCTCATGCGGATGATAGCCCTTTGTGCCGAGTGTCGAGGTAGCCAAAAGCTCAGGCGAGTAGCCGTGGTCGATGAGTCATGCTTGAGGTAGCCGTGGTCGACGAAGCCGTAGTAGAGGTTGCCGATGTCGAGGAAGCCGCACATGTAGCCGCGGGCGCAGGGAGGCGCCGATGTGAAGGTGCGCGAAGATGCGCCTGGAAGAAGACGGCGACGCGATCGATGCACCGTGAAGAAGAAGGTCGATGCCGAAGTCGATGCTGTCGAGACCACCATAGGCGAGGCGTGCCCCGGGTTTGCCAGGCCCGGGAACGCGTCGGGGACGAAGGCACGCGCCAGTGTTGCCAATACCGGGCGCACGAAGAGAGGGACCATACACGATCATCATACACCAGTGTCGGAGAGGACCAGCAGAGAAGGTCTCCACGACGGTCGCGGCGCGTAGAGCGGCGAGGAGGAGAGTGCCGGCGCAGCCGCAGTTGTCAGAGTAGACGAAGTAGTCGAGGAAGAGACGACGACTCTGGCGACGCGGTCGTGGTGGACGAAGACTGAAGACGTGGCTAAACCAGCGGCCAGAGGTGGCAACGCGGGTAGCCTGAAGATGCGCGGCGGCGGTGCTCGAAGTAGGCGAAGAAGCGTGACGAAGACCATGCGCGTAGACGATCTGATAGTTGTCGGTGCGCGGAGACGGCGATGAAGATGCAGCGACGAGTGCCACAATAGACGGAGTCGCGCCTTGGAGGGCGTTTCTCAAGTCAGTGGCGACCACGGGCGGTGGTGTTGCGGCCCGATGAGGCGACGCAGCGGCAGCCCGAAGCTTGGAGGCGTTGTACGCGGCCTCGACGTCACCGCGCAGGGCCGGCTGATCAGACTGACGTGTGCGCGGGAACACGACGATGCCGCACGGTTGAGGACGTGGTGGCGGCGATGTCGAGGACGTCTCGATGGTGGCGGCGACGAAGAACCGGCGTGGAGGGGTGCGGTCCGGACGATGGCGCATGAAGGCGTCCCTTGAGCGCTGATATCCAACTGCACCACATGTGTTGGAGACGAAGTACAGGCCGGTGTAGTCGATGCCGGTATCGAAGAAGAGGTATGCGAGCTCGACGGCGATGGGCGACGCAAAATCCCAATCACAGATCGGGAAAAAGAAAGAGATTGCAGCAGCATGAAGAAAATCTCCGTGTGTAGAACCCCGTGTGCTTGTAGCCTATTCTCCACTTATCATCTCGTTCCTGCCGTGGTCAACGTGGCAGAAAAAATCAAAGGGAGAGAGGCAACGCACGACACGGCTTGGACATCCTCCTGCCACACGCGTGATGGCTCCTGAGAAGACGCGGCCTGCTGACGATGTCCTCGCCTGGACGTGGACGTGAGGGCGATGCGACCATGAGGCAAGCTCATGTCCCAGACGAGGACGTGGCAGCTGCGTAATCCACCCGCGACGACGGAACTCAATCCCGTGGCAGCCGCAGCGACGTCCACGAACTCAATCCCGTGGCAGCGACGTGCACGAAGGATAGCGAAGATCTTCATCTGTGTTGCTGACGAGCATACAGACGACGGCGGCGGCGGCAAGATCAATAAGATCTGCCGCGAAACAGGGGCGCTGCCCCCGGTGGAGAAGATCTCCCCGGGGGCGCGCGGTACGGAAGCGAACGGCGGCTAGGGTTAGGTCACAGGATCGTAACCCTCTCGTGATACCATGTAAGAGAGATAGATTGTTGTATAATGCGTGGGTTGTATTGTATTGAGCCTCTCGGCCGGTATATATGAGAGTACATGACTTGGAGGGTAAAGCACCTCCGGAGATACATATGGCAGTCGTGATATATAATATTTAGCCTACCAAATATACTCTAACATCCACCTCAGCCAACATTTGGCAATTGCCACAATCCATCACGAAGGTGTCCTTGCAGTGTTGCTCAGCAGCCGCGTGACGCCGTGAGCTGCTCTGCACAACGCTGAAAGCCGGCAACAGGTGACCCTCAAAAATAAAATAAAAAAGCCAGCAACAGGTCTCCCCGCATCACGGCCTGCAGCTATCCGCGCCGTCGATCCTGCACGCTCTCTACACCACCGGCCGCCCACACTACCGTCAAGCATCACTGCAGGCTGCGCACCACCGAATTAATTACTTCATTATGCCTCCATCCCACCATGGTAGTCATTCGGCCAAGTCAAAATCGAGAGCATTCACCACCGGCAAAGCGAACGACGCAAGGAAGAAGTGACAAATCACCAGCGGAACTCATAAGATACATGCGTATTACTGGATGCAGCCTACCGGTGTCTAGGTTACCGATGGTAAGGAGTCTTTGACGGCAGAGGCCAAGCATGGCATGCCGGTGCTATGGAGCTCGTCCTCCCGCATCTTCATCATTGATGCATACAGCAGCTCCTGTGGCTGCTCAAAAGGAGATGATAGAAGCAGCAAGAACGGGGAAGAGAGAAGACAGATTGCAAGGATTCATTGCTGGGTCGCACTGATGATACTTTGCGTCGGAGAGAAAATTCCTTCACCGGTATCATGTGACGTGGAGCTTTTTGATACTCCTTTGTGAGGTAATGCTCTGGGAATAGTCTAAGAAGGTTCACAAAGAAAGTAACATAGCTCCTTAAGAAGAAAATAAAAGTTTTACATGAATTGAAATATCTTGAAAGTTAACAAACTTGTAAGTGATACAACTCGGTATTGCCTTCACGGTACAAGCATACCATCGTGCCTGGATTTATGACCGCAGCACATGGTTCTTTACTGAACCATGATGCTTGCTCTGTTCAGAAAAGAACACAAACTTTTATTATCGCAACATAAGGTCCGTTGCATAACCATCGTGGCGATTCAGGCTTATGGGGCGTAACCATCATGGCGATTCAGGCTTACGGGTACACCTCAAAGACAGCACGGGCTCCCAGTTTCTTGACAATCTTGTATTCGCTGAAGCCTGAATTCATAAAGATCTCACGCCAGTCATTTTCATCCCGTTGCCGACCACGGGTATTCACAAACATGAGCATGTCCAACAGGAGCTGCGCCTCATACATTATTGGCCCTAGAGAAGGGTCAGCGATTACTTCTATAATGATAACCTTTCCACCCTCATCTCGGGATGGAATGGCCTTCCTGCACTGAGAGAGGATTTTCACACAATCATCGTCATTCCAATGGTGCAGTACAAGCTGCGAACAGCAAAGAGGTAAGTTAGTAAGTTTCTAAGGATAATGTGATTCAACATATGACCATATTAAAAAATAAAAATGGTATATATATATAAAGATTTTTTCTTCGCAAAGAAAATACATTGGTTTATTGTTTTCTGTCATATACCTTGAGCATCACAGCTTGAGCCGATGGGACAAACTTGAACATGTCACCTGCAACAAAGTTAATGCCATGATCCGTTGTGGTACTCCCTCCGTCCCATAATATAAGGGATTGGAGGGAGTGCTAGTTGTCCCACAATATAAGGGATTGGAGAGGGTAGTGGGGCTCACGCGTGGATTTTTTCTTTCCCCTCCCCTCCCGTCCACCCACCGAACCTCGTCCATCTCTCGCATCTCGACCCCGCCGCCCGCCGCCGGCGTCCGCGCCTCGCGCAGCTCGCGGCTCGCCGTCGCCTGCATACACTACAGCAGAAGCCCACTACAGCGGCGGACCACAACCCACTATAGCGGCGGTTCAGCTGGTCCGCCGCTACGGAAGTGCCGCTACAAATCAACTTTTTAGCGGCGGCCGGCTGAAACCGCCGCTACAAAACAATTTATAGAGGCGGAGTTTGATGTAAACAGTTGCTACAAACGTACTTAGTAGAGGCGGCTTATAACGAAAACCGCCGCTAGAAATGTAATTGTCAGCGGCGGTCTTCAACCTCATCCGCCTCTACTAAGCGTTTTCTAGCGGCGGTGCCGATATACACCGCCGCTACAAAAGAATCTGTGGCGGCGGCTGATGTGTTATAGTAGCGGCGGATGGTATTACGGTCCGTCGCTAATTTGTGGTTTGGAAAAAAATAATTAATAAGATGTATTTCGAATAACATGTCCAAAAATAGCAGATTACAAATATACAATCACAGATCAGATAACATAACATAATATCATCACATATCAGGTAACAAAACACAATATCATCACAGATCAGATAACAAACCACAATATCATCACAATTAAGTTCCACATCCACATGATCAAGGTTTCATATATACACCATTACATTGCCAAAGTTTCCAATGAACTAGCCTAGCTATTCATCAATCGGTGGGAAATCTTCATCTAAGTCATCAAGAGGTACAACATTGTTCTCATTTTCTTCCTTTTCTGGCTCATATGGTTGCCTTGAACCGCACCAAAGACAAAGCTGCCAGTGATTAATGGCTAGTTCATCTGCAGCATTGAAGTACTTACCTGTAGGATAAATGACCTCTCTTAGAAGGAAATGACACATGTTAGCGACGACTACTAACAGATGGCCTTCACTCAAATGAGTAGATCCTAGGCTTGGACGGCAAAACCTTTTTTTGCTGCCTCTTCTTTCTCTGCATCACAAAGTGTTAGTGTAAGAGTAGTGATTTATTAAAGGAAAATGAAATGAATATGAAAAGTACAAATAACTAAGCAACAGGAAATGCTTACGATCTCTTCCATATCTCTCTTAGAAAGTTCTACAACGCGATCCAAGTACTTTGAAGAACTTCTGGCAAACCAGCAAGTGTAGTATCCGCAATGGACACTATCCGGAGGTTGTTTGTAGCACTGCAAATAGCGAAACACATGTTAGATCGATATATCATACTAAGAGATGCATGCATTTTATATAATGTAGATGTGTTACCCATGGGAAGTTGTTTCGAAAGTACATCTTTTTCTTCCGTTTTGGGCTGCCTATACCTCCATCCCTCACATAGTTCTCGTAAGCGCTATTGAAATGCGAAAGAAGTCATGTTACAAAAATTTGTGCGGCCTAATATGTTTTCATGAAGAAGTTTCTTAATTACCAGTTAAAGACGCTAACAATATCCTTGTAGCTATCTGGGTCAGTGTATGCACTATCCAACACTTGGCACCAACCATTTGTCGGGATTAGCAGAAAACATATCCAATGTTGGCTACAAATAATTTGGGACATTAGTCATTCATTTACTAGTTCATGAATTTCAAAAATAGATAAGAGAATAATAGTGAAGAGAAGGGCTCACTTCAAGTAGTAGGGACAAACAATGATTTCTTTGTCTTGCCACTTCATGAAACAATCATAAATATACATCGCGACTTCACTCCTCTTTTTAGCTATCAACTTCTTCTTGAGATCCGCTATCTCTTTTCGAGTCTTATTTGCGTGCTCCATCTTTCCATCAAGCTCTGGGTTTATGGCGCTTTGAGATACTAGGATCGGGTTTAGGTACCCGGTCTTCCACCTCTTCTTGGTGTGATACCATTGTCGGGTTTGATCGGTCATATTCAATCTACAAAGAGCGGTAGTCATCATTTACTAGGACATGGAATACGAAATAAGAAATTATGAAATGGACAGAGACACTTACAGGCACCATAGTGTTACGAAGTTGATGTCGAGCTTATTAAGCTGGTACAAATTGTGCAAATCGGAGAAGAATAAGGCAAATGAAAATGGGTCACAGTTGAAGGCCTCCCGGGGAACACGACAACTGATGTAGGACACTCCTTGTTTGCTTGCCTCCATGTACCAGTCATGCAACTTGTGCATCTCCCACGGCAGTTCGTTGTTGAAGCGCTTGCTTGGTAAAAGAAGCTTCCCCAGTTCGAATGTCGGATAGTCGTCGTCGTGCAAGTCCTCGTACGAGACTGGCTGGCGACACTCAACATTGTTCACATCAGCAATTTGTTGCGTGGAAGGCCCTTTCCAGTTCCTCCTCATTGAGTCAAGGAACATCTCCACATTATCATCCTTCTCTTTCTTGTCGTATGGAGTAATTGTCTTTGGAATTGGAGGCTTGTATGCTTTCGAATGTGCCTCACGCGAATCCAGTTCATTGTCATTCAGAACATTTGCACTTTCAATGTCGGCTCCTTTGTCAGTTTCCGCGGCACTGGGCACCTTAGCACCTACAACCTCGGTCCTTTCCTCAGGTTCATTAGTACAGGGTGGCTTAGAACTTTCAACCTCGCCCCTTTTGTCGTCGTCCTTAGGACTAGGCACCCTAGGCCCCTCCACGCGAGGGCTCCAGCCATCATCTTGACCCTTAGCTTCACCAGTTGTTTTGATTCCGGAACCTGACCCTGAATTAGGAGATGGTTGCCCGCCATCCTTGTCGTCGGGCGCACCATTTTGGCTAGCATGGTGTGAATCGTGACAGGACTTCGGAGACGGCCGTGGTGTGGAGCTGCCGCACACAACATATTGTTGATTCCACATGATGAAAGTGTTGAGAGCGTCCTGGAGAGTTTCTATCCCCTCCTCAACAAATGGGACTTCGATATCGTAGTCCTCATGTACAGGCACTATATCAGACACACTTACCCTGACGTAGCCATGAGGAATATGTCGATGGTGTACCGTTTCACCCGGAAGTGCCATGCCTCTGGCGACTAGCAATTTCTTTCCCTTGTGCCCATATGGGATGTACAGTTCACATGGAGTGCTCTCAGTGATCTTTTCTGCTGTGTTCCCTTGATCTTGTGTCACATGAACTTGTGACGCTGGTCTATTCATTGATTCCCTCAGAGCCATATATTTCTCGAGATTTACTGCCACCGGTTGAAGGTGAGCAGGTGGAGCAGCTAAATTGGGATTCTGCTTCTGGAAGTCATTAAATTTTGAAGCAAATTCATTAGTAGCTGTCTCCGCAATGTCCTGCTTGTAGAAGTGCTTCTTCTTGTACAAGCTGCCGCCAGTGGAGGCATCCGAAGCTTCCGGGAAACCATCTTTCCATGTGCCCGATGATGTAAGACCTCGGATGCGCCCTCCGTGCTCGTTCTTTCCTAGAGCCTTGGTGAGCGTGTCCCTGTGATACGTTGGCTTAAATAGACCTAGCTCTTTTTCCTTCTGGATTGGACCCGTTATCTTCTGCATGACTTCACTGACAGTGGGGTTCTTGAAAATGAGCTGGCCATCATCAGTTAAGTCCGAGCGAGCAAGACACCAATTCTTGGTACGTTCCTCGGTACCCTCTGGGAATGGGCTTGGTATCCCTTGTTCTTGGAGCTTATTTTCAATCTCCCTCCATAAAGGTATCTTCGCTTGGTAACCGCCCGGTCCTAGGTGGACTGGGTACTGGTTCATCTTGTTCACCTCTTGCATCTTCCTACTCAACTCCATAGCCTCTGCGCTGGTCTTCTGCTGAACAAATTCAAGCCAATCGTCTTTTCGGATTTTTCCCATGACCGACTCAGGTGGGGCGAGGCCCTTCTTCACATAATTGCAGTTGAGCTTCGCCTTGTAATCGCGAAAGATCTTGTTGAGCTCTTTCATTGTAGCCCATCTGCCTTTTTTCTCATATTTAGCAGGGAAGCGGATTTTCTTCTTCACAGCTTTCCACATTTCCTCTTTGCGGTCCTTCGGCGCTAAGCGCCAATCTTCCCAGGTGATTCTACACAGATCCCTACACACAACGCCGCAGCAGTTGCACCACTTTGCGCATATACCCTCTGGTTTTGATGGTTTCCCATCAACGGGATTTATCTCTAGCACATCATACGTGCCCTCTGCCTTGTTTGCCGAGCGTTGACCGCGCTTCCGCTTCATTGGGCTCGGTTGGACGGCCACTTCTTCCGTGTCGTCCTCAACGGCAGGATGGAGCGCGATCTCTTTCGAGAGTTTTCGGCGGGCGCTTCGTCGAGGTTGCATCTACATTGGAAAATAGATTTAGATCAATTGATGGTCATGAAAGGAAATTGAGAAAATAAATGATAGCGATTTGACAACATGAAGGAAGCAATGACCGGATACCTCCTCCCCAGGATCAAAATCTTTGTCCATGTCGTCTTGTGTGGGTTTTGGTCGGTGTTCCCGAGGAAAAGGATCCTCAGGTTCCTCCCAGGGACCGCTATGATCACTGCCTCCATCCTCGGCACCGGAGTGCTCATGTTCATCGCCATCCACGTTGTCTTCAGTGTACTCGATCATCTTAGTTCCAGACTCTTGCGGCACGCCCACACCTTCCGAAGCAGTCTTGTTCTCCATTCGTAGGAGTTAGAAGACTAAAATTTTAAATTTAAACCTATCAGCAACTATGGATCGGAGAGGGATGTTGTGCTACAGATTTTGCTTTGTGTGTGCTTGGAACAGAGGATTGATTCCTATTTTCCTATCTTGCACACTAATTCAAATTGGGGATTGATTCCTATTTTCCTATCTTGCACACTAATTTAAAACAATATAAATATATTTTGAAATTACATTTTTTTGAAAATAAATCAACAGCATTTAAAAAATCACATTGTGGAGCACGAATTTATGTTCACATCCATGAAAATGGCAAGCACAACGGCAGTGATAATTAACAAGCAGACATGCAGCAGTCTGAACATGGCTAGCAAGCAGCATATCTTAATTTTTGGCATTTCCAGTGAGCAATAACAAGCAGCTAGGCATCAAGTAGTGAGCTATATCAATGCACTTTCAGTTTAGATTTACCATGGACGTGTGGTGAAACTGAGTTGCTTTACTTTTAAATTCAGAAATTGCACTTTCAGCTAGCAGTGAGCAAAACATTTTTTCCTTTCAGCTGAGACAGTAATACGCTTTCCATCTTCTCCTTCCCTAAACTGAACTAGCTTGATTCAGAAACAGGGCATGCTATACGTTGGTGCCATCGAGCAAAAAAAAAACACGAAGGCAAGCAGCAGTAGCACACACACAGCCAAGCGGACGCGAGCAGCCAGGCTCACACAGATTGGTGTTCAACTAGTGCTAACTAAATAATATGAGCAATGCTAACTAACACAGGGTCCTTAAACAACATAATGCTAACTAAATAATATGAGCAATGCTAACTAAATAATATTAGCAATGCAGACGAGGAGGGGTGGCGCACCTGGGGGTCAGCGAGGAGGAGAGGACCCGAGGTCGTCGGCGAGGGCGCTCGAGGTCCTCGGCGTGGGGGCCGCGAGGAGGAGGGGCCCGAGGTCGTCGGCGAGGGGGCTCGAGGTCGTCGGCGTGGGGGCCGCGAGGAGGAGGGGCCCGAGGTCATTGGCGAGGGGGCTCGAGGTCGTCGGCATGGGGGGCGTGAGGAGGAGGGGCCTGAGGTCGTCGGGGAGGGGCCCGAGGTCGTCGGGGAGGGGCCCGAGGTCGTCGATGAGAGGCCCTCGACGCCGGGGATCTTGGAGGTGTCCGAGGTCGCGGCGGCGACCTCGTCGGGGAGGGGGGCTCGACGACGAGGCGGCGAGGGGGCGTCGAGGTGGTCAGGGATGGGGCGGCCACAGCAAGTGGCTCTCCACGCGGCGGATCTTCGGGCTCCAACTCGTCGGGGAGGGAGCCGCGATGAGGCGGCGGCGGCGGCGCGGTGGGAAAATCCGGCAGCCTGACGGCGTGGTGGAAGAAGCGCCGGGGATTTAGGGTTTAAGGCAGCGTGCGGACAGTTTTATAGAAGGATTATAAGCGGCGGATAAAGATGACGTCATCCAAAAAACCGCCGCTGAAAATAGAAAATTAAAGCGCCGCTGAAAATAGGAAATTAAAGCGACGGATTACGACGTCATCCATAAAACCGCCGCTACAAATAGCACAAACAATGTCATGTAAAAACAGAACATCATACGAAAATGTATTATTAATGCAATTGTAGGAAATAAAGTACATATAATATTATATGAACCAGGCCATCATAGGAAAATGTTACATATTATGTTTTTCATTCATCCCTTCACTACTTTTTCATCGCAATCACTACGCATGTAAGGCTTGTTTGTTGGATACGTGAGTCTTACTTCTAACTGTTTGAAATTATTTGGATCCATGAAAAATGGCACCTCATCATACTGATTGTAGTCATCTCCATCTTCCACATTGTCTACACCCACGATTCTTTGTTTCCCAGGAACAATGATGCACTTATTTGGATTACCGGGGTCAGGTGAATACCACACTTGTTCCACGGACCGGTTAAGCATCCAAGGGTCATCTTTGTAACCTATATTGTTGAGATCCAAGATTTGTAACCCATATTCGTCTGTTTGCACACCATCTGGCTTGACCCATTTGCACCGAAATATTGAGAGCTGTAAATTTTCTCCGTAGTCTAGTTCCCATATTTCCTCAATGTACCCGTAGTATGAAGTCAACGTTCCATCTGCGTCATAGGATTCTGTTCGAACCCCAAAGTTTTGACACTTGCTCCTTTTATCCTTTTGTTTCGTGTGAAAGGTGAACCCATTGATGTCATATGCTTGAAAGGTCACCACAGACATTGAGGGGCGACAAGCCAACCTTCTCAACATTTTCTCATCAACTGTGTCACCACTTGGTAGGTCCAAATTGCTCAACCACATGGTGAAGGAACGCTTATGTTCATTTATTATCCAATCATCTGGGCATTCCTTATTGTTGTTGCGAAGCTCCTGCAGGTGTTGCTCAAAGTACGGCCCAACGATGTCAAGTTGTTGCCAGATGCTATAATGTGCTTTTTCCACCTCTGTGTAATCACGAGCTAGGAATACTTTCCTGCCAGCGATTCCTTTCCCGGCTAGCCTGCCCTCATGACGATGAACTGGAAGTCCAATCGACCTTTCGTCTTTAATGTAATCCAAGAGACACTCAATGATCTCCTCTGTCGTGTATCCCTCAATCATCGATCCCTCAGGGTGGGAACGGGTCCGTACATATCGCTTCATTACATACATGAACTGCTCGAAAGGAAACATGTGATGCAGGTACACAGGCCCAAGTGCAAATACCTGGTCAGGTATATGAATCATGAAGTGTTCCATCGTATCAAAGAAGGATGGAGGGAAGCACATCTCAAGCATGCACATTGTTTCCTTTATGTGGGTCCGTAGGTCTTCCAACTCGTCAAAACTTATAACCTTTTTGCTGATTGCATTGAAGAAGTAGCACAGGCGTGTGATTGCCAACTTTACGTACTCTGGTTTGATTGCTCGGATCGCGATAGCGAGGTACACCGAAAGCATTGTATGACAATCATGAGTGTTGAATCCACTTATCTTCAACTCTTGTATGTTAACAAGATTCTTGACATTGCGCGAGTAACCGGTCGGGACTTTAATCTCGCGTAAGCACTTGCAGAACGCTTTTTTCTCCTCCTTCATCAGGGTGTAGCTTGCCGGGGGGGGGGGGGGGGTAGAACTTGCCATTTGCCCTTTCTTGAGGGTGTAGCTCCGGCCTTATTCCCAACTCGACAAGATCTCTACGTGTTCTCAACCCGTCCTTTGTCTTCCCGGATGTGTCCGTCAATAGTCCACTAGTGCTATCAAATACACCCTTCCCAACGTACATGAAATCGATGGCATGAGGCACTTCCAGCGTTTCCCAGTAATCGAGGAACCTATAGAATATCGATTTTTTCTTAAATGGAAGATTCTTTTCAGCTGCAGACTTGTTGGCCCCTTTGTGGCGCTTCCCATTAAAAACCTTGATGTTTTTGACCATGTCAAACACAATCCTACCGGTGCAACGTCGGGGTGGTCTATCATTCTCTACATTACCATCAAATTGCTGAGCCATCCGGCGATACAGGTGGTTTCTTGGTAAGAATCGTCGATGTCGCATGTACACTAGCTTCTTTGAACATTTTAGATACACGTGGGATGTATCGTCAACGCATACTACACAAGCCGCCTTGCCTTTGACCTGTCCTGATAGCGTTCTGAGTGCTGGACAATCATTTATTGTCACAAAAATGATGGCTTTCAGGGTGAAGTATTCTCAGTTATACTCGTCCCACATACGTACCCCCTCTAACCACAATTTCTGCATGTCCTCCATCAAGGGTTCCAAAAACACATCTATATCGATACCTGGTTGCTCAGGCCCAGATATAAGACATGTCAACAATATGTACTTGCGTTTATGGCACAACCAGGGAGGGATGTTGTAGATTGACATAAGCACTGGCCAAGTACTGTGGGGGTTCGTCATTTGGCCAAACGGATTCATTCCGTCTGTACTCAATGCGAACCTTATATTCCTTGCTTCATCGGCGAACTTTTTATGCGCATTGTTGAAGTTTTTCCATTGACTTCCATCAGCAGGATGACGAATCTTATCATCCCCCTTACGCGTGTGCCATGTCATCAATTTAGCATCTCTGGGGTTTGCAAACGGACGCCTCAGACGATCGACCACAGGTAGGTACCACATAACAAGAATGGGAATCTTCCTGTCATCGTCAGCATCAATGGTAGTACTCTTCTTCCTCTTCCGTCCTTGCTTGTTCTTTGCATTTTTCTTCCTACCAATTGCAGTCTCATCGTTGTCAGCATCGTAGTCGACAAGCCTCTTGTAACAGCTGCGATTGCACGTTGGACATCGCACAGCATTTTCGTACTCTTTACGATACAAAATGCAATGATTCGGACAAGCGTGAATTTTTTGCACACCCAACGATAGCGGGGATATCAGCTTCTTTGCATAGTATGTCGTGCTTGGTAGAGAGTTAGGCTTCGGCAACATATCTCCAAACACTTGCAACATCTCTGTGAAACTACCATCGGACCAACCGTGCTTTGCCTTTAGTTTCATGAGCTCAAGGACAGCACGCAACACGGTATACTGCTTATCACATCCCTTTGATTCCTCGTAAAGAAGGTCCTTCGACGCCTTCTCTAGTGTCTCAAAGTTATCAAGTCCTTTTGCTGTCCCAGCCATTAACACTCGCGGTTCGAGATGACGCAACATTTCTTCAACATCAAAATCGTTACTGCTGTCATGAGCATCATCTTCCGCTCCTACCTCAACTCCTCCACATGGTGACTGATCCACCTCAATCGACTCGTCCACTTCAACGTAATCCCCATGTGATGCATCATCCATTTCACCATGTTTTGTCCATGTCGTGTACCCTGGCATGAACCCTCTCTTAATCACGTGGGAACTAATCACAGACATATCCGTCCAAAGTATCTGATTCTTGCAGTCAATGCAAGGACAATATATATCAACCGTGCCTTCGCGCTTAGCATGTTCTTTAGCAGCGTCAATGAACGTCGAGAGATGAAGGAGAAACAGTCCTCCCGGTCTTGGCACGTTGTACATCCAAGACCTTTCCATCTTGCACCTTCAATATTGCATTCAAAAGTAAGAATAAATAACATATATCAAATTAGCATCTCATAACCAAATTCAAATGACACATAAGAAAATATAAAGCATGCAAAGTCTCTATTGCTAGATCCAAGTGTTCAAGTCACAAAATGTTTA
This sequence comes from Eragrostis curvula, assembly GCA_007726485.1. NCBI lineage: Eukaryota > Viridiplantae > Streptophyta > Magnoliopsida > Poales > Poaceae > Eragrostis > Eragrostis curvula. The sequence goes on along the minus strand of CM017440.1, from coordinate 35,684,687 downwards.
AGAAGCCACTAAACATTGAAAGTAATGCAAGCACATGTTCAAGGTTGTCCAAAAGTACAATCGGAAGCCACACTAACACCACAAATCGTTAGAATTTTGGCCGAATTTGATGAAATCCGCCAAACGTTGAAATTCAAAATTGAGCTCGATTTTACCACGGAATGCGACATAAAAACATGGATCCACTTGGTTTTACCTTGATCTACAATCTCATCCAAAAGAAATGAATTGAAAACCTCCCCCCTCGTTTTTGCTAAATTTTCGAAAAATTCGGGCCGCCACTTTTAGAGTGAAACAGAGGGAACTGAGGGTGTTTTTATACCCCCGACCTTTTTAGCGGCGGTTCGTAAGGAAAGCCGCCGCTACTAATGCATTTATAGCGGCAGTTTGTAACGCATAAGCGCCGCTCGAAACGTATTTTTAGCGGCGGTTTGTAATATGAGCCGCCACTACAAATTGCATCATTTTTTTTATCTTGACAACTGAATTTTGTAGACAAATTGCATCATTTTTTAGACAAATTGCATCATTGTTTTGACAAATTGCATCAATATTTTGGACAAATTGCATCATTTTTTACAAATACTAGGAAGAAGCCAACTTCCTCAATACACTAACAAACGAATACATCATGCAACCAAACTAACTAATTATCAAAGACAACTAACCAACCTAGCTAACTAGCTAGAACAAGCAATGCAAATTACAAATGCACAAAGACAAACTCAACAACTCTCACAAACACAAACTAAACAACTCAACAAGTAGTAGTGGACAGCGCGCGCGGTAGCTTTCTCTCCCAAAATGGCGCGCGGTCGTCGGTGCCTTCTTCCTTCATTTTGCGCACGGTCGTTGCAAGCGCACCTACTCCCAACCATTGTTGCGAGCGAGGAGGTGGTTGCGGTTCCTCCCCACCTCGTGCACATCGTCCAAGTTGCGCATCTCCAGCACATGGAACATCATCTGACCCATCGACTTGGTCAGCATTCCGGGGCAAATGGGGCAAAGATAGAAGATCTTGCCGGAGGGACATCTTCGGATACAGATGCGCAGCCCCTCGTCGAAGCCTTCTTCTTGACGCGCGCGGCCTTCTTCACGCGAGCAGGGTGGGTTGCCCGGAATAGTGGACGGCGGGCACCGCTCCGCCGGAGCGCGGCTCCCGCCAGCGGCGCGAAGGGTGACGCAACGCTGTCCGCGCCGGGAGCTCGAGCCGCTCGAGCCGTCCATGGTGCGGGCGGTGGTGGCAGTGGCGGGGCGAGCGACGAGCAAATGGAGCTCGCGCGGCGAGCTGAGCGTGCGCGGGGGTGGAGGGCGTCGGGCGACGACCTTGTGGTGGTGGAGTCGATTGGCAGGGGATGCGCGTGGCGCCGTGTTTATAGCGGGCGGCGCGCTCTCGAATCTTCCCTCCTGTGCGCTCGTGAGAGAAGCGACGAAGCCGCGGCGCGCTCTTCTGCGTGAGAGAAGCGACGAACGCGATACTGTTCTGCGCGTGAGACGCCGCGACGAAGGCGGCGCTATTCCTCGTCAACGGCCACTTTCCAGCGGCGGTCGGAGAAAAGACCGCCGCTACAAAACCTATAGTAGCGGCGGATACGGAGAAATACGCCGCTAGAAAGCATTTTGTAGAGGCGGTGGCTGAAAACAACCGCCGCTACAAGCAGCTGCATTTGTAGCGGCGGAATCTGTTAAAGACCGCCGCTAAAAAAGCTTTCTAGCGGCGGTTTTTGTTACGGTGCGCCGCTAGTAATCTTTTCTAGCGGCGGCATGTCATAACAGTTCCGCGCGTAACACTACAACGGCGGCTCTTTTTGAAAACCGCTACTTGTTTTTTCTGTCCGCCGCTGTAGTGCGTTAATGTTGTAGTGATATCGACCCCAACCCGCCGTCGCAGCTCGCCGACACGCCATCGTCGAAGGATCCGCCGCCTCGCCCATCACATCTCGCCGCCGAGGTCGTGCAAGCTGCTGCGGATTTGGGTTTGGGTTTGGGTCCCGCCACCGTCGCAGCCTCCCCGCCTGTCTCTAGCAGCAGCTCGCCGCCCATCTCGCGCAGCAGCTCGCCGCCTCCCATCTCGCGCAGAAGCACGCCCATGGAGGAGACCAGCGCCCCCAAATCTGGCTCAACGGATCTCGCCTCTGCCCGTCCCCTCAGGCCCTCAGGAGCAACACCAGCGCCGTCAACATCCGCGGCCTGCGGGCGCGGGGGCACGAGGTACGCGACCTGCAGCGCGCGGCGGGTGGCGTCCCATGGAACAGTCCCGACGGCGAGCCGCGAGCTGCTGGAGACTCGCCAATGGCGGGCGCGGGCGCGGCGCCGCGGGCCAGGAAGAAGGGTGGAGGCGGGGGAAGAAAAGGGAGGCGGCAGCGGGGAAAGAGAAGGACGGGGCCATGGAGGAGCCCGGCGGGATCTTGAGCTCGTCGCAGTCACCGGCGGTGGCGGGAGAGAGGCGGCCCGAGCAGAGGAGCCATGGAGAGCTGTGGGAGTGGAGCAGTTATTAGGGCATTTTCGTCTTTTCACTTTCCTGGTGTTTTTCTTGGGAGCTCCCCCGATCCCTTATATACTGGGACGGAGGGAGTATTCTTTATCACATTTGGGAGGTCCAGCACAGTACACTTGATGTGTGGGAAGGTCTTAATGACAGCCTTCACAGTTCTGCCATCACCACCACAACGGTCAGTAAGGGACTGGAGACCACTGAAAAGATCGGAACACTCTCGTATTAATGTTCCAATACCGAAATTATCATGTGCTGCACAACTTGCATTGGCCATTTCATCTTGCTCTTTGTCAAGGAGGGGCGTGCTCTCGTCAAAGAGTGGTATACCATGAAGATCCTCAAATGGTGACGGCAGTGGTGGTGCCATCTCCTTCTTGAACCAGTTGGCCAGGTTCAGTGCTGCCTCCATGCAATACCGCGAGTACAAGCCAAGCACAAAATTTTTCTGGTAGCCGTGCTCTTCCCCTATCTCACCATCAACTAGGAGCAATGAGAGAGGGTTAAGGCGGTATGTTTCTGCCTCAGAATTGCTATCAGATGCAAAGATTCCTGACTGTGCTAGCAACCGCATTATGCGACGGAGGAATGGCAGCTTAGATGGGGAAAGGGACAACGCAGCACTGAGGTCTGGCAGTGAGGTCGCTCCGCCGAGGTTATGGATGGCAGTTGGGATCCCAAGCTCAAGGGCGCACTTGAGCGCCATGGATGTGAGGTAGTAGAGGCTGTGGCGCCATAGGTCAGCCTGCGCCTGTAGAAGCTCAGCGTCAGTGGGAACGACAGTGGTCTTAAACTCAGAGGCCATTGTGGGTTTTCTTGGTCACTCTCTATATGCTTCTCGGTATGTGTGGTGTGGGAGTGGGATGCTACTTCTTTTGATTGGCAGGGGTTTAAATAGTGCGCACAGGACAGTGGCTGATGTTGCTGTCGTGTACGCAGTGATTTTGGGCAAGTATACTAATTGATGACCAGAATCTATCTAATGCTTATGCATGTAATGCAGTAGTACATGTCGACTTGGAATTAGCATGCTGGCAATTCCTCTCAAATGAATGAAATTTCCTGGAAACCATAAGATTATTATTGTTTGTAACTGTTTAGCTCCCGCAGAGAAGATGGAAGAAATGAACCTTGAATCGCAACAGCATACGCAGCACCTGTAGTCTGGCACTGCTGCCTAATCATATATCATGTCATCTTCGATGGAATACTTGTCTTAATAATAATAGTAAAAAGTTAACGGCAAGAGGTTTACCTTGTAATTTAATTGAATTAATGATTTTCTTAGATTTTTGATGTGTTCACTTCCGTATAAAACTACTGTAAGATTCGTATATTCTTCAAGGCCCATGACATTCTTAATTCTTAGAAGCTATATCTATAGCTAGCCAGTTGTCCACAAAAGGGACACCATAAAGAGAGCACAACCAAAAAATATAGATACAATCTAGGTATTCCCCCCACATATTTCTCAAACAATGCTTAAGACCTGCAAAACTCTAACTGTTGTTACTGGTGATGCTCGTGGCCCACCACTAAAAATCATCGAAAAATGGCACAAAGTAGCTAGCGGGGCAGCACCCGCCACTACTCGGATCCACTTGCCCCATGATGCCCAATGCTGGAACTATCGCCGCCATTCGCCACGAGGAGGGAGGTAGAGGGGCAGAGGCGTTGTTGGGGGGATCGAAGGTCTTGATCGACTCAGCGAAGCCCTCCAATGTAGGGTGTTTGATGATTGCGTCCTTGCGAAGCCCTCCTGGCGTCTTCAGCTGTGAGAGCCGCCCAAGTTGCATCCATTTTAATCGAGCTAGCCGGCTGTCCATAAAAGGGACGCCATGCCAAGAGCTCAACCAAAATAAACACAACTCCGGTATTCCCCCGACATACTTCTCAAGCAATGCCCAAGACCATAAGTACGTCGGTGTAACAACATAAGCATTCATCACAAATGAACATACAGATACATTTCAGATTTCATACAACAATTATATCGATTACAAGTTCATAGATCAACTACTCCAATTCTGAAACTTAACAAGAAAGGGAGTAAAAGATTAATATTACAAATAAGGTTCAGATTCTAGCATTGTTATCAAAGTGAACGCAGCGGAAAGTATTTTTAAAATAAACAAAAGGCCAATGGTGCCTTGCCCTTGCACCACCGGTTCAGCAACAGCGGGACAGCCACTACTCATCGTCCCTTTCGCCGGCATCGGCGGGGAAGAAACAATCAAAACAACCACACCATCACCTGCAAAACTCAAATGAAGCAACCGTGAGTACGAAGGTACTCGCAAGACTTATCCGTGGGCACATACTAGTCCCGACTCCAAGGATGATGCATATGGTTAGGTAGCAAGGAAAAAGCCATAGGATGACATTTTGCATAAAGTGAGAAATTAATTAAGTGATGCTAGACATAAAGCATAAAGAGAAAACCTCATGGGCAGACATAGACCTAAAACTGAACATACAGCCCAAGTAACATAAAGTGTAATTCTCACATATGCCATTTATCATGCTCTCCAAGTGCAAGTTCAATTAACTACGATGAAACCCGATGTACACCAAGCATGATCATGACCGAGATCGCGGCGATTCGAATCGATTATACACCCTGCAGGGGAGTTCAACTGTACCCACACGACACAAGTCCATCCTCTTGGCCCAAGTGTCAACCTTTCTCTCGCCCGTCCCCGACGGTTGTACCAGTCCCTATGGCACCGGGTTTCCTGCCCAAGTGTCATCGACAACCTGCGGATTCCCGCCACCTTTTCTCTCCTCCAATTCTTTTTCAAACGCGTCATAGGGTCACCAGCACAAACATCGGTACGCAATGAGATAATCAGCTTATCTTACCATTATGTCGGACATGTGGTATGAACGGGAAGTTCTTAGGACAACCACAACAACGCACGGTCCTTAATCGACCAAGCGGGGCTACAACAAGCCTACCACCCGCTCAGTCCAGCAAGTTCATCATATCACTTTCATGTTCATTCCCATACTGTACGAAAAATAAGAACAGACCTGTAGCTCGCGAATGATGGTGACCTTTCATCAAATCGACTTCTACCGATATACCTATAGCATGGCCAAGCAATTTGTGAGACACAAAACTGTATAACTACCCAACTTCGACCAGTTAACAAGGATCAGGATATATCAAGTAACAAGGATAGGTCATGCAGCAAGTAGGAGCTAGCAGACATAAACACCTATTGCCCGACTTAATGCAACATAAGTACCTATTAAGCAGCAGTCAAAATTAAGGACACATCCAAAATAGGGTGAAAGATGCATAGGTGCTTGCCTTCACTTCACAGGTGCTTCAACAACCAAATATCAACCACTGGATCAACCTTGATCACCCAAAAGTCGCTCTCCGATGCTTCATTTTCTAGAGAAAGAAACATACGTCGCAATAAATATGAATGCAATGATATGAGAAATGATCCAAATGGGATGAAACTTTCCAGATATGAAGTGCATGAAGTCATGAGTACAATGCAACAAGAATCACTGAAAACGGAGTTCGTATGCTTCCGTTATAAACAAAACACTGCTGCTCTGTCCAGAAAGAACAGAATCTAGCTAGATCATCAGATTTCAATAAGTCAAAAATTGACAGAGGGTGCAGGAACATGGAGTCATTTTTACTTAAAAGAGTACATTAAAGCATGAATTTTAGTGGTAGTCTCATGCCCATTGGGTCTACGTTAATTTCTGTACAGAATTTACAATGTCAAAAAGCGTGTGTGTACTTGACATGGAAAAGCAGGTTAAATACTTGATACAGACAGGAAATTATTTTCAGTGGACAGTAAACATCATAACAAGCTACTGAGAAGTGGGTTCATATTTCTAGCATTCACTGAAATTGCATTATGGTATAAACAAGCCAGAAGATATTTAAATAAATCATGACATGCAGGATCAGTTCAGGGTGTGCTATCATTTTTAACATGCAGAGCAGAGCATAACAGAGCAAACAAAACTGGAACTGAAACTTTAGTAGTCATGGTTATTTTCTAATGGTTTTGCAAAGATTTGAAAGCAATTAGTTTGTGCATGTTCAGAAGTTCAGACTACTGGCTACTAGCTTTCTGCTGCCTTCTCCATGCTACAGAGCCATGCACGTCTGGGTGCCAGGAACAGAGCACTTGCTGCTTGGCCGTAAGAGTAATGCAGAACAGAAGCACCTCAATAGATCTCACTCACCAGGGCACTAAACTGGATCGGGAAGGCATTATGTGTGGATTGGCAGTTTGGAGCTCACTGCGGCCAGTGCAAAACAGCAACAACACGATGCAACCCGAGGACTTCAAATCTGACGCCGGCAGCTGCGGATCGATGCAACAGAGGAGCTGCATGCAGGGAGGTCAAGAGATGTGCAAGCTTGGGGAAAGGCTTTCGACAGTAGGAACTGAACCAAGGCTCACCGGTGGATGATGGAGCCAACGACGACGGGGCCTGCTGGCCGGAGTTGGGGAAGAACAGGCCGGGCTCGACGGATTTCGGCAGTGCAAGCTAGGGCTGGTGCTGGTGGCGATTCAGGCAGTCCTGGAGGGATCTTCCAGCAGCATCTCGATGGAAGGGAGCTGCTACAAAAATCAGCCATGGCCCTGCATCCCTGCTCCTTGCCCTGAGTCTGCTACTGCTAGTCTTCTCGCTGGAATGAAATTGGGGAGAAGGAGAGGAGAGCAGAGGGCAGGTCGTGAGAGGATAAGGCTGGGGAGGTGAAGAGGAGAGAGCAAGCAGTGCCCAGCACTTCTGGCTTTGATCTGAAGGAGAGCCGCCCCTGCAGGCCAATCGACAGGAAGGAGAAGAAGAGAGAGGGGATGACAAGTGGGTCAGGTTGTATTCTGAATTTTCGTCATTTTATTTCTCTCCAAAGTTGCAGTCAATTTCTACTACTTCCAGAGCTCCAAAATTAATGAAACTTTTTCTGTTGTTGCCACAGGTCAGCATGAAACCATTTGAACTAGTTTCACTTAGAAAAGTCCTACAGATTTCAAACTGTAAATTTTTAAAGTTGATATGTTAGAGAAGGTTAATTGGATTCATAACGGCTGAAAAAGGCTTCATAAATTTCAAGAAAAGGTCCATAAATCATGGTCTGATATGAAGTAAATTTTAAAACTGTTACATGGACAGGTTTGTACAGAAGATATGATGGTTATTTCTCATAGCTTCATTTCACAAATATTGCACTCATTTGAATTTAAAACAAGGCAATTGCTGACAATGCTCAAAATTAAACATGATGCACATGATTCCTTATGTATGCTCTGAACAATGTAATGCACAAATTTGGGGGTGTGACATCAGCGCTCGGATTGCTCCTGTCGAAGCCTTTTCAACACTCCGAAGTCCTTGAGCTCCTTGGTGAAGCCCTCCTGAAATGTCCGCGATGCTGGACTTGGTTCAACTGCCCAGGCTGTTCCTCGGGTCTTACGAAAATATTGAAATTGATGCAAAATTATTGTTTTGTTGCAATAGATGTCAACCTTTCGCGACCATTTTATTGATTGTGGCTATTAACACATGCTTCTCACAACGGAAGCTGTTTTGTGGCAATGATGTTTACACATCGCAACCATGTATAAAAAACGTTGCAACAACACCTAGCTATCGCAACCAAATTTTTTTTGGTTGCAACACTGCTCGTGGCAATACCCCGATTTCTTTGTAGGATGTGATTATTATTAATGTGCCTTATATGCTTAAACAGGCGACTTATGCTGATTTGTTCACTATGGAGTGCCATGGAGACCGTAATTGCGGCCTGTCAGGCCAGATGTGTTTAGCCTAAGGGCGCAAGTTGCGGATTCTATTTCAATTAGGATGTGATTATTACAATGGGCTTAAGGTTCCTTTTCTTGTCTAAATAAAACCTACAGCTCAAAGCCATAATAAGTCGTCTGTTTAAGCATAATAAGGCACATTGATAATCATCACTGGTTACGAGAGCCCCCGCGTCGTCCCTAGGGCGACACGGGAGGCGACTGTCCATGTCGCCACCAGGCCTTCCTCCTCCTCCTACCTCCTTGCCGCCGTCGGAGCATGTTGCCAGAAACAGCGCAGCAGCAACGATGACGGCGGCGGGGCTTCACCGCTCCTATGCGCCCTCCCTTTCGTTCCATTCTTTTTTCCTCCTCTTTTGCGCCCCTCATCGATCGGCGAGATCGGGCTGCGTGAAGGCCATGGGCGGAGAGATCCAGCCGAGGGAGGCCGTCCTCGGCGAGATCTGGCCGAGTGAGGCCGTGATCGGTGAGATCCGGCCAGATCCTCCTGCCTGCCACGATGGCTTAGGCGCCCACTAAAGTTGTCGTCGACATTTCGAGGCGGCAGGTCCGCCCGTGACGGCGGCAACACGCGAGGAGGAGATGGCGCCGGTGGCTCGTACAGTAGGGGCACGGGCCTGCAGAGGAAGACGATGACCAGATTCAAGGAGGATGCGGCTATGGCTGCATTGGGTTGATCTGGCCAAGAAGATGCCGGTGGCAGCGCCTTGGGGGCGGGAAGCTGTGCCTAGGCAAGCTACCGTCGGGCTCGGGAGCCTGGGCCTCTCCAAGAGGATGATGGCGATGCCGGGTACATCAGCCGTGTTGTGACGTTGGCTAGGCACATCCACCCACATACAGAAAATTGGTCACCTCTGGCCTGGGAATGCTGTTGAAGGCAGTGGAAGCTCGCTCGTGCAGCAACTACGGGCGGTGACTGTCATAATGCCGCAACTAAGCTGAGAGCTGTGAGGCGGCCGGTTGACGCACAGATTGGTGGCCAAGCGGTTGGCTTTGTGCATATGGCTGTATGTTGGCAATGAAGGAGCACAATTTTTCTCTTGATGATGGCGGCCGCAGCGGATGAGTTGCTGCGCCAGAGACTTGTTGTGCTTGGGACTTTTTTGGTGATGTCATGGGAGCAAGTAGAGTCGTTAGTTTGTTGGTGTCGGAGGCTGTCATGCTGAAGGTTGAGCTCGAAGACGATAATGTGAGCTGTGGTGGTAGGAGCTGGTCGGCGGAGGCCCGAGCCTGTAGACTCTGTGTCAAACTTTGGCGGTCGTCGGACAGTTCATGCTTTTGCCATGACCGATTGATATTGACTCTGTGACTCTGCATTTGAAGTCGTCTGGCAATGCTTTAGGGCGATGTGCATATGCAGACCTCTGCAAGATGGCTCCATTTTATGAGGCACAACTCAGTAATAGATGAGGTGTGTTTGGACCAATACGATGGTTATCAGTTTCTTTGGTTAGTGACCGGAACCATATGCAGTTGCTTTTGTCCATTTGCATGATCAAATTGACTACGGCCAAGGCATAGAATTCTTCCAGGAGTTTTACAGTAGACCATGATACCAATTGGTTAGATGTATCATGATGTAATCTGGCCGTTCATTTGGTTGGATAGTTTCGTAATTATTCACAACTTGCGAGATTAATCTTAGCCGTACGTTACCCAACCACGTAACTGGCAGTGAGCGTTAGTTCGTATCCTTGCATGACCCATCCGTGAAAATCGTGTATTCAGTTGCATCGCCTGGTGCTTCACTTGCCGCCGCCGCCGCCGCCGCCCAACAGGCCAAGCAGATCGATCCCTACCGCCGTTGCATGCGACATGCCGTCGAGCCGAGCAGATACGCACCGCCGCCCGTGGTTGTCGGTGGTTCCCTTTGCCCCGGCCAATCACCGCCCGTGTGGCACGGATGAACCAGGAGATTGATTAAACGGAAGCAGTTTGAGGTTCTTATATCAGAACATGAACATGATCGTCAGGCACATCTAACAAAATTAGTAAATTAAAAATGGTCCTTGATAACATTCACGTTTGCCATCGTTTTTGTTTTCCAATCCTACCCTATGATACCCTATGATACTCTAACATAATACCATGATACCGAAGGAGAAAAAAAGTATCATGTTGCTAATCTGAACCATCAGATGGAGAGAATGGATGGCATGCATTCATTTGGCTCTACTGTAAAAGTCCTCAATTCTTTAGAGGCGTTGGAACGCATGGGAATCTATTCTGGTGGTGGCCAATTTATGTGATTGTGGACGCAACCTTCAAGATATGGTGACTGGAATTTTACCATGATGCAACTGAGGTGTAAAGTGGTCTGAAGAATCATGGTGAGACGGCATCATCTTAATGACACTTCTCTCCAGATTTATTGATCTCAACCTCTTTGTTGTGGTGGTGTCCAGAGGATTAGCGTATTAGAAATTATGGAATGTTTGGTTGGCGATGAGGGGTAGCTTGGAGATTTTTCTTTGTTTTTGTTGCTCTTTGTTTCCCTATGCTGTGCAACAGGGATTGGAGCTTAGCTTTGGCTGGAATAAAAAATTCCCTTTTCTAAAAAAACTATTTTCTTGTAGTAGCCGTGATCATAGGTCGCCGACAGAGGCATGAATGAGCATGGGTGCAGCAACGTTATTATTGATGCATGCTAGCGCACTCCTGCTGGGTTGGTTGTTGCTTGTGAAACAAAAGTATTTAATCATCAAGTTGCAGGACCATTGGGGTGAGCAGGCTGTGATTGTTCCTCAGCAATGAGCGCATGGCACACGCTCGAATTTATTTATTAACATCTTATTGGACCTTAGGCACGTGGCCAGGTAAAGTGAGGAATGTGCAGGAATACATGTCGTAAAAATTATAACTATTTCATATTAATTTAGAATACCAAATATTATGTTCGCAAGAAAAACGAATATGGCATAGTATTTTTTATTCAATTTTATCTAGCTAAAGTTTTGCATTCCTCTTTTTCTGCTGCACGATGCATCTGATTCAATAAAACACAAGTCCAGGTATCACCATCTCCTAAGAATGACAAAAACATCAATATGTGGATAGCTCTGAAGGATAACATAAAATAAAACACCATCTAATCAGACGGACAAAACGTTCATTTTTCGAGCGGAAATGAAATACACTACTACTGACCTGACCTGGGCAATCGTCAAGCAAATAAGTTTCCAAATATTTTAGAGTCCCTAGAGTTTTTTTTACATCATCTTTTCTTTCTTTTTCTTTATCATGCCTTCGAACTTTGAACCTTGTATTATACTATTACATATATTTAGTTGGCGTTTGCTCCCAGCCATTCGTGTCAATACACCTACATTGACACGGGCAAAGCATCAACAGTAAACCTGGGACATAGTCATGCGTGCGGAAAAATAAAACAGATCCCCCCCCCCCCCCCCTCCCCCTCTTTCCGAAGCAGTTATTTCATCCCAATTAATGCTCGCTTATCTTATCACTTCATCCAAATATCGATATGTGGACCAGATATATCTATCTGTATCACTTATATATGCATGTTAGTTGTGTTGGCATATACATATATATCTTATCTTGAAATGTCAGAATATCACAAGTAGTGATGGTAATGACCATACATTGACTATAGCTGAGTGTTATCACCATTCAAGTTATATGTAATTTATTCACTTAATGAAGACTAATAGCCGTGATCAAACGTGCAGTGCCTAGGTGTTAGTGATAAAAGTTGAACTGTGTGGTGACCAAAATTGAACAGGGCGGCAAGACAGAAAGATAAAGAAGTGACGTTGATACAACTATAAGAAAGAGTAATTTTCCTCGTAATTAATACACCTTAACAACGGCCTGAACTGAATTCTGTTCAGCCTTGCAATTAGTGATAACTTTATTTTTGAGAACACTGTAAATAAGATAACATTCACGATTTAATTTTGTTCTCCTGCCTTCAGTGTGCAGATCCGGTGCAGTCCTTGTGTTGTGGTTTCACAGCCCCCAACACAATGAGCCATTTAATCAGAGAAACACAAAGTGATGTCATATCAGAGTTGTATTCCTCCAAAAAACACTCTTGGGTTATGGAGTGTTTATATTTGTTTAGATAATAGGAAAAAAGAGTACCCGGCCTTGACCTCAAAAGAGGCTACGACCGATTGTTACAATTTGTGCAGCACCTCCGTCACCTCCGTCTGCTCTCAATGCAAAATAAGTAAACAAAGCAATCGCTACAATATAACCAACATTGTTTGATGAAGACGCTTATTAAGGACCAATCCTAGTACTAAACCTCCATCCGTGGTTGGCAAACATTTGCATGACCAAGACCTCCATGATTAGCTGCGTCCAGAACTGGAGCCAATGCGTGCCCCGATATAGTACCTGTAAGTAAGTTTGAGTTGGAGACTTGTCAAAAACCACATCATTTCTACTAAGCCAAATGGTCTAACATAAAGCAGAAGAGCCTACTAACAGTTGTATTTTCAAGTTTTCTCCACACCAGCAAGCCAATTACCAAATAAATTAGCGATACTACTCGGTGGAGTTAAATCAAAGGCAAACTGTACAGCTCTCCATAAGAATTTTGCGACATGACAATCAAAAAATAGGTGTTGGATAGTTTCATCACAAGAACAAAAGCAACATCTTTTACTACCAATCCAGTTTCTACTAGCTAAATTGTCCTTTGTAAGAATAAGACCTCTCTTTAAATACCACATGAAAATCTTTATCTTGAGGGGCATTTTTAACTTCCATAAGTGCTTATCACCTTGCACGTTACCATTACTGATAAAAGCATTGTACATTGAACTGACAGTAAAAAAGCCATAATGGTTAAGATTCCATCTAAGAGCATCGCTACTACTGTTCAGCTGTACACTATGAATACGTGCAACCAAATCATGCCATAGAGTAAGGGTTTGTCCTGTCAAAGTCCTTCTAAAAGAAACATTGAGAGGCGCTCTATCAAAAACCGAAGCTACTGTTGCATGATTCTGGCGCACTATATTAAAAATTGTGGGGTATTGCTCTTTAAGTGTTCTATTCCCTAACCATTTGTCCTCCCAGAACCTTATTTGGTTACCATCATTCAACGTAAAGGAACTAAAATTTAGGAACTTGTTTTTAACTTTCATGAGACCAGTCCAAAAATGAGAGTCTCCCGGTTTCTTTTCCACCTGTGCATTTGTTTGGTTCTTTAGATACTTATTTCTAAGCAAACTTTGCCAAATCCCCTCATTAATAAGTTTAAACAACCATTTACTCAACAAGCATTGGTTTTGTATGTCAAGGTTTTTAATTCCCAGCCCCCCAATTTCTTTTGGTTGGCAAAGAATACTCCAGTTAGCTAATCTGTACTTCTTTTTGTGTTCATCAGATTGCCAAAAGAACCTTGATGTATAGTAATCTAATTTTTCAAGTATACCTTTTGGAACTTCGAAAAAAGATAACATAAACACAGCCAAACTTGTTACTACATAGTTAATAAGAACCAAACATCCCCCTACTGACATATATTTCCCTTTCCAACTGCTTAATTTCTTTTCGAGTTTCTCTTCTACAACCCGCCAATCTGCGTTCAATGGAATGCCCAAATATCTAATGGGGTATTTCCAAGACTGACATCCAAATAGTAACGAGTATTGTTGTTCCATTTCTTTTGCTTGTCCAAAACGGTGTGTTTATATGGAAAATCAAGGGGCAGGTGGACAATTCTATTTGTCCGTATTGCCCCTTGGTATCCATATTTTACGGCTATAAGGAGTCTGCACCTTCGTCGACTTGGGTTGGCCTTCGTGTCATGTTTTCCTATTTCTGATGGCTTCGAGTGGCTTCGCTGGCCATCGGATGTGTACTTAACCCCCAACACATTGATCCTCTCCTTGGTGGACAAACTAGCAGGAGATCCTTCAGTTTACGTGAAGAAGCTTCACGGCACATCGCATGAAGAGAGCAAATAGGGACAGGCAGGATATGCAGCATGGAGAACTCAATTGACTTGGTGACCAAGCAGGTCGATGTGCCACAACTTAGTGGCATGGGGATGCGACTGGATGATGGCACCGGCTAGGGTAGTCCCTAAAAAAACATATTATTGGTCATGTTAGGAACAAGAACAAACAAAAAAAAAAAGATAGGAGGAAGAAGAACTACAACTAAAGCAGACTTAGATGCAAAATACATACTCTCTCTGTTCCAAATAAGTGACACTGTAATTTTAGAGCTGGGCATGGAACTTAAGGACATGAAAAGTAGAGAGTGCAGACAAAACAAGAAATTGATGAGGATGATAGACATAGATAGAGTTATATTGAAAAACGAGAATGGCACTCTATGTTGGACAAATTTTGAATGTTAGAGTGCCACTTATATATTATGGACCGAGTATCAGCCCTAAATACGATACATCAAATGGAGAAAATTATATGTCTCTGGCCAAAATTTTGGAACTTGACTTCATTTGAAATTGAAATGATCATGATACTCTGTAAAAAAAAAAACTATAAGAGACAATTTCTTTTTCTATCAACATAAGTTCACATATGATGTAATCTTAGTAAATACTGTACACTGAAACTATAACATAGAGATGCGTTTTGAGCATAATAAGTGTTGGGGGTCCCGCAACAAGTACTCAACAGGCGAAGGGTTAAGGACAAAAGCCGAAGGCTAAAGACCCAAGGCGAAGGGGGGCAAGACTGAGTGAAGGGTGTTCGCGTAGCAGCTGAGCGAAGCCAGCCGCGGTGCTATGGAGATCGAAGCCTGTGGCGGAGAAACGTAACAGAATTGACAAAGGGCTCTATTGTAATAATGATTTTTCCTCCCCCTATAAATATGGATTGAGGGGATCCTGTAATGACATCTGTTTTTCGGGTCACGAGTGTTGGCGGTTCATATGCGTAATATTAATTTTCATTAATTCTGCAAGCGCACGGAATACCATTGTAGCATTTTACCTTGGAATATTCCAGGGTTATCGTATTTATAATTTTGCTCAGAGAAGTAGAGCGATAGGAAGTTGAAATGTAACAAAGTAGATACAATTGTGCGAAATAACGATACCTTACTTAAGACGGGGGTAAAAGGGGTACATGATATATGGGTGGCACTCACCATATAATCCAAGAAAATAAAAAAGTATAGTAGAAGTTACATTGAGAGAACAACGAGATAGGGACAAAGATTCCTATGTGTTAATCTTACATCTATTTACTTCTAACAATTAATTCTACAAGGTTATGTACTATAACTAAGGTTATGCACACTCAAGTCATGTTGTTTCGGAGCACGGCCATCGTGCCAAGGTTGGAACTGAACCCCAATACTACAGGTTCCCCTTGGGATCTAACCCCTATTGAAAACCCGGTTGGTTTGCCTTTGAACGTGGTGGATTGCAGAGGCCTGAACACGCCTGTCACACATGGGGCTACCGTCCTCCGTAAAGACAAACGCCAATCATGCATAGGTATAGCTCTAAGCACTGCGCTTACAACTATCCTAGAGGAACTACTCTTGATCGAGAGAATAGCCCTATCTAAGAATGTAGCATAGCTTTCACTAAGCGCGAACTCCATTTCGGCACAGCACTCTGTAATGCCCTGAATATAAAAACGAAAATAGCTAATTTGCTGGGCTTTGTGGAGCCCAAGTGGAGCCCAATTCGTTGAGAACCAAAGCCCAAGCCCAGCTGAACAAAACCCGTGTTACTCCCTATTCCTGTACAGTTTTCAATCGATCGAGCGCCCCCTCTCCTAGTTCTCTCTTCCTGGCCGTTCCTGGAATCCCTTGCAGGAGCTGCATCCACGATTGGGAAGAGGATCACGTTCCCGTAGGTAACAGCTGCCCTTTCCTTCTTCCTTCCGTTTTTGGGTGCTACTTAGATGCCGACCCCTTGCTGTTTGAGCTAGGTTTGGGAGGAGCTTGCTGCAGGGGAGGGTGCTTCGAGGGGGATTTGGTTTGAGGTAGATCAAATTGGTGTCAGGTGATTCCTTCTCCCTTGTACGTTCTTTTCCCCTTGCGTTGGATTCTGAGATTTCAGTAATCTCGCCAACTGAACTTGTAGTCACAGGGCTGTGGTTTGTCAGACAGTCGTAGTTTCGACCTAGTTTTGGGGTTCTTCCAGCCCGAATTTGAACATCTAGCTATAAGAGAAGTTGTAGAGCGTCTCAAGATCTTTCCAACGCATATTTATGCGCTTTGTTTTGTTGAGTATTGTAGGAGTTATGGATGTTTGAATATTACTGTTTGTTTGCGACAGTCCACTGTCAGTATTTTCGTGCTGTTGTGGTTTCGACCCAGTTTCGGGGTCTTTTCAAGCTGAATTAGAAAATTATGCTATAAGGAAAGTTGTAGATCTTCTCAATAGCTTTCCAACGAGTATTTATTTGAATTGTTTCGTTAAGTATAGCTGGAGTTATAGACTTCTGAAGTTTTGCTGTTATGTCTGAAAAACTCTGAAAATCATGTACATTCAGTGTCGACTTGCAGTTTTTGTTATCGTTTTCGGTGGCCTTAGGGGCCGAATATATCTGGGTGTGAACTAACATGTTGTAGTACGTTGTTTGATCTTTCAATGGAGTACTTAAACTCGTAGTTTGGAGGAATAGTTTGGAAGATACAAATTTTCAAAGTCGTCAGACTGACAACTGTTGACAGAGCTTGTCTGTCATCTTGTGGGCGAGTTTAAAAATAGGAAACGTCGAAATTAAATTTTGTGCTTAACATGAAAGTTGTAGCTCTTGTCCTGCTGTTTCCAAATATGTATTTATTTGCTTTGTTATCTGTTATATTAAAAAAGATACGAAAAAGAGAAGCAGTGCTGTTTTGTTGGATGATTGTTTCTATGTGGTTCTTTTGATTGTTGGAGGGGTTCCGACATAGGACGTTTTATATTCAGTAATTATGCTTTGCTTTGAGCTATGTACTGAGTTGTGAATGTGAATAGGTGGTACTCCTCAAACCCGCACTTGAAGCTTGTTGGTTGTCTTCGTCGGAGGCAAGTAAATGTAGCGGTGGTTTTGCTACGGTTTTGATTTGTTATTTTTGTCACCTACATCTTAATATTCAGAACCATAGCCATTTTAAATGCTAATCTGATCATTTTGGTTATATCTTGCTCTATGGCTATTTACATGAGGTTTTGCTTATTGCTATATCTATGTTGTTATATACATTCAATGATGAAGTTAAATTGTGGAGATATGATTAATCATGCATGTGGCATATCATGAGCATCTCATGTTGCATTGAAGTTATATCGCTAACCTATGGTTGCGACCGTACCGGTACGCATCATACGTTCCCGAGGAGGGGTGCGATGTAAAAGTGGACATGGCATTGCATTCATATGCATTCATTGAAGTTATTAACATATACATGTTATTGTGGAAAGGAAGTGGTTCTTATATACTCTCTTGAGTTTCTTAATTGTTAATTGTGGAGAAGCTATTTGTGGTTACTTGAAGATAGTTATCTTTTATATTGAGGTCTTTTTATATGTGGACTACCTTAAATTGCTGTTTAATCTAACTTGTGGTTTAAATAGCTTGTCAAAACAATTTGCTTGCTGAGATGTTTCATCTCACTCTTGCATTAATCTTTCCAGGTGCTTGATGAGTGGCATGGCGGGATGGGGAGTAGCTGCACGTCTTTACACTTCACAAAAATTATCTTAGCTATAAACCTCTTTAGTAGTAAAGAATGTTTGGTTCTTAATTGTCGGAGTTTATTCTTTTGATATGGAGTGGTGATTAAACCTAGTGTCGTTATTCTTTCATTCTTGCTGAGGTTATTTAGTTGCTAGTGTGATGCCTATATTCTATATCTATCTATACATGTTTTGCTTCCGCGTTGTTTATATTTACAAAGGAGATGCTGCCGAAATTTCTATATTTTTGGTAGTATGCTGTTTGTGATGGTTTTAATAACATCCCGGGGTGATTGTGGATTCCGGGGTGTTACAGTTGGTAATCAGAGCCTAGGTTTCAGATTCCATATGAAATAAGGCTTAAATTGACACACATGCACATATAGGAAGGGTATGGGTCTGTGTTTGGGTATAACTTTTTTGTTGTTGTCTGTTTTGCAGTTTTCTAATGTGCTATAATTTTCCTATTGTTGTCTGTATACAAAGTAGCCTTATGGCTATTTCTTTTTCCTTGTATATGCGTATGCTTGTGTCTTTTCCCTTAATGCTTCCAGCAATTTATTGGATAGTTTTGTTGTCACATAATATACAAGCTGAGCGGTGAGATACTTAGATGTTTCCATATTGTTATGGCGTTAGCGAAAAGTGTTTGAAAGCCTATACAGTAAGAGTTATTAGGCAATGGAGGTGGGTTTAGTGGAGGGCCCCCATGGTGCCTTATCTGTATTGCTAGTGAGGTTGCTTGAATGTCTGGGTTATGACTAAACCATCGATATTCAAAAGCAAATGATTGAGTGACGGATGGCTGGCCACCATACTGCGCACCCTAATTATTTTCTTTTGACATATCAGATGTGTTGATTGTTGTTTGCCTTGTCTCTATTGTTTGAGTGGTGATTTTTCTAGCCTATCCTTACCATGGCGTAGATCCTTTCCGCTAGGCAAGAATAGGATTCATGTGTCGCTTTGAGAGATGATGTTGTTAGGATGTTGGGGACTGCTTTGGAGTTGTTTTGCAGCGGTTCTTGAAACTGAGAGTCAGCATTTTTTATGTTGCTCTTGATTTTTTTCTCTCTTGTGGAAATAATTTCCTTGTGGTTGATGCATTGTCATTATTCCTTTGAAGTGTTTTAACGGCTATGGGACTACGTTATTGATGCAAGCATGTTTACGTTAGCTTAGAGAACTATTCAGCATGGTTTAGAAGTTGGGGTTAACCCTCTATGTAGAAGTAGTTTTGCATTTCAATGCAGTAGTGGTGGAGTGTTGTCGTTTACAAGGTTGTAGAAGCTATAAGTTCTTTTAATAATTGAGATATGTGGTGCTTTAGGCTTGTGTTTTTATGTTGATATGAAGTTGCAATCAGTTTTATGGAAACTCTTTGCATGTTTGTTTTTGTCAGTTATCTGTCTTGCTTTGTTTATTTTTTTTTGCGGGAAGAATGGTGTAGCAAAGGTTATACTTAAGCATTATATGGAATTACAATGTTTGCTGTTGTAGAGAATTAAAATGCAGGATGTTTGCTATGGTTGGTAGCTTATATTAAAACTTCAGAGGTTTTTTTTTCCCTAAATAGTTGAGTGAAGCTTTGAACCGCTGTAGTTTTATCGTGTGTTTCTTTTGAGCATACCTTGTTCATGTCTGTTGGAGCTTGTAGATGGATTTCCTCATGTCAGGCCTGTGATATGCCTATAATGCTATAACCGAATATTTCATTACAACCTTTAGATATCCCTTTATGCATGATGCAATATCTTTTATCATGTTTGTTTTAGTATGTCCTCTAGTGGAGCAGACTAAGTTGAAGAAAATCTAACGGGCCTAAGCTAGGGCTTTGTCTGGCCTAGCAAGTCACCAAGAGCTTTTCCGGTGTAAGTTGTACAGAAGAAGGATGATAATAAGAGTTTTATGCGTGGACTGTCATGGTCATACCCTTAGTAAAGTTACCATCTAGAATGCTTATCCGTTCAATTGAGGAAGGACTTGACAGTTGAGTGTCACCAAATGCGTGTGTTAGAATCAACGGAGCGTGTTATGAGGAGAAGGACAGTCAAATATTTGAGAGTCTTGTGGAGTAATCAGTCCAAGTGTGAAGCTACTTGGGAGCTTGAGGAGTAGATGCGCAAGAAGTATACCGATCTTTTTGAGACCCCAGAGTTTTATGTGGTTTTGCTTTGTTTTTCCTTTCCCTTGGCTTTCGTTATAGAAGCGGCTGAATTCGAGGACGAATTCTCTTTAAGGGGGGTAGAATGTAATGCCCTGAAAATAAAAACGAAAATAGCTAATTTGCTGGGCTTTGTGGAGCCCAAGTGGAGCCCAATTCGTTGAGAACCAAAGCCCAAGCCCAGCTGAACAAAACCCGTGTTACTCCCTATTCCTGTACAGTTTTCAATCGATCGAGCGCCGCCTCTCCTAGTTCTCTCTTCCTGGCCGTTCCTGGAATCCCTTGCAGGAGCTGCATCCACGATTGGGAAGAGGATCACGTTCCCGTAGGTAACAGCTGCCCTTTCCTTCTTCCTTCCGTTTTTGGGTGCTACTTAGATGCCGACCCCTTGCTGTTTGAGCTAGGTTTGGGAGGAGCTTGCTGCAGGGGAGGGTGCTTCGAGGGGGATTTGGTTTGAGGTAGATCAAATTGGTGTCAGGTGATTCCTTCTCCCTTGTACGTTCTTTTCCCCTTGCGTTGGATTCTGAGATTTCAGTAATCTCGCCAACTGAACTTGTAGTCACAGGGCTGTGGTTTGTCAGACAGTCGTAGTTTCGACCTAGTTTTGGGGTTCTTCCAGCCCTGAATTTGAACATCTAGCTATAAGAGAAGTTGTAGAGCGTCTCAAGATCTTTCCAACGCATATTTATGCGCTTTGTTTTGTTGAGTATTGTAGGAGTTATGGATGTTTGAATATTACTGTTTGTTTGCGACAGTCCACTGTCAGTATTTTCGTGCTGTTGTGGTTTCGACCCAGTTTCGGGGTCTTTTCAAGCTGAATTCGAAAATTGTGCTATAAGGAAAGTTGTAGATCTTCTCAAGAGATTTCCAACGAGTATTTATTTGAATTGTTTTGTTAAGTATAGCTGGAGTTATAGACTTCTGAAGTTTTGCTGTTATGTCTGAAAAACTCTGAAAATCCTGTACATTCAGTGTCGACTTGCAGTTTTTGTTATCGTTTTTGGTGGCCTTAGGGGCCGAATATATCTGGGTGTGAACTAACATGTTGTAGTACGTTGTTTGATCTTTCAATGGAGTACTTAAACTCGTAGTTTGGAGGAATAGTTTGGAAGATACAAATTTTCAAAGTCGTCAGACTGACAACTGTTGACAGAGCTTGTCTGTCATCTTGTGGGCGAGTTTAAAAATAGGAAACATCGAAAATAAATTTTGTGGTTAACATGAAAGTTGTAGCTCTTGTCCTGCTGTTTCCAAATATGTATTTATTTGCTTTGTTATCTGTTATATTAAAAAAGATACGAAAAAGAGAAGCAGTGCTGTTTTGTTGGATGATTGTTTCTATGTGGTTCTTTTGATTGTTGGAGGGGTTCCGACATAGGACGTTTTATATTCAGTAATTATGCTTTGCTTTGAGCTATGTACTGAGTTGTGAATGTGAATAGGTGGTACTCCTCAAACCCGCACTTGAAGCTTGTTGGTTGTCTTCGTCGGAGGCAAGTAAATGTAGCGGTGGTTTTGCTACGGTTTTGATTTGTTATTTTTGTCACCTACATCTTAATATTCAGAACCATAGCCATTTTAAATGCTAATCTGATCATTTTGGTTATATCTTGCTCTATGGCTATTTACATGAGGTTTTGCTTATTGCTATATCTATGTTGTTATATACATTCAATGATGAAGTTAAATTGTGGAGATATGATTAATCATGCATGTGGCATATCATGAGCATCTCATGTTGCATTGAAGTTATGTCGCTAACCTATGGTTGCGACCGTACCGGTACGCATCATACGTTCCCGAGGAGGGGTGCGATGTAAAAGTGGACATGGCATTGCATTCATATGCATTCATTGAAGTTATTAACATATACATGTTATTGTGGAAAGGAAGTGGTTCTTATATACTCTCTTGAGTTTCTTAATTGTTAATTGTGGAGAAGCTATTTGTGGTTACTTGAAGATAGTTATCTTTTATATTGAGGTCTTTTTATATGTGGACTACCTTAAATTGCTGTTTAATCTAACTTGTGGTTTAAATAGCTTGTCAAAACAATTTGCTTGCTGAGATGTTTCATCTCACTCTTGCATTAATCTTTCCAGGTGCTTGATGAGTGGCATGGCGGGATGGGGAGTAGCTGCACGTCTTTACACTTCACAAAAATTATCTTAGCTATAAACCTCTTTAGTAGTAAAGAATGTTTGGTTCTTAATTGTCGGAGTTTATTCTTTTGATATGGAGTGGTGATTAAACCTAGTGTCGTTATTCTTTCATTCTTGCTGAGGTTATTTAGTTGCTAGTGTGATGCCTATATTCTATATCTATCTATACATGTTTTGCTTCCGCGTTATTTATATTTACAAAGGAGATGCTGCCGAAATTTCTATATTTTTGGTAGTATGCTGTTTGTGATGGTTTTAATAGCATCCCGGGGTGATTGTGGATTCCGGGGTCTTACACACTCACTCATACTATTTAGACACAATCACGAAACCCACAACAAGACTCTATGAACACTAACTTAACTAAGTAGATAAACTTAAATAGAAAATAATTATGTTGGGGGATCGAAGGTCTTGATGGGACGAATCGAAGCCCTCCAACGGTTGATGGAAGCGTTCTGGTTCGGGCGAAGCCCTCGAAGGTTGTCGATGCCTTCGGTTTGCCTCGCGAAGCCCTCTTCGCTTGTCGTCGTTGCCTTCTGGTTGGAGCGAAGCCCTCTTCTCTGGTCCGCGATGCCGGACGAAGGGGTTCTTACTCAGGTTCCCTGCAGTTTAGTTGCGCGAAGCCCTCCTTCACCCGCGATGCCGGGCGAAGGGGTCAAGTGATTAGAGAGGTCTGAATACGGTGCGAATGATTCCTTCTTTAGCTCGTGGCCCGAAAAACAGATATCATTACAGGATCATCTCCCTCCATATTTATAAGGGGGAGAGTGATCATATTTACATGTATGCCATTGGCTGTATAGGCACGGCTCTTAGTCTGTTTGTCTTCTCCGTTTTGTCTTCGCCATTGACTGTTGGTCTTCGCGTGGGTCGGGTAGGGGCTTCGGTGTAGTCCCCAACAAATTACTAAAAGAAATAAATAAAGAATAAACTAAACAATTATAGAAATAATTACATAAATAATAAAAGAGTAATTCTACAAAAGTTAAAGTACAAGAATAATACCGAAACTCCGAGAAGACTTCGGGAACCTCGAGAAGAGCTCTCACTCTACTCTACTCTAACTCCCAATACTAACTCTACTTCTACACAAATGAGTAATGGATCTCTTGGATCAGTGAGGTGCGAGTTGTTCCTACAGACCCCAGGGGTATTTATAGGGTCTTTAGGACAGGGGGGATTTAATAGCGTGAGGTGGAGTGGCGGGCGTGCCAAGGCAGGCCGGCCGGCCTCCGGCCGGCCGTCCACTGTGGCGGTTGGCCACCGCTTCTTGCGTGGACGCTCCAGATCGCCTCCTGAAATCGGTCCAAAGGTCGGTTACTTCGTGGGGGCGGCAGAACTTGAGTTGGGGCCAAATTGAGGCCCAAACAGCCCATCAGACGGTATGTCAGTGGAATTATGCTAAACAGGCCTTGGTTTCTGACATTTAGGCCCATTTACAGCCTACTGGAGGAAGATGAGGGTCAGTGGGCGACAAGTGGGGCCGGGCGGCCTGCCTTTTCCTCGGTGCAGGCCCACTTTATTCCAGAATACACTCCTGCATCCAAATATCTACCGAAGGAGATTAATTCCTAACTACTATGCACAGAACCTTGGTGATTAGTCTTTTATTTACCGATATGTTGGAGGTCGTAATGGGATTTAACGACCGCCAACAACGAGCCAGAGACAACATTTACTCCGTCCAGAAATCTCTGTCATCTCAACCCCCTTCGCCCAGCATCGCAGGCGAAAGAGGGCTTCTGTGTGACATATAACAAAAGACCCAAGGAACAGCCTGGGCAAACGCACCTTCGACCAGCTATGCGGACCGAACAGGAGGGCTTCGCCAGGATGTCATCAGACGTCAAAGCATCAAGAGGGCTTCGCTACAACAAGACCATAGGACACAACTCGTTGGTGGGCTTCGTTGAGTCCAACCGGGACATTCGATCCCCCAATATTTGGTGCTAAGAAGAAGCTGAAAACTCATAAGACCTCGTCGAAGGATTGCTCCGATAAGGCTATTAGTGAAGCTAATGCTACAGCTTTGAGTGCTGCTGTTCCTTCGGCAAGTCAGCCGAAGACTTCACATTCAGCGAAGCCTTCCTTTGCTTTCAAGCCTCCGGTGATTCGTTCTGCATTAGATTTGTTTTCTATTCCGGAGGATGGTGGTAGTAATTCTTCTGGGTCTAAAGCTCAGTCTGCCCCTAAGAAAGTTGTTTCGAAGGGCTCTTCTTCTGTTGCAAAGGATATTTCTGCTTCTACAGTTGACGTTCGTGATACCAGTGCCGCTGAGAAGGCCAAGATTCAGGACAAGGCTATCAAGGGCGCTGATTCTGTTCTTGCTAAGTCTGTATCAAAGGCTAAGATCGAGGACAAGACCTGTGTTGATGGTCCTGATGTTCCTCCTGCTGCCCCTTGTTGACGGTGTTGACGGTCCTTACGACTCATTTTTACCGTCAACTTTTTGCACCTTTGTGAACCTAACACCATCACCAAGTGTAGACATAGGGTTTATTTCTAACAAATTCCACTAGTCTTGGTGAATTATGAAGTACAGGTGCAATCCATACAAAAATAGGGGAAAACATGCACTAAACGTGGACTTTGCAATCGACGGATTTTCCCCGGACTGAAGAACTTAGTCCAAAAGCCCAAAACCACAGAATCAGGCTTCAAGATCAAGCAATGCATGTGGTTTAGGAAAGTACACAGGCCAAGGAAGCAGTCAGAGGAGGACCAGGCCCAGTGGGGCCCAGGCCAGGTCGGCCGACCCCCTCTGGCCAGGTCGGCCGACCTGCCAGGGAGGCCCCACTGGCCCATCTTTTTATGGCGGTTTATCACCGACTTCTGGAGGTCGGTTCCCCTGCATTAAATGTCACCGACCTCGGGAACCGCCTCAAAGTTGCCGACCTTCCAAGGCTATAAATAAAGGGGCACCCCTCCCCATCAACACACACCACAAGACGCAAGACTCTCCAATAGAGCTCCACTCCAATCCTTAGGCTGAGAGCCTTTTGTACACTAGTAGAATAGGAGAGAGGGCAAGGGAGAGAAAGGAATACTCCTTCCACTTTGGTGGAGGTTTAGTTCTATTTCTTTACCTTGGCGTGTAAACACTCTTTGTGATTTATACGTGGTGATTATTTATCTAGCGAGCAATAGTACTTTACTAGGCGTAATTCCTGTTATACTTGTTTACGGGATCATCGCTCCGCAAGGGGTGCTCTAGCCTTCTAAATTCAGCTTTGGGCCGAGGTTAGAGTAGTAATCAACGGCATAGACGTGGTGTCTAGGCTAGAGGTTACCTTTGTTTGCTGTGTGCTCCACGGTTTGTAGAGGTAGGCGGCAGGAAGTGACAGCCCTGTCCGTCCAAAGGAACCCTCCACGTTCGGGTACATAGTAGAGCTACAGGTCGGAGTGGCTTGGCAGACCCGGCCTAAGCCGGCGCCCGAAGTAGACAAGTAGAGCTTGAGTTCGTCTATCCCCTAGGATAAGCTAGATATAATCACCCTCTCGATCCTAGTTTGCTAGTTGTCTTGGTTGTCCTTGGGTAGAACTTGCCCTGCGGTAGAATAACTCCGTTCCTTGGGGAAAACAAATACGATACCTTGGAATACTCCCGGGTGAAGTGCTACAACGGTATTCCGTGTGCTTGCGGATTTATCTGTGACGTAAGAAATACCAACAAGCATTTCTGGCGCCGTTGCCGGGGAACGGTTGATATCTCTATTGCAAATTAAGTTTGCCCTCGTAATCTATCTTACTTACCGTTCTGTTTTTATTTCCCTTAATTTCAAAAACTCACAAAAACATTTCATGGAGTCACAACCCACCATCCAATCATTCTCTACTCCACGGGGCGAGCTCTTAGAGCCACCATCATCATCACAACCCATTTCTTCATTTGGCTATGAGTTTTCCCCCGATTACATTTCGATGATAAGAGGTTTATCCTTTTCGGGTTTTAAACATGAAAATCCTTATGAACACTTGCGAGAGTTTGAGCATTTGTGTTCATGCCGATCGATCCATGGCATGACACAAGAAACGTTGAAGTGGAAATTGTTTCCCTTCTCTCTCAATGAGAGGGCGAAGCAATGGTACACTTACACCGCTAAGAGAGTGAACGGTGATTGGAAAGAATTGCGAGACAAATTTTGTCTAGCGTTCTTCCCCGTATCCCGTATCACTTCTCTACGAGCGGAAATAATTAACTTTCGGCAAGAAAAAGAGGAAACCTTGAGTGCATCATGCATTCGGTTCTGTTCATTAACAGACTCCGGACCTGAATTGTTGCTCCCCGAACCCGTTTTATTACAACATTTTTATTCGGGATTGAGCAGCGATACCGCACTTTATCTTGACACGGCCGCTGGTGGATCTTTTACTCATAAGACCATAGCGGAAGCACACGAACTTTTGGATCGCATTGTGGAAAACACTCCTTTTTCCATTGATTTACTAGTTGAGCCGGAGTCAAAAGATGAGGAACTCGTTGTGCAAGAAACACAACAATTGGTGCCTACAATGGTAGACCCAACAATCGAGTCCCCATCTATCACAAGAACAATGATAGAGGATGATGAACCTCTTGAGTTCCCATTTGAGTTCGAGGAAGAAATTTTTGAAAATTTTGGAGAGTCCTCGAACTACTCTTGTCAAAAGAGGCCAAAACTCCCTGCACCAACCCCCGAACCTTTAGAAAAAGATTTTCTTTTGAAAACCATTCGGGAGTTGACATTGATCATAAGCGATGAATGGTTGAGAGAAAATGAGTTTTCTTCCGATACTATTCGTTTTGAACATCCTACCTCAACCATTCAAAGCTCAATTCGGGGATCAAAGGTAGATGTTCTCTATAATCCTTTAGTGGGTGCCAACATCATGTCCGAATCTTTTGCTTTAACCATGTTTGGGAACGAAGTTTGGGCACCCACTAGCAAACTCCTTAGAACCTCTCCGGGGCACTTCTTTGAGGGTTTGGGGATCGTTAGAGACGTCTGCATTAAGCACGATGATGCTGAAGTATCACTGGATTTTCACGTCTTCGGGGTTTTGGATTTTGATGTTCTTGTAGGCCATCCCATAGAAAAGCTTTTCTCAAAAATATCGCCTTCTGGAACCCTTGACTTCACCCTCGGCAAGGAACCTTTTTCTATCCCTATCGTACATATGTTAAATACTTTTGCCGAGGAGTCCCCCGAAGTAAACGATTGTATAGAGGAGGTTATGGCAGTTTTTCTTCATGAAACCCCCGAATCGTCCTTGGAAGAAGATGCTCTCAATTTTGTTTTAGAAGAAGACGGTTCGGAAGAAACCTTTGAGCTGCCTGAAACCTTAACCTCGCCGCCTCCTCCCATAGAGCTCAAAGCACTCCCACCAGGCTTACGCTACGCTTTTCTTCACGGAAACCCCGAAACGCCTGTCATCATAAGTGACAAGCTTTCGGAGGAAGAAACCGCTAAACTCTTAGCCGTGTTAGAGAAACGTCGCTCCGTTCTTGGCTACTCGCTAGGAGACCTCAAGGGAATCAGCCCTGCTCTTTGCACCCATCGCATTCCCATAGATCCCGATAGCACACCTTCTAGGGAACCTCAACGGAGATTGAACAATGCAATGAGGGAAGTTGTTAAGAAAGAGGTCTTGAAACTTTTGCATGCTGGTATTATCTATCCAGTTCCACACAGCGAGTGGGTGAGCCCAGTGCAGGTTGTGCCCAAGAAGGGAGGAATGACGGTCGTTCATAACGACAAGGACGAATTAATCCCTCAACGAACCGTCACGGGGTGGAGAATGTGCATCGATTACCGAAAACTTAACAAGGCTACAAAGAAAGATCATTTTCCACTGCCCTTCATCGATGAGATGTTGGAACGGCTGGCAAATCATTCTTTCTTTTGTTTCCTTGATGGGTATTCGGGATATCATCAAATTCCCATCCATCCCGATGATCAGAGTAAGACGACTTTCACATGCCCTTACGGAACTTATGCTTATCGTCGAATGTCTTTTGGGCTATGTAATGCGCCTGCTTCTTTTCAACGATGCATGATGTCTATCTTTTCTGACATGATCGAAGAGATTATGGAGGTTTTTATGGATGATTTCTCTGTCTATGGGAAAACCTTCGATCATTGTTTAGAAAATTTAGACAAAGTCTTGCAACGTTGTCAAGAAAAGGACTTAGTGCTCAATTGGGAGAAATGCCACTTTATGGTTAAAGAAGGCATAGTCCTTGGGCACTTGATTTCCGAAAGAGGGATAGAGGTGGACAAGGCGAAATTAGAAGTTATAGAAAAGCTTCCACCTCCCGTTAATATTAAGGGTGTTCGCAGTTTTCTTGGACATGCGGGGTTCTATCGCCGTTTTATCAAAGATTTCTCTCAAATTGCTAGACCCCTTACAAATTTGCTTGCAAAAGATGCACCCTTTAATTTCACTGATGAATGCATGAATGCTTTCAATACTCTTAAAAATGCACTCATCTCCGCTCCAATCATCCAACCCCCTGATTGGACGCTTCCGTTTGAAATTATGTGTGATGCTAGCGACTTTGCTGTGGGGGCTGTTCTTGGTCAAACTAGAGATAAGGAGCATCATGCAATTTCTTATGCTAGCAAAACTCTGTCTGGAGCTCAGTTGAATTATACTACCACTGAAAAAGAGCTCCTTGCTGTTGTTTTTGCTTTTGATAAATTTAGATCTTACTTAGCTGGAGCAAAAGTTATCAGTTTACACCGATCATGCTGCTTTGAAATTTTTGCTCTCTAAGAAAGATGCTAAACCCCGTTTGATAAGATGGATTCTTCTGCTCCAAGAGTTTGATTTAGAAATTCGTGATAAGAAAGGAGTAGAAAATTCTGTAGCGGATCATTTGTCGCGCATGCAATTCACTAACCCGTAGGAATTACCCATCAATGACTTCTTGCGCGACGACATGCTACTCCACGTCAAGGACTCACATCCGTGGTACGCCGACATTGTGAACTTCATAGTGACGGGGTACGTACCACCGGGAGAAAACAAGAGACGACTCATCTATGAGAGTCGTCGTCACCTTTGGAGTGAGCCCTTCCTTTACCGTGTCTGCGCCGATGGACTGCTCAGAAGATGTGTGCCGACACCCGAGAGCACACAAATTATCGAGAAATGTCATTCAGCTCCATACGGGGGACACCATGGAGTGTTTCGTACTCAGGCTAAGATATGGCAAAGTGGTTTCTTTTGGCCAACAATGTACGAAGACACAAAAGAATTCGTCAGACGATGCCCACAATGTCAAAGATTTGGAGGCATCACGGCAAGGGATGCAATGCCCCTCAACTTCAATTTACAAGTCGAACTCTTCGACGTATGGGGCATCGACTTCATGGGGCCATTCCCCAAGTCACAAGACTGTGAATACATCTTGGTGGCAGTCGACTACGTGTCCAAATGGGTAGAGGCAATGCCGTGCCGAGCTGCCGACTCCAAGCACGCTCGCCGGATGTTCCATGAGATTATCTTCCCAAGATTTGGAACACCGAGACTAGTGATAAGCGACGGAGGGTCTCATTTCATTGATAAGACCTTCCGAAGCTTCCTTAGAGAACTTGGAGCACGACACAACATAGCCACTCCATACCATCCTCAAACAAGAGGGCAGGGGGGATGTATGAGAGTGACGAGGAAAGGACCCCGAAAAAGAGCCCCTATCAACGTCTCCTCGCTAAACACAATGATCTCCGCGACGCTCATGAACGCCTAAGCGATAAAGTGGCGGAGATGAAAGACGCTCTTGCTGAATTGCGAGATGCCCATGATGACCATTGCCGCAGCACCAACTCAAAGATGAAGCGTCTTTTCAAGAGCGCGGGAAAGGAAGAAAAGTTCTACGACTAAAACCTCCCGCGATCATCATTTTCCCATGGCGCATTTACTTAGTTTAATTACATTTGCTTTCATCATTTTAATTCCCTCATCAAGTTTGTAATGCGCCTTCATATTTGTTTCTAAATTCAATCAAATTAGTGCTTCCCGGGCTTGCATACCGGTAGAGCAATTTTGTGTTTCCAAAATATCTTTGTCTATTTTGAAGGAAACAGGCAAAAAGGCAAGTGTGGGGGGGGGGGGGGGGGATACATCGCGAAAACAGAAACAAACTCGAGCAAATCACTCAGAAACATCACAGGAAGGACAACACCAACAATTGTGCAAAACTTGGGCATCAGAAGGGGCCACACCAGGTCGGCCGACCCCACCTGACCAGGTCGGCCGACCCCTGGTGGGTCCCGCTGGTCCTCTGCTTTCCCGTGCTACTTAAGTTTGTTTCCCACACTCCCTTTTCGCCTACATTATCTGTCAAGTTCATTCTGAGACGCGAAAATTAAATAAAACTTGACCAATTAAAACTTGGGAAAGATTTATTTTGAAACATTTCATCAAAAATCCCATGACTCTCCCTAATGCTCTCAAGATGAACTTGCACACTTGTTATTACTCGCTTCATTACCACTTGCTTGTGAACAACCTATCCATAGGAACCCATGTTTTTCTAGATAATTGGCGAGTGTGATATGGTTCGATGAAATGATCTTTTGCTCAATCTACAAAGTCCTTGGGAATTTTACTTCAAAAAGTTAAAATAGCATGGCTCGCTGCTCCTCTCTTGGTATATGATTTCCTACCAATGCCATATGTTGATCACAATTTTCAAACTTACACACATATGCTGCTTGTGTTGCAATGAGCTTTTCCAAAATTTTGTGACCCTAATGAGATACTGGTCATGCTCTCTTGATCAAGATCACGTACACGATCCACCAAAAATGCTAAAACTCCTACACTGGGAGATAGCACATCCATCCATCCAAATAAAGACACTCCTCACTTTTATCCCATTTTACCTCTCTCTCTCAAAATAAACAAAAGAGGGACATGGCTCTGCAAAAGAAAAAGAAGACTCACAAAAAGATGAGCAAGAAAAAAGAAAATGTTCATGTACAGAGCATGGAAAAGAAAATAAAGAAAAATGATAGCCATGTCTCGGAAATACAAAACAAGAGAGGTAAAATCCGATAAAGGAGTCGTCTCATATAAACATCCACACATCCATCCACACATGCACTTCTTGATCAAGGTTGTATGACTTGAATTCTCCGTGGATCCTTTCTTTTGGTTCAGCAATATTTGTGATACAAGTATGCCTCTCTAACCCTACCTTGAGCTCCACATACAAGCCTTAGAAGTAGGACAAAAGAGGCAATGCTTTGGTAAGGAAAATACACTTTTTGAGCGATCCGAGAGAATCAATAGAGGAGCAAGAGCTATGATTGTTTATATTTTTCAAAACTCTTTCAAAAAAAAAAAAACCACAAGGTACTTAGTGGATGAAAGCGAGGTGATTTGAGTCATGAACCGTTCCACTTTTCAATCATCCAAGAATACATGTTAGCCACCATCATGTTCGCAGGAAAAAAAGGTGTGGCTTGTAATAGCTTGTGTGCAGGTTTCATTCATCAAAAGGGATGAGTCCTCCCGAATTTCCACTCATAGCTTTACTCGAGGACGAGCAAAGAGCTAAGTGTGGGGGATCTTGTTGACGGTCCTTACGACTCATTTTTACCGTCAACTTTTTGCACCTTTGTGAACCTAACACCATCACCAAGTGTAGACATAGGGTTTATTTCTAACAAATTCCACTAGTCTTGGTGAATTATGAAGTACAGGTGCAATCCATACAAAAATAGGGGAAAACATGCACTAAACGTGGACTTTGCAATCGACGGATTTTCCCCGGACTGAAGAACTTAGTCCAAAAGCCCAAAACCACAGAATCAGGCTTCAAGATCAAGCAATGCACGTGGTTTAGGAAAGTACACAGGCCAAGAAGCAGCCAGAGGAGGACCAGGCCCAGTGGGGCCCAGGCCAGGTCGGCCGACCCCCTCTGGCCAGGTCGGCCGACCTGCCAGGGAGGCCCCACTGGCCCATCTTTTTATGGCGGTTTATCACCGACTTCTGGAGGTCGGTTCCCCCTGCATTAAATGTCACCGACCTCGGGAACCGCCTCAAAGTTGCCGACCTTCCAAGGCTATAAATAAAGGGGCACCCCTCCCTCTCAACACACACCACAAGACGCAAGACTCTCCAATAGAGCTCCACTCCAATCCTTAGGCTGAGAGCCTTTTGTACACTAGTAGAATAGGAGAGAGGGCAAGGGAGAGAAAGGAATACTCCTTCCACTTTGGTGGAGGTTTAGTTCTATTTCTTTACCTTGGCGTGTAAACACTCTTTGTGATTTATACGTGGTGATTATTTATCTAGCGAGCAATAGTACTTTACTAGGCGTAATTCCTGTTATACTTGTTTACGGGATCATCGCTCCGCAAGGGGTGCTCTAGCCTTCTAAATTCAGCTTTGGGCCGAGGTTAGAGTAGTAATCAACGGCATAGACATGGTGTCTAGGCTAGAGGTTACCTTTGTTTGCTGTGTGCTCCACGGTTTGTAGAGGTAGGCGGCAGGAAGTGACAGCCCTGTCCGTCCAAAGGAACCCTCCACGTTCGGGTACATAGTAGAGCTACAGGTCGGAGTGGCTTGGCAGACCAGGCCTAAACCGGCGCCCGAAGTAGACAAGTAGAGCTTGAGTTCGTCTATCCCCTAGGATAAGCTAGATATAATCACCCTCTCGATCCTAGTTTGCTAGTTGTCTTGGTTGTCCTTGGGTAGAACTTGCCCTGCGGTAGAATAACTCCGTTCCTTGGGGAAAACAAATACGATACCTTGGAATACTCCCGGGTGAAGTGCTACAACGGTATTCCGTGCGCTTGCGGATTTATCTGTGACGTATGAAATACCAACACCCCTGTTCATAATGAAGGGGTAGCTGAAGCTTCTGTTCAAGGTTATCTCTCATCTCTTAGTGTGGCTGGGCTTCGTCAAATTGCTGATAATTTGAGACCTCTTACAGATCGTTCCCAGGTTCAATTACCTTCGGAGCCAGATGTTGTGCTTCGTGAGCCCCTTAGCCCCTCAGCAGGTGGTGATCTTTTCCTACATTCAGTCTTTGAAGCAATGCTTGGAGAGTTTCTCCCTTTTGACATGACTTTTGATTCAGTCGAAGCTACTGGGGGACATGACACCTTCGTCATGAGTGCTAGGGCCGCTGCGCCCTTTGTTGCTGCTGCAGAGAAGCTTCGTTTTCCCCAAGTGGAGAATGAGCTTGTGCTTCAGGGTGGTGATACTCTGTACAAGTCTTTACTGTCTTCGCAAATGAAGGTAAGCAGTTTTAATTTTTGTTTTTTCTCAGTTGCTTGTTTTTCTAACTTCGCTCTTGTTTTCGTCAGTCGCTTGCTATTACCCAAGCCTCCCTTCGCCAGCTTAATGAGCTGACTCTGGCAAGGGCTGATCGGGACCGGCTTCGCAAGGATCTCTCAACTCTTGAATCTCAGATCAAGGAGAAAGAAGATGCTCTTGCTCTTAGTGAAAAACGTGTGGTAGATCTCTCTGCTGAGAAGGAGACCCTTGTCAAATCTACTGAAGATTTTAAGGCGAAGGTAGCTTCTCTAGAGAAACAGCTGGAGGATCTTGATTCGTCCCTTGCGAAGGCTTTGGAAGCCAACAAGGTCCTTCGCGGAAAAGTTGAAACTGTGGATCAGGAGGCGGCTTCTTTTGCTAAGGCTGAAGAGCTTCGCCTGTCTTCTCTTTGCAGCCATATTCAAGATGCTCTTATCTCGGTTGGAACTATTCCTGATCAGATTCCTGAGAACGCTTCGACTGAGCAGCGCCAATCTTGGCTCTCTGTCAACATTCCTTTCGTGGTGAAAGCTTGCAGGGCCTTCTCCACCAATGCCGTTC
Organism: Eragrostis curvula; assembly: GCA_007726485.1. Taxonomy (NCBI): domain Eukaryota; kingdom Viridiplantae; phylum Streptophyta; class Magnoliopsida; order Poales; family Poaceae; genus Eragrostis; species Eragrostis curvula. The sequence continues at coordinate 35,650,606 of CM017440.1, read as the reverse complement.
ATCTGGCTATTCGGGACCTCCTCCATTCTCTTGATGTCGAAGGGAGCAATGCTTTGGCGAAGGTTGCTTCTGACGATTTCAAATTTTCAGCTGTTGATTCTACTCCCCGTCCTGTGGTTGAAGCTCTTCTGAAGGTCGCCGGTCATTTTGACGAAGCCTTCTGGAACCGTGTGCAGTCTGTCGGTCATCTGCCTCAGAGTGAGGTATAAACAGTTTATTTTTGCTTCGAGAGAGGGTTATATCATTCCTTCGAACTTGTATCTTGTTGAGAATTGTTGTAATATTGTTGAAGACTTTATGTTGCTTTGATTAATTTTTGCTTGGTTTTTGGACCTTAGGCTTCGTCTGATATTTCTTTGAGCGAGTTTGCTACTCCGAAGGCTTCTTCTGACTTGGTTTCGGAGAAATGTGTTGCTCCGGATTCATCATCTGATGTTTCCCTGAGCGAGTTTGCGACTCCAGAGCCTTCTTCTAGTGGCTTGATTCGCCGTGAGCCTCCGATTGAAGTTTTTAGTTCTCCTTCGAGGATTGATTTATCTGTTGATTCGAGTCCTTTGTCGCCTGTTGAGGGAGGTGAAAGTTCTTTTTCTTTTCCTCCTGGTAGTCTTGTGGCTATTGGGAGAGTTTATCGCCCAGAGGCTGATGTTCCCGAAGGGAGTCGGGGTCGGAACAAACGAAGGTCTCGTGGTCGCTGTCCACGAGGTAGTAGTTCTTCACATCGAGGTGCAGCCAAGAAGAAGAAGGGAGGGGACGTTTTAGATTCGTCTTCCTCCTTCGATGCTGCTTCGCATGTTGAGCGAATGATTTCGTCTGGGATAATAGATCCCATATTTCAAAGGCCTTATTCTCCTTCGAATGGATATAATTTTGATGAATTTAGAATTGTATGCGAAATGCTTTTAGAATTAGGCCTTGTTGTAAAGTGTGAGCCTGACGATGGCTCTCCTTGATTGATGTCTGTGCTTAATAAAGCTTTTCTTTTGAAGTAGTCTTTCGGAGGTCTTTTGCCAGAGAGAAGATTTCTTCAATATCATCGAAGCTTTTAATGCTTTTTGCACGGTGACCTTGTGTTTCCTTTGAGGAACGCAAGTTTTCGTGTTTTCGTTCTTTGGTATTTGAACATTTTCATGCGAAGGATCGCGCTTTTTCTTTTACGAAGGTTTCTGTTTGCCAATACTTGGGTAGATTAAGGTTTCTTTGCTTATCTTTCCCTTCGGCTCTTGTCTGGAGTCTTTGTATCATCTCTCGTGATACATTGATCCAAACTTAGATTACACCAAATACTCGATTGGTGTAACCTTCGGATTCTCTAGGCTTTTGCCTGATATCGTTTTTGAGCTCGAAGCTTCGTTTCTTGAGCCTTGGCTCTTCTACGCCTCCCAGGAAATTGCTCTGGAATTTTTCGAGGGTAAAAAGGTAATTATAAAACTGTGTTACAGTCTTGGAAGGTGCCTCGTTAAAAAACCTCACACCCTTCGCAGGGCTACCCTCGTGAGGAAAAAGAGTGCACCTCCCGCGAGTTTTGTGCTTTTACATATGGGCATCGCGCGTGCTACCGAAGAGATGTTCTTGGTAGACACGACTCATGCATTTCTGATATGTCATGGACGAGTTTTCGAGTCCGAAGATCTTGAACTCTGGGGTCTTTTGCTTCCTTCGGATGAAGTGGACATTCTTCCTCCCAGGGGTTTCGCCATCTTCAATACTTCTTGCTTGGAGTTGGTCTCCGAGGATGCTGATCACAGAGATGGGACCAGGAATCTTCATGCACAGATAGCCCTGATGTATGGCTGCCTCAAACTTGTTAATGGAGCCCCTTCCGAAGATTGCATTGTAAGGATAAACAATGTCAACCACATCGAATGTCACATCTTCAGTTCTTGCGTTGTCTCCTTCGCCGAAAGTAACTGGTAGGTTAATTTTTCCCAATGCTTGGATAACCTTTCCAGTGAAGCCAACCAATGGAATTCCTGCAGGTTGCAGTGTTTCATTTTCTAGCTTCATCTTTCTGTATGTAGAGGCGAAGAGGATGTCAGCTGAGCTTCCTCCATCGACAAGTATCCTGAGTACATCAAATCCTTTTATATTTGCCTTGATGACCAGTGGGTCTGAGTGTGGTTGGTCAAGGTCCCTTGCGTCTTCTTTTCCGAAGGTGATGTGGACATGGGACCACTTAGTTTTCACAAACGGAGTCCTTGTTGTCACATTATGTACCCTTCGAATGTGTTCTTTCCTTGCCCTTCTTGAATCTAGCTACTGGGTCGATCCTCCGGAGATAGCGTTAATTGTTTGTCTTTGAGACGTGTAGCTAGTTTCTGTGCTTCTTCCATTGTTTTGCTGGTTTGTTTCTGGAGGCGGTGGCAGTGCTGCCAAGCTTTGAGGTTGAGAGTAGGCATACTGCTGTGCCTGATACGAAGCTTCTCTTGGATAGTTGACAACATGATTGACAGAGTGCGAAGGGTATGTTGACATTGAGTTCCCTTGAGACCAGTTTTCACGATAGTTACTCGTGTGTCTGATGGCCTTCTTCGCCTCTCTTTCTGCGGTCCATTGTTGTTTGAATTGTTGCAGATTTCGGCACTGCTTTGTTGTATGGCCTTTTCCTTCGCCATGCAGCTCGCAGTATGGAGCACGAGAACTGCTTCTCTGATTGTTTTCTCTGTTTTTGTCTTCGCCGTCTCTATCTTGGTTGCTTCGCTCTTTCCCTCTTTCATCGTCTTTGGTTCTTTTTTCGTCGCCCCTTTCTTCTCTGTTTTCGAGGCTGTGTACCCTTCGATTGTTATGATCTTTTGAATTGTCTCTGCTATCATCGTGCCTTCTGCTTCGACTCGCTTCATTTTCTTCTTTATACTTCTTCTCATCTTTGACCAGCTGGGATTGCTTCTTTTCGACTTCTTTTTTTCCTTCGGAATTCATCGTCTGATCTTGCGTATTTCTCGAAGGTGTCCAACAGTGCGAAGATGGTTTTGGGTCTCTTCCTTGTTAATGCAGAATGGAAAGGGCCAGCCCTCAAGCCTTCCGTTAGTGCATCAATGACCGTCGAAGCCCCTACATCTTTTGCTCTTGATTTTACTTCCATGAACCTCTGCATGTACTCCCTTAAGCCTTCGTCTTGTTTCTGCTTGCATGAAAATAGCCTTCCCTGATGAATTTCGGATGCTTGGAAGCCTTGGAAGTTGTTTATGAACTCTCTTATCAACTCGGACTAAGAATTAATCAATCCTGGTTCGAGAGTGGAAAACCATGTCTTCGCTACTCCTTCGACAGCCATGACCAGAGCTTTGGCGTATGTTGAGTTTGTTCCTCCGCCCGATTCTACTGCGGCTTCGAAAGACATGAGGAACTCTCTCGGACATGTTTTTCCTTGATACGCCTTTACCTTTGGCATTTTGAAATTGACCGGCCAAGGTTCGCTCTGTAGCTCTTCGCTCAAAGGAGAGTTTTCGTTGTAGATGATGCATGGCTGGCTGTCCTTGCCGGAGCTGCTTACTTCGTACACCGTCTTGTGCTCGGTTTGCTTGCGAGGCTTGTGATGCGCGTTTTGTTCTTGCTTCTTCAGGTTTTCCATTTCTTCATTGTATTTGTTTAACTTACTGTCCATTTCGTTGATCTCTTGTTGGGCTTGTACTATTTTTTCGAGCATGTCTTTTTTCAGCTTCGCTGTCTTTTCTATGATGGCCAACTTCTTCTCTCTCTCGACTCTTTCTTGCTCTATTATGCGAAGCCTTTCGGTTATGTTGCGTGTTTCGTCGTCCTCCTACTGAAAGCTTGTTGTTTGAGATGTCTCAGCGTTGTTTAGTTGCATGGCTTTTAGAGCTTCTTCTTTTCTTGCCGCCTCTTCGGCTCTTGCTATTTCTTCTGCTTTTGCAGCTTTGTCCCGCTCTTCTTGCTCTCTTGCTGTTCTGAGTTCTGCTTCCTTCGCTAACCTTTCGTTTTCGGCTTCGGTTTCTGCGCGTTGTGTGTCGCTGATGTTTGTTCTCGGCTTTGCCTTGGCCATATTGTCGGTGTTAAGAAACCGGCCGACAAGTAAATTTGTAACTACGGCGCCTAACAATCTTCTATGATGGCGAGGGTTTTGTGAGAGAGGCGAGATGTATACTGGTTCAGGCAATCGATGCCCTACGTCCAGTTCGTGGGTGGTTCGTGTTCCGACTTGCAGAGGGGAGCTACAAGTGTTGACGAGGGAGGAGAAAGACTCCAAGCCTCTTCGTGTGTATTTCTATGTCTGTGTCTGTTCGAACTTCGATCCCCCCCAGCTCTCCCTTTATAGTCAAGGAGTGAGCCGGTTTACAAATGGGAACGGGGCTTTCGAGTTGTGGGCTAGCGCGGCTACACGCCGCACTAGTCTGAACCCTAGCTGCCACTGTGGCCCTAGTCAGGCGGCGTCCTGTCAGCCCGGTCGCCGGGCAGGTGGTCGAGATGTCAACCCAGACTGTCGCGGCCGTCTTGTCGCCGGTCCGGTCTTCGTCCCTGTTCAGGGTGATGATGATGTCGTAGCCATCCCGCTGCTGTACTCGAGGTGTCAGGCGGCGCCGCGAGATGGGACGGGTGCCACTGTGCAGGCCAGATCGCGTGCCTGCAAGTATATGAGTTGCTGGGTAGAGTTAAGGCTCCCCAGCTACTCGTCGTAAATGCCTGTCCTCCTTGTCAGAGGAAAATCTTCTCGACGAAGTCTCCCAACTCGGGGTCGGGCGAAGCGCGGCTTGTGGGCCCGCCCGACTGGGGGTCGGGCGAGGCGGAGTCTGTGGACCCCACCCGACTCGGGGTCGGGCGGGGCGGAAGTCGTGGGCCCGCCCGACTGGGGGTCGGGCGAGGCGGAACTTGTATGTGTCCTCGGGGTCGGCCGTGGGCCCCTCGAGCGCTCTGTTGTCATGCACCTGTTCCTGTGGGCCCTACACAATTTAAGCTGAGACGGTTAGCGGGATTAAGTATCCAAGATCAGGATACCCTGATTTGGGTATCCGTCAGTAGCCCCCGAGCCTGGGCGGCGGCCGGGGGTCGTGGTCGCCGTCGAGGCTTGTCATTGTCTCTCCGAGGGTATTTTCGTACTATTCTTACCGGTGGGTGCGCGCGAGCGCACCCGCCGGGTGTAGCCCCCGAGCCTCGGTACAAGTGGTTTACTTGTGCCGAGGGTGGCAAAAAAGGTTTTCCTGAGACCACGCAGTAGGTCCTTGTTTGCGAATGCGAGCCCCCGAGTCCTCGCTCGATGCGCGGATCCGTCCGAGGGTCGTTTCGTCTTTTTGTTTCGTCCGTACCCGCGCGTCTTTACGATAAGACGGGGCACGCGTGAGCCGGCCACGTCATTCCTCGATGGTTCGATGCGTGGTGCTCGTTTAAGCTGCAAACGGGTGTGTCCGAGTGAAGGCCTCGGCTTGCCCTTCGCGGGGGTCCGATTGAGACTAGCTGGAGTCGGCCTCATTCAGATCCGAGTTCCTGCCTTTTTCGATCGCCGACTCCTTTCGCTCGGAGTCAGTGGGCTCGATGCCCTCCCTCGATGGGAGATCAAGGTCGAGGTTTTTTAGACTCGGACTCGGACGCTACCGTCAGAGGCCCATTGTACTACGGTGTACGGGTTGCGGTCGCTGGGGACCCCTCTTTGGTGGCCCCTCACTTAGTTTTGCCCTGGAGCGGCCGTTCGAACCCTTTCGCGGGGCCGGCCTTCGAACTCCTGGGCCGGAAACTGGGCCGTCGGGGCGTTTTCAGCCCCTAGCCTTTATTACCTGTGGGCCCGGCCGGGATTCCAAGCCCGCCTGGGCCGTCATCGTGCGTCGTGGAGACGCGACGGTTCGCCTTCCGCGCGAATCGAGGCCACGATCTGTCTTCGTGCGGTAGTGGAGCGGGCCATGATGGCGATTTTTAAGGCACCTGCACCTGTTAAATCGCGAAACAGGGAAGGCGCGAGAAACGAGGCGTCGTGTGAACGCGATAACTATAAAGAAGGGATGAGCCTAACCTCATTTGCCTTACCAGGTTTTCGCAACCTTTCGCATCCACCGCCGCTCGCCCTTGCGCAAACCGCTTCGTCTTCCTCGCCTCGCTCGCTCTCCAACTTCCCTTCGTTTCGCCGTCGCTCCGCGTCCCTCGTCCGCATTCGCCATGGCGGATTGGAGCCGGTCCAACAGCACCAAGGGGAACCTCGATGCCCTGGTTGCGCGCGGCCTCCTGATGCCCCTCACCGCGGAGCATGAGTGGCTGGTTCCCGGGGAGGAGAGGATCCCATCGCCGCCGGACGGCTACATTGTCTCCTTCCGCTCCTTCCACGAGCGCGGCTTTGGCATGCCGCCTCTTCCCTTCCTCCGCGGCCTGCTTCACCACTACAAGTTGGAGCTGCAGCACCTCAACCCCAACTCCATCCAGCACATCTCCGCCTTCGTCGCCTTGTGCGAAGGTTTTTTGAAGATTCGCCCCCATTTCCATCTTTTCAAGTACTTCTTCACCCTCGCGCTCCAGACCAAGAGGGACGCGGAAGGGAATCCGCGCGCCGTCCCGATCGGCTGTGCTAGCTTCCGGCTCCGGAGCGGCCGGGCCCGCGAGTACATCACCATGCCCGTCACCGACACCAACAAGGGTTGGCACGAGAGGTGGTTTTACCTCAAGAACACCGCGCTCGCGCCGCTCCCGGAGTTCACCGGGCGCCTGATCGAAGAGGCGCCCGAGTGCTGGGGTTGGGGGCCTGCCGCCCCTGACAAGAAGAAGTTGGCCGACCTCTTGGGTATGATCGACAGACTCAAGAGGGGCGGCGTTGCGGGCGTCGGGGTCATCGGCGCCTACCACGTCAGGAGGCTTGCGCCGCTTCAAGACCGGCGCCTCCCCATGTGGGATATGGGCCGTGACTTTGCGTGGGAGGGGACCTGCATGGTGGACCCCCACGCGGAGCCGCGGATTACCGTCCGAGAGCTGAAGGCCCGGCTCTCGGAGGCGATGGGGAAGACGGCGGCGGATTGGGATAGTTTTGACTATCCGATCCCGGGCCACCCGCCGATGCTTCCGGAGCAGGGGGCCCTACAATTCGTAAGTTTTTCGGTTTGGTTTCGATCCCGATTCGGCATTGTTTCGATTTTCCCGATCTTTCGCTTATGCACTTTTTCTTGGATTTAGACTGGCGTCGCCTTCCTTCCTTCTGCCGCCCCTCTTCCCGAAGTCTACGACGCCGTCCGTGCGAGCAACAGGGAGCAGGCGGAGCGGCAGAAGGCCCGCAAAGACCGCGAAGACGCCAAGAAGGCGAAGCGGGTGCGGAGGGAGGAGGAGAGGAGACGGCGTCGCCGCCGAGGCGACGTGGTCTCCGACTCCGAGGACGAGGACGACGACGATGACGACGGCGGCGGTGGCGACGAGGGCGGCGATGACGACGGCGACGACGACGAGGATCAGGTCGACTGGGGTCGACTAGAAGATCGCTCCCCGGGTCCCGACGTCGCCGGCGCTTCAGGCAGTGGGGGCGCGCCAGGCTCTTCGCGGCCAGCGGCTCTCCCAGCCTCCATGGCTCTCACGCTCGCCCCCGCGAGATTGCTCCCTGTGGCGACGGCCATGGCGGGGTCACAAATGGCATCGGCCGCCGCGACGACGTCGGTCGTGGTGACCGTGCCGTCGGCGGCGACAAGCTCGGCGGTGGCCGCGGCGACGACGGCATCGATGAGCGCCTCGACCGCGGTCCCTTCCTCGACCACGTCCCCCGCAATCACCGCGCTGCCGCCCACTGCGATGATGATGACCGTGGCATCCCCCACGGCCCCGTCGGCCGTGGTGACTTCGTCGTCCGTGGCGGCGGCGGCGTCTGCGGCGGCTTCTGAAGCTTCGCCAGCCGTGGCGACCGTGGTGGCAACGGCTCCCGCCATCTCCGCGACGGTGGGATCCTTGGTTCCGCCAGTCACGGTGATTCCCCCGCCCGCGCCGGCGGGGACCGCCGCCATCCTCGCGACGGCGGCTTCGGAGGCGATCGCCGCGGTGGCGACGGTGGCGCCTTCTGCGGGGACGATGGCTGCGGCGGCGAGTGCCCTCTCGGGAAAGAGGGCGCGTGATGAGGCTGGGTCGTCCGCCGGCCCGACCCCGAAGCGTCAGCCATTCCGGTTAGTACTTGACTTCATCGCGTTTCTTTTACCTCTTTATTTCGTTTGCTAATTCTCTTTTGTTTCAGGGGTCCGCTGCAGGTGCTGCCTCGAAAGCAGCTACTCCGGTCCTCAGGGGTTCTGGGGACGGTGCCCAGCTTGGCGGCGAGCGCGGCGGCGCCGGCGGCAAGCGTGGCGGCGCCGGCGGCAAGTGTGGCGGCGCCGGCAGCGAGTGTGGCGGCTCCGGCGGCGAGCATGGCGGCGCCGGCAACAAGCACGGTGGCACCGGCAGCGAGCACGTCGGCAAAGGCGGCTGCAATGGTCGCCGCGTCGACGGAGGTGGGCAGCTCCGCGCTGTCCGGGTCGTCGGGGCCTCGTCTGAGGTCCACCACGCCTCCGCTGCCGCAGTCGACCTCGGGTGCGCCCACGGACGTCGATGTCCTGCGCGTCCAAGGGCCCGATGGACAGGAGCGGGTCCTCAACGAGCCGGCGGAGCGGCAACTCTGGGGCGCGCTTAACCAGAATCAGGGCCAAGCCATTTATGCCCTGGAGACCGCGCTCCGCGCGATAAAGGCGATGGGGGCCCCGACTCAGGTGCGTACATCCTCACTCTTTCGCAGAGTCTTCTTCCCGCTTTTGTTCTGCTTATCCCTCTTTGTTGTCTCAGGAACTGTCCAAGTTGAGTCGGGCCAAGTCGAACTGCATTCGCTTCCAAGAGAGCGAACGAGTTCGGCTTGATGAGGAGGGGCAGGCCGTGGTGGAGCAGGCCACACAGGCCATGCGGGAGGCCGACCAGGCCAAGTTGGCGCTGGCCGGGGCAGAGGAGAGAGCGACCGCCGCCGAAAAGAGGGCCGAGGAGGCGGAGAGGAGGGCCGAAGCGGCGGAGAAGAAAGCCGAGAAGGCGGAGGAGGACGCGGCCAAGGCACGCGAGGCGGCCGACTCCGAACGAGTGCTTCGACGGACATCCTCCGAGTTGGTCTCCCAGCTCACCGCCCGGGTTACCGGGTTGGAGAAGGAGGTTGACGGTAAGGTTGCTGTACCTCTGCCTTGATCCATTCGCCTCGTCGTTCGTTTGTTTGATTTTCTTGTTTATTTGGTTTTCAGCGCTCAAGGCGGACCTGGAGGTGGCGCGGGGCGAAAACATCCAGCTGGAGCGGCTGCGGATCGGCGCCGAGCTTCTCGTTGACGAGCTGCAGGTGCCACAGCCGGACGGGACCGCCACCCTGGAGGCGCGCCTGCTTTCCATCTCCAACCGCTTCGGTGCTCTCCGTCGTGAGAGCTTCGAGGCCGGGGTCTTCTGGACGTTGGTGATGGAGCAGACGCACTACGGCGACACCCTCGACCTCGAGGGCTTGTCGCTGGGCATGGTGCCCGGCTTCTCCGATGAAGAGATGGAGGAGCTGAAGAAGAAGACCGCGCCCGCTGCTGCGACGATTGCCGGCCTCCTCGCCTCCTTCGCGTTCCCTCTGCCGTCGCCTCCGAGTGACGAGTAGTAGGAGATAGAGTAGTTAGTCGAGTTGGGCCGAGTGGCCCTCATGTAAATATAAAAAACTTGCCTTTATTTGAAACAAGTACTTCGTTCTTTAAAATTGTGTTCGTTCGAAACTTATTCGAATATTTAAGTGTTTTTCCCTTCGTGACTTCCTCCTCTTTCAGACCGCTTGATTGCCTTGGACCTTTCATTCGACTGACTGGTAACCCAGGCCGCTCTTAGCCGCCGAGGCGTCAGAGTCCCGAGTCGGCCAGTCGGGTCGGCCGAGAGATCGTCGACGCTCAAGTTCTGTCCGAGTCGGACCTGCACTTAGGATTTTTCATGTAAATTCCTTAGCCACGGACGCGTTGTCGGCGCAATTTTCGCTCTTGGCCTTGACGCTCGTTTGTCATGGGCATTTTGGATTTTACACGGCCTTTTTTGCGCACCCGCCGGGTGGAGCCCCCGAGCCGTTAGGGTCGGGGATCGGCGGTCGGCAGGTCAGGACTTGTTGTGAATTTCAAAAAGACAGAAAGAGACGAACTTTCTTTTTATTTCGTTTGCATGTCTTTGAACGATGCAAAAGGAAAAGGAGGTACAAGCTAAGGGTAGAAACGACGTAGCTGGTCGATGTTCCACGCGTTGGCGAATATGCGTCCGTCGGCGTTCTTGAGCTTGTAGGTTCCGGGCCGAAGCACCTCCGCAACGGTGTATGGTCCCTCCCACGGCGGAGTCAGCTTGTGCCGACCCTGATTGCCCTGCAAAAGGCGAAGAACGAGGTCGCCAACCTCGAAAGCGCGGCCTTTAACCTTTCGTTCGTGGTAGCGGCGCAGCGCTTGTTGATACTTGGCGGAATGCAAGAGCGCGGCTTCTCGTGCTTCGTCGATCTGGTCGAGCGCATCCTCGAGGTAGCGCTCGTTGAGGTCCGGGTCAAACGCTTGCACCCGCGGGGCCCCATAATCCAGGTCAGTCGGTAGCACTGCCTCGGCTCCATACACCATGAAGAATGGAGTGTAGCCAGTGGCACGACTCGGCGTCGTCCTTAGGCTCCACAACACTGCATCGAGCTCTTTTGCCCACCGACCGGCAAATTTCTTGAGCTTGTTGAAGATTCTGGGCTTTAATCCTTGGAGGATCATGCCGTTCGCTCGTTCACACTGCCCATTCGTTTGGGGGTGAGAAACAGCTGCCCAGTCGACTCGGATGCCGTACTGATCGCAAAAGTTCAGGAATTTCTTCCCCGTGAACTGCGTGCCATTGTCAGTGATGATGGCATTTGGCACCCCGAATCGATGTACAATGTCGGTGAAGAACTTGACGGCTTGCGCCGAGTCAATTTTGCCGATCGGCCTGGCCTCTATCCACTTTGAGAACTTGTCAACGGCGACAAGCAAGTGGGTGTAGCCTCCCGGTGCCTTTTTGAAGGGTCCAACCAGGTCCAGCCCCCATACCGCGAACGGCCAAGTAATGGGGATGGTTTGGAGGGCCTGAGCCGGCAGATGAGTTTTACGAGCATAATGCTGGCCGTGGATATCCTGGAGTAACTGCCTACCCTCGTCGAGAGGGATACAGCGTTGGAGGACTCCAGAGCGCCCTTTTTTATACAGCTCGCCGCCGACCATCGCAAATGTCTTGGCGCGCCTTGCGAGTCGGCGTGCCTCAGTGCGGTCAGGCGGAAGCTGTTGTCGCAGGAGGTAGTCGATGAAGGGTTGCCTCCAGTCATCGCGGGGCCCGGGGTCAGCCCCCGAGTCGGGCGAGGCGTCGCGGGGGTCGGCGGGAGCCCCCGAGTTTTTGTCGCGCTCGATGACCAAGGCCTCGTTGGCCTCAATCGGAGCCGGTTCTTGCGCTTGCTCTTTCGTCGAGTCGGCCGACGCAGGATCATTGATGGACGGCTTGTCTTGATCGCAGGCAAAAATGCCTGCCGGGACTATCTCCCGGTTTGATCCCAGCCTGGCCAACGAATCGGCCGTCTCGTTGTCCCGCCGAGGGACGTATTCAACCTGAAAACCATCGAATTTTTCTTCCAGACGGCGGATTTTGGCACAGTAGGCCGCCATCCTGGGGTTAGTGCAGGTGGACTCATTCATGACCTGGTTAACAACGAGCTGAGAGTCGCCAAAGGCTTCGAGCCTACGGACTCCTAACTCGACAGCTGCTTTCATGCCGTTAAGCAGAGCTTCGTACTCGGCTACATTGTGCGATGCTGGGAAGTTGAGCCGGATGACATATTGCATTCGCACACCTCTCGGAGAGATGAGCAGCCACCCACCCCCGGCACCCCTTTTTGTGAGAGAGCCGTCAAAAAACAGCCGCCAACATTCCTTTTCGACAGGAACTATGGGCAACTGAGTTTCGGTCCACTCGGCGATGAAATCTACCAGGGTATGTGATTTTACGGCAGATGGGTGCGTAAATTCTATTCCCTGATCCATTAATTCTAACGCCCATTTAGAAATTTTGACCGACACCTCCGGATTGCCTAGAACCTCAGCAAGGGGGAAGGAAGAGACGACGGTTACCGGATGGGCGTCGAAGTAGTGGCGGAGTTTGCGCCGAGTGATGACCAGCGCGTATATCACCTTCTGGATCTGCTGCCACCTTGTCTTGCAGTCGGAGAGGACCTCGCTGACGAAGTACACGGGCCGTTGTACCCTGAGCACCTTGCCCGACTCCGTCCGCTCCACCACCAGGGCGGTGCTGACCACCTGCGTTGTCGCCGCTATGTAGAGCAACAAAGGCTCCTTCTCGGTCGGAGAGGCGAGAATCGGGGCGCTAGAGAGTCTGGTCTTGAGGTGATCAAGAGCCTCTTGCGCCTCGGTTGTCCAGACGAAGTTGTCGGACTTCTTGAGGAGACGATAGAGTGGCAACCCCTTTTCCCCGAGTCGGGAAATAAATCGACTGAGTGCGGCTAAGCAGCCGGTCAGCTTCTGTACGCCTTTCAGGTTTTTGATCGGCCCCATCTTCGCGATGGCTTCGATTTTTTCTGGGTTGGCTTCGATGCCGCGTTGTGAAACGCAATATCCCAGGAGCATTCCTTTTGGGACCCCGAAAACGCATTTCTCGGGATTGAGCTTAATGCCATTCTCTCTTAGCCGTTGGAACACGGCGTTGAGATCGGCGACTAAGTCGTCGGTTCGCATGGATTTGACTACGATGTCATCCACGTACGCTTGCACGATCCGTCCGATGAGATCACCGAAACATTTGATCATACAACGTTGGTAAGTGGCGCCGGCATTCTTTAACCCAAACGGCATTGTAACGTAACAATATGAGCCGAAGGGAGTGATGAACGCCGTTGCCTCTTGATCACCGATCTTTAGTGGGATCTGGTGATAGCCCGAGTAGGCGTCTAGGAAACACAGGGTTTCGCACCCTGCGGTCCAGTCAACAATTTGGTCGATGCGCGGCAAAGGAAACGGGTCCTTTGGGCATGCCTTATTGAGACTTGTGTAGTCAACACACATCCTCCATTTCCCATTTTTCTTTTTAACAAGTACAGGATTGGAGAGCCACTCGGGGTGATATTTTTCTTTGATGAAGCCGGCGGCAAGGAGCTTCGCCAGCTCGTCGCCTATGGCTCGGCGCCTTTCCTCGTCGAATCGGCGCAACCTCTGCTTGACCGGTTTCGATCCCGGTTTGATGTTGAGGGAGTGCTCGGCGATTTCCCTTGGAATCCCCGGCATGTCCGAGGGTTTCCACGCGAAGATGTCCTTGTTGGCGCGAAGGAAATCGACGAGCGCGCTTTCCTATTTGGCAGAAAGGGTCGCCCCGACGATGACCGTCTTCCCCTCGGGGTCGGACGGGTCGAGGGGAACCTTCTTGGTGTCCTTGGATGGCTCGAACGAGCCGGACGTCTTCTTCGGAGTCGGCGTCTCCTCGGACTCCACGCTGGCGACCTCCGGGAGGTCGGGCTTGTTGATGAGCGCCGCTGCCAGCTCGCAGCACTCTACTTCACACTCGTAAGCACGTTGAACGGACGTGCTCACGGTGATGACACCTCTCGGCCCCGGCATCTTGAGCTTGAGGTAGGTGTAGTTGGGGACGGCCATGAATTTCGCGTAACATGGCCGACCAAGGATCGCGTGGTACGCGCCGGGGAAGTCCACCACGTCGAAGGTGAGGACCTCCGTGCGGTAGTTGATCGGCGTGCCGAAGGTGACGGGCAAGTCGATTTGCCCGAGCGGCATGGCCGTCTTTCCGGGCACGACCCCATGGAAGGGTGCGCCCGAAGGTCGGATGCGAGAGCGACTGACTCCCATAGCATCGAGGGTCTCTGCATACAAAATATTTAAGCCACTACCACCATCCATCAATACCTTGGATAGGCGCTTGTTGGAGACGATGGGGTCGACGACGAGTGGGTACCGCCCCGGACGCGGCACGTGCTCGGGGTGGTCGCCGCGGTCGTAGGTGATGGCCGCCTCGGACCACTTGAGGAAGGCCGGAGTCGCCGGCTCGGCGGCGTACACCTCCCGGCGCTCCAGCTTCTGGCGCCGCTTGGAGGAGCTGGCTCCTTCGCCTCCGAAGATCATGAGGCAGCCGGTGGTTTTCGGAAACCCACCGTCCGCCTCCTTGTCGTCCTTCCCGTCATCCCCGGGGTCAGAATCCTTGGGGTCGGACCTCTTTGCCTTCGCGCCCAGGAACTTCAGCATGAGCCCGCAATCCTTGAGGGCGTGCTTGACGGGATAGGCGTGGTTGGGGCACGGCGCTTCCAGCATCTTTTCGAAATGCTGGTTCTTGCCGTCGTTGTCGACGGCCGGCTTCTTCTGCTTACGCTCGACGGCCGCGACGAGTGCGTCGTTGCGGCGTTGCTGATCGCCGCCCTTCTTCTTCTTCTGCTTTTGCTTCTTGTCGTGCGGGGCAGACGGACCCGCACCGGAACTCTCGTTCCGCTTTGCCTTGCCTTTAGTCCGGTGAAGGAGGGCATCGACCGCATCCTCACCGGAGGCGTAGCTGGTGGCCACGTCGAGCAGCTCCTTGATGGAGCGCGGGCTCTTGCGGCCGAGCTCATGAACGAGCCCTTCGTTGCTGGTGCCCGCTATGAACGCGGAGATCACCTCGGCGTCAGCGAGATTGGGCAACGCGTTGCATTGCCTGGAGAATCGCTTGATGTAGTCCCTCAGGGACTCGTCGGCGCCCTGCCGGCAGTTCCGAAGGTCCCACAGGTTCCCCGGGCGCGCGTACGTGCCCTGGAAGTTGCCGATGAACACCTCCTGGAGGTCAACCCAATCCTGGATTGAACCCTCCGGGAGATGCTCGAGCCACGTCCTGGCCGAGTCGGCCAAGAAGAGGGGGAGGTTGCGGATGATGAACCGCTCGTCGGTGGCACCGCCGGCTTGGCACGCCAGGCGGTAGTCCTCCAGCCACAACGCGGGATTCGTCTCCCCGTTGTACTTCGTGATATTGCTGGGCGGCCGAAACCGCTGGGGGACGGGAGCCCGCAAGATGGCGCGGCCAAAAGCCCGTGGGCCAGCCGGGACCGGAGCCCGAGGCTTGTCTTCCTCCGGGTCAAATCTCCCGCCACGCCGCGGAGCGTAGACAAAGTCCTCGGTTTCGCACCGTGGACCTCGCCCTTGCTCGCGGCGCCTTGCCCGCAGAATGTCGCGGGCGTCGCGGATCCTGCCGATCCGCTGATGGACCGGCGGCGCGTCCCCAGTCCCACTTTGCTCGGGGGTTTGGTGGACGGAACTTTCGGGTTGTGGCCGTGGCTTGCTTGGCGTGCGGTAGGAAACGCTGGATTCCCACCGCCGTGCAGCGGAGCTTTGCTCGCGCTCGGCCTGCTGCACCGCCGCCAAGTCCAGGAGGTCCTTGAGCTCCCCCTGGATTCTTCGCTGGTCCTCGTCGGACGGTTGCGGGAGCGCGCGCAAAAGTGTCGCAGCCGCGGCGACATTTTGGCTGGGCCTGGTGTATCTGGGCACGAGGTTGCCCGCCTCGGCCAGAATCCGCTGCCGGGCTTCACGCCCATGGGCACGCACGCGTTCGCGCAGGGCCTGGCGCTGCGCCACCTCGTGTTCGAGCCGCTCGCGCTCCTCCTTGAGCCGCCGCGCGGCTTCTGCGAGCTCGTGTTGGCGTTGGAGCAGACGCTCCAGGTCATCGCCCTCCCGGAGGTCGGCGCTCGCCGGAGGGGTTCCTTGCTGCGCCTGTGTCACAAGCAGGGGCGCGGCTTCTGCGGCCGCTCCGGCGTCCGCCGTCGTCGCGACCGCTGCAGGGTCTGGCTGCGCCGCCACGTCGTGAACGTTGCGGCGGCTACCTCCGCCGGCTTCCACCACCATGCACTCGCGCGAAGGATGGTGACTGCCGGCATCGGAGTCGTAGTCGAGGAGGTCATCCTCGTCGCTGTCGTAGTCGTACTCCGCCATACCCACGAGCTCCGCGCCCGCGGATATGGCGAGGGTGAGGGCCCTTTGTGGGGGTGCCGGCGGTTCGACGCGCGAAAGCCCCCCATCCTGGACCACGATGAACTCCAGGCTTCCGAAGTACACGAGAGCGCCCGGAGTCCAATCGATGTCGTGGCTCGCCATCAACTGAAGATGTCAAACGCGCTGAGGTCCCCTTCCTGGCGCGCCAACTGTCGGTGTTAAGAAACCGGCCGACAAGTAAATTTGTAACTACGGCGCCTAACAATCTTCTATGATGGCGAGGGTTTTGTGAGAGAGGCGAGATGTATACTGGTTCAGGCAATCGATGCCCTACGTCCAGTTCGTGGGTGGTTCGTGTTCCGACTTGCAGAGGGGAGCTACAAGTGTTGACGAGGGAGGAGAAAGACTCCAAGCCTCTTCGTGTGTATTTCTATGTCTGTGTCTGTTCGAACTTCGATCCCCCCCAGCTCTCCCTTTATAGTCAAGGAGTGAGCCGGTTTACAAATGGGAACGGGGCTTTCGAGTTGTGGGCTAGCGCGGCTACACGCCGCACTAGTCTGAACCCTAGCTGCCACTGTGGCCCTAGTCAGGCGGCGTCCTGTCAGCCCGGTCGCCGGGCAGGTGGTCGAGATGTCAACCCAGACTGTCGCGGCCGTCTTGTCGCCGGTCCGGTCTTCGTCCCTGTTCAGGGTGATGATGATGTCGTAGCCATCCCGCTGCTGTACTCGAGGTGTCAGGCGGCGCCGCGAGATGGGACGGGTGCCACTGTGCAGGCCAGATCGCGTGCCTGCAAGTATATGAGTTGCTGGGTAGAGTTAAGGCTCCCCAGCTACTCGTCGTAAATGCCTGTCCTCCTTGTCAGAGGAAAATCTTCTCGACGAAGTCTCCCAACTCGGGGTCGGGCGAAGCGCGGCTTGTGGGCCCGCCCGACTGGGGGTCGGGCGAGGCGGAAGTTGTGGGCCCGCCCGACTGGGGGTCGGGCGAGGCGGAGTCTGTGGACCCCACCCGACTCGGGGTCGGGCGGGGCGAAAGTTGTGGGCCCGCCCGACTGGGGGTCGGGCGAGGCGGAACTTGTATGTGTCCTCGGGGTCGGCCGTGGGCCCCTCGAGCGCTCTGTTGTCATGCACCTGTTCCTGTGGGCCCTACACAATTTAAGCTGAGACGGTTTAGCGGGATTAAGTATCCCAAATCAGGATACCCTGATTTGGGTATCCGTCACATATTGATCGTGGTCGTGGGTTCAACCCGCGTGACGGCACCAAATGTTGGGGGATCGAAGGTCTTGATGGGACGAATCGAAGCCCTCCAACGGTTGATGGAAGCGTTCTGGTTCGGGCGAAGCCCTCGAAGGTTGTCGATGCCTTCGGTTTGCCTCGCGAAGCCCTCTTCGCTTGTCGTCGTTGCCTTCTGGTTGGAGCGAAGCCCTCTTCTCTGGTCCGCGATGCCGGACGAAGGGGTTCTTGCTCAGGTTCCCTGCAGTTTAGTTGCGCGAAGCCCTCCTTCACCCGCGATGCCGAGCGAAGGGGTCGAGTGATTAGAGAGGTCTGAATACGGTGCGAATGATTCCTTCTTTGGCTCGTGGCCCGAAAAACAGATGTCATTACAGGATCATCTCCCTCCATATTTATAAGGGGGAGAGTGATCATATTTACATGTATGCCATTGGCTGTATAGGCACGGCTCTTAGTCTGATTGTCTTCTCCGTTTTGTCTTCGCCATTGACTGTTGGTCTTCGCGTGGGTCGGGTAGGGGCTTCGGTGTAGTCCCCAACAAATTACTAAAAGAAATAAATAAAGAATAAACTAAACAATTATAGAAATAATTACATAAATAATAAAGGCAACGTATCCTATGAGAACCAGGTTCGTGTGAGAACTATGAGAACTTCAATTCGGATCACATGATTTCGATCCAATGGGGCGTATGAATTCAGGTGGGAGGGTGGATTTGCAAAATCACCGCCCACTTAATAATACTTTTGCAAATTCCCCCTCCCACCTCTCCCTATACGCCCCCCTTGGATCAAGATCATGTGGCCCAGATTGAAGTTCTCATAGTTCTCATACGAACCTGGTTCTCATAAGATACGCTCCCAATAATAAAAGAGTAATTCTACAAAAGTTAAAGTACAAGAATAATACCGAAACTCCGAGAAGACTTCGGGAACCTCGAGAAGAGCTCTCACTCTACTCTACTCTAACTCCCAATACTAACTCTACTTCTACACAAATGAGTAATGGATCTCTTGGATCAGTGAGGTGCGAGTTGTTCCTACAGACCCCAGGGGTATTTATAGGGTCTTTAGGACAGGGGGGATTTAATAGCGTGAGGTGGAGTGGCGGGCGCGCCAAGGCAGGCCGGCCGGCCTCCGGCCGGCCGTCCACTGTGGCGGTTGGCCACCGCTTCTTGCGTGGACGCTCCAGATCGCCTCCTGAAATCGGTCCAAAGGTCGGTTACTTCGTGGGGGCGGCAGAACTTGAGTTGGGGCCAAATTGAGGCCCAAACAGCCCATCAGACGGTATGTCAGTGGAATTATGCTAAACAGGCCTTGGTTTATGACATTTAGGCCCATTTACAGCCTACTGGAGGAAGATGAGGGTTAGTGGGCGACAAGTGGGGCCGGGCGGCCTGCCTTTTCCTCGGTGCAGGCCCACTTTATTCCAGAATACACTCCTGCATCCAAATATCTACCGAAGGAGATTAATTCCTAACTACTATGCACAGAACCTTGGTGATTAGTCTTTTATTTACCGATATGTTGGAGGTCGAAATGGGATTTAACGACCGCCAACAACGAGCCAGAGACAACATTTACTCCGTCCAGAAATCTCTGTCATCTCAACCCCCTTCGCCCAGCATCGCAGGCGAAAGAGGGCTTCTGTGTGACATATAACAAAAGACCCAAGGAACAGCCTGGGCAAACGCACCTTCGACCAGCTATGCGGACCGAACAGGGGGGCTTCGCCAGGATGTCATCAGACGTCAAAGCATCAAGAGGGCTTCGCTACAACAAGACCATAGGACACAACTCGTTGGTGGGCTTCGTTGAGTCCAACCGGGACATTCGATCCCCCAATATTTGGTGCTTTCTGTGGATCAAACCCACGATGAAGAGAAGACAAGATCATCACCCAGCAAAAACAGCAAGGGCAAGAACAGAAGAGCTAGAATGGAAACGGTCAGTTATCCGCTACACGTCAGAGGACATCAGAGTCACCGACTACCCACACATATATGCCTTCGTAATCAAAGCCGACATCGAAGGATATACACAGAATCCTAATCGACAGTGGAAGCCCAAAGAACATCATTTTTAAAGAAACTCTCAGACGTATGAAGATCGATGGCTACACAAACGCCAACAAGTCGGTATTGAAAGCCTTTGGCGAAGAAGAAGCGTGTTCAATTGGAACTATCAGAATGAAGGTAACCTTCGAAAAAGGAGACAAATCAACAACCCAAGAACAGATTTCCTAATTATGGACTTGGAAAATAAGTACAATGCCATATTCGGAAGACAAATCCTATCAGCCTTCGGAACAGCAATACATCACAACTACCTGACGATGAAGGTTCCCTCAGAACAAGGTATCATAAGCATATATGTTGCAACCCAAACAGGCAGCAAACAAATGTACCCAATAAGAAAACAACCAAGAAAAGCGAACACGAAGACAACCAAACGAAAGGAGAACAAGCAAAGCTCGAGCCTTCTAGCGAAGTAGAGGAAGTTATCCTATGGCCAAAAATGCCAGAAAGGATGGTAACAATAGGCAAGAACCTCTCTGCAAACGAAAGAGAACAGTTAATTAGGTTCTTCAAATACAACACCGGTGTCTTCGCATGGTCACCTCAAGACATCACAGGAATCAAAAGAGAAACAATTCAGCACAAGTTAAAAGTCAACCCAAGGATAAGACCTTTCGCAGACAAAATCAAAAAAGTATCCGATGAGAAGAAAGCCGCCGCAACGGTCGAAGTAACCAAGATGCTAAAATCAGGGGTGATAAGACCAACAATCTTCTCAAGTTGGCTGTCAAACGTTGTTCTGGTGAAGAAGAAAACAGGATAATGGTGGATATGCATCGTTTTCACAAGGCTAAACAAGGCTTGTCCGAAGGACAACTTCCCTCTGGACCGCATTGACACAATAACGGACTCAGTAGCTGGATGTCAATTGCTAAGCTTCTTAGACGCTTATTCAGGCTATCATCAAATACACATGTCAAAAGAAGACGAGGAAAAAACAGCTTTCATCACACATGATGGAACGTTCTGCTTCATCAGAATGTTGTTCGGCCTCCGTAATGCAGAAGCAACATTCACCAGACTAGTCAAAAAGATTTTTGAAGATCAGCTGGGAAGAAACGCAGAAGCATATGAGGATGACATAGTCATAAAGACACTTGAAAGAGCTAATCATCTGAAAGATCAAGATGAAACCTTCAAAAATTTAAGGAGGCATAACCTTAAGCTCAATCCAGCTAAGTGTGTCTTTGCAGTCGAAGATGAAAAGCTATTGGTTTTTATGGTATCACAGCGAGGCATCGAAGCCAACAAGAAGAAAATCGAAGTTGTTCAGGGCCTAGCACCACCAAGATGCTTGAAAGATGTTCAGAGCCTAGCAGGAAGGCTCAACTCCTTAAGCAGATTCATCGCAAAGTTAGCAGAGCGAAGCGGTCCTATCTTTAAGGCACTCTGCGCAAAGGAAAAATTCCAATGGGAACCCGAGCAGGAAGAAGCCTTCGAGAAAATCAAAAGAGCCCTTACTGAGCTCACAACTCTGTCCAGCCCAAAGACAGGAGAAGACTTATTCTTGTACATTGTGGCTTCATTAACAGCAGTAAGCGTAGTGCTTGTCCACGAAATTAGCGAAGACAAAAGTCAGAAACCAGTATACTTCGTTTTCGAAGCCTTATCAGGAGCAAAGCTATTGTACTTAGAAATAGAAAAAATGGCATACACAGTGGTCATGTCTTCAAGAAAGTTGAAGCATTATTTCAGCGACAGGAAAATAATAATATGAACTTTCTTTCCTCTTCGAGACACCCTGCGAAGCAAAGAGGCAATAGACAAATTGGAAAATGGTCAGCAGAGCTGGCACCCTTCGACATTGAATTCAGGGCAAGAACAGCCATCAAGGCAGCTGCTCTGGCAGATTTCATAGCTGAATGGACCCCTACAACGCCCGAAGCATCCATAACAACGACGGAGTCGCTATGGACAATATTCACTGATGGAGCATGGGGCACAGCAGGCGCCGGAGCA
Organism: Eragrostis curvula; assembly: GCA_007726485.1. Classification (NCBI taxonomy): domain Eukaryota; kingdom Viridiplantae; phylum Streptophyta; class Magnoliopsida; order Poales; family Poaceae; genus Eragrostis; species Eragrostis curvula. The sequence continues at coordinate 35,629,460 of CM017440.1, read as the reverse complement.
TCAGCAATAATAACTTCGCCGTTAGGCATTAAGCTGAGATACGCCGTCAAGCTAGAATTTCACTCAACTAACAACATACTAGAATACGAAGGAGTACTACTTGGGCTTCGCAAAGCAAAGGCTTTGGGTGCAAGGAGAGTCCTCATCAGCAAAGATTTTGAAGTCGCCAATCAAGTAGAAAATAATTATCAGGTAAGGAACTCAGAACTAATTAAGTATCACAATGCAGTGACCAAAATGCAAAAATACTTCAAAGGTTTCGCTGTCAAAAGTTTAAAGAGAAATTTGAACAAAGAAGCAGATGCTCTAGCAAAGGCTGCTGCCAGAGGCGAAAGCCTCCCTCCGGATGTCTTCTTCAAGATCCTGGATGGATCAACGGCCGAGGAATCCAGGAGAAAAACCCATCATCTTTTTCAGCTATAGGAAGACTGGAGGGCTCCAATAATAGCTCACCTAAACAACCAGTACGAAGCCCAAGACGAGATCGAAGCAAAGAGAATAGCACAAAAGGCAAGAAATTACAAGTTAATAGAAGGGTAATTGTACAAAGGAGGAGTCTGCCAAGCATGGCTACGATGCATTTTACTGGAAGATAGCAAGCGAATCCTCCAGGACATTCACTCAGACATGTGCGGGTCTCACATTGCATCGAGACCACTTGTGGCGAAGGCCTACAAAATGGGTTTCTACTGGCCAACAGCCGTAAAGGATGCTGAGGAAATAGTCAGAAAGTGCACTGAATGTCAATTTTTTGCAAGACATGAGCGAAGCCTGGCAGCAGAAGTACAGCTAATGCAACCCATATGGCCATTCTACCAATGGGGTATTGACATAATTGGGAAGTTACCGGCAGCACCTGGAAACCTCCAATACACCTTCGTCGCAATGGACTATTTCTCAAAGTGGATCGAGTTCAGAGCAGTAGCTTCGATCACTTCGGAGAATATGAAAAAGTTCGTCTGGCAAGCCATAATTTGCAGATTTGGAGAACCAAAGAAGATGGTCGTTGACAACAGGAAGCAATTTGACAGACAGCTATTCATTGACTTTTGCGAATCATTAGGAATAAACCTACGCTTCACATCATTATACCATCCTCAAACAAACGGAGCAGTTGAAAACGCTAACAAGAGAATATTCTTGGCAGTGGAAAAAAGGCTACTCAATATCAAAAAAGGAAAGTGGCCGAAAGAACTTCATTCAGTGCTATGGTCATTAAGAACGACACCTTCGAGGACAACTGGTTTCAGCCCTTTCAAACTACTCTTCGGAGAAGAGGCGATGACACCAGAAGAAATGCAGAACAAGTCATTGCGAAGCTTGGCAGAAAACTCTGACAAAGCTTCAATGACATCAAAGGAAAACTTGGAGGAAATCCGGAATGAAGCCATCTACAAAAATATGAAGAAGAAACCAAAAAATGGAAAAACAAAAGTATAAAGTCAAAGGAGGTAAAAGATGGAGACTTGGTGCTTCGACGAAAACCAAATGAAGGATCTATAGGTAAACTGCAGAGTAAATGGGAAGGACCGTTCATAGCGAAGTCAACCATCAACGAAAGAGCCTCGAGGCTATTAAGTTCCGAAGGGGAGGAAGTTAGCCATACTTGGAATGTCGAAAAGTTGAAAAAATACTATGGGTAAAAAGCAGCCAGCCTGTACTCTTTTCCTTGTATAGGGAAACCCTTCGCAGGGAGCAAGGTTTTTAACGAGGCAGGACTGAGGAATAAAATGTTTTCCCTAAAAAATCAAGGCTTTGCCACAGTGGCATGAAAGATGTTCGTCCAAAAGGACAGAAACAAATACATCGATATTTCCTCACAAAATGGGAAAAAGATGATCTCAAAAGAAATAGTCGAAGGGTAAAAAGAAAAACTTATAGCCTTGACATCGTCCAAAAGGACAGAAAATGGATAATGGACTATAAAAAGTCAATTAGTAAGAGCTCTCATAAAAAGAAAGCTCCAATCAGACAGAGACCTCCCAAAAAAGGGAAAAAAGATGCGAAAATGAAATACCAAAAGGAAAAGGTATTCCAGACATCGCATAAAGACCAAAAAGGTCAAGTTAATACATTAACCAAGGTAGCTTCAAAGAAGTAATCTTACAAAAGAACTACCTTCGATTAATTCAAAGTTGCATTACAAAAAGCGCTCCATAAGAGCAAGTTCAACCCTCACGAGCATCGCCTTCTGGCTCAGACGAAGCCCTCGTGTTCTGTAAACTTCCTAAGGAAGTGACAAAAGAAGAAACTCGCTCGGAACCAACTCCATGCCAGTGCGGGATGGTCTTCTCCACACAGCTTCGGACCGCGCTGGGAAGAGGCTCCGGGAGTTTCGCAGAAGAAGAAAACCCTTCACCCAAAAAAAATTTAACCTCGCCACCAGACAAACTGAGCTGAGCGAAAGCCTCCTGAATACTGGCAGCTCCGGCGAGAACACCAAACTTCTTCAGCAAACTGAAGGTTCTAATTACGCCGAAGGGGATCTACGCCAGCAGAGGTATACTCTTCCACCAAGTCCCGACAGCTCAAAAAGGATTTGATCCTGCGAATGGCATCGATACAGCCTTCGAACTGATCATCACGAGCAATATCAACAGAAGTCAGCCATTCGGGAGGCTTCATCGCGCTGACAATCCCACTGCCACTACCAAACTTCATGTAAAACCACTTTCGCTTCCAACCTGCCAAAACTTTATTCATCTGACCGAAGCATGGAACGGAGTCGTGGGAGAGAGGGGCGAAATTGATTACTACGAAGCTATCTGAACACTCGGCCGATGTGGGCTGTAAGTGAACCCGATGTGTGAAGGTGAAGGCCGACAAGCTGGGAGTAAGCCCTTCGGATTGACACGCCCAAACGTAGATAGCCAGCTTCGCAATAGCATTTGGAGTAAGCTGGCAAATGTCCAAACAGAAGGCGTTTAGGACTTGAGCAATGAAGGGATGTGCAGGTGCCCGAAGCCCATACTTGAAGAATTCAAGAAAAACCACGGCCTCATCAGGCTCCGGATGCGGAACCACGCTGGAACCAGGAGAACGAGCCGAAGCCCTAGGTCCAAACTCTGGGAGGAAATTCTCAGTAAGGTAAGCCGCGGTCCATTCGGAATGCCCGAACTCGTTTCGTAAGACCCTATCGGTCAAAGCTTTCTTGGGAGGCATCTTCGCAAAACAAGCTAGTTTCAGCGAAGGATGACAAAAGACACAGCGAAGACGTCAAGGAAAGAGATTTGTCGCAGTAAAAATGAAAGCTCAAACCTTCAGTAAAATGCCGAAGACGACACCCCTTTTATAGACACGGGTAGCGCACCGGGAAACGAGCCACTTGAATCGAATAGTAAAAATGAAAGGACGCGACGCTAAAATAAATGACATGACATTTTCATTTGTTGCAGAACCAGAGGAAACTGCTTTAGCACCTCGTTTCATGTGACACTTCATCAGTTGAGGGTTAATGTTGGGGGTCCAGCAACAAGTACTCAACAGGCGAAGGGTTAAGGACAAAAGCTGAAGGCTAAAGAACCAAGGCGAAGGGGGGCAAGACTGAGCAAAGGGTGTTTGTGTAGCAGCTGAGCGAAGCCAGCCGCGGTGCTATGGAGATCAAAGCCTGTGGCGGAGAAACGTAACAGAATTGACAAAGGGCTCTATTGTAATAATGATCTTTCCCCCTCCTATAAATATGGATGGAGGGGATCCTGTAATGACATCTGTTTTTCGGGCCACGAGCCAAAGACAACATTTACTCAGTCCAAAAATCTCTGTCATCTCAACCCCCTTCGCCCAGCATCGCGGGCGAAAGAGGGCTTCGGTGTGACATATAACCAAAGACCCCAAGGAACAGCCTGAGCAAGCGAACCTTCGACCAGCTCCGCGGACCGAACAGGAGGGCTTGGCCAGGAGGTCATCAGACGTCAAAGCATCAAGAGGGCTTCGCTACAACAAGACCATAGGACACAACTCGTTGGTGGGCTTCGCTGAGTCCAACCAGGACCTTCGATCCCCCAACAATAAGATTTAAATCCTGGAACATGGACAATCATGATTTGAAGTCAACTCATTTAAACAAATAAATGTCAAATTGACTCTTGTGAAGGAATTCACTATTCTGCAATACAAGTATACTCGTGATTTAATTCCAAAATGATTTATTTTACGAAGTTAACACCCTTAATAATCAAGGACATGCGGTTCAGCATGTGTGACAATAAGATGCCATGGACAGGTATGCAAAGGCCATCGAGTGCTTTGTTCATGGGGCTAACAAAAGAGGTTGGCGTACGACCTTGAGAACCAAACCCAGATCGCAATGGTCAATGAAATTTTAAGGCGACACTCAGGAATCCATGATGATTACACACACAATGGTTGTGAGGAATGAAAGTTTGGAGCATAATAGATGTATTGATTCGTGATCATCGAGGTACATATATCATGTATGGGACCGGGTCTACCATATATCCAACACGAATACAGGACAACTCCTAAGACTATACGCACACCCACAAAATTACATATCCAACGCCAAGCTCAACGTCAAGGCTGGAATGAAGAGACTGTAGCACAAGGCAATGAACGGCAGCCAGAGTAGCAGCTTCGTTCTCGATGATAAGAGCACGCTGTTCAGCATCGCGGTCGGCCTCAGCCTTGCGGTGCACGTCTTTTTCATGAGCGCGACCCTTGGCGTCCTTCCGACGGCGTTCCTCTCCCTTGTGCTCGAGGCGCTGATTCTCATTGTCTGATTGGCCATGAGGTGCAGCATGAAGCAGGCGACTGGGACTAGTTGGCGGAGCTGGGTAGTTCTTCTTCCGTCATCAAGTCTCCGCAAATGATTTGAGGCCGCTGTCCAGGGTGACCGTGTGGAAAAGGAAGCAGGCAACAACATGCACCCGTCTTAGCCCAAAGAAAAGTAAGATGGCCCAGCGTGAGCGTGAGAGCCCAGCAGGAGACACAACCATGTATGTAACGCACACAACGCAGGAACTCGCGGCGGCGCCCCTGGTCGTCGTCGCCTACGCTAAGCTATCGGGAAACCAAGCGACCGAGGAGAAGCTGTAGGCCATGGACGACCGCCTGAAGGCTGCCGAGACTCAAGCTCGAAGGGCTCGTCGGCGCCGCGCCGTGCTCGCCGAGAAGGAAGACATGGCCACGGTCGGCTGGAAGGGATCGCCGGAAACCCTAGAGGCACTGGCCAAGAGACGACCGGGCAAGGGGACCGCGGCCGCGGGACGGGCGGACCAGCTGGTTCGCCCTCGCCGGTGACGACCGTGATGGATACAACCATTTCTTACACTCTTCGGTCAAGTTATGTGAGCCCTAAACTGTTCTTCCCCTAATTGTATGATTACTTTTTTAAATAATGCAAAAAATAGGACAAGGTAATTCCGTACAGAATGAAAATTTTAACTGAAATAATGGTCTAATCATTATGTCAAGGCCAGCAATCGGGCAGGCAACAAGCTGGGGTGCTGGCAATGGCGACTGCGGCAAGACTAGCGGCGGCTTAGGGTTGCGGAAGCGTAGGAAAGAAACGTACTCATGACACCAGGAAAGTTTGGAGAATTGGAGGGTAATAAATGTATTGAGTCATGATCATCGGGGGTACGTATAACCGGTTCTATGGTACGCAACATAAATACAGGACAAGTCCTAAGAATATACGGCATGCGCGCGTAACACACACACATTTACAAATGCAACAATTAGGACCGCAAGAGAAAAAGACATAGAATCGTTAGAGCTGCAGCTGCAAAATAAGGCTAACTAGCAAAAGTTCCCGTGCGTTGCCATGGGCTATCTGAGAAAAACAATATACAAATAAAATTTTGAATCTCATTTTTTAAACAAATTGAATTGAAACCGGTCCACAAAAAAACTTTTGATTCCACAACAAAAACACACCCTAAAGAATTCATTCCCTAATGTGCAACACAAGGTATAATTTTTGTGATTTGTCTAGATTTTTATGAAAACAGTTAAAATTCGTAATGAGCCTCGTTAAGAAAATTTGGTCTTGAAACAGATAAAATCAGTTAATCTAAAAGCAAAAAAAATTTTTTGAGCGTCACACAAAGTCACAGGTTTGTGATTATCCGATTTTGTTGAGCTGAAACAAGATGCCTTTAACAGGCCTTTGTTTTTCTGTTTCAGTCACGTTCGGTGTATATTTTAATAGATAAGAGGCTAATCGGTTGATAAGAATATGATACGAAGATGACCTAAACACACCAATCTGGTTGCAAACATTGAGACCATGGAGCATTCAACCCCAGATACATTTTCACTGCTGGGTGTCTTGAAACAATAGCAGCAAATATATAACTACACTAACTTTCCTATAGTACAGAACTGAATATGCATTTGAAGCCAACCACTCAGGGTGTATAAACGTTATAGTTTACATGTACAATATTCTCTCTGTTAAACCAGGTCAGGCATAAGATATAATCATTCTTTTGCTACACAGATCATGATAATTAAAAATGCAAAGTTTACTATACTTTCTACTTTTAAATGAAGTGGTTTATTCTTCCATGTGTGCAGATTGCAGTCATGTTCTGCAAGCGAAGATGCCTTAAAAGCCTTGTGCGGAATAGTGGATATAAAGCAGACATTCAAAGCAATGGTTGAAGGAATTACATGAACCACCTGTGCAAAAGGGAATAGAATTCAGACAGTACCTTAAAATAAATATAGTGTGTGCAATAAAAATCTGTAATAAGCAGTACACCTGCATTTTAATTCTCTAGACATTTGAGATAAAATAGCCAGGTGATCCCCAAAAAATAAATAATATGTCAGATCTCAACTCCGATGGGGCAAGCCATTCTTTTTTCAATCATCATTGCATACATGACAATTAGATGGACCATATTAAATTTGACATAACTAAGCTAAATGTGATGATATCAACTGAATATCATTAAGCTCCATCAATGTTGTTTACTGTTAGACTGTATATGCTAATGAATCTAGCAGCTGTTATGATCAAAGGGCTGCTGCCCCTTTGACCTAGAGAGGAGGAGGAGTGCGGCCAGGGTTGGAGGAGAGGGAGGCGCAGGCGTGCGCAGGAGGAGGGAGAGAGGCGGCGGCGGCTAGAGAGAGAGAGAGAGCTGTAGGGTTAAACCCTTACTATTCCTTTCTTAATTCAATCTGAATACAATCCTCTCATTATATAGAGAGGGCTAACTTGACTCCCAAGCAACCTAACTTGACTCCCAAGCAACCTAGCTAACTTGACTCTCAAGCAACCTATTACTTAACCTCTAAGCAATCCTAGCGGCGGCGGCTGCCCAAACCCTAGCCGCCACTAATGGGCCTTGCGGCTGGGCCTAGGTGCTGGCCCATGCTCATTACATCTCCTCCCCCATTGACATCCAGCGCGTCCTGGCGCTGGGAGACTTGCCAGCCCGAATTGTAGTAGGGAGTCGATGTTGTTGGAGAAGAACGAAGTCCAATGGCGACGACCATCATGCCAAGCAGGAAGGAGTATTGATCGAGAACACCGGCGATGCTGTTGTTGTCTCTTTCCCACAAAATGAGCAGCTTGTAGCAAACATCTTGAAATTTAGCACGGTAGTTGAAACCCGATGCCAAATCCCAAATGGTGTTGACGTTGACGAAGCCGAGCCCGTTGATGGAGTCTCCACTTTTGAAGATTGTCTCGTCACCATGCTGTCCCGTGTAGAAGAAGATGGAAATGCATCCACCTTTGGTGCCAGTAGAAGGTGGGAAAATTAGTCCCACCCTTGGCACCATGAGCAATGGAAGCTCCTATTCCAAGGAATGCATCCAAGCTAGAGCCTCCCGCTGTAGTTCGCATGGTGAAGGCCTTTGAGAGGTCAAGAGCTGCATCGTCATTCCTTTGATTGGATCGTTGTTGACGACGAAAGGAGTAGGCAGAAGCAACAATGCAAGAACAATAATATTAGACAATAAAGGAATAAACATGGTTTGCTTACTACCCTTGATGTTGTTTATGTTGACGGACATTGTCATACCCCAATTTCTGGAGCATGTTGTGCATCATGTATCAGTCCCTGGATCAGTAGCTGATACGCACAGGAACACAGATATGGTAATCAAAAGCAAACTTCGGATAGGTAAATAGTATAGTACCTGATATAAAGCCCTTAGTGGCGGTACGACAAGGATTCCGAAGTATCCTAGTCCTTCCGACCAACTAATGGCTGAGCAGACAAACAGCGGAAAACACGACCCAAGCCATAGGCAGACTTGAGATGCAGGAACGAAAACCCGTCGCCGTCGTTTCCTACGAAGGCTTCTCTGACTAAAACCACAAATGCAAGAGCGTGAGTACATAAGGTACTCCGCAAGCCCTACACTACACAAGGGTAAATATACATGCATATTTGGTCTTCGCAAGGAGAAGGCTGTATGGTTCCTTTGCAGAAAATCCATTTTTATGCAAGGTTCACTAAAGCAGTCAAGGATTTATAGATAAAAACAGGAGAGTCATTGTCAATATTTTAGTTGGTTGGCCCTGGGGGAGTATATACATTCCCGCCAGTTCCCAAGTTTTAATTGGGCCTTCTGACCTCAAGGGTCATACCGACCCGGCATCCATGCCAACACTTCCAAAACACGGGTTGTCTACAACCCACTCACACGTCAAGGATAGAGAGAGATGGCTAATCTCAAAAGCGCATAACCATAATGTGCCATATGCCGTGGCAACGGCCATCCGGATGAATTGTTATCCTCTGCAGAGGTTGTACACTTTACCCACGGGCTACGCACCCTTAGCTAGGGGGTACGCAACGCTCGATCCATCTTCTCCGAGTATCCCCACATTTCCCACCGCGGGATGCGCCCAGTGGCATAACAGGCAACAGGTAACTGCTCCCCCGAGTATGCTGCGGTTAACTTTACTCACCCGAGCATAACAACGGGTAACTCGCTCCCCTGTGCCTAGCCAGGCTACGAGAACGAAGTCTCGAGCCATCTCCTGGTCCCCCGTTATCCTACTCCTCCTGATGGGTTATGTGGGAGACACCAAGAAGGTAGGATAAGTCCTGCCCATTCAGGTTCCGTGGTTGTACGGGAATCATTAGGTTTACGGTCAAGAGAACCGGTCCTTATGTGGCCGGGCAAGCACCATATCCCACACTGGTGGGCTATCACACTATCCACATCACCTCATCAGTGGTCTTGCCCGCAATCCAACCCATTCCCATCACCAGCTCCATCATCATCCCTAACACTGTTGTGCTACTCTCAAACCCAAGTATTTACTCACACCACCAAACTCATTTAACACATTTTCAAAAGCAAGTATGTGAGAGGTGTGGCAATGTAGAAACATTGCGAGGGGTCCTAAGCATTTCTATTAGCAAGGAAATTGTACCATCATAGAGATGATGGAACTGTCCTAGGGTTATCAAGGAGAGGGGTAAACAAGGGTAATCAAGGATTTCCGGTGTTAATGCCTATATAGTGGCATCAATACCAGCAAGCAAGTAGGACATAGCTACACAATTAGTAAAATAACAATCAATGCATATTACTAGAATAGGCCATATAGGTGCGATGCGAAAACAATAGGTTCAATCATGATCAAGGAGATGTAGAGCTTGCCTGACAACCGCTTTCCTAATCTTCGAGTTTTGGGTCTTCGAGCTCTGTTGTCGAAGTCGAGGTCTTCGAGTCTTTCCTTGGAGCTTGTATCTTCTGAATCTTTCTTGTAGCTTGGATTCTTTGGATTCTTCTAGATCTTCCTCGGTTCTCGTGTAAACTAGCGTATAAAGATACAAAAGAAAATAAAGATCGGGAAAAGAACCGGATAAGATCCAATTAAACTCTGATTAAGAACCAGAAGAATCCCAGTGAAGAACAAGTGATATGAATTATGCATGATGCAGCATATTTAATGCAGGGCATGTTATGCGTCATAGGTGATATACCTGGCCTTGTAAGGGCCATATTCACCTAGACAAGTTATTAGTTTCTTATGTTCTTTAATGTATGGTCATGGGTGTGTGGTTATGCATATGAGCTCTGCTAGTTGAACACCTTAGGGTGAAGATGATGAGATGCACATGATTGATTGATGGTGATTGCGTGCATATCTAATATGCAAGCTTCTATATTATTTCTATAAAAGAACATGCATGAGTGCAGCTGAAGGTGTATGCAGCGGGTGTACGTGATTATGCATGACATGAATGCGTGATTGCAGCGAAATCAACAAGGTCAAAGATTAAGAACAAACTGGCAATTAGAATAACGATAAAATAATTATTCAAATAATACTCGATAAAAGATTACTTATAAAAGAAGACGATAAAGCGATAGGGTTTGATAAGGAATTGGTGATAGCATCGGAATAGGTGTTGGGGGCAAGGTTAGGTTTAAGCTTGATTGGGCGAGGATTAATCAAGGCTAGGTTCGGAGTCGAACTCAGAATATAGAAGGTTGCGGCATTTAGAAGCGATACCGCCTGAAAGATTTACTGTTAACGGGTAAATAAATGAATGTGCAGTACAGGAATGGAGCGGTATGTGAGTTGTTATGTGCGAGGTACTAGGCGACTAGCACCACAGGATTTGTTTGGTCTTAGGTGAACATCAGTCGTGACATGCGAGTTTGACCTCGCACGATTGCCGATAAAAGGAATATATTAGGTCAGAGGGGTTTTTAGGACATTGATGATGTTTAGGTATGATGTGGGATTCCAATAGTAGTACCATGATATACTACGCATTTCTACGAATCCGTGAGCGCAAGAATCGCTCAAAACGGAGTTATGGTTGAAAATATATCGATATTTAAAGATCTGGGGATTATTTGTAATTACAAAGGATTTATTTGTAATTATAGAAAGGTTTTAAGGACTTATTTGTAAGGTCAGAAAGTTCTAGGGACCAATAAGTAATTATGGAAAAGTTTGTGGGCCTAGGTGTAAAAGATGAGGACCAAAACATAATTACAGAAAAGTTTAGGGACTTTTCTGCAAATAGATAGGGCTTAAACATAATTACAGAAAAGCTCGAGGGCTTATCTGTAAGATGTACAGGGTTGGGAATTTCCTGGAATTTACGGATTTATTTTTGTATTGGAAAATCCATGGACTCGGTCCACGGCCTCTGTGGACCGGTGAGGGGCCGTGGTCTACCGGTCCACGGTGGACGAGAGGGAGGCGTGCGGCGGTGGATGGCCGGAGGGCTCGCTGCCGGCGTCTGCGATGGGTTCCGAGCGATGGGAGCTCGTCGTGGAAAACGAGGACGCGATGGGGAAGCCGTAGGGCTCGCGCGTCGACGACGGGGGCGGCCGGAGCGGCGATGCTAGCTCGCCGGAGTTGGCGATGGCGGCGGCGTGCGACGAAAAAGGGTGTGGGCGCGTACTCGAGCTCGGTTGTGAGGTCGTGTGGGTGTGCAGGCGAGTGAGGAGTGGTTTTTGGAGAGCACAATCGGGTCGGGGAGGCTGCACGGTGGTCGGAGCCGACGGGGAAGCTCGCGACGGTGAGGGTGCTAGGTGAGAGAGGTACGAACGAGGGGGAAGAGGAAAGAGGAAAGGTGCGGGAGGGAGAGGGCGTCACGGGAGAGCTCACCGTGGGTTCAATGGCGACGGAGGAGGACGGGAGGTGGCGGAAGAGCTCGTCGGAGCTTGACCGGAACCCTAGGTCAGAGAGAGAGAGGGAGAAAGAGGGAGAGTGCGCGGAGGAGGGAGGAAGGAGGGCCGCGGGCTCGTTTTATGGATGGCGGTTCCATGGCGGCTACGGAGGCGCGCTCCGGCAGGGCAGCGGGAGCGGCGGAGGCGGGTCGGGGCGGTAGGGGCCGGCGAGCGGCGGCGCGCCGCGTGGATGAAGAAGAAGCTGACCGCCGGGGCCCACACGGCGGTGAGAGAGAGGGACGGGAACGCGGGCTGGGCTGGTGTGCGCGCGCTGGGCCGAAGAGGAGAGGGGCGCGGCCCAAAAAGGAAGAGCGCGGCCCACAGCCGAAAATAAAAGGAAAAAAAAAAAGAGGAGCGGGCTGGGCCGGAAGGGAAAGGAAGGGTGGATTCGGCCCGAAAGGAAGGTAGAGGAGTTTTGGGTTTATTTCTTTTTTCTGGAATTTGATTTTGAAAGGATTTCAAATTCAAACAAAACAAAAACTATTCAAATATTCAAAATAAAGCCAGTAAGATCCAGAAATGCACATGGTGAAGTTTCATGCAAGTTCAAAATCAAAACTTTTTTAAATTCAAAGTGTGTTTGACAAACTTGAGACAAATTTATTTAATTTGTTGTAAATTCAAAAAGCTTCAAATTTTTAGTAGGATTTTAAATGAGGACAAACACTTTAGCACCTATTTTATATTTCAAAAATTCCAAATTCAAACTAGGTTTAATTTATTTAGTGAATTTTCATCTTGAAAATCATGTCAAGGTAAGGGTTTAGAAAAAGTTCAAATTTGGAGTGATTTTTATTCCGTTTGAGTTTTACATATTTATTTATTTCATTTTAATTATTTTTTTTTGTCTCCAAAAAGAGGGGTGTTACAGACATCTTGGCATCATCCATGGTTGTTGAGTCGTCCGCCAGAGGAAGAGTGTGTTTGATGAAGATGTCATCAACAGCGAACTCCTTAGACGTCTCATCCGTAGAGTTGTTGACATTTGGAGCAAGAACAATTGTCGTGTCGTCAACTGCTGGTGAAAGCACGCATCTGGGTGACAGGAGCGCGTCCGCACAAGGAACATTACGGCAGTTGTTGGTGTAGATGCCGCCTAAGCTCCCGTCCTCGATACGTTGATATGCCGGAGGGACAAGGGTAGCACCGCCCAGATGGAGCGGTAAATCCTCCAAAATAGCAATGGAGGTGTCCATAGGCAAGTCGCCATCCAAGACAGATGGTGTGACTCCCATTGTAGTGACGTCGCCCATAGAATCGTCGTTGTCGGAGTTGTTGGCGGAGAAGTTCTGGGTTGTAGAGACGCCCATCCTCATGAAGATTAGGAGGAACGCGGCTAGATAGCGCGCGACCTCCTCAGATCCAAATCTGTTTTCTGGGTCATTGATGATGAACATCGGATGATCCGGAGCATGGCGCGTAGGCGACGACAGGAGGCGAGTTGTCGATGTAGAGCCCCTCGTCGTGATCACCGAAGCCTCCTGGAATTCCTGCTCCCCAAAGATTTGGGAAAAGGACTTGATGTAGTGCAGCTCCTCCGCGGTGGTCTCCTTGGCGCCATCAAATTCGCAGGTGCAGCCAAGGTAATAGGAATGTTCTCCATCTTTCGGCAGAGATCAATTTGAAGGGATATCTGTCCAAAATTCAGATTTCCAAAAGCAATACTCCACCCCATAGGATTGAGTTCCGTCAAACAAGAAATCCCCAATAGATCTTTATAGCAATTAGCAACGGAAATTTTACTTTGATGAAGCGTAACTTGATGGAACCTTCGTAAATTCAGAACTCCAAGTAAAAACGTCCAGCAATTCAGATCCATTAGGATGAACCATGAACCCATCAATAAAAAATCCAGGAAGTCCTTTGGTGGATGAATTGAATGGCTCCATTCAGATATGTCTTTCTGACTTGTAGCACCAAGAAACTCCAATTGAGTCTTATCAATTACGTTGCGGAAAAATCCCAAATTCAAAGTGTGAAATCCAATCAAATTCTCTCCGAGTTTCATAATAGATCCATCAGGTTGTGATCCAGAGGAATTCCGAGAATCAGAAGAGGCAACGAAAAAATTTTGCGAGATCCAATTTGTTGATCTAAAGGCAATAGGCAAGAGTGGACCAAACCCATCTAATCTCTTATAAACATTGCAAACCTGATTAGTAGTCGTCTCCTTAGTAGATAGATCTGCTATGCTTGTGAGATCCGCGGTAGTAGGTGGCTCCTCTATTTCAATCTCCATGTCGCAGAAGAAGGCCAGGGCAAGTTTCAGGGCGATCGGGGCATCCATGCGGGTGGAGATGACCAAGGCGGTCTTCTCCATGGCGCCCAGATCCGGCGCAGCGACGAGATCGGCCGCGTGAACAGTACCACGGATACTGTTCATCGCGTGAACAGTAACAGCGTCGCTGTTTGTGGAGTTGACGATGATGGCCGGTGCAGTAGTAGAGGTTGAGTCGTTGTCCGAAAAAGTGTGCAGTGCCGAACGAGCCGTCAGAGGCGTAGAATTGCCTGTTGATGCAAGAACATCGACCGACGATGCCGGGATGACGTTCGCAATTGCAGAAACATCCAGATCTGATCTGTGAACAGTACCGCTGCTGCTGTCGTTGGAGGTGAGGTTGATGTCTAGCGCCACCAGGGCGCCCTTGTTGTCCTCCGTGACAGACGGATCAGCCATGTCGACGGGATCTGCCACATGTGTAGCAAATTCCTCTTCCTTGGCTGCCATCTTCGAAAGAAATGCTTCAAATTCGAGGGCGCACGCATCGGACGCCGCCATTATGTTAGCGGCGGTATCCTTGACGGCGGCAGCGACGTCCTTGTAGGCGGCAGCGGCATCCTTGATGGCGGCAACGACGTCCTCGAAGGCGGCAGCGACGTCTTTCGTCATTGGCGTGGCCGAGGATCACCGGTCTCTGGATACCAGTTGTTATGATCAAAGGGGCTGCTGCCCCTTTGACTTAGAGAGGAGGAGGAGTGCGGCCAGGGTTGGAGGAGAGGGAGGCGCAGGCATGCGCAGGAGGAGGGAGAGAGGCGGCGGCGGCTACAGAGAGAGAGAGAGAGCTGTAGGGTTAAACCCTTACTATTCCTTTCTTAATTCAATCTGAATACAATCCTCTCATTATATAGAGAGGGCTAACTTGACTCCCAAGCAACCTAACTTGACTCTCAAGCAACGTATTACTTAACCTCTAAGCAATCCTAGCGGCGGCGGCTGCCCAAACCCTAGCCACCACTAATGGGCCTTGCGGCTGGGCCTAGGTGCTGGCCCATGCTCATTACATCAGCTCTAAGCTGTGGGAAAAGTGAAGGAACATAAAATGATCAAAATGTTTATTTCATTCGAAACCATATATGTACGCAATTAGAAATTCAATATATGAGCTACTCTGTGAATTTTGTCAATGCACAAAACAGTACTCAACAGACAATCATCATCACATATATTGAGGTCTAGCTTCATTTTGTTACGCTATTCATTTGTTTTGAGTTGCATACACTGCACAAACAATTTGGCACTATATATTTCTGTTTTCTTATTTTTATCCCTGATCATAGAAAGGCAATTGTGGTTAGTGGTACTGTTGTTTTGAACTAAATGTCACTGATAAAGAACATCTCAGGGACTGCCCTAAAAAAAAAGGAACATCTCAGGACTGCCGAAAACTTACAATCATTTTGGGAAAAAAAAACTACAAGAACTATATGTTTAACATACTGCGAATTAAAATGACAAGGAATTAAAACTACAGGAGCTATTACCTCAAGATCATTTCATGCATATGCATATATATGCAATGTGAAATCACCGATGGAACTGAGAAGTGATATTGCAGAAAGAAAAATGGAAGTGAGATAGAGACCAGTTCAACCTTTCAAAGAAAAAAAGAAGCTCATCTAAGTCAATTGTGGGTCAACAACAACTTCATGGCAGCCCATTGAAGTTAATGCTTGACAGTGGAATATCATTGTCTGGAAGGAGAGGAACAATCCACAATGATACACTGAATCATATACCATGTCGAACAAAAATAATTAAAAAAACATATAATTGCTAATCGTAAGAGCATAGTCATTCAGTATATTTTGCATTTGTTTCTCCATATCTACAGCTGCTCCTGGTACTTACTCATCGTTGGGCTTTTGCTGAAGTCAAGGGCAGTATGAAAATAGGTCATAATGGATTATCTGAAACTCCTGTATCTCGACTCACCTGATGACATCCTGTTGAAGCGGTCATCAAGCAAGTGCTTTTAACTTGAAACCAACCCTCCTTGGACATACTTTTGACATAACCCAAGTAGCCCGTTGATTGCTGCCTCTGGCAACAAAACGAAATATTGTTCGGTTCAAAAAAAAAACGAAATATTGTTCATGGTATCTTAATTCGCATTATATTACTCGGATCAGACAAATGAAAAGGCCATATGCATATAATGCTGCAACAAATTATCGTGAGATTATCTGAACGCATTTGAAGCCCAACAACTCTTTGGTCTCAGAAAATTTACTTGCTTGTTCATGGCTCTCTATCATGGAGTTCAGTGACCTAATTTTGATGCAGCTCTTAATTCGCCAACTATCATGGAGGTATGCTAACAGTTCATCAACAGAAACAACAAGCTATTCGGAGCATACAAAGAGCCAAGCTCCCTCGCATCAACGAATGGTACACTTCGTCATCCAAAAAACACAAACTATGTATAATCATATATAATAGATAATGCTCTGCATGTAAGAGTATCACTATTATGTTCAGCCATGCCAACAACCAAGAGTTCAAATATTAGCATATTGCGCAGCAAAGTAAAAACCTCTTAAAATTATCGAGGCTGCACATAGCTAATGCTGATATTAGCGTTATCACAGAAGTTGCAGGTTCAACATTGCACTTACGAAGCCCCAAAATAATGATAGAATTGTAGACTGCACTTAAAGACCACATAGACATGGTTTCATGACGGGAAGTAATAAACAGTGAAATTTCAAACACGGCATCCTGTGTTGGAATAATGAAAAAGAGAACACCCCTAGCAAATGTAAAATTGCTGCTTCCGTAAATCACAAACTGCCTCATTGATATATTAACACCACAGGCTCAGACTTCAGAAAAAAACAACATATCAAATTACAATTTCCTTAAAATACTGAGCAAACAGACAACTACAGAGTTGCATAAACAGCTTAAAACTGAAATGAAATCTGGTGGCATAAATTCATCATGGTTACTCTTATTAGTCAGTACCGTAAACACTGCTGAATCTTGCACTAATCTTTACCAATCTACTTGGATAACCACTAAACAGCTCATGCAGTCCGAAAATGAGAACTCTAGGGAGAAGCAACTGCAGCCACATGCAGATGCAGTCAATATAGAATGCAAAATGGTAACAGGTATCAATCGACAATACAGCATCTGAATCGTTAAGTAGTTAATCCGAGATGAATGTCACATGCACCAACTCGTGAAAATAGAACCTACGGATTACACTAACATGTGGTTCCTATGCAGAATTCAGAGAACTGTACTACATGTGCAGGCAAAATTCAGAGAACCGTACTACATGTGCCCTTACAGATGAAACTATCCCCATAACTGAATCCTTGTGAATTCTAATAACAGAAATTCAGGAAATAAAGGGTCACGGTTTCCTCCATGAATGACACCAAATGCACCAAAATTACGATCGCTGACAACTTTGTTATCGGCCAAGACTAATCAGCTCCAGAATTCAGCTAGAAAAACTAATCATTAGGTACACCGTTCGACAAAAATCTACACCAACTAAACCCAAACACTGCTGAACCTTGCATTAATCTTTACCAATCTACTTGGATAAGCACTACAGAGCTCATGCGGTCCAAAAATGAGAACTCTATGGACAAGTAACTGCAACCACACCAATCATGCAGATGCAGTCAATATAATGCAGAAGGAGAACAGGTATCAATCGACAATGCAGTATCTGAATCGTGGAGTAGTTCATCGAAGCATGCACAAACTCGTGAAAATAGAATCTAGGGATTACATTAACCTGTGGCTCATATGCAGAATTCAGAGAACCGTACTACATGTGCACTGACAGATGAACCTACCTCCATAACTGAATCCTTGTGCGCGCCCGCGTTGAGGAGGCCCAGGAGCCCGTTGCTGCACCGCACCATCGCCGCCGCCGTTCGCCTTCTCCGGTTTGGGTTGGTGGCGGTTTGCAGTGACGATCGAGCGAGACGTGGGGAATTCACCCAAACAATCAACGGCGAGAGGGCCGCGGCGATGACCAGTGAGGGCGCTCGGCCGCCGCGGCATCCCTGAGCCTGGCTGCCGTAGAGCGCGGTCTGGGAGTAGGCGGCCGGGAGCGGGCGGGCAGCGGAAGGCGAGCGCGACGTGGATCGAGGAGCCGGGGTGTAGGCTAGGTTCGCCCCTGCGCTCGGCCAGAAGGGGCACACGGGGTCGACGGCCGGCTGCGGAGGGCGGTGGCGGCGTGAACGTAGGAGCGGGGGAGGAGAGAGTTCTGGAGCGGGATTTTGGCGGCGGCAGCGGCGTCGTGATGGACGAGTTTGGATCCCAGGTTTTTACTCTCGCGCGCCAGCAAGAGGTCCCACGTGTCGGCGCCAAAAATTTTCAGAGAGAACGGGGGATGCGCGACGCACGTGGACTCATAAGGAAAATAATAGGAGTAGAGATGGAGCAGCCACTTTAGTGTGGAATAAGGTCAGCAGCGACAGCAATCGCAGTCGTTTCCATCCCCGTCCTCTGTTACTGCTTTGACTGGGCTCGGCAAAGATCAGCCGCAGCCGCTCTAGGCACAACACTGACAAGCATTTGCTCCTAACCTGCCATTACTTCAATAGCATGCTGTGATCCAAGCAGATCTGTGGCCGAAGGCACTACCGCAACAAGCAGCAAGAGATTATCATCCATGAAGAGGTGCCAAGGCATATAAAGGTCTAGAGCTTCATGTTTGGAGGATCATAATCGTACTTATTACTAAAAATTGTAGTTCGAAGATGGCAGAGCGACATGTACACATGGCCTCGGAGTGCAGCTCTAGTAACTACTATAGGAAGCTAGTGTCTACCCCTTTCGAGCAGGCGGATTTCCCTGAGCAGTTGTTGTCGCCGGTTCGTGACCCTTTAGCGGTGACCTTGCACTACCAGGATGGCCCTTTTTGCTGAGTGCCGCGGGCAAATGTCAAAATACACTCGGCAAAAGTTTCGGCAAAAGTTTTGCCGAGTGTAGCACTCGATGAAGCCCACTCGGCGAGTCCATACACGGCGAAGACCACTTTTGCCGGCAGTCAAAAATTGACGGACGAGGACCTGACGGCGTGAGTTTCGCCGAGTGTCACAAACTGCACTCAGGGATACTTTTGCCGAGTGTAATTACGAATACACTCGGCAAAAGTGGGGACTTTTGCCGATTGTATTTGTAATTACACTCGGCAAAAGTGGGGATCTTTGCCGAGTGTATTTGTAATTACACTCGGCAAATGTGGGGACTTTTGCCGAGTGTTAGTGCAAATACACTCGGCAAAAGTGTTTGTCCAGAACATGTTTTATTTATTTTTTCGCAAATCCTTTCAAAAAACACGCAGGTATTATATATATATGACAATATCCATCTATTTCACAGCCATATCACATCCAAATCCTCAAATTGTCCACAATTCAACAATTAATACACATTTAGTCCATATATAGTCCACAAAGTGTTCACAAGTCCACAAATATTCCACAGACGGTCATAAGTGCACAAATAGTCCATAAACGCTTACAAGTCCATAAATAGTCTGCAACCACAAACAAGCCACACATATAGTCCATAAAACACAAACTATAGATCAAAGGGTGGAGGTGCTTGTGAAAAAAGATTGCGAGCTGCCGATAGATCCACGTCTCCCGCCCCAACCCCAGCCCCAGCATTCGACCCCGCTGACTCAGGCCTCGGCTGCACAAAAGAAGACATAACATTTGTGATTCAATATGTATAGCACAACTCTAAGTTTTCTAAGTCTCTAGGTTTTATAATTCTCTAAGTTTGTCTATGTTTCTAAGTTGTCTAAGGTTGTGTAAGGTTGCCATACTCACCGGAGAAGAAATGGGAGGACGAGGAGCCCACATCGGAGGTGTCGGCAATGGGTGACCTATCGCCTAGAATTGAGCTTGAAAGTAGGAGAACATCTCCTGTGTCTGCGCCTGCGCCTGTGACTGCACCTGGGCCTGCACCTGCGCCTGCACCTGCTGGGCCAAACTTGCCTCGAGCTGCTCTCATCTGGCCTTCTCCTCCTCAAGCTGGGCCTGCAATATGAAATCAATTGTGATACTCGAGTGCAATATTGAATCAAATGAAAAAATTAAACAAACAAGGAATGTAACAGTAATAACCTGGAGGGTCTGTGTAGCGGTCGGTCATTCGCGTATGCTCGGGCCACCGCTAACGGTCCGTGCTCGAATCTGGGAGAGCGTGGGAGTACTTGCCGTGTCAATGACGCTGTCACCGAGCCAGTACCGCCCATGCTTCTTGCCTTTTCCCGCCCTCATCACGACTTCTCCATGAAGGTCATGTGACCTCGGATCGTAGTCTTGCCCGTAGACCTCCTTTGCCACCTCTGAGTACGAGCTGAGGCGGCTATAGGCGCTCGGATTGCTGTACACCTAGGGCGGGTCCTCCGGGTTGTAGTGGATGTCCGCCGTCGCCTTGCCCTTGTGAGAGAGCGCGAAAGCCTCGAAAGTGTTGATCTCCTCGCCACCATGATGCGAAGCCTGAGGGAGGGAGAAAAAAAGATGATTAGTAATTATGCATTATTCAGAGATCGAGAGTGAATAAATGATTTCACATACATATCTGGCCGCATATTCGCTGAGGCTAAGGCTGCCCTGGTGGTGTGATGCACCTTGCATCAACAACCGACGCTATTGGCAAGCCTCATGCCTCTCCGCCCAGTCCTCGGCGCACCACTTGTCCACCAACACCTGCCAGCAATCGGGATGTGTTGCCATCCACCACGGAATGACCTACTGACATGAATGGAAAAGAGGGGTCTTTTATGTCTCACCTTGCTATCCTGCAAAGTGCCGACTCAAGGACGACTAGAAGATGGTGCAACAGCCTATACCTGAAAAAAAAAGCATAACAATGTCAATTCTAAATTTCGGCAACACCTCCCCTATACGATGAGGTTTCCAATACCTGCAAAAAACCAACGGCACGATGGCCGACAACCACAACTCATATAGCAATTAGAAATGACAGCTATTTTGATCCACAATCCTCGCTCGTAATCGCCGTCAACATGATTGCATTAACATACAAACATGTCACATAATTTCGCGTTCCTCATTTGCAAACATTCTATGCAGCACACGTTTCTATTCAATTTGTGCAAGAATTGTTTCCATCACCAAACATTTAATCACATAATTTCTTCACAATTTTTCATATTGAATCAATTCTTCACAAGATTACACAAACATTTGAATTTTCACAAAATTGCTTCATTGCAAACGCATTTGTATCTCTGCCAGCACAATTTCATCCGTGCAAAGAAAATTAACAGAAAAAAAGGGGAAACGCATACCTGGCCGGGGATGGAGGAGCCCGGGGCTGGCTGGGGGCGGCAAGCCGGGGAGGAGGCCGGGGAAGGAGGCTGGCGGCAGAGGGGCAGTGGCGGCGTCGAGGTCCTTGCCGGCGTCGGTTGCCCGGGGGAGGGAGAGCAGCGAGCCGGATTCGAGGTCCTTGCCGGTGTCGTCTTGCCCGGGGGAGGGAGAGCAGCGGGCCGGCGTCGAGGTCCTTGCCGGCGTCAGTTGCCCGAGGGAGGGAGAGCAGCGAGCCGGCGTCGAGGTCCTTGCGCAGCGAGGGAGGGCGGCGCGGGCGCGGGGAGGGAGGGAGGCGCAGGCGCGGTGAGGGAGGGCGGCGCGGGCGTGGGGAGGAGGGAGGCACCGGCGCGGCAAGGGAGAGACGGTGGCGCGGCGAGGGAGGCGGCGCGGGCGCGGTGAGGGAGGGCGGCGCGGGCGCGGGGAGGGAGGCAGCGCGGCGAGGGAGGTGGCGCGGCGATGGATGGCGGCGGAACGAAAGGGATGGCGGTGGTATAGAGATAAGGGAGCGCAGCGCTAAGTCCCCACCCCCCCCCCCCCCCCCCGCCTTTGCCGAGTGTCCTGAATCTGGACACTCGGCAAAGGGGGGGGGGGGCGAAATGGCCGTTAGCTAATTTTTGCCGAGTGCATTACTTTTCCCGAGTCTTTTTTTTTACACTCGAAATTTTTTTATAGATTTGCCGAGTGTTTTCCTTCGAGGCACTCGGCAAAACTATTATTTGCCGAGTGCTTTAGCCATGCACTCGGTAAATGTTAAACCTTGGCACTTCAAAAAAAATTAGAAAATACGAAACGAAGTTAAAAAATTACCAAATTTTGACATGACACGTTTCAGATGACCTATTCTCTATAAAAAATTTGTTTGAAGTTAAATTCAAATTCAAAAACCACTTCACTCCAAATCATAATGACCTACTCTAAACTCTATGTCACTTCTACGAAGATTGTCCGTTTTGTAAACAACATACGTGACAACTTACGCGAAACTTTATCTACTATTTATCACAACATCCCCATGTGATATCATGATATCCCGACAAATCTTACGATTTTTTGATGTTATTTGTATTTTATAGAATTTTTTAAATATTTGGGCACACGCTCGTTTTCATATTTTATGAACAAAATGTGTGAAAATTGATTTCATTTTCTGGATACGGCCTGACGTTGAACTCATTAACACGAATATCATTTTTTCATTCACTCGATTCTATTATTCTAATCACTTCTAGTTCAATTTTAGTTTATCATTAAAAAATCTAATTAAAGAAAATAATTTACTAAATTTAGAAAACGGATCGTGAAATGTACCAAATTTCAACACGAAGTATAATAAGGTGTATTTAGTCATGGAAAAATTTTGGTAGAAAAAAGTTGAATTTTTTTTTATTTCGCCGAGTGCGCAAGGCAGACACTCAGCAAAGGTCCAAACGCCGTCACTACATGCACGACGTCGTTTGCCTTAGTGTGGGGGACGGGGACTTTTGCCGTGTGTTGGATCTTTGCCGAGTGCTTGTGGTGGTTGGCACTCGGCAAAGCCAACTTTTGCCGAGTGTTGGTTATTTGCCGAGTGTATGTTGTCAGGCACTCGGCAAAACTATCTTTTGCCGAGTGCCCGATAAAAAACACCCGGCAAAAGTACCGACACTCGGCAGAGATAGGATTTCTGGTAGTGTTGGTAATCAAATACATATATGTAAGGTAGCCATGTACTCATGGATGGCGGCGCACCCGTTAACATTCGTTTCTTTAGAAGCGTGAGAGGTCTCTATTTACAGGTCTTGCAGTTCTGAAGAATTTGTAATGTACCATTGGTTCGATAGAACTAACCGACGAAGTGGAGTACAATCCGTTGGTTAAACGATGGTACATAGCAATATTGAGATGTCTAAGAAATCATAGGCTGACTTGACATGGTAAGCAAATAGATCAAAACTGTATGGTCCTTGGTATTTCCTACTCAGAAAATTTAATTTAAAAAAAGTAACATAGCTCTTTCAAAATTAAATTGACAGCTGTCCAAGAGATGGAATATCTTGAAAGTTTAAATTTTTTCAATATACAGCCACATTATTGCGCCTCCATGGCATTGCACACAAACATAGTAGCAAACAAAACCAAACAAAACAGCAAATATGCTTTATATGTAGAGGGAATAGCATACCAACATGCCACACAGGAGATTAAGCCGCAAATAGCACTCCAGTACAGAGACAACATGGATCTCAAAGAAACAAAGCTTAGTAGCTTAGCTGCTTCGGACCAGCATTGCTCTGTCCTCGATACAACACACACCTTTTATTATCCCAACACATGATCCTGTTCTGAACCATGTCTGTTTAGAAAAGGACACCTTTTATTACCACAAAAAAAAAACTAGACCAAAGGGAGAGACATCCCTTGGCATTCTATTAAGAAGGAGATGCCAGGACTCGAACCCGGGTTGGCTGGGAGTTCACATGGCTCCACCAACCACTCCACCCGGGAGAGCTAGGCACCTTTTATTGCCACAACATATGGTCTGTGTGATGAACCATGATTTACTGACACGTAACGATGCAGTCTTATGGATAGACCTCGAAGATAGCACGAGCCCCCAATTTCTTAATAATCTTGTAGTCACTGAAGCCTGACTTCATAAAGAGCTCACGCCAGTCATTTTCATCCCGTTGCCGACCACGGGTATTGACAAACATGAGCATGTCCAGTAAGAGCTGAGCTTCATACATAATTGGCCCTAGAGAAGGATCAGCAATCACTTCCATAATGATAACCTTTCCACCCTCATCACGGGAAGGAATGGCATTCTTGCACTGAGAAAGGATCTTCACACAATCATCGTCATTCCAGTGGTGCAGTACAAACTACAAACAATAAAGAGATGATATTGTAAGTTTCTAAGCATATATAAGGCTATTCATTATTACCATATTAAAATATAAAAATGACCCTTTGAATTTGGTTTTGTAAAGAAAGTACAACGATAAGCCACTTTTTATTTCCGATTTATTACCTTGAGCATCACAGCTTGAGCCGGTGGGATGAACTTGAACATGTCACCTGCAACAAAGTTAATGCCATGATCTGGCGCGTTATCCTTGATCACTCTTGGGAGGTCTAGAACGGTACATTTGATGTGCGGATAGGCCTTAATGATGGCCCTCACAGTTGTACCATCACCACCACAACAGTCGGTTAGAGACTGGAGCCCACTGAAAAGATCAGCACACTCCCGTAATATTGTTCCAATTCCCAAATTATTATGTGCTGCACAACCTGCATTGACCATTTCATCTAGCTCTTTGTCAAGGAGGGGTGTACTCTCATCAAAAAGTGGTGCACCATGAACATCCTCAAACGGTGAAGGAAGTGGTGGTGTCACGTCCTTCTTGAACCAACTGGCCAGGTTAAGTGCTGCCTCAATACAGTGGCGTGTGTTTGTGGCAAGCACAAAATATTTCTGGCTGCCGTGCTCTTTCCCTATCTCACCGTCAACTAGTAGCAAGGAGAGTGGGTTAAGTCGGTAGACTTCTACCTCAGAATTGCTATCAGATGCAAAGATTCCTGACTGCACTAGCAATCTCATTACGCGACGGAGGAATGGCAGCTTAGCTTGGGGGAGGGACAGTGCGGAAATCAGGTCTGGCAGTGAGGTAGCACCACCGAGGTTATGGATAGCAGTTGGGATCCCAAGCTCAACGGCACATTTGAGAGCCATGGAAGTGAGGTAGTAGAGGCTGTGGCGCCAGAGATCAGCCTGCGCCTTCAGCAGCTCAGCATCGGTGGGAACGATGATGGCCTTAGTCTCAGAGGCCATTGTTCCTTTTGTTTTTGGGGGGGGGGGGGGGGGGGGGGGTTGACTCTGTACCTGCCTCTAGATGTGTGGTATGGGATGCTGCTTCTCCTGCATGGCAGGGGTTTAAATAGTATGCAACGGGCAGTTGTTACATTTTTGAAATTTTTGTTCCAGCTATTATTGCCATCAGGTGGAGCACAGTGTGATTGCGCAAGTAGGTATACTAATCATTGCATATTAAATTTTTTAATGCTTGTAATGAACTAGTACATGTCAATAAGAATCAACATTCTCTAAAGTCTTCTCAAGTGAACAAAATTTCGGGTTGAAAACCAAGATTAGGTTTGTTTGGAACTGCAACAGTATGCGCAACACCTCTTGTCCGGCTCTGCTGCATAATCATGGATCATGTCATCTTCAATGGGGATATTTGTCTCCAGGACAATAGTAAAACTCAATTCTTAGAAGTGTATCCAGTTAATGATTCTTCTTATGCTTCAATGTGGTTACCAGTATATAAACTTATAAAAAGATTCATAATCTTGAATGGCCCATGACACTCGTAAACCTGCAGCATTTGTTTTGACCTTATCATTCAGTAGTGTTTGTGACTTGATTGGTTAGAAGCGCAAGCATGGGGCGTAGTTAGTTTGATAGATTACACGTTTGAATCCTGGTAATTGCAAAGGGATTCAGAACTGTAAGGCTGTCCCTCAGCTCAGCCTTGGTGCAGGTACCGTTATCTTTCCAATATTTTAACCATGGGATAGAAGAGGCTTATCTTGATGAAGAATCTATGATGTTTCTTATTCGTTGGTGAGATGATAGCCGCATATCGTCATTGTCTCCCTCCCTTCTTTCCAGTCGCAGACATTGCTTTCAAGGTGCGGAAAATTTAAGAATCCTTCTGCTTGCATTCATAACAATGACACTGACAATATAATACACTACGGTGAGGAATCACAGCACGAGATCAGTGAGGAGCAGGCCGACTGCGAACATCAGTACTTGTGGCACGGAGCGATCATCCCGACGAACTACACCAACACCGTTGAATAGATAGTGCAAGATATGAACATGTGCACTGGATCGTGCAGTATGTCTGCAAGGCATAGATTGTAAAACAGAGATTATGTGCTCGTCTGCAAGTCATGCAACAGCTTTAAATTTTCCTACACTAAACAGTTGCATAAGAAGCATTGCAGTGCCGATCTTCTCTGTACTGAATACTAAAGACCATTTAGTGATATATATTATCAGTAGGAAAAAACCTTGGACTTGGTGGTGGTATTATTGTCCTGAATCTCAATTTTCTCTCGTTTTGTCGTTCATTAGTTTGAGATGAAGTTCAGGGTTTTCCATATATCAAGAAAAATAATGTCATTCATTAGCTTGGTAACAATTTCTCCACCACTCCAACTTACCCATATTGGGTTTGTCGGCATGTATGACTTCTACCAATTTTCCATGGTTTTGATGTACTGATGTCAGCTGGCATATTTCAGTTTAGACAAGAAATTGTGCTTCCTCAAGGTCATCGTAATAATCATCGGCTCGGTTGACTATAATCCTAATTTACCATTATTATGATAAATAGAAATGCGGATTCTGTGAGCATATATGGACTAATACACCCCCGCCGTCCAACCGTCCACGCGAGCTGGTGCACACTACCACAAATACGCACTATAACGGCGGCAGCCTAAATCACATAGCAGCAGGCCTCAAAGACAGCCGCTGCTACTTTTTTTGTTGTGACAGCAAGATACGCACAGATAGCACCAGCTGCGCTAGTTCAGCCAGAAGCCGCACATCACCGGATTGGACCATCTATCACCTACCATTTATCACGCGCGACCCACGTCATAAATACAAACCAAAATAACGTGGCTTGCCTGTCTTCCTCGCACGGAAGAGGTCTCGTTTTCTTTCCTCTCCTATCCATGAAAGTGACCTAACAGCAAGCTCCAGGCCTCGCGGATGGATGGTGCGCTGCCGCGGCGAGCTACGGGCCGCGTAGACTGACAGACGATGGCAAGCTCCATGCTGCGGCGAGCTCGAGCTGGCCCGGTGCGGATCGAGATCCGGGCTGCCGTTGACATGCATCGGTGGACCTGGTGTCACTTTTTACGTTTGAAAATAAATGTGTATCGGTGGACCTGGTGGTTCTCTCGCGATTTGGCAGAGCCTGCTTCCTCACCAGCTCATGTCGTCTGCGCGACTAACAGAAAATAGGGGGCGGGCAACAGGCCACGTTCGCACAGAGTATTTACCGTTTTAGAAAAATGGGAGGCACTGCGAGTTTCCAGATTCTTGTTACCTTCAAATAAATTATGCTTTTAGTTATCTGTATTTTGGGGGACATTCAATGTACTCTCATGAACTGGAAGATTGTAATATTCACCCCCAACAAGGTGATGCCAAAGTGGTTAAGAATGATACGCAGAAGGAATTTGTGTTCAGAAAAACCCCAATCTTACTACATTCATTCGTTGTTAATACCCTGTCACGTGGTGATGATTTATCTCTATTCTTTTTTGGTTTCATATTATATCGAAGTGGCTATTCCTATTGGAAACTTTTCATGTTTGATAGTGATGTTTTTCAATTTTTACCTTGGTAACATGCACCTGGACTGTTTTTCGATCTGGAACTTTCTTCAGAGTGACGCCTTGAAAATTCTGTATCTTTGAAATTACGTACATGAAAAACAGGTCAGATGCAAGTTACCATGAGGGAAAAGTCAGATTCAAGTTACTATATATTGTACAAATTGAAGCCTTCGAGGACATTCTGTTCAAAAGCCTTGAGATTTTATGGAACATACAGTCGGTTTGGAAGGTTCGAGTTTTCATTCCGGGAAGGATGATTTTCACCTGATAGTTAGACTTGTCATTCTCTGCAGACAAGGCAATAATTACCTAGCAAACCAGCAGTGCAATCCATGAATGTGCCAGCTAAATATTTTGATAGTTTGAAACTTTTTTAGTGGCTGACAGTCAGCCACGAACAAGGTTTACTATTGGTGCACACCAGGCTTGTGTTGCACATTCATTCAATTGATGAGAACTGGTTCAAACTATTCAATCAACATGTGAACGCGTGGCCCATGCATTAATTTGTATATTACATCATCAGATATATGGTGGCACTTTCAGATGACATGGCTAGATCAAGAGGTGATGAATGGAAAATATTTGTGAAATTCAAATTGATTACGGTGTATGATCCTGTTGAAAATTGACCTTTCCCAATGATTTGTGTATACAGATGATAATGATGTTCATAATCATCACGTGATCACGGTACGAAAAATAGATTTGATCCAGTGCCACAGGAAACAGTATACAATATAGAAATACATGACATTTTTCATTTTTTAAGTACTTACAATTTTTTTGAAATTATATTATGAATACTGATGTCAATAAATATGTAGGCTGGTGAACAAAAAGTGATAGCGATACATCTTGTTCGTACAAATTACATGAATTTAATTATTTGGTGCACTAGTTGACCAAACAGCAACATTATTGGTGCATCATTCGTGTCAGAAAGGGTTGTCTCAGCTAAACTAATCCAAGTTGTTCAAACAACAAGTGAGCACGCGGCCCGTGCATGAACTTATATATTACATCATGTGATTCGGTGTCATTTTCAGATCCCATGTCTAGATCAAGAGGTACGGTGATGATTGAAAAATATTTGAGAAATTTATAATTGATCACAGCGAAATGTCCTGTTGAAAGTATATTTTATTGTCGGTGACTTAAAAATATTTGTTGAACTAATCCTGTTGAAAAGTGAATTAAAAGTATTTAGCATTAATATAATTGAGCGCATGTTGTGGTATCTCAAGGGCACCATGTCCAATGGCCTATACTTGTGTTGTAGTAATCCTGATGTCCTCATTGCTTATCTGAATGCTGACGCAAGTCAACCTTCTAGCTATGTCATGGTGAAGGCGATATCGTGTTGACACTGATGTTCTTCCCGAGTCATTTTGGATGAGTTAATTTCTTCAGGAGCTACCATGGTCTACTGTGATAATGTCTCCATCTTGTATTCTCCCAGCAATCTGGTTCAAACACCTCAATTTTCATATGGTTCGTGAGCCTACGTCCAGCAGTTTGCAGATATCTTCATCGAGGGCCTCACCGTTGCCAAATTTCAGTCCAGCCAGAGCGTATGTGTGGCTCGCGATAGTGATCTCCGTTTGGGATAGCACCATGCATGCACAATAGGCGTAGATGCATTATGCTTTTCCTATGGAAGCAGTACCCTACTCGTCCAGGATCCCTTTAGCCAAAACCGATTGCATGTAACAACTTATCTGTTTTCGTTGGCATGTAGCGTGCAAACTACATACACTTCTCTGATCAAAAGAGTCATTAGGATGGTTAGTATACACATAAACACAACTCGCCATTTGAATTTATTTTTGAAGCAATGATCCAACAAAAAGAACCCCTAACTCTTACGGAGGGTGTTCGTTGTTCAAAATACTAGCATGCTTTTGGACGGTAATAATCCTCTTCTTTTTTATCCATCTAGGGTGTGAATATAGCAGGCGTTGTTTCCTCCATTACAATTTAGCGCATGGCACACACTGGGATTTATATATTCCAAGCAGATTGGACAATTTCCAGATACAGATGATGTAGCCAGCTGAAGAAGTGAGGAACGTGGAGGAATAAATATCTTATAAATAAACCTTATTTCATTACTAATTTAAATTTGAACACATTATATTTCATTCCGTTTGATATAGGTAAAAAAATTCACATGCGCACTTCACTCATCTTAGTACAACTAAGGCACCAGGATTTTACCTGCCAATCTCCTAAATTTGGCTCAAACTAACAGATATGTTCTCATACACGGACTAGGGCGCGCGATGATGCTGCGTTAGTCAGTCTTTCATCACCTTCGGCCGTCAATACAAGAGATGCTAATTAACTACAGATCTGATAAATTGTTCTTTTTAACCTTTACGTTTTGTTTTCCTAATTATTTTGTCTTTTCCTTGGTATTTTTATTATTTTTGTTAACTTCTTATATTAGTAGGGGCTTGCGTGTCAGTAAGAACTTTTACAACGATACAATACTAATTTTCAATAAAAATGGCGAAAAAGTAAAATACAATACTTCTTAGGACATAGTCTTGCATGTATGAAATATATAAGGATACTCCTCCGATCCAGCTGCTTTATATGATCCCCAGAAAGATATTGTTTCAGACCATTTAATGATGGTTTGCCTTATCACGTCACCGTTCTAAATGATAATGACAAGTGGTCCAACTAAATCTACCGGTCGGTATCCATAATGGGGGATCTTATCCTGTCAGCATATCAGAAGCCCATGAGGTTACTAACTGTACAATATTTATACTTTACCTTGTTTACGATTTTTTTTATTCGTTCTCGAAAAAAAGATTTGTTATTACCTTAAGGGAACAGAAACTGGCAAACCAAAAGGGAGTAATTGTAAAAAGAGTAAATTTTGTAAATCCCAATGTTCGGTTATTCATATCTTCCAAAACATCAGGTAACCTAGGTGTCAAGATTTGCGGTCACAATGTTTTACAAAATCCCAAGCCTGACAAAACAAAAAGCGATAAACTGATATAAAAACATAAAGCATACAAGAAAAAACGCAGATCCACACATTGTTTTTGTAGTTACTTCTTTTATACAAATTCTGTTAATGTTACTTTAACTGCAACAAATTTGGTCCTGTGTGATGATTTGTTTTTTGAGACTAATTTCTGTCCGCATGCCAACAATTCATTCGACGTCGTGTGTGGTAAATGATTTTCCATGACGAAATCGTTCTTTTTTGTCACAGAATTAGTGACAATCCTTCCTTTGTTATTACTTGATTCGTTTTAAAATATATATGGCCTGAATAGAAAGCCCAAATCATTATGGGTCAAACCCAGTTTGATCAAGATTGGCAGATTCGTTATGATTCCTAAAAAAAATGTGCATAATTTCCGAAACAAAGAGAAGAAAAATAACTTAAGTAAAATAAAGGGGTCAAGGTTGTTACATTGCATTTACATAAACATTATGAAGGTAACCACTAATCAGCTTGAATTATGCTAGGGAGGAGAACGGCATCATGGAGAAGTGTTTCCAAATGAGCACCAAATTGAGAAAATTAATAAATATTTCGAGTTTATTCGTGCAAAGTTTTTTGGGACCTTATAGTAATGTAATTTATTTGCTGTTACAAAGTTTAGAACTATCTGATAAATTTTAGGTATTATAAAAAGATTGTAACTTAAATGTCTTTGTTTCACACACGTAGTTCAATTTTGAAAAAAATCCTTTAAAATGGTAAAACATACTTAAACTATTTAAAATACCTGTAACTTCCAAGAATAGAAATATAGAACATTACATAAACAATCTACAGTCAAGCGCACAGGCCTTTCAGCTGAGTTGGTTAGGTGGTTCTAATAGCAAATTTTAGGCTAGGTTAAATAAATCTCCTTATCTGTCCCACACACACAAAAAACAAACAAGTCTAAGGCCCGGCCCAGATCAATGGTCATCTCACACTGGCCATATATGGTGCCCGTTGTGCAAGAGCGGGGCAGGTGTCCAGGTGATTTTTTGACCTACGGGCGAAGGTCTCCTTCAAAAAATGCCAAAGGGATGCACCCATTTACCCCAGTTTTACTTAATTATCATATATGATAGAGGCTACATTAACATGGCATATCAAAAAGATAAATTTAATTATATCACTTTAAAACATGCTAGGAAGGTGAAAACGTTATTATGGAGAAGTGTTATCAAATGAGTACTAGAGAGAAAATTATTAATACTTTTTATTTTGTTGGTCACACATTTTTGGGACCTAGTAGCTGTGTCATTTAGTCCCATGACAAATATCATAAAATTAAGTATACTCGGTATCATTGAATATGTTAAGTCAATTAACAAGTAGTACGGTGTTCCATCGCAAAACAAATTAACAAGTATGGTGAAACCAAACATATATTGTTTCTAATGATTAATTTGTTCGATTATTTTTATTACATGTATGTATCTTGAAAAAACAAATGTGATTATCTTTACATCTCAGCTAATCATTTTATAAGACAAGACCATTTAAACATTTATTCTAATTTTTTTTAGACGAAACATTTATTCTAAATTTTTTTTAGTACAAAGTACAACTCAGACGCCCACAACGCACGCACACTCACCCCTATGAACACACGTACGCAAACCCTACTCCTATGAGCATCTTCGAAGACTGTGCCGGCACATCCTAGATATTGACGAAGTCACCACTGGCGCCTCGCTGTCGAAGGGAGCGTCGCTTACCACTGAAAGCACAATGCCGTTAAATTCTAGAAAATTCGCTCCCACGGGGAGTCGAACCTAGGACCTGAGGTGCTACTGAGGCTCTTGTAACCGCTAGGCTACAGGCCCTTTCGCAACATTTATTCTAATTGGAAAAGCGCACAAAATACCTCTCTCAGCAATGGCAAGACTTCAGCCCACCTCGACCCATGTTGCTCCCTATGATGTGCTCCTCATTCGTAAACTAGCTGATATAGCCCAAGTCAGGTGGTGGGATGACTTCAGCCCATTTATGTACGAGGAGGAAGGAGAGATGATGCTTGAAAATGGGCTGGAATGGGCTTTTGTTTGCTTTTCTATTTAAAATAATTTCTAACAAATCATTTGACAGTGTCATTTCTTTGTATTATTAGGTCTAGAGCTCCAAAGTTACAATATTTTTTGGCAGTGTTTTCTAACGTTTGGATAAATGAATAAAATAATTATGAAGTTTGATTGTTGGTCACAATATGATATGACATTGGACTTCTCTATGATAATTTTTGGCAAGTCTTAGTAACAAACACCTAATTTCATCACTAAACCGAACTACTATCAAAAATTTTCCTTCACAAAAGCCTGATTTGTTGTAATAGTTCTTGTGACACGATAAATGCCCCGCCGGGACCTGTTCTTATTAGGTGTCCTCCCCACAGTCACGATAAATGCGACAGCAGGAGCCTAGCGCTGCTGTCCTTGATCTGGAAAGGAGGAGCTGCCCCTCCAATCCAATCGACCTGAATGAGAAGAGTAGACTTGATGGCGTGCTCCGCCGTTTCAACAAAGAGGAGGTTCCAGGTTCCAAACCTTGTCACGGCGCCTTAGTTTTTTCCAATTTCGCTCTGTGACAGGCCAAGCCCATGAAGAAAACAAGCCCAAGAGGCCGAAGCGCAGAGAGGCGGCGGCAGGGTAGAGCAGGCCAGGCCGAGGACGCGCCTTAATGAGCGGGTAGGAAAACTAGGCCCGCGGACCATCCGAAGCAGATCAAGACGCGGGCCAAACGACGCTGCAGAAGCAGGCCAAGCCCGGAATGGGCAAACGGTGCCCCAAACTGGAGGGAGGACGGACGTGTCGCCACGTCGGCCAAATCGTTATGAGAGCAGGTTTTATGATTTCGCCCGCTGCCGGCGTCTCGCAACATCACAAGTTGGCGGGCCCCATAGCCCTGCCTAAGGTGTGAAAGAGTTGATTGGTGGAGTAGTGACCAGCAGCCAATGCAAGCATTTCGCCCGCTTGCAAGCCGCCGCTTCGTCAATCGCCAGCTCCGTTCTCTCTCTTACTTTCTCTCTCTTTCTGATTGGTTTGCGCCGGCTGGAGTGTGCTTACTATACTTGCTCTGAGGAGCTTCAGCCTCCCACAATTGAAGACTAGTATATATATGGGAACAAGGGGGCGGATATGCGGGTCCAGATTCTCTCTTTTTTTTTCAAAATTTCTTTTCCTCACTGGACTTGCTATTAAGAAAACTTGGAAGCTCCAAAAAATAATGAAACCTCTTTTGATGTTATTATATGCCAGCAAAAGAAACCATTTCAGTTAGTTTTCAAAAAGATTCTACAGATTTCGTACTGCAATTCTTCAACTTTATATGTTCATCAGGTACGAAGTATTTCTAATGTTTTAAATGATTACATGGACATCTGTGAGTTACTTCCTATAGTTTCTGACAAGCATCTCCATCGTTTCCTATAGTTTCATTTGACAAGTATCTCCATCGTTTGAAGTTAAATCAAAGCTATTACAGACCCCCTCAAATATAGATATGGTGTGGATCATGCTTATGTATGCTCTTGAAAATAAAATGCACAATTTCGGAAGTGTGACAGGTGTGACCGTGGAAGAGTAGGTTAATAAGATCTGTAACCTAAACTTTGATATAGCACGTGTAGGAAGAATCGATAGTGTATAATGTTTGGATTGTATTACATGACTCTCACTTGTTTTTTATATACTTGATTGGGAGGAATGTCAACTAATCCTAACATACCATATCTAGAGATATGTCAAAGAGCTCCTAAACGTATTAGAATATAAGACGCGCGTAAACAAACAGACGGATCTAACAAGGTACACGATGCCACATCACATACGACATCGGACGCACGAAGTAATAATGAGGTTCAGCCGAAGCCTACATTCCCGGGGCATGACTACAAGCGCTCCTCCCCAATATGCAATACCAACCTCTACGAGGTCCCGGCGAGAGCCACCTCCTCCCTGCGAGCCTATCGCTATGCGGTCATGGTTACAACAGCGGCCTTTCTCTCATATTTATGAGGCCGGGTTACAAGAGTCCGACAAAAAACTCTACACCCTACCGCTAATACAACTCGATGTCCCAAGCGTAACCAACTCGTACACTATATTCGACACATATTCTAACAAACCGTCTGGAATGAGATGGATTATGTTCAGTCGATGTTAATAAATCTTGCAGGGAGATTATTTATGAAGCAATTGTAACCTATCCGATTGCAACAACCAAATCACTCAGGCAGTTTTCAGGGGAACCCTATATCAACTCTAAAATACATATCGATATGTTCTAAAAACTAAAAATCAGCAGACACCTTATATATGTACAAACTCTTTGTCCTTGCTTGGCGGTGCAAGGGTTGTAAGGGCCCCAGCTGCATCTATATTAATTTTACTGAATAGACCATATGAACATTAGAAGCATCGGGTTGCAGGGGGGTCTCGCAACTCTAGCTTAACTGGAAGTCCAAGAACAGGCGTTGGCTTCGGATCCTTCATGTAAGTTTCATCTTTGTTGCACATGGTCCACCTAAATTGCCTCACGAGGTAGTGTATGGCTACCATTGTTTCTGCCCTTGCAAACTCAGTTCCCGGGCACATTCTAGGTCCTCCTCCAAATGGCAAAAAGCAATAAGGAGGGATTGATGATCGCTTCTCGAAGCGGGATGGGTCAAATTTTGTGGGCTCATGGAAGAAGTTTGCATCCAAATGTGTAATACTCTGTGCTGAAAAGACCTGGCATGATGCCGTAGAAGATAATGTGGATGAGATCAGATGAGACAAAAAACAAAATCTTGAAACCATGCTAACGCAATGATACATACTTTCCATCCTTTTGGGATATGATATCCTTGGTATTCAAGATCCTTGGTAGCAGTTCGGAAGCTCCCAAACACAGGAGGAACTGTCCGTAGTGTCTCCATTGCTACCTTCCATGTGTAACTCATTCTTGAAATATCCTCCCAGCTTAGAGCGTCATCTGTTCCTTTGCTCGCTGCTATCTCAGCTTGCTCTGCAATTGACCACATGCATGACTGTTATGGACATCATACTGAACCTAGTGGATTCAAATATGGAGGAACAGTAGATGATGGCTAAGACAAACCTTCTTCAACCTTGGCAAGGACATCAGGTTCATTTGCAAGGTGCCGGATCATGAAAGTGATAAGAGCGGAGCTGGTACCATGTGCACCGATTATAATACCCATAACATTGTCCACAATGTCCTCCAATTTGAAGGAGTGTTTACCCTGGGAGCGTAGAATAAGCATGTAAGTGACGAAGTCGGTGCTGGATGTGTCATGACCTTCCTGCTGTAGTTTCTCCTGCCTCCTCACTGCTATCCTTTCGATGGCTTTCCGAATCCTAGCACTTGCCTTCATGCCCTTGCCAAACCTGGTGAAGGGTATGTTTACTGGGAATGATAGGACTGCGTCACCTACCATTAGGAAATCAGATGCAAGGGCTTCTGCAAAAGCGAGTCCTTCGTGACCAAAGACCACCAAGCAGATAATGGCAAGTGTAAGCGTCCTTGCTAAAGGCAATACCTACAAGATCAGGGAAAACAAAACTCAGTGCAATACTTTTCCATCATGCACTTTTCACAGATTTTGATACAGTTTGCCTTTCGCTTCATAGGCTCACAACTGTTAATATGGTGTATAACAGGAAAATAATGAAGCCATAAATTTTAAAAATTGCGAAAATAAATTTGCGGCTAAACTATTCATAGTTTGTACCTTCACAATATCCCGACCAACCCAGTTTACAAGGATGTGCCTCCTGACTTCCCTATCCATTATTCCGGTATATGTCCTAACCATGTCCGGCCTCAGGTACACCTGCACTGCGCTGCGCATTTGCCTCAGCTCATCACCAGCTAAAGTCAATATTGACCGCCCAAGAAGTTCTCGAAGTGCACGTGACTGCGTTAAGGTCAGGCCCTCGTTGGTAAATATGAAACGGTTGGCTGCTGGCCCAGCCAGCAGCACTGTGGGCGAGCCCAGGAGCAACATCTTGGACACAGGTCCGTACTTGTTGATCCGTGCTCTGAACCATTGGTCATCGGAATTGCTGTGGAGCGCGTAGAGGAGGGAGAAGGTTTGGCCAACGACCGGGATGCCAATATTGCCAGGAGGGAGCTTGTAGGATGAGTAACGCCTGTGTCTTATTGTAAGGAGGTGAAGTAGGAAGGTGATTAGTGCAGCGAGGAGCAAGTAGAAAGCCATAACAAACAGGGGTTGAGGTTGCTAATGCATCCCTCGCGAAAAAAAGAGATTGCTAATGCATGAATGGCGACGTAGTGTATTGTAGGGAGTATATATTGGGGACGGTAATGGGCGTTTCTTTCTTCTGTTTTATTCCTTGAGTTACTGCCTTTGTTGGCAACTTGGAAAGTTTGATGTACATCAGAAAAAAAAAACATTATCGCTTATTTGAAACAAAACATCAGAATGCTGTGAGCAATAATAAATTGCAGCACGTGAGAGGAATGTGAATACGACTTCATATTGGAGATGATGCTAACAGATGACTCCAGGTAGCAGTTTAACCAAAAAAAAAGGATAACATCTGTGAGTGCTGGAGTCTTTTGACCGAAAATGGTGGATTCTTATTAGTGTTATAAATAGCGGGCTAAGGCCTTTAGCGGTTGATGTCCACAAAAGCTAAGAAAGACTATAGCGGGCTATAGCCACAGCTAAACCTATTTAGCGGTTTCACAATACCATTAAGAAATTAGTAAATAACTAGACATAAAACATGACAACAAGAAATTTTTATGGTTAAAATAGGATGATGGCTTCATGCCTTCATTGTATCATCATTTAAAGTTTTAAACACCTTAATTTAGTTGGCTAAATCATTTTTTAAAATTTCAAACATCATGAAAAGCTTCATGCCTTCACCGCACCACCATTTAGCCTGCTAAATCACCTTAATTTAGCGGATTTAGCCGGCTATAGCGGTGGCTATAGCGGGCTATGAGGCTTAGCGCTAAACGGAGCTTAGCTTAGCCTCTCGTCTCTCCAGAGGCTATAGCGGGCTGTAGCGGTGGCTATAGCCGGCTATTTAGAACATTGATTCTTATTCATGGGTTCGATCAGTAGAGGTAGTTACACAGTCCAAAGTTGTGGTCCCGCTTACCGTTTAAGGAAGGACAGGAGTATCCTCACAATGTGGCAAAAAAAAAATGTTAGAAGCCCTGCATAAAAAGTATAAGAGGTGTTCATAAGTCATTATCTAAGAGATCAATATCACTATCCTGTTGGATGCATGTAGTTGCTCTCCACGTTTTTCACGATGATGGAATGACAGGAACAGAGTATAAGTCAATTTATCGGATCTGTTAGCTGCTACATATGCCTCACAACCCATGTTCACGTCCCTATTATGTTGGTGGTAAGAGTTTTAGCTTGGCAAAGCATATGCCTGTTTGTTGGATGAAAAGTGAAATGCATCACGAGATAGCACCTAATTGTTGGGAGTTCTAATTTTTACATAGCTGACAATTTAGTTTCAGTTGCTATTTTTGATTCAATTTTTTCTTGAAATGTTGATCAATGATATTTGTATTCGTGATTTGCTTTTCCTCTCAGATAATGTCCACATTAGACTAGAATACACTCAGACACTTGTAAAAATTAGTTGAAAGAACAAAGGACCAGTTACAAAGAACACAGAGGAAAAGTTAGAGAGATCTTTGTTGGACTCCATCCCAGCGTATCTTGGGTAAACAGAGAATAATAGATTACAAGAGATGGTGTCAAACTGCACAAATCTTCAAGCGCAGTCATACATTTGGCATTGGGAATCTGATCGAGTCATGAAGAAATTGAAAAATAGTTTAAAGAACTAAATTCATTTCCCTTTTTAAGTACTATTGAACTGAACTGGCAAAAGCTGCGTGCGTGTCTGTGTGTGTGTGTGGGGGTGGGGGGGGGGGGGGGGGGGGGAGGGGGGCTTATTGAAAAATTCTAGACCATGCATTCTGAATAATACAGTCTCGAGTTTTTGTACAAAAGATTAAGAGCTTTTCATGCAAAAATGGGTAGAGCTATGGTGAGATAAAAGGCATACAATTGCAAGGAGGGAGGCAACAATATTTGACCTTTGTTCTAAGAGAGCATTTAGCGATGTCAATTTGCAAGATATAAACATGAAGCTGTTTTACGGTACTTGGAAACATAAGGACTCCACGGTTCATTATTGATGAATTGTCGATAGACATGATAGTTGAATGATATTTTAATATATTGAACTGGATTACAAGTTAAATAAATACGGGCCTAAAGCCCTTTATGGTTTATAGAAACATCAAAGGGATGCGCACAAATTAGAGGCGTGATATACATACACACAAGTAATTAAAAGAGAATTTCTAATGTCTAACAGTTCACGGGCTCGAGGACAGGTTGGGAGCGCGGTTTTGGGCGCTCGGAAGTGATTCTGATACAGAGGAGGAAGTGGAAGTGGAGTCGGAGGCCGAGTCCATTTCAGCGCCGGAATTTGTTCGGGAGGCGACGGAGCTGGGGTTCACATTACCGAAGCTTGTCCAAGCTGAGGATGAGATGTTGATCTCGCCGACGAGCAAGAAGCCGTTCGCCGTGGAGGGTTCTCTGGCGATGCAGGTTCTGAATAGCATGGTTCAGAGCAGGAAAGCAGCTTCTAAACAGCAGCCTCGGCCATGGCGAGGCAAGTTACCACCACCAAGAAAGTCGCCCTTACGTACTTTCGGTGATGCAATTGCGACAGCGAAGGTATGTACAGGAACTCATCTCATTCGTTTCATTCAGTTTCAACAGCAAACGGGTCTTACACGCCCTCAGGACGATCACTGTGACATCCCGGCCTAAGGCTTAATAGGATTGATAGAATACTTATATCAACAAGTTGCAACTTTTTTTTCAGAAGCTCATCTCGAAATAACTCTGAGGTTAAGCGTGCTTGGCCTGGAGCAATTTCAGGATGGGTGACCGACCGGGAAGTCTTTCTCGGGTGCGGACGAGTGAGGACAAAGTACGCAGAAAAGACATGTGTTGGTCTGTGAGGGAAGTCTTGAGATTCTAGAGAGCTGCCAGGTGTGCGGGCCCGGCCTGGAAGAGGCGGCACGCTACAATCACCGTCGTGATGGGCCCTCAGGCGTTTGTCCTGGGACCAGAAGTGCCGTACCACCTGACCCAGGGATTGGTGGCATTATTCGCTAGAACCGGCACAGAAAAACCTATACGTAGATCGTTCAAAACTTAGCAACCTGTAGATCGCTTTATGATTCGTGAGCATGGGAAATCTGACGGCACGCGCAAGCGTTGGAGCACAACCAGGCTGGACACGTGTCAGTTTTTTACAAGTGCGGGATGGGTGGAAGCAAATTGAGTGGAAATTTGAAACTTTAAACGTGTTTTTCTCCCAAACCGTAAGTCCGTTTTCGAATCCATTTGAACCATTATGTTGTTTAGAATTAATTCTACAAAATGAGATTCAATATGAATATTTTTTGATTTTTTTAAATATTTGATTTTTTTCATCAACATTTTAAATGTACTGCGTTAACATTTTGTTTGTACCATGTCAATATTTTTTGTTACTGGATCAACATTTTTTTGTTTCAAAATGTTGACTGCATGTTTTTGAAATGTTGACATAGGTTTACAAAAATATTGACTCTTTTGTTTTAAAATGTTGACGTTTAAGTTGGGCTGGGCTGTTCCGATTTGATGGGCTATTGGGCCGATCTACAGTTTGCTAATCTTAGATTGATCTATATATAGAAGGCCCCAACCGGCACGGGGGGGGGGGGGGGGACCCTAGAGCCCCACATTCATGATCTCGCCTCTCTGCCGCCGCATCCTACGTTGATGTAGCGAGGTGATCAATGGAGGGGGCGAACAGCAACGGTGGTGCTCAGGGCAACCAGCAGCGAGGTAGCGCTGCAAACCGCATGAATGGTCGCGGCGCAGGCCAGAGCGGCGTGGTTGGCCGCGGTGGCTTTCAAGCGTCAGGCTAGAGTTTTCACCCTGGGTACGGTGGTGCTCAGGGCTACACCGGTCATGGTGGCGGCCGGTACAGCAGCAGGGGTCGTCATGGTGGCGGCCAAGGTGGAGGCCGCAGCCATGGCGGCTTTGGAGGTCATCGTGGTCGAGGCTCGCAAAAGCCACGCAGGCGGCCGGCATCATGTGTCTGACCAGGATGAGCAGGGAGGACAGAACGTGAACCCCAACATGCTGAACTCCAACGTGCTGGGCGACGGGACGACGATCGTGACTTTGTCGGCACATGCTGCTGCTTTGCTCCAACAGGCACTTGCTTCGCTCCAGGGACTGAACACTTCTCAGATCAAAGAAGAGTCTGCACCAAAGAATGACGGTAATGCTAATGGCTCTTCCAAACTTGTGCCAATTAAGAATTTGTCCAAATCAACTCCCTCTAGTTAGCGCCCTGAATCATCTGCCCAAGGTGCGAAAAAGGACAACAGTGGCAAAGCGCCGCCGTACTGCTATCATTGTCATACAAAGGGGCATGTCAAAGAGGATTGTCACGAGGAAAAATATTGTGCAATTTGTGATTGTGAGGATCATTTTACCCACAGATGCCCTAAGTATTGAGGTGACAAATTAGCTGCTGTTCCATGTGGTTACGCAGTTGAAGGGCTTGGGTTTTATTATATCCCACATATTCTAGCACAATCGCAACAACATAATGATTCGAGGATGGCCTCAATCAGAGTCATAGATGGTGGTTTAACCGTACCTAATGTGATCCCTGAATTAGAGAGGCTCATCCCCGGTATGTGGAAGTGGCATGTGGAGGATATCGGGAACAACACGTTTAAAACGCTGTTTCCGTCTCGGGCAGAATTACAAAGAATGGTTGAGTGGGGGAGTTGTGCATACAAAATTTCAGAATGCTAAACTCAGGATTGAGAAACGCATTATGGGAGACAAGGTAAAAATGGTGATGCCAAAAATATGGGTACAGTTTACTGGATTACCCAAGGACTTAACGGATTTCTTTATAATATGGGCCATTGGATCAATTCTTGGTGTTACAAAAGATGTGGACATGCTGTGTTGGAGATAATACCGAAAGCTCCCTCATTCATCCGAAGGGTAAATGTTACCGGGCGAAGGCATCAGAAGAAGCCGCGAAGGGCACCGAGCAGAAGCAAGTCTAAGCCTATAATCGAGAGACGTGATAGAATCGGCTAATGACACTACTGTAATAACGGTCTTTCCTCCCCCTATAAATATGGAGAGAGGGGATCCTGTAATGACATCTGTTTTTCGGGCCACGAGCCAGAGACACCTAATTTACTCCGTCCACATTTCTCTGTCATCTCTAACCCCTTCGCCCGGCATCGCGGGCGATTGAGGGCTTCGGTGTTACATATAACGAAAGACCCAAGGAACAGCCTGGGCAGGAGAACCTTCATCCGGCAACGCGGACACATCAGGAGGGCTTCGCTAAGGAATCAACAGACGACAAGGCGTCAGGAGGGCTTCGCAAGGGTACCTCTGGACGTCATAGCATTCTGAGAGCTTCGCAACGGCAAGACAATCAAGCACGACCTGTTGGAGGGCTTCGTTGAGTCCAATCGGGACCTTCGATACCCCTACATTTGGAGCCGTCCGTGGGCCGAACCCACGACCACGAACAAGATGGCCAGAGGCAAGTCTTCAAAAACGACTGATACCGAAGCACAGCGCGCAGAGATTGAAGCAGAAAAAGAAAAACTCGCTAGAGAGGAAGAAGCCAGGCTTGCTAAAGAAAAAGAAGAGCATACCGAAGCGGCTCGACCTGAGGAAGCGGCAAGACAGGAGGAAATCCTAAGAGGCGTGCAAGCTAGCAACGGCGAAGACCCTAACGCTGGAAACACCCTTCCAGAGGATGAAGAAGTAGAAGATGAAGAAGCAGACTCCATAGCAGAACGGCTACGCATTCTGGAACAGGAAAGGCTAGAAAGGGAGAAAAAACTAGTTATCATCGAAAGAAAGGCGAAGATAAAGATAGATATGCTGCAAAAGATAAGACAGACACAAAAGGAAATCAAAGAAATGGATGACAGACTCAACCAATTCAACAAAGACATGTAAACCTGAAAAAGATGGATCAGCAAAATCAGAACAGGCCTAAGAAGCAAACCGAAAGGAAGGTCGTCTATGAAGTAAGCAGCTCTGGCAAGGATGCTCACTCGCATGACATTCAATGAAAACTCACCATTAAGCGAAGAGCTACAAAACGAGCCATGGCCCATCAACTTCAAAATGCCAAAAATAAGGGCATATTAAGGGAAGTCGTGTCCAAGGGAATTTCTAATGTCCTTCGAAGCTGCAGTCGAATCCGGCGGAGGTACAAATTCAACATACGCGAAGGCCTGGTTCTCCACTCTAGAGCCAGGATCGATTAACTCATGGTCTGAGCTGCGAAGGGAATTCATAAACAATTTCAGGGTTTTCAAGCCGAAGAAGTCCATCAAGGAAAAATTATTCTCTTGCAAGCAAAAGAATGATGAAAGTCTTAGGGAATACATGCAAAGATTTATGGAGATCAAATCGAAGGCTAGAGGCGTGGGGGCTTCCACAGTC
Organism: Eragrostis curvula; assembly: GCA_007726485.1. Classification (NCBI taxonomy): domain Eukaryota; kingdom Viridiplantae; phylum Streptophyta; class Magnoliopsida; order Poales; family Poaceae; genus Eragrostis; species Eragrostis curvula. The sequence continues at coordinate 35,586,243 of CM017440.1, read as the reverse complement.
ATCGATGCCCTGATGGAAGGCCTGAGGGCAGGCCCTGTCCACTCTTTGCTTGCGAGAAAGAAACCAGTCACAATCTTCGGGTTACTCGATACCTTCGAAAAGTATGAAAGATCAGATGACGAGTTCAGAAGGAAAAAAGACGACGAAAAGAAACAGTCACAGCAGCTAAGGGACGAGAAAAAAGCTAAGGAAGACAAAGAATCTAGCTGAAGCCGAAGGCATGACGAAAACAAAGAAAACTCAAGAGACCACAACAGTCGAAGGGTTCACAACCTGGAAAACAGAGAAGAAAGGAGGGATGAAAAGAGAACCAGAGAAGATGAAAAAGAAAAGGAACGAAGCAACCACGACAAAGACCAGGAAGAAAGAAACAGAGACAATGGTTAGAGAAGCAGCTCCCGCACCGTGTTCTGTGAGTTACATGGCGAAGGCAAAGGGCATACAACAAAACAATGCTGTGACATTCAGTCATACAAGCAGAGCTGGCTCGCAAACACGGAAGCAAAGAAAGCCATTCGACACACAAGTAACTACCGCGAAGATTGGTCTCAAAGCAACACACATCCAGCCTATCCTTCGCATTCTGTGAATCATGTGGTCAATTACCCAAGAGAAGCCTCGCAGCAACTGCAACAGTATACTTATCACCAACCACAGAGTTTGGCTGTATTACCTCCACCACCAGAAACAAACCACCAGAATAATGGAAGGCATTCCGAAGCTAACAGTGGAGCTCAGAGGCAAACAATAGACGCCATTACCGGAGGTTCAACTCAGCAGCTGGACTCAAGAAGAGCCAGAAAAGAATATATGCGAAGGGTACAACACGTCTCATCTGGAGCACTGTTCGTCAAAACAAGATGGTCTTATGTTGACATAACCTTCAGAAAGGAAGATGCAAGAGACTTGGATCAACCACATTCAGACCCATTGGTGATCCAGGCAAATATCAAAGGCTTCGATGTCCTCAGGATATTGATCGATGGGGGAAGCTCTGTAGACATCCTCTTCGCTTCAACATTCAAAAGAATGAAACTGGAAAATGAAATGTTGCAACCAGCAGGGATTCCACTGGTCGGTTTCACTGGAAAAATAATCCAAGCAATGAGAAAAATCGTCCTGCCGGTAACCTTTGGCGAAGGAGAAAATGCAAGAACAGAAGACGTAATTTTCGACGTGGTCGACATCGTCTACCCCTATAACGCAATATTTGGCAGAGGATCTATCAACAAGTTTGAAGCTGTAATCCATCAAGCATATCTATGCATGAAGATCCCGGGACCAATCTCAGTGATTAGGATCTTCGGAGATCAATTGCAAGCAAGAAACATCGAATATGACGAAACGCCAGGGAGGAAGAACATCCACCTCATAAGGCAAGCGCATGAAATCCCAGCGTACAAGGTTTTTGGCTTAAAGAATTCCCCAAGCATAATGCAAGACTTCATGAGGCGCTTCTACCAAGAGTCATCAGAACGACTCTTCGGTAGAGCGAACGAAGCTTATGTGTAAAAATATAAAGAACTTATGGGGGGGGGGGGGGTGCACTCTTTTTCCTCATGATGGTAGCCCTGCGAAGGGTGTGAGGTTTTTTAACGAGGCACCCTCTAAGACTGTAACACAGTTTTATAGTTAATTTTTACCCTCAAAAAATTCCAAAGCAATTTGCTGAGAGGAGCTTTATCAAAAGGCGAAGCCATGAGCTTAAAAAAAGCGAAATCAGGCAAAAAGCCTAGAACAAAGCGAAGGGTACTCTAAGTCAGAAATTGCCAATTCTGGGATAGCATATCACCAGAGATGATACTAACCCCCAGATATGAATCGAAGGGAAAAGGTAAGCTAGGAAGCTGAACCTACCTCAAAAACTTGTTTTAGCTCCAGAAAAGGAACGCCAGAAACAAGCAAAGTCTAAGACGAGTCAAGAATCGTCTAGCGAAGCAAAAAGTATCCCAAGAAAGGGAAAACGTCACTCTTCGCGCCGAGGGAAAAACCCTCAAAGAAAAAATCTTCGCTGAGCAATATTCAATGTCTCAAATACAAGCGCGAAAACTTTGATTTTCATTAAGGAACAAAAGGTTCGCGCAAGAAGCAAAAAGCTTCGCAGAAGTATTGAAGAAACCAATTCTCTAGCGAAGCGTGCCAAAAGAATTTCTTCAAAAGAAAGCTTAAAGCAGCTTAAAAATAATATTTAAGGGGAGCCATCGTCAGGTTCCTGCTTTACAATAAGACCTAATTCTATCAACATTTGGCAGACAATACTAAACTCGTAAAAATCATATCCGCTCGAAGGCGAGTAAGACCTTTGAAAAACAGGATCAACTACCCCGGAAGAGACCATTTGCTCAACTTACGAAGCCGCATCAAAACACGAAGATGGACCTTTGGAATCAGCAGGAAGACTACGACGGCCTTGACCACCACGCTTCTTCCTAACAGAACCTCGACTAGAAGAAGGGCCACCCCGAGAGTGGCGTCCACGAGACCCTCGCCTTCCATGGCCACGACGCCCTTCGAAAGCATCAGAACCAGTATTATAAACCCTACCAATAGCCACAAGGCTACCTGGAGGGAATGTGAAGGAATCCACGCCCCCTTCGATAGGGGACAAATGATCCGAATCACTAGATAAATGAATTTCTGAAGGAGAACTAAAAATCTCAATTGGAGGCTCATGACGAGCCAACCTATGAGAAGAGGGCTCCGAAGTAGCAAACTCGCTCAAGGAGACGTCAGACGAAGACTCTGGGGTAGCACACTTGCTCAGTAGGACATCAGACGAAGGCTTCGGAGTCGCAAACTCGCTCAAAGAAAAATCAGAGGAATCCTAAAGTCCAAAATCAAACAAAAAATTAAAGATAAAAACAATGATAAGTTTACAACACATGTCCGAAGGGAAAATATTCCATACACATCAAACAACAAAAAAGTTTATACCTCACTCTGAGGCTGCCGACCGATCGCAAGAACCCTGCTCCAGAAAGACACATCAATATGGTCAGCAAACTTAACAAGGGCTTCGATCAAAGAGGGAGGGGTGGTGTCAGTGGAGATAAAGGAGAAGGAGTCACAGACAGCCTTCGCCAAGGCATCACTCCCCCCAGCTTCAAGAGAGTGAAGGAGGTCCCAAACAACAAGATGCACAACGTTATTTGAAAAAGTCCTGCAAGCTTTGACAACATATGGGATGGTGGTAGTAAGCCAAGCTTGATAATGCTCAATCGAAGCATCTTCAGGAAGCTGGTCATGAACCGTCCCCATAGAAACGCGAGCATCTCGGACTCGGCCACAAACGCCTGACAAACGAAGCCTCTCAACTTTGCCAAGCACAGCAAGCTCTTGATCAGCGGCATCAACCTTTCCGCGAAGGTATTCGTTATCGTCTCTGGCCTTCGCAAGGGACGCATCCAGCTCTTCAACCTGTTTATCCAAAGAAGCTACCTTCGCCTCAAAATCTTTAGCAGACTTACTGAGCGTTTCCTTTTCCGAAGAAAGGTCAGCCAAGCGCTTCTCGCTAAGAGCAAGTGCTTCCTCTTTCTCTTTGACCTTCGTCTCAAGGACGCTAAGGTCTTTGTGAAGTGAATCCCGATCAGCTTTCATCCGTGATAACTCCCTATACTGGCGAAGGGAGGCATGGGTAATAGCAAGAAACTGACACAGAAAAAAAGAAGAAAGGGTCAGATAACAAGACTTAGAAACTAATGACAAAAATTAGAAACTCACCTTCACTTGCGAAGATAGTAAAGACTTATACAGGGTATCACCACCCTGTAGCACTAGTTCATCCTCCACTTGAGGAAGTCGAATCCTATTAGCAGCAGCAACAAAAGGCTCAATAGTCTGAGCACTCATGACGAAGGTATTAGCAGGTACCTCGTCACAAGCAAGCAAAGACCCCTCAGCAACCTCAACTGAATCAAAAGTCACATCAAAAGGGAGAAACTCCTCCTGCATCGTCTCAAAGATAGAATGGAGAAAAAGTTCACCACCTCTCGAAGGGCTGACAATGTTGCGAGGTTAGTCTTGGGGCTCATATGGGAGCTGAATCCCAGAACGATCTAAAAGAGGCCTCAGGTTAGCAGCAATTAGGCGAAGTTCAGATATGCCGCGTGATGAGAGACTACCTGACGCAGCAGCTTCGCCCATATCCTTGTCCTGGATCTAGGCCTCGACTAAGGCTTCGAGACCCTTATCTTGGGTCTTGTCCTGGATCTTGGTCTTCGATCCAGGGGCATCAAGCACAGGGGCAGCAATGGCCAAATTCTTGTCTTGGATCTTGGCCTTCTCAGAAACACCAGTTTGGCCAGCATCGGCTGAGGAAGAAGAGGTATTCTTCACAGGACCAGCGGAACCCTTTGAAGGGGCATTTTTGGAAGCCTTCGAAATCTTAGCGGTGGAGGAAACCTGATTTCCAACATTCGGATCGGTGATCATTTCCAACAAGGAATACATAGCAGGGGCCTTAATAGAAATGGTTGGCTTAACCGAAGTCGTCTGAGCTTATGAAACCTTCGGAGGAGGAGCTGAGACAGCGGCAGATTCGGACGTTTGAGGATTGGCGGCATTATCTACTTTCTCAGAACCATCTCTCGAAGATGATTCGGTGACTTTCGCTTTCTTCCTAGCACCCTCTTCGCTGGACCTTCGGTTACCAGACATCTTGAAGAAAAGACGAAAGGAAGAACCTCCCGTTAATACGAAGGGAGTAGAAGAAGTGGAAGCATAGGCAAAAGATGTTCAAAGAGCTAAAACAACGCGGAAGATACAAGGCGACCACAACAGATATACATAGAACCGAGCTGAGCATCGGGAATCGGGAAAAACAGTACAAATCAGAAACGACAAACACGTGGAAGAATTAGGAAAGCACACGGCACAATTTTTTTTAACAAATAATAATAAATTGTTTCTGGCTATGGTTCTACCAAGTACATCAACAATTGAGGGCTAATGTTGGAGATAATGCCGAAGGCTCCCTGATTCATCCGAAGGGTAAATGTTACCGGGCAAAGGCATCGGAAGAAGTCGTGAAGGGCACCGAGCAGAAGCAAGTCTAAGCCTACAATCGAGAGACGTGATAGAATCGGCTAATGGCACTACTGTAATAATGGTGTTTCCTCCCCGTATAAGTATGGAGGGAGGGGATCCTGTAATGACATCTGTTTTTCGGGCTGTTGGGGGATCGAAGGTCTTGATGGGACAAATCGAAGCCCTCCAACGGGTGATAGAAGTGTTTTGGTTCTGGCGAAGCCCTCGAAGGTTGTCGATGCCTTCGAATCACCTCGCGAAGCCCTCCTCGCTTGTCGTCGTTGTCTTCTGGTTGGAGCGAAGCCCTCTTTTGTGGTCCGCGGTGCCGGACGAAGAGGTCCTCGTTCAGGTTCCCTGCAGTTCAGTTGCGCGAAGCTCTCCTTCTCCCGCGATGCCGGGCGAAGGGGTCAGGTGATTAGAGAGTTCAGAACACGATGCGAATGATTCTCCCTTTGGCTCGTGGCCCGAAAAACAGATGTCATTCCAGGATCATCTCCCTCCATATTTATAAGGGGGAGAGTGATCATATTTACATGTATGCCATCGGTTGCTTTATCATAACCTTCAGCTTGATAGCTTTGGGTTCCCTCGCTACCTGCATTACTCGTCCTTCGAGTGGTTCCGGTTGGCTTCGGTGTGGGCAACAATGTTGCATTCTCCTTCGCGTGTGTCTTCTGGTTGGTTTGTCCCTTGACTTGGATCGCAGCTGTCTTCCCAACATTAGCCCTCAACTGTTGAAAGGAGGCGAGCGAAGCCGTTTCCTTGAAGCAGTTATCTCTTTAGCTGTGATTTTTTCCTTATTCTATTTCTTATTTGTTCATATTTTAGTATATTCCCTTTTCTTACTTAAACCCTTGGTTGTACGGTTTTTCACCTCAATGTCCCCAGCTTTCGGCAGGTCTTTAAATATGTGTCGCTTTCACCTTTTCCGGTTCGTATCTTTTTACCGTCGTGGCTGCTTTGTTGGCATCTCCTCTTTCGAAGGTACTTCTCTTCTTCCTTCGATGGCTAGGCAGAAGTCGCCAGCGTTTCCTAGGGGTTTCCATTCTCTTCGAGCTGGTTATTTTTTCACAAAGTCTATCTCCGCCTCCCGTTATAAGGGTATCTTTTCGCAGTGCTATTCGGAGTCTGGTCTTGTTGATATAGATTCAATTCGTCTTCCTTTGCATGGTCCGAAGCAAATCCCGGAGATCCGCCTGAGACCTCGAAGCGATGAGTTTGTTGTTTTTTCGTCATTTCTAGATGCCGGTCTATCCTTTCCTCCTTCGAGCTTTGTCCTTCGTGTTCTTTCTTTATACCATCTCCAACTTCATCATCTTACTCATGTTGCTGTCGCAACCATGTCAGCCTTCGCTTGGGCTTGCATTAGCGAAGGTTTAAATCCTGAACCTCATGCTTTTTTATCGAGTATACCAAGCCCGGCACACTCCTACTTATGATCATGAGCAACATCTCAGCCCTTGCTTCGGAGTTGTTGGTTTTGAGGCTAGGGAGGGGTTTTTGACGCCTCTTGGTAGCTTCGATCCTCCACCCTTTGATGAATGGGTGAAAGATTGGTTCTACTATAAATACCTTGCCATCGATTTTTATACTGGGAAAGCTGCTGGCATATGGATTACCAATGACTTAAAGCCTTCACAGAATGGCTTGATTTCTCAATGTGTTGATGCTTTCCGAAGGGTTAGTCAGAGAATGACCCTTCGTGATATCCTGGAGGAATGCTTTGCTGCTGGTGTTCTTCCCCTTGCTCGTCGCAGTTGGAGGCCCTCTTCTTTTGGTAGAAATAAGTTTGGCTTAAGAATGCCAGTTTTTCCTTCGATATCGGGACCCTGTATGATTCTTCCTTGTGCTTCGTTGCCTTTGATAGCTTCCTCTTGTTTTCCCCCCCTTTTTTTTTATTCTTTCGGCTTACACTTCGTTGCTTTTGCAGGCTTCAATCTCTGGTCACCTCAAGACCGAGTTACTTCTTTTCTTGGGAAGTTCTCTCGGAAAGAGTGGGTTGAAAGCACTCGAAGGGTCATCAGTGTTCGAATTAATTGGTTTTATCTGAGCTTCGACTTGTGCCTTCACAATCGTCCTTTTCCTGAGGACAATTCGTGTGAAAGAGATATTTTTCCATACTTCAGTATTTCAGGCTCTTCGACTGTTGAGATGGATCCTTCGCTGGCAGTTGTTACTCCCGATGTTGAGTCCATTCCCAGGAACACTAAAATTCCATCTTCGCCAGGTTCTCTTCTTGTGCCGACTTATTCTCTTATCTTTGAAGAACCGTCTCCTGACGCTCCTTCGAATTCAGCTGTTCCTCCTGCTGTGCTTGATATTGCTTGCGAGAGTTCTTCGTTGATACCTTCGGAGGGTTTGCAAGGGTCTCCGGCTGTTGCTTCGGATGTTGTCTGTACAGATGGGGTTGCAAAAAGGTCTGAATTAGTCAACTCTTGTCTGCTGGTCCCTGAGTGTTCAAAAGGTATTTTTGGTCTTCCAAAGAAGTCTTCGTTTTTTGGTTTACTTGGCAAGCGGAAACTTTCAGAGGTTTCGGGTCCAAGTCAGGATATTACTTCTACTTCGGGTATTGCTTTGCCCTCGACTAGCGTCGCTGTCCCGCCTTCGCAATCTTCAAATCCTAGTATTCATTTTCAAAGGATTGCTTTTCCTTCTTCTTTCTTTCTCTTCTTCTCTCTTTTTTTTTATTGTTATTATTCTGATGATCCTTCGCTTCTCTTCCCTTTTCTTTTTAGATGCTTCGAGCTTAGGGTCTCTTGAACTGGATGTTGAAACCATGCTATCGTCTATTAATGATGACATTCAGGCTTCGGGTGCCCTTGAATCTGCTGCCCGTAAGGTCCGGTTTCTGAAGGTTGAGCTTGGCCTGTCAAACCTTTCGGGTGACGTCCTCTTCCGTTCCTTGGTTGCTCATCAAATCAAAGTTAGTATTTTACTTGCCCCTTTTTTTTTTGTTATGTACTTCGTGTTTCTTCTAACAGCTTCGCTTCTTCCTTCTTGCAGTCTATTATTCTTACTCGAGCTTGCGCTCGTGAGTTCCAAGATTCTTCTGGTGATTTGCAACTCGCGTCATCTCTCTAGGCCTCTCTTTCTGCGAAGGATGATTCCCTGAAAACTTCTTCTGCTGCTACGTCTGACTTGCTAGCTGAGGTTGAGGTTCTTCGAAGCCATAAATCTAAGGTTATTTCTGATCTGTCTGTCCTTGAAGAAAAGATTCGCGAAAGGAAGGCTTCACTGGAGAAGGAGAAGTTATTTAATGAGCATCTTTTGTCTCGTCTGTCGAAGGCGTCTCAACTAAAGATCTCTTCTGTTGATAACTCCTTCGCTAAGTCCCTTGTCCTTTGTGATCTTGTCAAGGAGCTGTTTCAGGCACTTGGAGCAAAATATGATGAAGTACCGGCGGATGCCTCTTTGGAGGTTTTGGGCGAGTGGCTTCGCTTGAACTTGGCTGGCCTTGTTGATATATGCAGGAGCTTTTCTTATGATGCTGTGGTACTTATGATTCGAGATCTCCTTCACAGCTTCTCTTGCGAAGGTAGCGATGCTATTAACTTGGTCAGTTGTTCTGATTTTTCAATGAAGCCTTCGGATCCTTCTCATGATTTCGGAGCTGTCGAAGGCAAGTGTATGTGTCTGATCAATGACTTCTGGTGGAATAGGGTCAAGTGTCTTGTTCCTGACTTTCCCGAAGGATCTTCCTGAACTCCTTCGAATGGTTGTAGATGGCCTTTTTGGATGTCCTTTGATATGTATTTATTTTGGATACGCTTTTTTGGTGTAATATTTGCTTTATCAAAACTCTGAAGCTTTATTGCATCCAATATCTTACTCATGTACTTCATGTTCTGCGATGACTTCGAGCTCTGTATTGAGCCTTCGAATTTTTGTAGCCTTGTGTAAGCGCACCTTGTGATTATTTATCCACCTTTGCTCTTTGGTAATTAACTTCACTGTCATTTTCATAGCTTCGATGTCCAGATGTAATGAGTTGCTTCGTAACTTCATCGGCCTTTGTCTGCTTTTGACGAAGGAAATCCGAATACGTTTTGTTTTCCTATTTCTGTCTTCGCTGTATGCGAAGGTATACTTTTGTTCGTCATACTCTCCTTTTGTGGCTTACTTTGCCTTTTTGGAGGGTGATTGCTTCGCTATTTTTTGCGGGTTCCTTTTTGAATTTTTGTGATGACTCTTTTGAGTCCCTTTTTATAACGTTGGCTTCGCTTTTCTGAGCGAAGACCTTTTGGTTGGCTTTCTCATAGCCCTTAGATGGTAATTTTGCTTCTGACGAAAAATTACCGTTTCGGCTCTTATGCCTTTAATTTTTGCTTCGCAGTCTTTGCGAAGATAGGGACATTCTTTCTGCCTTTTTGGCGAATTTCTGCTTTTAAATTGAATTCCTTCCTTTCTGTCCTGTGTTACGACGAGGCTTTGCCTTCTTGAGGATTTGACCCTCCTGATTCTCTTTTCGAAGGTAGATGCGATTTTTTCTACCTTCGAAAGAGTGAATCTGAGCCGTCTATCTGTAAGGTAGGTATTTACCACCTTGTTTTGAAATTCGACGAGTGGGTTTCTCTCTCTTTTTTTATTAGAAGCTTTGCTTCAATGATATTCTTCCGAAGGTGAACGTGTTTTTCTGCCTTTTATCGGCGAATTCGAAGCGTCTGCTTTTGGGGCAGGTATTCGTCATCGTGTCTTGGAATGCGACAAGGTTCCGTTTCTTTTATAGAAAAAAGGAGAGATATTTTTGTAGGCGTCTGGAATGTTCTTCCTTGGTGTATATATACATGAGGTATCTCTGTCTTTTTATTCAACTTCTTCAGTCTTCTTTGCTTCATGGAGGCTTTGTGGGATTGACTTCCTCGAGGCATAGTGAAGGATCTGACACGTCATGGCTATAAGCGCGGAGATGCTCTTCCACAGGATCTTGTGGACCACTTCGACGAGCTTGATCGATTGAGTGTGAGGAATGCTATTGTCGAAGTTCCTCCACAACCAGTTCCTCTTGCTATTGTTCCTCCTGATGTTATCATCATTAGTGATGATGAAAGCTCCGAAGGTCGTCAAGTTAGGCCTTCGCCTCCGGTTGGGGTAGCCAGTCGGACTCGTAGCAAGTCGAAGAAGTAGGTGTTTGTGTCTTCGTATTTTTGTAACTTCGTGTTGAATAATAAAGAACGTCTTTCGCTTTGTGTCTTGTTACTCTTCGATCTTATAATCTTGGAGAAGGCTTCGTCATCTTGGTGAAGGTTTTATAGTCTTGAGGGGTGCTTCTCTGTGAAAAAGTCAAAGAGAGAACGAAGATTAATATTCGGCATATATAAAATACAGGAGACATAATATATGTATGAAAGGCTTCGTCTATGAGATTTTGCTTTTGCAGAAAGCTTCGCTTCGCGTTGTGCGGTGTTGGGTTTGTCGTGGGTTCGACCCACGGTCGGCGCCAAATGTTGGGGGATCGAAGGTCTTGATGGGACAAATCAAAGCCCTCCAACGGGTGATAGAAGTGTTTTGGTTCTGGCGAAGCCCTCGAAGGTTGTCGATGCCTTCGAATCACCTCGCGAAGCCCTCCTCGCTTGTCGTCGTTGTCTTCTGGTTGGAGCGAAGCCCTCTTTTGTGTTCCGCGGTGCAGGACGAAGAGGTCCTCGTTCAGGTTCCTTGCAGTTCAGTTGCGCGAAGCTCTCCTTCTCCCGCGATGCCGGGCGAAGGGGTCAGGTGATTAGAGAGTTCAGAACACGATGCGAATGATTCTCCCTTTGGCTCGTGGCCCGAAAAACAGATGTCATTCCAGGATCATCTCCCTCCATATTTATAAGGGGGAGAGTGATCATATTTACATGTATGCCATCGGTTGCTTTATCATAACCTTCAGCTTGATAGCTTTGGGTTCCCTCGCTACCTGCATTACTCGTCCTTCGAGTGGTTCCGGTTGGCTTCGGTGTGGGCAACAATGTTGCATTCTCCTTCGCGTGTGTCTTCTGGTTGGTTTGTCCCTTGACTTGGATCGCAGCTGTCTTCCCAACACGGGCCACGAGCCAGAGACACCGAATTTACTCCGTCCACATTTCTCTGTCATCTCTAACCCCTTCGCCCAGCATCGTGGGCGATTGAGGGCTTCGGGGTTACATATAACGAAAGACCCAAGGAACAGCCTGGGCAGAAGAACCTTCATCCGGCAACGCGGACACATCAGGAGGGCTTCGGTAAGGAATCAACAGACGGCAAGGTGTCAAGAGGGCTTCGCAAGGGGACCTCTGGACGTCATAGCATTCTAAGAGCTTCGCAGCGGCAAGACAATCAAGCACAACCTGTTGGAGGGCTTCGCTGAGTCCAACCGGGACCTTCGATACCCCAACATGCTGTTTGTTAGGAAGGATGATGTGTGCCGCCTGCAAGTCCTTGTTATTGATCCCAATCTTATCCCTCAGTTTGTAGACATCGTGATTGGTGACAATCTTTATGAGCTACAATGCTTAGTGGAGGAGAATGTGGATGAAAATAATCTAGAACCGATGGACATGGACTTCCATGGCAACGATGAGGAAATGGAAAACAATGAGAAAGGCACGGACGATGAGAGGAAAACGTCAGACAAAGGAAAAGGAGCAAATGGAGGTAGTGGTGGTAAAGGTCAGCAGGCTAATAACAAGTCATCAGCAGGGGCGCCGGGCACTGAAACAAAGCAGCATAACGCTGCTGGTTTTGCCGGAAAAGTAGCTACTGTTTCTGGTCTGGCAACAGCACCGGGGCTCACGGGCCAGGGTCGCCCGATATATCACCTCGTGGTACCCGGCTTGGTAAGTGCACCAGTACTGAACACTCCACAAGTGCAGGCAGCGGCTCAAGTCGACGATGCACAAGGTTCCCTTGGGCTTGCTGGTGTTGAGGCAGATGACGGGCTGCAGCAGCCACTGGACAAGGTCGCGAGCAACATGTTGGATAGTCACACCCCAAAATTTCCAATTTTGGGATGTGAACCGTTTTTCAACTTTTAATGCCAATTTTCAATATTTTCAAACATTTTTCTTAATTTTTGTTTAAATTGAATTTATTTTGTCTTATCGAATGTTTGCATTAAGTCATTTATTTTATTTTAATTGAAAGATCTATTAAAAAATGGTTTGTTTATGAAAATATTTAAATAAGTAAATTTTAGTTTGTCTCAAGACTTCAAAAATTCTTGTCTTGAATTTCTATTGTTTTATTTGAAATGTTTTGCTTCTTTTCTTTATTTTATAAACCAGAAAATAAATAAAATAAATACTCCTCCTAAATTAGCCCCTAATCCCTTCTAATTTTGGACTTAATCCTTTTCCAACCTTTCTCTCACGTGAACAACCAAGCCTCCTCAAACTAAACAAAGCCTAAAGGAGCCTGAGCGATATTTTCTTCTTCCCTCATCGCTGGTTCTTTTCTCCATGGCAGAACGCCCAAAGCTCACACTCATGCATAATAAAAGCCTGCGCCCACACTCACCAAACATCAAAACCGTTCACCCATAACACCCTCAATCAATCCCCATCAAAGGGAGACGAAACTGCTGCTGTAATGGCCACAATTCAGACCACCATCATGGCTGCAGTTTCACTCAACGCACACCCTCTCCTCCCCCTCTCCTGGTGTATATAAACACCCCTAGGCGCCCTTGTGCTGGCTGACGACCAACCTTGCCATCTCCCACGCAGTTCCAAGCTGTAGGCCGTGAGTTCCTCCCTGCCGTCGCAGCTGCCAGTCATGTCCAGCCGCAATGTTTCTTGTTGGCATCTCCGTTCCCGTTGATCTACACCACAGCCACAATGTCCTCTGTTGGCATCATCGTTCCCGTCCTTCCATTACTCGGAATGTCTCCCAAATTTACCAGGAGAGGCGCGCCGTCGTCCTCTACAACATATCCAAAGATCGAGACAAGTGGAGTCCCGATGCTACCGGGATCGTCCTCACAATGGACTTTGTTCCCAGTTCAGGACGCGCCCAGCGCGCTCGACGGTAACTCTTCCTTTGATGATCTCCCCATACCATGTCATGTCCCATGAAGTTCAATTGGTTATCGCAGGAATACGTGCTGAGATTTGCAGTGGTGCCTCCAGGAATGCAGTTGGCGTGTGAACTGCCGTTGTGCTCTGTTCTAGGCGACCACTGGTTTGGGTCCCTGTTCCTGCTATTCCGTCCAACCAAACGCCGTGATGCTCCACCATCCTGTGCCTCCGGTAATCCTCACCATCCTCCATAAACAGTTCCCCCAAAAGATTATCATGCACGGCTCATTGAGGACGCTGTGACCGCCATCTCGTGTCTGCTCGCGTCCAGAGCCCGCCACTGCAACTCTGTCATCGTTATGGTCAATTCCTTTCATAAGATGATGCAATGACCAAGTCCAATTGTGTTCTGCAGAACCCTCTTCGTGTCCACCAGAAGGATACCCCATATCTGCAGCGACACCACCAGGAACGCTATGTCTCCCGCAACTGGTGCAGAACAATCATGCCGTGTTTCAGAGGCTCCATCTCCGGTTCCAGTGAGTTTCTGTCCAAACCATATTACCCTTATCATGTTCCCAGAAACATAGTACATTTCTAATCAAGTACCCTCTGTTATCATGTAGCCAATCATCGGGAACACATATGTATTCGTCATGCTATCTGTGCGCAGACAACAGTGAACCTGTTAGCGTTCCGTTCTGTTTTTCGGTTCCAAAGGATGTTTCCATCCATGCTGAACCACTCCACTGAATCAGTGTTTTCATTTTCTACAGGATGCTTCATTCGTCTCGTAAAAATACCATTGATGCCGACATAGTGTCTCGATGTCGTGGCCGCCATCCGATACTCGTCGTCCACCATCTGCCCCGAGGGTTTGCCACTGTCGCACAACATTTGGTGAGCTCATTGTATCCTTGTTTCACTCTCTAACCCTGAATGAGCTCATAACATTGCATATTGTTCTTAGCCATGTATGTTTGTGCTTGTTTGTTGTTTGCGCAAATAGGATACCGCGCTCGGGAACCGCGTGAAGATAATGAAGACCAAGAAACAGATCACTGAGCAACAACCTTCCAATAGGCAAGTGTCCTTGACCATTTTGTGCCTATTTTATAAATTCTTTGTTTGCGAATCTGCATGCTTGAGTCAATGAATGCGAACCTATATGTAGGGTTTACTAGAATTGTCATATCATTTTCCTTGTCGCCTTAGTTTGCTTTACTTGTTTATGGGTAGAATTGCTTAGCCATGCTCTATGTCGGGTTGGGAAAGATTTTATATTGCTAATTGAACTTCTGTCACATGAGGGTTAATGGTAATCTTTTAGCAACACATGAAGATAGGGATTTGGGTGATTATGGTTTGGGAGCTCTGCTGGGGTTACCAGCAGCTCGGGTGAAGCGTCTCCGCTTTTCGCAGGATCGAGTCGGTCAAGCGCTGATGAACAGACGCAACAGTACAGCATATAAAAAGCACAAATTAAGTCTTTAAGTAGTTACATTAATCCATTTAAAACACAGAGTCGCACAGCGGAAAATAACGATACAAGTCTAGAAATAAAGGTACAAGCGCACGCGCTCACGATACACAAGAACCCGCATCCAAAGCCATGAAGATGCGGACTCGAGAGGAGATCACTCCTCAGTCTCCCAGTGGGCTGTCCAACCATAGGGAAGCTGGCCATCCCACTGTCCACCTCCACCCGTAGAGTCGGGGATAAAGGTGCTACCTGCAACAAAATCATAAAGAGCCAAACCCTGAGCAACTAATACTCAGCAAGTCTTACCCGTCAAATTGGCTATCTACAGCCGACTCCTAATATGCAAGGCTACAAAGGGGTGGCTGACTCAATAGCATAACTCGCACTAAATACTTGATCCTTACTTTCAAGTTTTATTCTTCAAGTTAAGTACTTAACCAGTAAAACAGTGTGCATATCTCTAAAACATGTATAAAGTAACAATACATCAGCAGTGACAGTATATATAGAGCAATGTAAATAACAGCAATGTAAATAGACTAGCATCATATCATCAATCATCTCACACTACGATGTGACGCAGTGAGCAAGGTTGCTCTTGACCGAGAGCGGCGGCATCGATGTACATCCTGCAGGACAAAAACCTGACCACACGCCATACGCGGCAAAGGCCACATACGGCAACCGTTTACGCTACGTGACACCAGAGCTGTACCAGATTCTACTCCTCCCGAGGAAGGGCTCTCCCACCGCAGCCCCCGTCCCAGACGGCTGACTGCGCGGGACGCCACCCTACCTCTCCCAAATACCATGATAGAAAGAGTAAAGTATCTACCAGACATCCAGGGCGACGCAGGCTACTAGGTTTACTAGGCCCATAAAAACACTAGCATGTGATCAGTACGTTCGAACTTGCTCAACAGGGCCAACAACGGACGGTCCTTAACCGACACAGACGGGGCTACCACCGTGAAGGCCCAGCCTTCTCGCACCATCCTACACAAACAAATCCCCGTCCGGTCTCAACAAATCCTAAATCCAGCTAGTACAATCCAGGGTGAACCTACCTCGCGAGTGGGACCTACCACTCGACTTCTACCGTCCGCTAGCCACTAAGCCTAGCAAGTTCTAACGTAACCTAGACCACATCTACAAAAATAGGACACAAGGTAGGATATGGAAGGGTAGTCCTAATGCAGTTCTAAGGTTTCACATCAACTCCTAATAGACCTAATGCACAAACATTGACTAGCCCCAATCAAGTGCGAAAATAAAAATCCTAAATAGGGAAGCATGCACCGGCGCTTGCCTGACTCAGGAGCGTAGCTAACAGGGTCAGCGGGGTCAGTGTCCTACTGCGGCTGCTCCTCCTGCACCTCCTGGGTCTGCTCCTCCGGCAGCTGGAAGTCGAGCGGCTCCGGAGTCGTCTCTGTCACTACACGTTATGACAAGGAACATAATGCAAAGTTAGATGCAAGAATATGATGCAATTCATGATTCAATTACTTGATAGGACAGTCATTTACACTGTAAGTGCAAATGATTAACTTTGTTAATTAATTTCGTCTGGAGTATTTCCTTCATTAACTTTTAATTAAGTTCACCATTAATCAACTTAGGCAAGTTAAATAAATAATGTGATTTCGAAAGTTGATTTATGTCCAGTGGCATTTTTCTGGTGAAGAGTGCCACTGGAAGTAATTTATGGTGAAGTTTCATGATTTATTGCAAGGTAGATTATTTATAATAATTTATACAGTGCAGAACATGATTTAAATCATAAGAAAATAATTAGGCAACATGTGACAGTGGAAAAATGCTCTGTAGGTGTGTTATCAGATTCTTAACAGGCATGCAAGAGTTCAGGATTTATTGGGCAACAGATAATTTATAATAAATTAAACAAGATCTGGACAGATGTATTTTCCAGAAAATACACAATCTGCAAAAGTGCGTTTTGGTATTTTTGCTGGACAGAGGGTGTTACATGGATTCCAAAGAAATTGGATTTGTATTTTTCTGATGCGTATTTTATTTTCTATGCCTTTTTGAATTTTCTGTGCATTTTCTGAAATTAACTAAATCTGGAAATGACTTAAAATAGGCGTAACCAATCAGATCTGAGCCACACATTGGGCTACACAGATCAGGCCGCACCAGATCTGGGCTGGCCGCACCAGATCCAGCCACTGGCGTGCAAGAACACACGCGGGCCACGGAGTTAGCCACACGAGATCTTGTGTGGCCACACGGGATCCGGTCCGTGTGGTCCACCGTGCTGCGGCCGGGCTTGTCGCCGGCGCACGGCGGCGCGCTCACCGGAGTAAGCTCCGGTGACGCTAGCGGCCAACGGAGGGCACGAGAGGGGGCTACGCGAGGCGGGGTTCTAACCTCTACGAACGGAAGACGGCGGCGACGACCGGAAGTAGCTCGGTGACGATGAGGCGGCGGTGGCGGAAGTCCGGCGGGGTCGCGGGCTCGCGGTGGTCGACGGGGAGATGCAGCTGTTGGCGCGCGAGCTTCACGGACTCGTCAGGATCCTCGGCGTCCAACAACACGACGTGGAGACGGCCGGGAAGAGGGTCGTCGACGGGGAGCCTCCCGCGGCGGTGAAGACCCGCGATGGGGAAAACTTCGATTCCGGCCACGCAGCTGCGAAAAAGGGAGAAACGTGAGGTCTCAGGAGTGCGCGACCGAGATGAGTAGCCTCCGACGCGAGGAATCGGACTCGGGCTCACCGTGGTCACCGGAATCCGTGGCGAGGTCAAGGAAGCTCAACCCCCATCCATGGCGGCGATACGGTCCAATCCGCGAGATACGCGCGCTGACGAGGAAAACGGGAGTGGGGAGTAGCTTCAGCCCATCCTTGCGCTGCTTAACCCGCGGTGGCTTGCACTGGAACGCGCTGAAACGGCGGGGCAGCGAGCTCAAGCTTGAGCGCGGCAATGGCGGTTAGGGTTTGGGGATGGCCGGGAGTGAAGCGAGCGAGAGTGAGAGGGAGTGGTGAGCTCGGACAGGAGGGGGGCGCGTTTAGACGCCGTCGCCCGGTCGGAAGCGGGCCAGGGCGCCGCGGCGTCGCGCCGTACGCCGGCGTCCACGCGGCGCGCGACATCGGGCGCGGGCAGTGAGAGGAGAGAGGCTGACGAGCGGGCCCGACAGCATCTTTTGAATTTTTCGATTTATTCAAATCCTGATTTTCCCCAAATTTTGGCACTCGATTTGAACTAGCAATTGAACTCCAAAAATTGTGAAACTGGTTGCATTCGAAAGATCATGAAATTCTCTTTCCAGTGACATAACATGCACATCTCAATTCGAAATAGAACTCAAATGGCAGCTAGTCAAAGTTGGACATTTTTGGAACTTTGGGGATTTATTTGAGCATCGAAATGAATTTCAAAAATCACCAAAAATTCTCCAAAATTCTATTTTGAGTAGGGCTATCCACTGGTATTTTTGTTTGTTCATGTTGTTATGGAAAATTTTGAGTTCCTTCAGAGGCATGGTTTGAACATAGTTTGAAATTTGAATTTCGAAATTTGAATGATTTGAATTTGCGTGTATTCTGTTCATTTGGGTGTGCACTGACTGCAATTCAGTGACACGGGGTGTCACAGCCCTCCCCCCTTAAAAGAATCTCGTCCCGAGATTAAGGAGAAAGAGAGGAAAAACGAATGGCGAAAAGCGACGAACAAGATGCAAAAATATGGAACAATTAAATAACGCACCTCGGAGGTAGAAAACCGGGGAAATGGGAGTTCAAAAACTCCGCTGTCTCCCAGGTGGCCTCGGCCTCAGAGTGGTTGCTCGATTGCACCTTGTAGAATCTGGTGGTGCTCTTCCTAGTGACTCGGTCCTTCTGATCAACAATACCAATAGGCTGCTCGGGGTATGTCAAATCTGGCTCAAGCTGCTCAACACCACTGACCACCCTGTCACTAGGAACTTTCAAGCATTTCTTCAGCTGTGATACGTGGAACACATTGTGAACACCTGCGAGGTTGGAGGGCAACTCCAATCTATAAGCAACGGATCCACATCTCTCGATAATCTGGAACGGTCCAACGTATCTTGGTGCTAACTTGCCCCTGACACCGAACAGACGTACACCCTTCATGGGAGAGACACGAAGGTATACGTGGTCGCCAACTGCAAACACCAACGGTCGGCGTCTTCTGTCAGCATAGCTCTTCTGTCGAGACTTGGCTGCTCTCAAGTTGGACTGAATGCGGCGAACAGTCTCCTCTGCTGCTGCCACTAAATCTGGTGTGGGAATGACCTCCTCATCAGTCACAACTGTCTCCTTTGCTGCAGCTGCGGGCCTTGCCTGGAAGATGACTCTCTCGCCGGCCTCAACCCAATTAAGGGGAGTCCGACAACGACGTCCATACAAGGCCTCGAACGGTGCCATCTTGATGCTCTCCTGATAGCTGTTGTTGTATGAGAACTCTGCAAGAGGTAAGCTCTCATCCCAACACTTGCCATGGTGTATCACACAGGCACGAAGCATATCCTCTAAAATCTGATTCACCCTCTCTGTCTGGCCATCTGTCTGAGGGTGATAAGCTGCACTGCGAATCAAAGTGGTGCCCAAAGAAGCATGTAGCTGCTCCCAGAAACGAGAAACAAATTGTGGTCCTCGATCAGAAATAATGGTCTTGGGCACTCCATGCAAACAGAGAATCCGAGCAATATACAACTCAGCATACTTCTTCACATTGTAACGGGTGTGCACGGGAATAAAGTGAGCAGACTTGGTCAACCGATCAACAATCACCCAAATAGAGTCATGCTTCTGCGATGTGAGAGGTAAGCCAACAATGAAATCCATGCTGATATCCTCCCACTTCCAAGCAGGAACACTCAAAGGCTGCAATAATCCAGCTGGCTTCATGTATTCTGCCTTCACTCTCCTGCAAGTGTCACACTCAGAAACGTACTGTGCGACCTCCCGCTTCATGCGGGTCCACCAGAAGCGACTCCTCAAATCCTGGTACATCTTGTTGCTACCAGGGTGGATGGAATACTTGGACAAGTGCGCCTCGTCAAGAATTTTCCTGCGCAACTCAAAGTCCTTAGGAACTACCAATCTGTCCTTGAACCATAGGACTCCATCCTCATCCTCTCTGAAACACTGGACTCTAGCTTCCCCGAGCTTGAGTCTCCTCCTGAGGTGATTCACCTTCTCATCCTTCTTCTGCGCTGCCACAATCTCATCTCGCAGGGTTGGAACAAGTGATATATTGGCCAAGGAGCCATAAGCATACACTCTAAGACTGGGCTCTGCCTCTGCATAAGGAGCTGCGATAAGATTATTGCAATGAGCCTTGCGACTCAAAGCATCAGCAACCACATTAGCCTTCCCTGGGTGGTAGTGAATCTCCAGATCATAGTCCTTGATCAGCTCTAACCATCTCCTCTGGCGCATGTTCAGATCTGACTGTGTGAATATATACTTGAGGCTCTTGTGATCTGTGTAGATATGCACCAGATTTCCCAACAGATAATGCCGCCATACTTTCAGGGCAAGTACGACAGCTGCAAGCTCAAGATCGTGAGTGGGGTAATGCTCTTCATGTCGCTTAAGCTGCCGAGAGACATAAGCAATTACCCTGCCATCCTGCATCAGCACACAACCAAGACCAGTACCGGAAGCATCACGATACACATCAAATGGCTTGGTGATATCAGGCTGAGCTAAAACTGGAGCGGTAGTGAGAAGCTTCTTCAGATTCTGGAAAGCATCACCACACTGCGAGCTCCACACAAATCTCATGTTCTTCTTCAGCAACTCAGTGATGGGCTTGGAGATCTTAGAGAAATTCGGAATAAACCGACGGTAATAACCAGCCAAACCCAAGAAACTGCGAATCTGAGAGACAGTCGTGGGTGCATTCCAATCCAGAACATCCTGCACCTTGCTAGGGTCAACAGCAATACCCTCAGCTGATATAACATGGCCAAGAAAAGGCACCTCGCTAAGCCAGAACTCGCACTTGCTGAACTTAGCGTACAGCTGGTGATCCCTCAAACGCTGCAACACAATCCTGAGGTGCTGCTCATGCTCCTCCTCTGTCTCTGAATAGATCAAGATGTCGTCAATGAAAACCACGACAAACTTGTCCAACTCTGGCATGAACACTGAGTTCATCAAGTACATGAAGTAAGCAGGTGCATTGGTCAAACCGAAAGACATCACCAAGTACTCATAGAGTCCATATCTGGTAGCGAAAGCAGTCTTCGGAATGTCCTCTGCACGGATCTTAATCTGATGATACCCAGAACGGAGATCAATCTTGGAGAACACCTTAGCTCTAGCTAGCTGATCGAACAAGATATCAATGCGAGGCAGCGGATACTTGTTCTTAATCGTCACAGCATTAAGTGGCCTATAGTCCACACATAGCCTGAGCGCCTGATCCTTCTTCTTCACAAACAAGGCGGGACAACCCCAAGGTGAAGAGCTAGGACGAATGAAACCCTTGTTCAATAGCTCCTTCAACTGCATCTTCAACTCTGCTAACTCATTAGGGGCCATCTTGTACGGTTTCCTGGAGATAGGTGCTGTGCCTGGCTGCAAGTCAATGCGGAACTCCACATCACGATCTGGTGGTAAGCCTGGCAAATCATCTGGAAACACATCGGGGTACTCACGCACCACCGAAATCATATCCAGACTCTTGCCAACGGCCTGGTGCAAAGAGGGCTGCACAGCTGCTAGTAAGGAGGGCTGAAGAGTGACCTTGCCCTGAACAGGAGAATCCAAGTGAACCAAGCGAAGAGATATATCAAGAACAGCCTTGTGGAACTTCATCCAACCCATCCCAAGAATCACATCTAGACCCTGACCGTCCAACACAATAAGATGGGTCGGGTAGATCTTCCCAGCAAGATCAAGCGGGGCCTTATATACAAACTGATGAGTGATAATACGGCCTCCTGGTGTGCTGATCAGATAGGGAGTCTCCATAGCAGATAGCTCAAGTCTCAACCGACGAGTACAAGATAGACTGATAAAATCATGTGATGCACCTGAATCAAATAAGATAACCACGGGCTCGTGACGCATAGAAAACGTACCAGCTAGAACCTGCTCACCCTCTGGAATCTCCTCAGATGTGGTGTAGTTGACGCGCCCAGTCTTGACTGGCGCGTTCCTGCCCTGCTGGCGCTGCTGTCCTGCTGCCTGAACTGGAGCCTTCTGCGCGTTGTTCTGCCTAGGTGCTGCACGGCAGTCACGCGCAAAGTACCCCACCTGTCCACAGTTGAAGCACGGAAAACCTCTGCCTGCCTGCTGCTGCTGCTGCTGCTGCTGCGAGCGCTGCTGCTGCTGACGCTGCTGCTGCTGTGGCTGTCTCTGAGCAAACTGCTGCTGCTGACGCTGGTACTGTGGAGGTGCAAGGTACCTCTGTCCACTGGGAGCGGTGTACACAAGGCGTGGCCTGGCTGAAGTACTGCTAGATTGTGGTGCCACTGCCTTCCTCTTCCTCTTGTCGTCCTGGTGTGCCCTGATGGCATCCTCCATCACGATCGCTGCACTGACAAGCTCGTCGAAGGTACCACCGGCGTTCAGGACAAGCCGGGACTGAAGCTTGGTAGACAAGCCTCTCAAGAAACACGCCTTCCGCTTGGCGGGCGTGTCTACCTGGTCTGGAGCAAACTGGGCCAGGTGGTTGAACACCTGGGCGTAGTCGAACACGCTCCTGCCTCCCTGCCTGAGGTCCAGGAACTCCCTGAGCTTCCGCTGCATAAGGCCAGGCGGAATGTGGAACGAGCGAAAGGCCTCTCTGAACTGTGCCCAAGTCAACTGCTGACCGGCCGGAAGAGTGGCAAGGTGAGCTGCCCACCATCCTCCAGCCGCCCCGTGAAGCTGCTGCGCCGCGAACAGTGTCTTCTGCACCTCTGTGCAGTCAGGAAGGAGCCCAAACTTGGACTCCACAGTGCGCAGCCAAGACTCCGCCTCCATCGGGTCAGTGGACCCGGAAAAGACAGGCGGGTGAGTGGCCAGGAAGTCTGCGTAGGTGCAGCCTGGCTGTGGACCCCGACGGTTGCCACCCTCCTGGGTGACGACCTGGACGAGAGTCCTGAGCAGCTCTGTCTGGTTGTGCATCGCCTCCGCCAGATTGTACTGCGGCGGGGGTGGTGGCGGACGACGCGGCGGCATTCTACCAAATTAAAATCATCACCGTTAGCTCCAAGATACAACATTAATCAATATGGCAGAATTGAAAAGCAAGAAAGGCTATAAGCATCCATATTGAGAGAGTTTGCAAGAAAAATCTCACAAACTGCTCCAAACAGAATAACCATGCTAAATAAAAATTAGAACATGGTAAGAAAGTTCTGGAAGGTCGTAGCAAGTAGCTACATTAAGCCTTTCACGCACAAACTCAGTGCAACGGTCCATCAAAGCAACAGACTGAAATCTGTCTTGACTGCGAGCAGCAGTCACAAAAACTGACACTTCTGGAGGCTTCAAACGAGAAAAGTCAGAACACGAAACTTGTAGATAACTTCAAGATCTTTCCATCTAGTGCTCAAACGCCCAAAATGGATCAGTAGAACTGGAGATATCGATTTTTGAAGTTGGTGGACAGATTCTGCAAAAACTAGTCGAAGCTGAAATTTGACTTCACTTGGTCGACAGATTTGGGGATGATACTGACAGAATCAAAAGGCGAACTCTGAAGCAAAGTTTTAGTTTATGTTGTAAGCTTTCCAGAAAGTCTTGGTTCATCGAATTTGGTCAAGCAGTTTTGGAGTTATGAATTTTTAAAATTAGCTTGTCAGCCTGAAATTTTTGGGTGATCTGAAATTCGTGGAAGTGTTTTAAATCATGAAGATGCAATGCATGCACGACCTATACGTCCACACAAAATAAAATTTGCCGAAATATAGCAGGCCGTAGACAGTGGTGGTGACTACTTCGCACTCACAAACGTTTCTACACGATCTACGCGCGAGTTAGTGTACCTGCAAAGCACACAACGTCACCTCAACCAACCTACACAGGTGACGTATCTCATAAAAATGTAATACATGGCCCAATGACATATCCTCACCATCCTCAACTCCTCGTGAACTCGATGGCTCACGGAACAGAACAAACTCCGCCACCAATATCCAAAACCAGCGCCATGTAGTTCCTTACCTTCTTACCTGGGCGTCGGTGCGTCGTTACTGAAAAATAACAACCAACTCCTATTACCACCTGATTACTCTAACATCCTTATAATGGCTTTTCGATCCTCACACGTACGTGGTTAGATTTTCGAAAATAGGCCGTTTATATGATGTACTGTCCCAACACGGCTCTGGTACCAGCTGAAGCGTCTCCGCTTTTCGCAGGATCGAGTCGGTCAAGCGCTGATGAACAGACGCAACAGTACATCATATAAAAAGCACAAATTAAGTCTTTAAGTAGTTACATTAATCCATTTAAAACACAGAGTCGCACAGCGGAAAATAACGATACAAGTCTAGAAATAAAGGTACAAGCGCACGCGCTCACGATACACAAGAACCCGCATCCAAAGCCATGAAGATGCGGACTCGAGAGGAGATCACTCCTCAGTCTCCCAGTGGGCTGTCCAACCATAGGGAAGCTGGCCATCCCACTGTCCACCTCCACCCGTAGAGTCGGGGATAAAAGTGCTACCTGCAACAAAATCATAAAGAGCCAAACCCTGAGCAACTAATACTCAGCAAGTCTTACCCGTCAAATTGGCTATCTACAGCCGACTCCTAATATGCAAGGCTACAAAGGGGTGGCTGACTCAATAGCATAACTCGCACTAAATACTTGATCCTTACTTTCAAGTTTTATTCTTCAAGTTAAGTACTTAACCAGTAAAACAGTGTGCATATCTCTAAAACATGTATAAAGTAACAATACATCAGCAGTGACAGTATATATAGAGCAATGTAAATAACAGCAATGTAAATAGACTAGCATCATATCATCAATCATCTCACACTACGATGTGACGCAGTGAGCAAGGTTGCTCTTGACCGAGAGCGGCGGCATCGATGTACATCCTGCAGGAGAAAACCTGACCACACGCCATACGCGGCAAAGGCCACATACGACAACCGTTTACGCTACGTGCCACCAGAGCTGTACCAGATTCTACTCCTCCCGAGGAAGGGCTCTCCCACCGCAGCCCCCGTCCCAGACGGCTGACTGCGCGGGACGCCACCCTACCTCTCCCAAATACCATGATAGAAAGAGTAAAGTATCTACCAGACATCCAGGGCGACGCAGGCTACTAGGTTTACTAGGCCCATAAAAACACTAGCATGTGATCAGTACGTTCGAACTTGCTCAACAGGGCCAACAACGGACGGTCCTTAACCGACACAGACGGGGCTACCACCGTGAAGGCCCAGCCTTCTCGCACCATCCTACACAAACAAATCCCCGTCCGGTCTCAACAAATCCTAAATCCAGCTAGTACAATCCAGGGTGAACCTACCTCGCGAGTGGGACCTACCACTCGACTTCTACCGTCTGCTAGCCACTAAGCCTAGCAAGTTCTAACGTAACCTAGACCACATCTACAAAAATAGGACACAAGGTAGGATATGGAAGGGTAGTCCTAATGCAGTTCTAAGGTTTCACATCAACTCCTAATATACCTAATGCACAAACATTGACTAGCCCCAATCAAGTGCGAAAATAAAAATCCTAAATAGGGAAGCATGCACCGGGGCTTGCCTGGCTCAGGAGCGTAGCTAACAGGGTCAGCGGGGTCAGTGTCCTGCTGCGGCTGCTCCTCCTGCACCTCCTGGGTCTGCTCCTCCGGCAGCTGGAAGTCGAGCGGCTCCGGAGTCGTCTCTGTCACTACACGTTATGACAAGGAACATAATGCAAAGTTAGATGCAAGAATATGATGCAATTCATGATTCAATTACTTGATAGGACAGTCATTTACACTGTAAGTGCAAATGATTAACTTTGTTAATTAATTTCGTCTGGAGTATTTCCTTCATTAACTTTTAATTAAGTTCACCATTAATCAACTTAGGCAAGTTAAATAAATAATGTGATTTCGAAAGTTGATTTATGTCCAGTGGCATTTTTCTGGTGAAGAGTGCCACTGGAAGTAATTTATGGTGAAGTTTCATGATTTATTGCAAGGTAGATTATTTATAATAATTTATACAGTGCAGAACATGATTTAAATCATAAGAAAATAATTAGGCAACATGTGACAGTGGAAAAATGCTCTGTAGGTGTGTTATCAGATTCTTAACAGGCATGCAAGAGTTCAGGATTTATTGGGCAACAGATAATTTATAATAAATTAAACAAGATCTGGACAGATGTATTTTCCAGAAAATACACAATCTGCAAAAGTGCGTTTTGGTATTTTTCCTGGACAGAGGGTGTTACATGGATTCCAAAGAAATTGGATTTGTATTTTTCTGATGCGTATTTTATTTTCTATGCCTTTTTGAAGTTTCTGTGCATTTTCTGAAATTAACTAAATCTGGAAATGACTTAAAATAGGCGTAACCAATCAGATCTGAGCCACACATTGGGCTACACAGATCAGGCCGCACCAGATCTGGGCTGGCCGCACCAGATCCAGCCACTGGCGTGCAAGAACACACGCGGGCCACGGAGTTAGCCACACGAGATCTTGTGTGGCCACACGGGATCCGGTCCGTGTGGTCCACCGTGCTGCGGCCGGGCTTGTCGCCGGCGCACGGCGGCGCGCTCACCGGAGTAAGCTCCGGTGACGCTAGCGGCCAACGGAGGGCACGAGAGGGGGCTACGCGAGGCGGGGTTCTAACCTCTACGAACGGAAGACGGCGGCGACGACCGGAAGTAGCTCGGTGACGATGAGGCGGCGGTGGCGGAAGTCCGGCGGGGTCGCGGGCTCGCGGTGGTCGACGGGGAGATGCAGCTGTTGGCGCGCGAGCTCCACGGACTCGTCAGGATCCTCGGCGTCCAACAACACGACGTGGAGACGGCCGGGAAGAGGGTCGTCGACGGGGAGCCTCCCGCGGCGGTGAAGACCCGCGATGGGGAAAACTTCGATTCCGGCCACGCAGCTGCGAAAAAGGGAGAAACGTGAGGTCTCAGGAGTGCGCGACCGAGATGAGTAGCCTCCGACGCGAGGAATCGGACTCGGGCTCACCGTGGTCACTGGAATCCGTGGCGAGGTCAAGGAAGCTCAACCCCCATCCATGGCGGCGATACGGTCCAATCCGCGAGATACGCGCGCTGACGAGGAAAACGGGAGTGGGGAGTAGCTTCAGCCCATCCTTGCGCTGCTTAACCCGCGGTGGCTTGCACTGGAACGCGCTGAAACGGCGGGGCAGCGAGCTCAAGCTTGAGCGCGGCAATGGCGGTTAGGGTTTGGGGATGGCCGGGAGTGAAGCGAGCGAGAGTGAGAGGGAGTGGTGAGCTCGGACAGGAGGGGGGCGCGTTTAGACGCCGTCGCCCGGTCGGAAGCGGGCCAGGGCGCCGCGGCGTCGCGCCGTACGCCGGCGTCCACGCGGCGCGCGACATCGGGCGCGGGCAGTGAGAGGAGAGAGGCTGACGAGCGGGCCCGACAGCATCTTTTGAATTTTTCGATTTATTCAAATCCTGATTTTCCCCAAATTTTGGCACTCGATTTGAACTAGCAATTGAACTCCAAAAATTGTGAAACTGGTTGCATTCGAAAGATCATGAAATTCTCTTTCCAGTGACATAACATGCACATCTCAATTCTAAATAGAACTCAAATGGCAGCTAGTCAAAGTTGGACATTTTTGGAACTTTGGGGATTTATTTGAGCATCGAAATGAATTTCAAAAATCACCAAAAATTCTCCAAAATTCTATTTTGAGTAGGGCTATCCACTGGTATTTTTGTTTGTTCATGTTGTTATGGAAAATTTTGAGTTCCTTCAGAGGCATGGTTCGAACATAGTTTGAAATTTGAATTTCAAAATTTGAATGATTTGAATTTGCGTGTATTCTGTTCATTTGGGTGTGCACTGACTGCAATTCAGTGACACGGGGTGTCACATCGGGGACAGTGCTGGGGTTACCGGCAGTCCCTTGGTTTGTTGTTGATCACCTAAATCTAAGGACCGGTTCATGGAGCGACCACCCATGAAAACCGTACAGCCACGAGTCCAAGTATGGGTGCGGCTTGGTGTATTACACAGTGGAGACCAGTTCTGTGCGTGCCAAACGGCAGTGCGAGGAATTTGGGTATGCTGGAATCGTCGGGAGAGAGATGTGTGGGGACAGGAGAGTTACTCCTCGGAACCATCTGACACAAGAGGGGGCCTCTAGGGGTCAAGGGTATACTTCCCCTATCGGTGGAACCTTAGTGGGCACGTACAAGCTGGAGGAAGCTGTGGAAAAGCCTTGTTATGATCTCCTGGCCGCACACCTAAGGAAGTGTGCATGTGCTTGGCCGGCATGGCATAAAGGAGACTTTAGTCCACCTGGCAACAGGGGACGGAATCACAACTCGTGGGGAAATGTGTACAACCTCTGCAGAGTGTAAACTGTCATGACAGCCGTGCTCACGGTCAAGAGCGGCATGGACCCTCACACGATTAGTTGAGAATGGTTGGATGGGCAATCACAGTGGGGTAACTGTGATTGGGTACAGGTGGAGTAACCTGTAGAGACGTACAAGGTGGTTGGAACCCTTGATCTTGGCAAGGTGGAGTAACCTTGGCCGTTTAGAGATATATACCATCTAGTAAATAGGAGCTGCTTTTAATAAATGTTTTACTTAACCGCATTTATGCAAACGAACCCCTGTTAGCCTTTCTTGCTTTTAGCCAACATGTCATACTTTCCTCCACTTGCTGAGTACTCTATGTACTCACGTGGACCCAAAACCACCTTTTGTTTGTTGCTCAGTGAAATGAAGACATCAAGGAATACTTGAAGGTGGAGAAGCGATGAAGTTCTAGGCATGCGGTCTTCCGGTCGACTTCCTGTGAGATTGAAGGACGCCAACATTTAGATTTATTTTCCGCTGCAATGTAATCTTTTTTTAGACCACTTGGTCATTCTTGTAATAATGTTATCGAATTAATAAAGATATTGTTCTTTTATCACATAAATTGTCCTGTGTGCGTGAAAATTGATCCTGGGCACGCATACAGATGCATTCGATTTTGGTCGTTAAAACCGGGTGTGACATGGAAGCGGATGCATCCTTGGTGCCTAATGCAATGGACAGTGATCAGGTCTCGCCCATGGAGGGGGAGGTCGATACGCTAGCGCCCAACACCACCACCAGTGAGACATCTGAGCTAAATAGCGAGGAGTTCAAAATGGAAATAGAACGCATGGGGCAAGGAGAGGTGCAGAGCAAGGACGCAACTGTTGAGGAGTTGGCGGCCATTCTTGAGGCATCGCCGGCTCACTCTGCGTCCCACAAAAGCAAGCGTTGTGCTGAGACGGAGGATGAAGTGAACCAGGACCGGGCTGAGAAGATAAAGGCATCTCGCAACAAAGGTGACAATGCACTTCCTAGCTCCGTTAAAATTTTTCAGATGATCTTATTACCTCTAATTTCAGTAGTATCGGTATTCATTAGGGTCTGATAGTACTTGTATTAGTGGGTCAGTTGCTCGTTTGAAAAATGTAGAGTTGCTTAGGCTACAGGAAAATAAGGTCACTGATACAAAAATGAAAGTTATGGAAAAAGAGGAAAAGGAAATGGTGGAGGAAGAGGAACTTGATAAATTCATTCTCAATCATTTGTGTGGTGATATTATGGAGGAGGTAATGGATCTGGACAACGATCAAATTGATCGTATTGTTCCGAAGTCCAAAAATCCAACAAACACACAAAGGGCTGGGCAAGCTGTAAACCAAATAAACATCAATGAAAGGAGTTTTTTGGAACAGCGATGGGTTCAAGGACCCTAAAAAACACAGGTTTATCTCAGACCTAACAAAGGAACAAAATCTTAGTTTCATTGCTATATCTGAAACTGGTAGGAAAAGTTTCACTTCTCCTTTTTTAAAAAAATTATGTGCTGGTAGAGATTTTTTATGGCACGTCAAAGAACCTAGAGGTCGCTCGGGTGGTATCCTCTCGGGGATTGATTTAAACGTTTTTGACATAGGGGCAATTGATGAGGGTGACTACTATGTAAAATTCCATTTGTGCAACAAGTCGGATAGCTTCAAATGGGCTTTGGTGGTAGTATATGGTCTGGCACAAAATAATATGAAAGAGCAGTTTCTAGTAGAGTTAGTAAACATGTGTAGCCATGAGACCTCACCTATTTTATTAGGTGGTGATTTTAATATCTTAAGGCATCCATCTGAGAAGAATAATAATAATTATGACCGTCGATGGCCATTCTTGTTTAATGCTATCATTGATGGTTTAAATCTCAGAGAACTTGAGATGTCTGGCAGAACGTTCACATGGGCTAATTCACTAGCGACTCCAACATATGAGAAGCTCGATAGAATCCTAATGGCTACAGAATGGGAACAAAAGTTCCCTCTATCTACTGTGATTGCCCTATCTCGTGACATCTCAGATCATACACCACTATTATTAAATACTGGTGAAGCATCTTCTTGTAACAATCAACCCTTATTCAAGTTTGAATTGGGCTGGTTATTAAGGGATGGCTTTATGGATATGGTGAAGGATGTATGGCTGAGGAGAACCATGGAAATAATTCTATGGAGAGATGGCAGGACAAAATCCGAAGGCTCCGTCAATTCCTTCGGGGATGGGCAAAGAACGTAAGCAGAGCATATAAAAAGGAAAAGAAAAAAATCTTGGATACCCTAGACGCACTAGATAAGAAAGCGGAGATTGGTTACCTATCCCCCCAGGAGGTGGATGTAAATAAATGTCTCAACAATCGCTTAGCGCAGCTACTTCGAGAAGAGGAGCTTAAGTGGTATCAAAGGGCTAAAACAAAAGATTTACTACAGGGTGATTCTAATACAAAATACTTTCAACTTGTGGCAAATGGCAAACATAGATCATGAAAAACAAAAATCTATCAGTTACAAGATGGGAATCAAGTGATTACTGGGGATGATGAACTCAAGAAGTACATTACCTCGTATTACAAAGGCCTTTTCGGCCCTCCAACTGAGAATGATTTCAGATTGGATGCGGCACGTAAGGATGATATCCCGCAAGTAACAGAGTTAGAAAACCAATCACTAACAGAAAAATTTACAGAGAAGAGGTAAGGAAAGCAATATTCTAAATGGAACATAATAAAGCACCAGGCCCTGGTGGTTTCCCGGTGGAATTTTATCAGGCTTTCTGGGGAGGCATTAAAAACGACTTGATGGCTTTATTTGACGACTTTCACAATGGGAAACTACCTTTGTATAGTCTCAATTTTGGGATGATCATTATGTTACCTAAATGTCAAGAAGCAACAAAAATTCAGCAATACAGACCTATATGTTTGCTCAATGTTAGCTTCAAGATATTCACAAAAGTTGCCACAAATAGAATCACATCAGTGGCCCAAAAATTAATTAGCCCCACACAAACGGCTTTCTTACCAGGCAGGAATATCATGGAGGGCGTTGTGGTCCTACATGAGACTATTCATGAAATGCATAGAAAGAAGCAAAGTGGGGTAATTTTCAAGATAGATTTTGAAAAGGCATATGATAAAGTCAAATGGTCGTTTGTGAGACAAACCCTTGAGATGAAAGGCTTTTCGTCAAAATGGTGTCAATGGATCGAATCTTACATGCAATGGGGGCATGTGGGAATTAAGATAAACGACCAGGTAGGACAGAATTTTCAAACAAAAAAAAGGTTTGAGACAGGGCGATCCTTTGTCTTCAATCCTTTTTAATATTGTTGTTGATATGCTAGCCATCCTCGTAAATAGAGCAAAGGTGCAGGGGTAAATTAGAGGAGTAATTCCTCATCTAGTCGATGATGGACTATCAATACTTCAATATGCATATCACACTATTCTGTTTATAGATCATGATATTGAGAAGGCAACAAATATGAAGTTACTTTTATGTGCTTTCGAACAGTTGTCAGGACTCAAAATTAATTTCCATAAGAGTGAGATATTTTGCTTTGGTGACGCTTAACAATGCGAGCATCAATACTCACAGTTGTTTGGCTGTCAATCTGGGAGTTATCCTTTTAAATATCTAGGCATTCCTATGCACCACAGAAAATTGAGTAATAGCGAATGGAAAATGATTGAGCAACGCTTTAAAAACAAGCTTAGCAGTTGGAAAGGAAAACATTTATTGGTGGGGGGTCGTTTGGTTTTAATTAACTCGGTTCTTACTACTCTGGTGATGTTCATGCTCTCATTTTTTGAGGTTCCAAGGAGAAACTAGACTATTATCGATCTCGGTTCTTTTGGCAAAGTGATAGTCATAAGAAGAAATATAGATTGGCCAAGTGGAGCATTCTATGTCAACCAAAAGAACAAGGAGGTCTAGGTATTAAAAATATAGACATACAAAACCAATGCTTGCTTAGTAAGTGGTTGTTTAAATTGTTTAATGAGGATGGTATATGGCAATCTTTACTTAAGAGAAAGTATTTGAGGAATAGCACTTTAACACAGGTACAGAAAAAACCTGGTGACTCACATTTTTGGTCAGGGCTAATGAAGATAAAAGAAAAGTTTCTTAATTATGGTTCATTGCACCTAAATAATGGGATGAACATCAGGTTTTGGGAGGACAAATGGCTGGGTAATTACACCTTTAGTCAACAATATCCTTCACTGTTCAATATTGCCAGAAAGAAGAATGCAACCATAGCTTCTGTTTTTAGTGTGGTACCCTTGAATATCTCTTTCCGACGTGGTTTGGTAGGGAATAATCTTGTACTATGGCATGATTTGGTTTCTAGAATTGCTCATGTAAGGTTAAATGATAGAGAGGATGCCTTTCGATGGGAACTACACCAAAATGGCTTATTTTCTGTTCAGTCAATGTATAATGCTTTAATCTTTAATGGCAATGTAAGACAAAATAAAGTTATTTGGAAATCCAAGACCCCCCTTAAAATTAAGATTTTTATGTGGTACTTGCACAGAGGTGTAGTCTTGACTAAAGACATCCTTGCAAGACGTAATTGAAATGGTAGTAAAAAATGTGCTTTTTGTTCACATGACGAAACTATCCAACACTTGTTCTTTGACTGTCATTTCACTAAGTTTATTTGGAGAATTGTTCATATTACTTTCGGTTTTAATCCTCATGCTAATGTTGATCACTTTTTTAATGATTCGCTACTACAGTTTGATGCTAAATCAAGAACACAATTGTTATGTGGAGTGTCCGCTTTATGTTGGGCTATATGGCTTAGCAGAAATGATATAGTTTTTGACAAGTATCCAATGAAAACATATATGCAGGTACTTTACAGGGGCACCTATTGGCTTCGAACATGGGCGCAGCTACAAAAGTGTGAGGACGACGCCAACTTCATCAGGGATGCATGCCGTGCGCTGGAGACGTCGGTGATGCAAGTCTTCGCCAACCATGGATGGAGATTTAGCAATAGGATTGCTTTTTAATAATTCCCATGAAAACTATGTTGGTGTCTCCTTTTATCCTCAACTTTGTGCGTGTGAGAGCAGACATGTGTGCTGCAGTTTGATGTAAGGCGATGGCTGTAGCCCCCCTATAGGGGGGGGGGGGGGGGGTCAACACTGGGACTTTTATTTTCCCATTATCTAAAAAAAATGTCTAACAAGAAAATTTATGACATAAAATATAAATTCGTGTTTTCTTCGTTTCAATGAGCTGGAAACTGGGCCTATGGCCGTATGCAAGTTTCTCTTCGAAGTTAATGTTTCACAGAGGGATTGCTTAGAATGAATGCCAGAGCAGTATGTATATGCAATGAAGATGGAGGCGACTGGTGCTAGGAATTCTGCAACTCATACGTTTTTTCAACACAGCTGATCGAAGATGCATGCCAGAATCAGGGGAGGCAAAGCAAATAATTGTAAACATTCTGATGGCGGTGGAGACTGTGCTTCACAGGCGGGGTGCCAGCATGTCGTGCAGCTTGTGTTCTCCGAGATTGAAAACAGCTCGTGTTCCTTAGTTGTGTATGTTGTAGTCCATGCAGGTTGGTTGACTATAACGAGTCTGTTTTCAGGCTAGTAATATATATCCCGCTCCTAAAATATTAACAGTTGCTTAATCAGGAACTGCCACACGGATCTAAAAAATCAGCTCGTCGACAGATAAGAATTTTCAGGATTTTTGGACAGTCTGACAAATATTCGCTCCCAAAGTATTAATAGTTGCTTAGAAAGGAATTGCAACGTATTAACTTCAACGGCAGTAAATCAACCAGGTGACAGATAGATTCCCAAAAAAATAAAAAAAATTAAGGACACGTGAACAGATAAGACAGGTGACAGATAAGACAGTTCAGTTTTCTTCATCACGAGCTTCAGTTTCAGTTTTCAGCCACGTGAACAAATTAAGGACACCATGCAGAGCTAGTTCAGGTAAACATCGATCTCCACAATACCACCCTTGGCAAGATCATAGTCGTAGCTCCTACTCAGAGCGTACCCCCGGGCGAACCGGAACCGGCCTGTGCCACCGACGATCACCGACTCCCGCACCGCGATGTCCGTGTCAACCCGGCCCTGCACCGCCAGCGAGCTGCCGGCATAGTCACCGGCATCCATGACTAGATGCAGGCTCAGGGCGTTCACGGAGCCGCGCTCCGCCACACGCACAGTGAACCCTTGTGCCGTGCCTACGCGCAGGCTGTCACGCTCTGGCGCCTCCGTGAGCGCGTTGTTCATCACGGCGATGTCCCCAAACAGGCGCGGCGACGACACTTCTGCACCAGCACCGGAGGTGCAGTTCACTGGAATCGGTGGCCTACCTGACACAATTACCGCAGCCGTGGGGTGTGCTCCGGTGTAATCGTCGTGCATGTAGAAATGGAGGTGCGTAGTCGCGCTGTAGTCGCTATGGCCAAGGTCGTGGTGAAAGTAGACGGCCCCGGCGAGGAGGATGGAAGCGACGGGCAAGATGCTCGAGATCAAGCTAGCCATGGCGTTCTATACACTAGCTTGCTACAGATAAAATTCCTGGTGCCAAGGTAAAAACAGTTTAGTTCTAAATATAGCACAACTGTGTCAGACCAAACATGTTGATCTGCGCAGGTTATTTTATAGTGGTAGGCAATGTTTTGTGTGGACTACAGACAAACCTGAAATTTAACACCAGGAACTGTTCACGGCGCGTGTATTGCGTGGAAATGAACCGCATGACTAAGACAAGTGCTGACATTGACGGGACGACGTGCAAACAACTAATTGAGGGCGGCGATGAGGCTTGTGCAGGCTGAATTTTTTCCAGATATACGAGTTTTTGCAAAAATGTTGTCTTTTTAGACGTCATATTTGCATACACATGACTTAAAAGAAGCTATACGGGAATCAATATGTAACAGTGTCTAAGTTCTAAGTTTTTTAGTTCGAAATCAACTCTCAAGTTTTAGCAAGATGAAAGAATTTCCCGGATCAAACAGAGGTGACATTATTTAAAACAGAGTAAATTTTATAAAACCGTAGGATTATTTGTCCTTGTTTAACTTCATAGAACGCTTGAACCCAATTTTTTCTAGCCATTTTGTCTCACAAAACCAAACCTCCAACAAAAACTATGAATCTGTCATGTGAACCTCGCTATTATGATGATATATTACATACTCGTACATTTCTATTAATTTTGCTCCACTGAGCAGATAAAATTGGAAAATATTAACCACACAAGCATTATAGTGGGATCTATGGATATATTCCTGGAAATTATAGGTAGGGTGATATTTTATGAAATAACAAACAGCATAACCTAATGTTACGTTGGCAAAATACTCAGAATGTTTTAGACAAAGATCACAAAACCTTGGTTTATGAAATTTATTGTTCAATATAATGGTTTACACGTTTCGCCTCCCTCTGCTCCAGGTCGCCTGGGAGAGGCTGCCCGGTTCCTTGCATGTTTCGTCAGTAAAAACTGTGGCGATAGGTCGGAAGACAGACATGGGGGCTGAAGTGGAGAGGGTGGTGTGGTAGTAGGAGAGTTCCTCCAGGGCGTGCGAGGAGCAGCTGTTGGGATAAAAGCCCAGAGGAGGGGCTCGTAAATATGAGCGGTGGAGGGCAGTCGATGAGAGCTCTCTCATAATTAGGACAGGGACATGGCTTTTCTAGAAACTATTTTTGCTGTTTGGCCCCTCAAAACTAAGATAGAAGAGCAAGTAGGGCTTCAATGGAGATGCCTTAAACCCAGCATGCCGGAAGTATCAAACAGTTATCGGCGATATTTTTTCACAGGTATTGACCCTCCAAGAAAGGCTCCCTGTCACTACGTGAAAAAAGACATCAGCAACGGGCTAAGATGCTAATAGGTAACAACTCTTAAGTTCAATTAAATTAATTCTGTATGGTACGTAGCAACTATTCAGCAACGGGCTAAGATGCTAATAGGTAACACCTCGACAACCCTTGCCAGACAAAGTGCGCAATTCTGTATGCAGCACCCGCAACAACTCTTAAGTTCAATTAAATTAATTCCATGCCTCGTGATCAACTATACGAAAGAAGATGAGAATTATGAAGAGATCTGCATCCTGCTCTGAGTACAGCCCAATTGCATGATGCATAAGCCTGGAACTAAATCACCGTGGAGGAGAATCATAAATAGAAAAAGGGAGTTACATTAATCCCCTACCCTATTAAACTTAACTCTAATCCTAATAAAATCCGAACTGATTGAATGGCTGGTACGCATACCTGATGCAATTTGACGGATTGTGGTAGCACCAAGTCCAACTCAGAAGCTTTTCTCCGGCAGTCTGGCAGGCGGACGACGTGGCACAGTCTTGGTGATGGGATCAGGATGAGGAAGGCGAAACGAACAGGCAGCGGCGAAGCGAACTGCTCGACTTCATGTAACGTGCAGGATGTTGGCCCAGCTCTCTCACTGATCTATCTTGGTTGGCGACACTCAAGCACAAGGCACTCTTCAACACAAGACATGAGGAAAAAGAACACAGGCTGTTTTCTGCACTGCACACCAGCGCACACAACACACAACACAGGCACTTCTCTGTATTTCTCTCACCGCACAAACACAAACTGAATACACAGGTTTAATAGCCACGCGCTGCCGTGGCCGGCACCCACCTGCCTCCGCGTTGCTCGGCCGAACAACTCGGCCAAACTGACCACGCATTCACCATCACTAATCCCTGCATGCACGCACACACTAATCTACTAGCTCCACTGATCACGCACGCACTCCATGCCACAATACAACAAATCGACACTAAGGCCGCAGAGGCAGGAAGAGGAGTGGGGATGGGGAGGAGGTGGACAATGGTTCCCACCGAACCAATTGCACCCTCAGTTCTTCCCCAATCAGATGCAGCAGCCGCCATACGGCTTCTTCCCCAACCAGCCAGGCACGCCTCCGCACCACATCACCAGCAAGGGCCGCCTCCGCCCTTCTACCAGCATCAAGGAGGGGGCCCAAGACCGAGGCCGCCGTCCAGGGTGGAAGAGGACAAGGTTTCCATCAGAGCAGAGCGAAGGCAGCACAGCCGAAGGGGAAGGAAATTGAGAAGGGCAAGCAAGGAGGAACAGAGCAGGGATCGTCTTCTAGTCAAGTCAAGTCTCAGAAGTCCGGGAAGGAGACATGCTACAATTGTGGAGAGTTGCACTTCAGTTCAGAGTGTAAGAAACCCAAGAAACGCTTCATGTGCGATACTGCTGATCATGCTGGAAGAGAATGTCCTGAGTGGAAGAAGCCAGTTGAGGCTGCCAAGTATTTGGGGATGGCCAACAAAGGTCTAGGTTTCTTTCATGTTGACACAGCTGGAAGAGAGAATAGAAGCAGACACTTCATGAGCAACTATAATTGTGCGGTATTCACAGTGGAAGAGGGGGAGATTGCAAAAGAAGAGATAATAGAGGAACTGAAGCTACTGTTTGATGCAGAATGGGATTGGATGCTAAGATATCTGGAAGAATACAAGTGGCTGATCAGGTTCCCTCCACATAGGAGGCTGTCTGATATTCTGATCCACAAGCTCACCTACTTCAGTCTGAACAAGGAAGGAGTGCTAGTATCTATGAAGATGTGGAATTGGGAACTAGAACCATATGCTGTGTTGGAGGATGTGTGGATCCAGGTTAAAGGGATTCCACCAAAGTGGTTTGACTGGAAGGTCTTTGCACACATAGGCTCAACTATGGGGAAGTTGGTAGAGATTGATTGGAACTCTATGGTCACTAGTTACTGTGAAATGATAAGACTTAGACTGAAGTGTAAGGATCCAACCAAGATTCCAAAGGAGAGGCTCTTTGAACTGGAGGAGAAGCTATACATGCTCAAGATCAGGGTTGAGAATGTAGTGGTGGACAACACAAATGGAAACTATGATGATGGAAATGATGATGATCTGGATGAGGATAAGGGGCAAGAAGAGGAAGGGGAAAAGAACATGTTGGGGGATCGAAGGTCTCCGTGTGACGTATCGAAGCCCTCCAACGGTTGATAGAAGCGTCCTGGTTCTGGCGAAGCCCTCGAAGGTAGATGACACCTTCGAATCACCTCGCGAAGCCGTCCTTGTTCGTCGTCGCCGCCTTCTGGTTGGAGCGAAGCCCTCCTTCCTGGTCCGCGGTGCCGAACGAAGGTGTTTTTACTCAGGTTCCCTGCAGTCTGTTGCGCGAAGCTCTCCTTCACCCGCGATGCTGGGCGAAGGGGTTGAATGATTAGAGAGGTCTGAGTGCGGTGCAAATGATTCCTCCTTTGGCTCGTGGCCCGAAAACCAGATGTCATTACAGGATCATCTCCCTCCATATTTATAGGGGGTGGGATGATTATATTTACAAGTGTGCCATTGGCTACTTTAGCATGGTTCTTAGCTTGGTAAACTTCAGACTCCTGTGCCGTCCACTTCTTTCATTCTTCCTTCGCTGGTGGCTGTTGACCTTCGCGTGGGTCAGAGGGGCTTCGGTGTAGTCCCCAACATTAGCCCTCAATTGGTGATGTGTTATTAGTGTAACTAAAACCAGAAGCAATTTTATTTATCAATTTATGACTGCACCGTGCGCCTTTCTGACCCATACACGTGTCTTATCGTTTTCATTCCGTACTTCTTTTCCGTTCCCGATAGTCGCTTCCCTTCTATATATCTTCATCGTGGGCGCGCTGTTCCTTCAATCGCATGTTTTGCGCGTCTTCTTTCCTTTGGTTATTCCAATCCCTTTCGCAGAAGGAGATCCTTTTCCTTCGTTCTTTTTCAAGATGTCTGGTAGCCGAAGGTCTAGTGAAGAGCAAGCCAAGAAGAAGCTGAAAACTCAGAAGACCTCGTCGAAGGACAGCTCCGATAAAGCTGTCAGCGAAGCTAATGTGATGGCTTTGGGTGCTGCTGTTCCTTCGGTGAATCAGCCGAAGACTTCACATTCAGCGAAATCATCTTTTGCTTTCAAGCCTCCGGTGATTCGCTCCGCATTGGATTTGTTCTCCATTCCGGAGGATGGGGGTAGTAATTCTTCTGGGTCTAAAGCTCAGTCTGTCCCTAAGAAAGTCATTTCGAAGGGCTCTTCTTTTGTTGCAAAGGATATTTCTGCTTCTACAGTTGACGTTCATGATGCCAGTGCCGCTGAGAAGGCCAAGATTCAGGACAAGGCTTCAAAGGGTGCTGATTCTGTTCTTGCTAAGTCCGGATCGAAGGCTAAGATCCAGGACAAGACCTGTGTTGAGGGTCCTGATATTCCTCCTGTTGCCCCTGTTCATAATGAAGGAGTAGCCGAAGCCTCTGCTCAAGGTTGTCCCTCATCTCTTAGTATCACTACAAGAAAAATACCCTAGCGCCACGGCTGAAAAGTATTGCAATATGGGTGTTTTGGTTGCAATATTGCGCAATTGCAACTAAATCAGGGCGTTGGGAGGTGTTGCAAGAGTGATTGTTGCAATAGGGTATTGCATCACCTTTTTGAGTCATTGCCATTACTTTGGTGTGTTGCAACGACGTGTGGTATGGCAATGGGTTGCACCCGCAACAAGCACTAATGTTGCAAGAATGGTATTTGCAACAACAGGCATCGTTGCTATAGTGGTTATTGCAACCATGTATGGTTGTTGCTATCAAGTAATTTTGCAACGCCAAAATTTTGTAGCAATACCATATATTGCCACGATATATGATGGTGGCAATAACGACTACAGTGTTGCGATATGCTTGAAGGGTATCTCAAAGAATATTAGTTGTCGCTATATCCTTCATGCGTATCACAACATATGGCGTTTATATATCCTTAAACGGTATGGCAATGAAATATGTGTCGTCGCTATAGCCGTAAACAATATCGCAACGAAGTATGTGGTTGTTGCTATATGCCTAAAGGATATCGCATCGAATTACGTAGTCGCCGTTGCTATATCCTTAAATGGTGTCACAACAAAATATAAGTCGTTGCTACAGGTGCAAAGTATGTCGCAACAAAGTTTGTGTTGTCGCTATATGCCTAAAGGATATCGCATCAAAGCACGTAGGAGCCGTTGCTATATCCTTAAAGGGTTTTGCATCAATATATGTCATTGCTATATCTGTAGAGGTTATTGCAACGATTCGTTAACGTTGTAACATCCACATGTAGCATCGGTTTATGGTTGTCACAATATGATTAATTGTCGTGGCAATAGTTAATAGCATACCGAATTACCAAAATGATATGAAATGATTAATGCAACCAAATTATTCCACAATAGAATTTGGTGCAACAAATATATATTATCATTGAAATGTATCCATCATTCAGTAACACACGTTTAAGTAACACATGTCAAAGATACAAAAGCAATATCAATTCATCCATCACTCCTGCCAATGGGATCAATTCACCAGTCGAGTCATGTTCTCTCGCCTAAGCTTGACTGTCCTGGTCAAAATAAAAATTCATGGCTTATAAGTGAAATGAGTATTAAATTTGGTATAGGCTTGTGAATTGGCAATGCAATATTTTAAGGGCATTATGAAAGCACAATTCTAGTTCTGACCTGTTTCCTTTTGCTTGCTCGAGTTTTAGCAGCACAAATTTGGTTGGTATTCACATGATTATCAGTGAACAGATTCTTTGAAACTTTAGAAGCAGCTCTAGTATTGCAATTGGGATTCACATTTTCTTCGCGCCAAAAGGAATCATTGGAAAGGTCAAGGCAAGTCGCTGTTGTTGGTATGCACAAAATTAACTACACAGAAGAAAGCACTTGGATACATGTGTGAAAGCAAGCCACAAGCTTTAGTTACTAACAGCTAAAGATTTGTAAATGAAGATATCAGCAGCATGCATCAAATACAAGATAATGTACTACATATACACGAACAGGTGAAAAGAACTATGTTTCAGAAACAGAAGCACTACCAGAGCTACTAAAGTTTCTTTTCTCACCAACAGCCCGAACCAGAGAAATAAGCCGAGCACTATGGAAAGCACAAGTTAAGCGCCGTCAGAAATAAAATTCAGGCTAGTTAAGCGCCGTGCATCTCTTCAGATGCGAACAAAACACACTATGAAGCCATGGCAAGTTGAATTGCAGAGTAGATAAATGAAAATCAAGTGACTCACTTTCAGAATGCATCCCTTCAATCTCACATAACCAAAACTGTAGCTGCACAGATTAAAAAAAAAAAAATCAGATTGACAGATAAATGAAAAATCCACATGACAAACATGGTGTGACTACATGTATATTAATCTAATAAATGCAGTTACAAACATGGTGTGACCACATGTTGGTAGCAGGAACATCTCAGCATTAGATATGTATAACCACATATGAATGAAAACACTTTTCATGAACATCCATCTACAAATTCAGCCGAGATTGGAATTGCGAAGACCTACTGGTGGATATGGCCAGATTGTTGTGGCAAGAGTGTGCTCCACTTTGAGGTAGAACCAACGAATGTGAATCAGATTAGCAGGATGCAGGGTATGCTGCACAACTCAACAAATAACGAGAAATTAAGTAGAAAAGAGGAGGCAGTAAAATCCATCGAGTAAAAAAGCATGAATGGTTTGAATGTAATGCAGCAGGAGTTTGGAACATAGTAAGGTTTTACAGGGAATGATTAATATGTCAACTTGAGTGGCCTTCGGTTTCTATTGCATTTTGCTAGCTAGAATCAGAAAGATTTGCAGTCTTGTTTAAAGTCTCCTAGTAGCAGATCACATGGGCTGCTTCAATGCAGATTGGTCTATTACATTACAGAAGCTCAACAGCCATGCACTGATATACTAGATTGAATGCTTCAGCAATGAACAAATACTACATGCCAGGATGATTTACTAAGCAATTACTTATTAAACAAGCTAACTGTGACGGAAGTTCCAACAGTAAAAGGCTCAAAGCAAGCAAGCTAAAAAAATGGATGCACTAACAGTGGTACATGCAAGCAAGAGGTACTTCGAGAAAAACACTACAGCTAAGTAGCAGTCACAGGAAAGATTTAATCACCTTCAGCTTCTAGTTGCTACATCATGCATCAAAACAGATAATAAATTCATTAATCAAAGTAATAGGATCATAATGAATGTGCTGCTCGAATAGTTCAGTCTCCAAGGTGGAAGCTGTCAGTCAAATGGAACTATTTTCTGACAAACAGATAACTAATGAAGTCTTGAATTCCTAAGGGAATTTTTTTTTTTTTTGCGAAAAAATTCCTAAGGGAAATTGAATACAGGCGCATATCATCAAACACCTTGTGTGCGTATGGCCATGGCTGTGGAGTTAAGACTAACAACCCTTGGGTGTTGATGGTGATAGCCCATTCCAGCGAGCTGCCCCACTACAACAGATCTTGTGTCTCCAAGTAAACGGACACTGCCTTACGGAATAAAATTGCAACCTAATCTCACGGCACGGCACCCTCAAGATTAATCCCAACTACACTCTACCAATTATAATACCTGTAAAAGATCAAAGGCTTGTATGTGCAATTATACAACGTCGGTTGAAGTGGCCCTAGCATACCTTCCCCTTGACAAATTGGATGCGAGGGCACAGAAAGGTGAATCCAGCTTCTCGCAATCCCACGCGCACATGGAAACAATGAAAGGGGGAGAACGAATCAGAAGGCAGCCTCACCCTGGGTCCCTGGCCACCTAGAAGTCGATCACGGTGTGGACGCGTAGTACAATTGGATAACGGCATGTCCATTGCCGGAGGCCGTGGGTACCCCTTCCGCCCAGTAGAGGCGACCGGTCCAGTTCAAGTAGGCTGATGGTGCTGCGCCGACGCCGGTGCTATGGCCAGAGCTGCTGGAGCCCCGGTGGCGACGGCAGCGTCTTCGGCCGCGACGACGGCGTTCTGCGGGTTGGCGACGACGCGGCCCTCGGCAACCACCCCCGGTGGACTTCATCTCCGTCGGGGACACAGAAGCGGTTGCCAAGCCGCGTCGCAGTGGTCAAGCGTAGCCGAGCAGGCGACCACAAGTAGAGTAGACGAAGGGGAGGCGGACGGGAACCGGATACGGAGAAGAATTAGCTGAAGTGGGCTCTGGTGGAGGGCGGGCGACCGCGGCGGCGGCGGCTTCTCTTCTGGCCTGAAGGTGGCGGCGCCGAGAGGAAGGGCATGGGTGGAGTAGGGTAGGGATCGTGCTAGGTTGTTTTTTTTTCCTCGAAGCGGAATTTACCTGGGCCCGCCCGTGCCGCCGGGGCCCGCGGCAATACGAAAATTGCAGAAATTTTGGGCGGTAACGAAATTTAACATGGAGCGGGAGTTTCATCCAGCCGAAAATTTTCATAATATATGAAATAAAATATGCACTAGTTTTTGCAATGGTTTAAAATTCGTTGAAATCATAAGTGCAAGGTTATAAAATTTTCAAAAGTGAAACATACATAATCCATGTTATATTTCCGTAGAAAAATTGAAGAGAAAATAAATCACATAATATTGAAGGGATAATTCCTCCCATACCATTAGCTTAAACTCTAATCCTAAACAAATTTAAATTAGAAAGTTGTCAACTGCAAAGTTTCATAACTTTTCAAGATCTACATCTTTCATTTTGGTCGTTTGTCCATCTGAGGTCGTTTACAAAATTTGAATTTCAAATTTGAATTCTTTCAAACTTAGTTTTTTGTTGAAAAAATTTCAAATAAAATTTTTGTAAACTACAATGTTTCATAACTTATTGTGATCTACAACTCTCATTTTGACTGTTTCTCCATTCAAGGTAATTTGAAAAATTCAAATTTCAAATTTAGTTGACATTCAAGCCTATATTTCGTTAGCAAAATTAATTCAAATTAAGAAGTGCTGAACTACAAAGTTTCATAACTTCTGAGGATCCACAATTTTTATTTTCGTCATTTTTTCATCCGACATAATGATAGTAACATTGTTCACAAATCTTATATATCTCCTTTCTAGTTTCATGAAACTACAAGAGAGAGATTGATTTTGTGGACAACTTTACTATCAATCTGTTGAATTAAGAAATGCTCCAAATAAGAGTTGTAGATCTTTAGAAGTTATACAACTTTGTCGTTCAACACTTTTTTAAATTGAATTCGTTTAGAGATACAAAAAAGTGGTTTGAATTTCGCTTTGCCGAGTGTTATTTTTGGCACTCGAGTGTTTCTTTTTCGCCAAGTGTTTATAGAAAAAAAACTCAACCTCTTTGCCTAGTGCCCGATATAATACAGTAGGTAAACAAAGGGACACTCGGCAAAAAAGCCAATTTCCCTTCGTGTGTTATGACTTTTTGAATATGGAATTTATTTGTGGAGAAAACTTGACCATTCATCAAAAATAAGATGGTCCAATAGGCACTAAGATTCTATAGACACCACTAGTCCTCTTTTCAAAAAGATTTGGTCATGGAATAGAAGTTAGTTTTCCAATCTTATTATAAGTTTCAGTTAATGATGATTTGGCTCAGGAACAAAGCATTTGTATCGTTTTGAATATAAGTATAAAAAAGATTCAAAATGATTAATGAAAATCAATGCTTTTTAGCTGAAAGATGAATTCAAATTGTTTCATCACAAAAATTATCGAGGAATTATTTCTCCAAGAAAAAAGAAATGAAAATTACAAAATGGTAGGAGGTGAAGGATTGAAGATAGAGAGCCTTTTCAGAGGTATCT
The DNA here is from genome assembly GCA_007726485.1 of Eragrostis curvula. Taxonomy (NCBI): domain Eukaryota; kingdom Viridiplantae; phylum Streptophyta; class Magnoliopsida; order Poales; family Poaceae; genus Eragrostis; species Eragrostis curvula. Next base: position 35,541,616 of record CM017440.1, on the reverse strand, counting down.
CCGTTATGTATACCACTAGAATACATGCGTAAACATTTCTACAAACAATTGCTGCTTGTTTGTTGGTTCCCACGCGCAAAAGTTCAAAACTCCCGATCTCCCTTGCGATATTTCCGCACATTCTCTACAAGTCTACAGTCTGCACTCCCAATAGTCGAATTCGCGCCAGTCCGGTGCCAAAAGGGCTCGCGCAACCACTTTTTCGCGCCAGTCCGGCACCAAAATGGCTCGCGCACGCATTCTTTCGCGCCATTCCATTGTCCCATCGTCACCAAAATGGACGGGCTGCCGTGGCTGCGGCGCGGCGCTAACCCTAGCGCCGGTGAGCAACCTCGTCGCGCCTGGCACTACTGCTGTCTTCCCACCTCCTCTTCCTCCCGATCCACCACCCTCACATCTCGATCTCTCCTTCCCTCTCTTCTCTCAAATCCCCTTCAGGCCCCAGCTGCTGGCGGCGCCGCCTTGCGCGCTGGGAGAGCCGTCTCCTTCTCCTCTTCGGACGGAGCAAATACGAGCGGCGCAACGGAGTCCTGCCTCCGCCGAACACTACCAGAGGATGCGCAAGCGGCAGCCTTAGCGAGCGCGGCGGAAGCCTGGACGGTTGAGTGTGCTAAGATTGAGTGCAAGTAATGAATCTGATAATTAGGCTTGTCCAGTTTCTTGTCAAATGCTTATAAGGCCTGGTTTTGTTCTATAGTTACGAAGCAAAACAGAAATTATATAAAAAATGTTAATTATTTTGCTTACTGTAGTGTAAAGGAAATAAAGCCACTCAGTTGGGTACATTGGTTCAAATCGGCATCATATCAGACTATTAGAAAGTTCATTGTTACAGTAGCTTGGATATGACTCTTTACCACAAACACATTTTTAATTCATTAATGAAAATATGAAATGGCTACTTGGTTTCTCGATGGCTTCAGGTGAACCAGCCGAAGTCCATTTGTTTCATAAACACGCAGCAGCTACATTTATGCTTGCTGCAAGGGGGGCAATTATAAGAGTGTACGTTTGCCCTACAAATTTACTAGTTCCCCAGTTATTTACGGAAGAAAACTAATCTTATCACTAGCTCCAATGGAGCAAAATGTTTCTGAATAACTTATTTTTTTCTTTTCTTTTTGCGAGCCATTATTTCAGAGTGAATGCTGAAATTCCAGTAATGTGGAACAAGAAACGAAATCATCCGTTTTAAAGAATGTAAGTTCCAGAAAGATCAATCAAATGAGCATCCATTATAATCAATTGATCCATTTTTTATTATCTGTCATTATTTGTTCTTCTCAACAAGATGCATCGATGGTCATGCTTTCTGCGTACAGAGAATGGTGCTGTACAAATCTAGGTGATAAGTAGATTTGATAATTTTTCTATTATTGTATTTTCAGGAACAAAAGCTCATCATGCCTCTGGAATGTTTTTCCCTGGGAGTAAGGAGTTGTTTCAAGATTTTGACACAGCCAAAGCACGGCATTAGGATAGAAGAGGATTCGCACAGCCAAGAAGGACGAGAGCTAGGCAGGTATGTTGCCCTGCCCCTAATAATGAAACTTACAGTTCATGCAAATGTTGGCTTCCTGTTTAAGCTTGGTAAGAGGCTCAAGAGAATTTACTTACAGCCATTAATGGGTGCAGAAAAGATGGATTCTCACCTAGATACATTTTTGTGGAATTTTTGAATAGGTGGAAAGGAGAATAAAATAACAATTGTTAAATATTTATGTCAAGGTATGAAACATGCAAGGTGAAATACTTGATCGTTGAATATTTATGCTATATTTTTATTTTTTTCAAAATTTGGGACTTGTTAAATACTGTTTACCATATGCTACTTTAATCATCACCAACTCTAGATTTTTTTTATGTTCCCCAACTGTTACATTCCAGCTCAAATTAATTTCCATGTTTCCTACTATATACCATTTTGTTACCTCTTACTTTGGACTTCAATATTGTATTAATGATCTCAATGTTATAACAATGCCTGTGGGCGTGACATCACTTTCTCTCGAATTGTCATTGTGGACAGAATCAGAGGTGTGATCTTGCATCGTGCCTTCGGATGTAGATGACTCAGCAGGAATCATTTAGCAGCCAGTCTTCGACAGAGAAAGTTGCTTGCTCTTCCTCTGATTGTTTTCCATGTGAAAATCGAAATTTGTAAGCAATAGTGAGGACAACATTGGGGGGGGGGGGGGAATAGTTCACAATATCATTTTCTTTTTTCTATTTGTATGTGCTTTATGCATGTAATTTTGTGGTGATTTGATAAATCCCAGCTGCCTTTCTTCATGGAAACTTCTATGGCTGTAACATGGCATATCTGAAAAAAAAAACAAAATAGATACATCTTCCAAGGAAAGCAGCCAACTTTCAGCAATTGAAGAAAAAATCAGAGAACTTTTGTCATACAGATTCAAAGAGAACTCAAGACGTCTCTTTAGCTATTGCAGTACTACATAGTTTTTGCATTCCTGCTTCCTTTGTGCTGCCAGCAGTAAATTGATTGGTCGAATCTTATTGTTGATGCCTAGTGTAGCAATATTTCAGAACCTTGGCTGCCAGCCTGGACCCTGTAGTGCTTGTCTTATTTCAGGTGTGAACTCTTTAAATTGACACAGGTTTGAAGTCTTGGGTTTAGATGTGAGAAAGGAGGTTGTTTTGCTTAGTCCCTATGCGGGTATTTCAAAGACGAGCAGGTAGCTAGATTAAAAGAGCGTGGACTACTGAAGCCTGTGTCAGGGAACATGAGTTAGAAGCCTAGAACGAGAGTACCCAGATTGATTTACGCAAGGGCGGGATCGTCGATCGCTGGCACTTCGGCCAGGCGCCAGGCCAGTCGGGTTCGGGACCTCGGCCAGTCGGCCGCGTCCATCAGGAGATCAGGCGGCGGCTCCCGTCTCCAGGTTCTGCTGCTCCGACGACCTGCAGCGAGTGTCGGCGCCTGGACAACGATGTGCGGAAGACCAAGGGCAGGAGACGCGATCAACTCGACGAGGACGTGTACGTGCAATTCTGTGTCGTGGCAGGAATGCTGGAGGACTTCTGGGTAACCGCGTGCAATCCTTGGGCCCTCCAAATTTGATACCGTATTTTACCACCATATACAGGTTAAGATGCAGGCCCAAACCAATCTGCAAGCCTGTTCTCCTGTAATATACAGGACTTATTAGCACGTGGGCCTTCAATCAGGAGGTTGGAAGTTAAAAATGGGAATAGTGGGCCATGACTTCGGTGATTTGGGGCCATGACTAGAGGCGGCAGTCCAAAAGTGAGCTATTGCAACTACTAAATAGCAACTACTAAATATTGTTGCAATAATACCTGTAATAGCAACGATTTTGGTTTTCATTGCTATACGTATGACTTGTTGCAACGATACATATTTACGTTGCTATATCTAAAACTCCTTTTGCAACAATTTACTTTTGTGTTGTCACAACATAGACTCTTTTGCAACACACGAGATAACTAATCACAACATTTAATCATCGTTGCAATATTCCTTATTATTGCAACTATTAGGAAAAAAGTTGCAATTACAATGCCATAAATACAACACATATTTTTGCGTTGCGATATATCCTACTTATTGCAACTATCGAAATTAAAATTGCAACACTACACAATTCGTGGCAACAAGTCCTCCTATCACAACCAAAATCGACCATTGTCGCAATAACCCCTATGTATTGCAACCAAAATAATGGTGTTGCAAAAATTTTGGTGGCATTAGACCCAAAACCTCGTAGTGTATGGCTGAGCTTCGTCAAATTGCTGATAACTTGAGACCTCTTACAGATCGCTCCCAGGTTCAACTTCCTTCGGAGCCGGGTGTTGGGCTTCGTGAGCCCCTTAGCCCCTCAGCAGGTGGTGATCTTTTCCTACACTCAGTCTTTGAAGCAATGCTTGGAGAGTTTCTCCCTTTTGACATGACTTTTGATTCAGTCCAAGCTACTGGGGGTTCTTTAGTTCTTTGTGACGAGGTGCCTTCGAACACCTTCGTTATGAGTGCTAGGGCCGCTGCGCCCTTTGTTGCTGCTGCAGAGAGGGTTCGTTTTCCCCAAGTGGAGAATGAACTCGTACTTCAGGGTGGTGATACTCTGTACAAGTCTTTACTATCTTCGCAAATGAAGGTAAGTGGTTTATTATTTTTGTTTTTTCTCAGTTGCTTGTCTTTCTAACTTCGCTCTTGTTTTCGTCAGTCGCTTGCTATTACCCAAGCCTCCCTTCGCCAGTTTAATGAGCTGACTCTTGCGAGGGCTGATCGAGACCGGCTTCGCAAGGATCTTTCAACTCTTGAAGCTAAGATCAAGGAGAAAGAAGATGCACTTGCTCTTAATGAAAAACGTGTGGTTGATCTCTCTGTTGAGAAGGAGACCCTCGTCAAGTCCATTGAAGATTTTAAGGCGAAGGTGGCTTCTCTAGAGAAACAGCTGGAGGATCTTGATTCGTCCCTTGCGGAGGCTTTGGAGGCCAACAGGGTCCTTCGCGGAAAAGTTGAAACCGCGGATCAGGAGGCGGCTTCTTTTGCTGAGACTGAAGAGCTTCGTCTGTCTTCTCTTTGCAGCCACATTCAGGATGCTCTTATCTCAGTTGGAACGACTCCTGATCAGATCCCTGAGAACGCTTCGACTGAGCAGCGTCAGTCTTGGCTATCTGTCAATATTCCTTTCGTGGTGAAAGCTTGTAGGGCCTTCTCCACCAATGCCGTTCATCTGGCTGTTCGGGATCTCCTCCATTCTCTTGATGTCGAAGGGAGTAATGCTTTGGCGAAGGTTGCTTCTGACGACTTCAAATTTTCTGCTGTTGATTCTACTCCCCGTCCTGTGGTTGAAGCTCTCCTGAAGGTCGCCAGTCATTTTGACGAATCCTTCTGGAACCGGGTGCAGTCTGTCGGTCGTCTGCCTCAGAGTGAGGTATAAACAATTTAGTTTTGCTTCGAGAGAGGGGTTACATCATTCCTTCGAACTTGTATCTTGTTGAGAATTCTTGTAATCGTTGTAAACTTTATGTTGTTTTGATTAATTTTTGCTTGATTTTTGGACCTTAGGCTTCATCTGATATTTCTTTGAGTGAGTTTGCTACTCCGGAGCCTTCGTCAAAGGTTTTGTTGAACGAATTTGCTTCTGCTGGGCCTTCTTCTCCTCGGAAGGCTCGTGTTGAAGATGCTATCGAGATTTTGAGCTCGTCTTCTTCGGAATTTGTTTTGTCTACTGACTCCGATCCTCTGTCCCCAGTCGAAGGGGTCGAAGGTTATGTTTTCCCTCCTGGTAGTCTTGTTGGTGTCATCAGACTTGGCCTTCCTGTTTCTGAGGTTTCTGGGGGTCGTGCGTCTCGTGATGCTTCTTCTCCTAGCCGAGGGATTTCTAGGAAAAGGGGTAGAGGCCGCGGTCGTCGCGGTCGCTCGGCTGGCCGCGAGAGTTCATCTTATGGATTCGATGCAGCTTCGCATGTTGCGCAGATGTCTTCGTCTGGAGTGGTCGACCCTGTTCTTCAGAGGCCTTACTCGCCTTCGAGTGGGTTTGATTTTGATGAGTATAGCATTATTTATGAGATGCTGTTAGAACTAGGGCTTATTGTAAAGCAGGAACCTGACGATGGTTCCCCTTAAACAATGATTTTGCTGAATAAAGCTTTTCTTTTGGAGCAATCTTTCGAAGGTCTTTGCCAGAGAAGATTTCTTCAATATCATTTGAAGCTTTTAATGCTTTTTGCACGATGACCTTGTGTTTCCTTTGAGGAATGCAAGTTTTCGTGTTTTCGTTCTTTGATATTTGAACATTTTCATGCGAAGGATCGTGCTTTTTTCCTTTTACGAAGGTTTCTGTTTGCCGATACTTGGGTAGATTAGGCTTTCTTTGCTTATCTTTCCCTTCGGCTCTTGTCTGGAGTCTTTGTATCATCCCTCGTGATACATCGATCCAAACTAAGATTACACCAAATACTCAATTGGTGTAACCTTCGGATTCTCTAGGCTTTTGCCTGATATCGTTTTTGAGCTCGAAGCTTCGTTTCTTGAGCCTTGGCTCTTCTACGCCCCCCCAGGAAATTGCTCTGGAATTTTTTGAGGGTAAAAAAGTAATTATAAAACTGTGTTACAGTCTTGGAGGGTGCCTCGTTAAAAAACCTCACACCCTTCGCAGGGCTACCCTCGTGAGGAAAAAGAGTGCACCCCCCGTGAGTTTTGTGCTTTTACATATGGCCATCGCGCGCGCTACCGAAGAGATATTCTTGGTAGACACGGCTCATGCATCTCTGATATATCATGGACAAGTTTTTTAGTCCGAAGGTCTTGGGCACTGGGCCTTTTGCTTCCTTCGGATGAAGTGGACATTCTTCCTTCCAGGGGTTTCGCCATCTTCAATACTTCTTGCTTGGAGTTGGTCTCCGAGAACGCTGATCACAGAGATGGGACCAGGAATCTTCATGCATAGATAGCCCTGATGTATGGCTGCTTCGAACTTGTTAATGGACCCCCTTCCGAAGATTGCATTGTAAGAATAAACAATGTCAACCACATCGAAGGTCACATCTTCAGTTCTTGCGTTGTCTCCTTCGCCGAAGGTTACTGGTAGGTTAATTTTTCCCAATGCTTGGATAACCTTTCCAGTGAAGCCGATTAATGGTATTCCTGCAGGTTGTAGTGTTTCGTTTTCCAGCTTCATCTTTCTATATGTAGAGGCGAAGAGGATGTCAGCTGAACTTCCTCCATCGTCAAGTATTCTGAGTACATCGAACCCTTTTATGTTTGCCTTGATGACCAGTGGGTCTGAGTGAGGTTGGTCAAGGTTCCTTGCGTCTTCTTTTCCGAAGGTGATGTGGACGTGGGACCACTTGGTTTTCACAAACGGAGCCCTTGACGTCACGTTATGTACCCTTCGTATGTATTCTTTTCTTGCCCTTCTTGAGTCTAGTTGCTGGGTCGATCCTCCGGAGATAGCGTTAATAGTTTGTCTTTGAGACGTGTAGCTTGTTTCAGTGTTTCTTCCATTATTTTGCTGGTTCATTTCTGGAGGCGGTGGCAGCGCTGCCAGGCTTTGAGGTTGGGAGTAGGCATACTGCTGTGCCTGATGCAAAGCTTCTCTTGGGTAGTTGACAACATGATTGACAGAGTGCGAAGGGTATATTGACATTGGGTTCCCTTGAGACCAGTTTTCACGATAGTTACTTGTGTGTCTGATGACCTTCTTCGCCTCTCTTTCTGCAGTCCATTCCTGTTTGAATTGTTGCAGATTTCGGCACTGCTTTGTTGTATGGCCTTTTCCTTCGCCATGCAACTCGCAGTATGGAGTGCGAGAACTGCTTCTCTGATTGTTTTCTCTGTTTTTGTCTTCACCATCTCTATCATGGTTGCTTCGTTCTTTCCCTCTTTCGTCGTCTTTGGTTCTCTTTTCATCGCCCCTTTCTTCTCTGTTTTTGAGGTTGTGTATCCTTCGATTGTTATGATCTTTCGAACTGTCTCTGTTATCGTCGTGCCTCCTGCTTCGACTCGCTTCTTTTTCTTCTTTATACTTCTTTTCATCTTTGACTAGCTGGGATTGTTTCTTTTTGTCTTCTTTTTTCCTTCGGAACTCATCATCCGATCTCGCATATTTCTCGAAGGTGTCCAATAGTGTGAAGATAGTTTTGGGTCTCTTCCTTGTTAGTGCAGAATGGAACGGGCCAGCCCTCAAGCCTTCCGTTAGTGCATCAATAACTGTCGAAGCTCCTACGTCCTTTGCTCTTGACTTTATTTCCATGAATCTCTGCATGTATTCCCTTAAGCCTTCGTCTGGTTTCTGCTTGCAAGAAAATAGTCTTCCCTGATGAATTTCTGATGCTTGGAAGCCTTGGAAATTGTTTATGAACTCTCTTCTTAATTCAGACCAATAATTAATTGATCCTGGTTCAAGAGTGGAAAACCATGTCTTTGCTACTCCTTCGACTGCCATCACCAAAGCTTTCGCGTATGTTGAGTTTGATCCTCCGCCCGATTCTACTGCGGCTTCGAAAGACATGAGGAACTCTCTTGGACATGTTTTTCCTTGGTATGCCTTTATCTTCGGCATTTTGAAATTGACCGGCCAAGGTTCACTCTGTAGCTCTTCGCTCAAAGGCGAGTTCTCGTTGTAGACGATGCATGGCTGGTTGTCCTTGCCAGAGCTGCTTACTTCGTACACCATCTTGTGCTCAGTTTGTTTGCGAGTCTTGTGGTGCATGTCTTGTTCTTGCTTCCTCAGGTTCTCCATTTCCTCATTGTATTTGTTTAACTTGCTGTCCATTACGTTGATCTCTTGTTGAGCTTGCGTTATTTTTTTGAGCATGTCTTTTTTCAGCTTCGCTGTCTTTTCGATGATGGCCAACTTCTTCTCTCTTTCGATTCTCTCTTGCTCTATGATGCAAAGCCTTTTAGTTATGTTATGTGTTTCGTCGTCTTCTTGCTTGAGATGTTTCAGCGTTGTTCACTTGCATAGCTCTTAAAGCTTCTTCTTTTCTTGCCGCCTCTTCGGCTTTTGCTATCTCTTCTGCTCGTGCGGCTTTGTCCCGCTCTTCTTGTTCTCTTGCTGTTCTGACTTCTGCTTCCTTCGCTAGCCTTTCATTTTCGGCTTCGGTTTCTGCGCGTTGTGTGTCGCTGACGTTTGTTCTCGGCTTTGCTTTGGCCATGTTGATCGTGGTCGTGGGTTCACCCCGCGGGACGGCGCCAAATGTTAGGGGATCGAAGGTCTCCGTGTGACGTATCGAAGCCCTCCAACGGTTGATAGAAGCGTCCTGGTTCTAGGCGAAGCCCTCGAAGGTAGATGACACCTTCGAATCACCTCGCGAAGCCCTCCTTGTTCGTCGTCGCCGCCTTCTGGTTGGAGCGAAGCCCTCCTTCCTGGTCCGCGGTGCCGGACGAAGGTGTTTTTACTCAGGTTCCCTGCAGTCTGTTGCGCGAAGCTCTCCTTCACCCGCGATGCTGGGCGAAGGGGTTGAATGATTAGAGAGGTCTGAGTGCGGTGCAAATGATTCCTCCTTTGGCTCGTGGCCCGAAAACCAGATGTCATTACAGGATCATCTCCCTCCATATTTATAGGGGGTGAGATGATTATATTTACAAGTGTGCCATTGGCTACTTTAGCATGGTTCTTAGCTTGGTAAACTTCAGACTCCTGTGCCGTCCACTTCTTTCATTCTTCCTTCGCTGGTGGCTGTTGACCTTCGCGTGGGTCAGAGGGGCTTCGGTGTAGTCCCCAACAGAACATGGAGACTGATGGGGCGCACACACTAGTACAGGAAGGTAAAGCAAAGAGTAGCAATGGAGCTAGTAGTAGTTAGAAGGATACATCTGCAGGGAGTAAGACAGTACCTCTGTGGGCTAGTATTTTCCTGGAAAATGTACTAGAAGATAAGGGGTTAGACCTGCAAGAATTCTCATGCACAGACCTGCTGAGGAATATGGAGTTAGCCGATTCTGATCAAGAGGAAGAGTCTGAGATGCTAGCCAATGAAGATATGACAGAACTGCCTAGAGAACTCATTAGAGACCTGGTTGGTTCTTTGGAGACACAGGAAAAGCAAACTGGTGTAGATGTTGCTGGACTACCTGATAACTTGGAGTTAGTCATGAGTCAATGTTCAGAGCCTAGTAACAGGGAGGTTAACGAAAGGGATTGCTATAGGGAAACTAAACCATTGAAGCAAAAGAGGAAACTGGAGCCCCAAGACGTTCAGAGACCTTCGCAAAGACAGAATAGATACACATAATCCGTTGGAGGGCTTCGCTAAGTCCATCCTCGACCTTCGATCCCCCAACATTTGGCACCATCACGCGGGGAGAACCCACGACCACGTCTACAATTCAAGATGGCTAAAGGAAAATCACCAAAAACAACAGACGCCGAAGCACAGCGTGCTGAGATAGAAGAAAGAGAACAACTGGTAAGAGAAGAGGAAGCTAGGATCGCAAAGGAGCAAGAAGCACGGGCCGAAGCTGCACGAGCCGAGGAGGTTGCTCGGGCCGAATAAGCCACGAGGCAGGAAGAAGCTCTAACAGCAATACAAAACAACAACGGAGACGCTTCACAAGTGGGAAACGTCCTTCCAGAGGGTGATGAAATAGCAGATAATGAAGCAGATTCTATAGCAGAACGACTTCGCATCTTGGAGCAAGAAAGGCTTGAGAGGGAAAAAACGCCTGGTCATATCGTAGAAAAGAAGTCCAAGCTGAAGATAGACATGTTGCAGAAGATAAGGCAAACACAGAAGGAAATCGATGAAATGGATGAAAGACTGAACCAATTCAACGAAGATATGAACAACCTGAAGAAGCTAAGTCAAAATCACCCAAAGAAGACGCAAAAGCAGAACGAAGGGAAAATTGTCTATGAAGTAAGCAGCACCAGCAGAGATGCCCAACCAACCTTGATGTCCAATGAAAATTCACCTCTAAGCAAAGAACTGCAAAACAAACTGTTGGGGGATCGAAGGTCTTGAGAGACCCGGCGAAGCCCTCCAACGAGTGTTGTGCTGGAAGTCGGTCCTCGCGAAGCCCTCCGAAGGTTCTTGTTCTCGGAGTGGAGCCTCGCGAAGTCTTGTCGCTCCTTGGATGGCTTCTTCTATGCTCAGCGAAGCCCTCCTGAAGTGTTAATCGTTCTATGATACTTACGTTGTTCAATACCCGAAGCCCTCAGTCGTCCGCGATGCCGGGCGAAGGGGTAAAAACACGATAGAGAATTATGGACGGAGTTAATGATGTCTCTTTGGTTCGTGGCCCGAAAAACCGATGTCATTACAGGAGCTCTCCCCTCCATATTTATAGGGGGGGGGGGGGGAGAGATCAATATTACAGCCATGCCACTGGGCAATTCTGTTACGGCTCTAAGTGTTAGGCTTCACTCTGGCTCATATTCTATATCCTTCGCCGTTCGTCATAATACCTTCGCCTGGAGTCAAACACCCTTCGCATGACGCCGTACGTCAAACACCCTTCGCCTGGAGTCAAACACCCTTCGCATGATGCAAAGAGCCTTCGGCGCTATCTCCAACATTAGCCCTCAATTGTTGATGTATTTTGATTGATCAGAATTAGAGGCAATTTATTATTTTAATGATTGTGTCGTATGCTCTTCTGACTCATGCACGTGTTTGTCGTTTTCGGTATCTTCCTGTCTTTTCCCGACTCTCGATGCTTGTCTTAGCTCTATATATTCGTAGTGATTGCCTTGTTTTCTCACGTTGTCTATTGCTTGTGCAAGTTGTTCTCCACCGTTTTCTGTTTCACCTTCGCATCATTAGAGACCATTTCCTTGCATTCTTTTTCAAGATGCCTAGTGACCGGAGGTCCAGTGAAGAGCACCTTAGGAAGAAGGCAAAGGTTCACAAATCTTCTTCGAAGGATAGTCTTGATAAGACTAATGACGGAGGCTCTTGTGGTACTGACACCACTTCTTCAGCGCCTCCTTCGAAGGTTCCAAGTTCTTCTTCGAAGGATTCAGCGAACCGCTCATCTTCTGATAAGGCCGGTATTTCTTATCGGCGCCCCAAGGTTCCTAACCTGATGGCAATCCTTTCTGTCTCGTCTAACCAAAGTCATGGCTCTGCTAAGGCTTCGTTGGTTTGAAAGAGGCTCCTTCAAAGGACTCCACAGGTCCTGCGAAAGATGTTTCTTCCTTAGCTGATGCTGGCAAATCTATGGCCTTAGAGAAAGCCAAGATCCAGGACACGAATGCTGGTGCCATTGCAAATGTGTCTGGTTCCTCTGGGTCGAAGACCAAGATCCAGGACAAAGATACAGAGTCCAGTGCTCTTGTGTCCTTAGTGCCTGATCCGAAGGCTAAGATCCAGGACAAGACCCATGCCGAAGCTGGTGAGGCTTTGGGTGAGGCCCAGATCCAGGACAGGGGTTTGGGCGAAGGTGATAATTCAAATCGTCTTTCATTGTCTGAAAGGTTTGAGCTCCGTCGGATGTTTGCTAACTTGAGAATTCTTTCAGATCGCTCTGCTTTTCAGCTTCCGCCAGAGCCCCATATTCAGCCTCGTGGCATTCTCGCCCCTTCGGCAGGTGGTGAACTTGTCCTTCATTCTGTTTTTGAGGCGATGATAGAGGAATTTCTTCCCTTTGACGTGACTTTTGATTCAGTTGAAACTGCTGAGGGGTCTTCGCTTGCTTATGACGATGTTCCGGCTAACACCTTCATCATGAGCGCCCAGGCTACTGAGCCTTTTGTTGCTGCTGTCGATAGGATTCGACTTCCTCGAGTGGAGGAAGAACTTATATCACAGGGTGGAAATGCCCTGTACAAATCTTTACTGTCTTCGCAAGTTAAGGTGAGCTTTCCAGCTTCCATTTTTTGTTATGATATTTGTTTTATTCTGATTATTTCCTTTGGCAGTCACTTGCAATTACCCATGCATCCCTTCGCCAATATCGGGAGCTGTCGAAGGTGAGGAGTGATCGAGATGCTCTTCGCAAAGACCTTGCTGCTCTCTAGTTGAAGGTTAAGGAGAGGGAGAATGCTCTTGCACTTAGCGAGAAGCGCTTCTCTGATCTTAGTTCGGAGAAAGAGAAACTCCTTCAGGCCGCGAAGGGGTTTGATGAGAAAGTTACTTCTTTGGATCTGCAAGTCGAGGGACTGAATACTTCCCTTGCGAAGGCTGTTAAAGAGAATGAGGACCTTATCATTAAGGTTGGTGCTGCTGAGCGGGAAGTTGCTAGCCTTGCGGAAGCTGAAAAGCTTTGACTGGCTGACATTTGCAGTCAGATTCGAGCCGCTCTTGTATCTGTTGGTGTTACGCCTGATTCCCTTTCCGAAGATGCTTCGACTGAGCATTTTCAAGAGTGGCTTGTGGTTAACATTCCCTCTGTTATTGTGGCCCGTAGAGCTTTCTCGAAGAGTGCAGTGCAACTTGCTGTTAGGGATGTTCTTTTCTCGCTCGAAGCTGGGGGGAGTGATGCTGTGGCGAAGGCTTCCAATAATTCTTTTTCTTTTGTTTTCGCCGACAGTACATCTCCTGCACTGCTCGCGGCCCTCGTCAAATTTACTGGGATTGTTGACGAGTCTTTCTGGGAAAGGATTCTCTCTATGCTGCAGCCGCCTCAAGATGAGGTATAAGAATTTTTTGTTTGATTTGTATGAAATGTTGCCCTTCGGACTTGTATTTCATAAGGATGTCATGGTGACTTGTGTTGTAAACTTATTATTATTTTTCCTTAATATTTGCTTGGTTTTGTATTTTTAGGATTCCTCTGATTTTTCATTAAGCGAGTTTGCTATTCCGAAGGCTTCTTCTGATGTAGTATCAGGAAAGTGTGTTGCTCCGGAGTCTTCGTCTGAGGTTTCTCTGAGCGAGTTTGCGACTCCGGAGCCCTCTTCTTCTCACTTGATTCGTCATGAACCTCCGATTGAGATTTTTAGTTCTCCTTCGGATATCAATTTGTCCAGTGATTCGGAACCTTTATCCCCTGTTGAAGGTGGTGAGGGTCCTTTCACTTTTCCTCCAGGTAGCCTTGTTGCTATCGGGAGAGTTTATCATCCCGAGATTGATGTTCCTGAAGGTAGTCGAGGCTGTGTGAAGCGGAGGTCTCATGGTCGTCATCCTCGAGGTGGTGGTTCCTTGAACCGAGGTACGGCCAAGAAGAAGAAAAGCGGAAACCTTCGCCATCGTAATTCTTCCACTAATGCCAAGAGTTCTTCATCCTTCGATGCTGCTTCGCATGTGGAACGAATGATTGATTCTGGGGTAATAGATCTTGTTTTTCAAAGGCCTTATTCGCCTTCGAGCGGTTATGACATTGATGAATTTGGTATCATATGTCAAATGTTACTAGAGTTAGGCCTTATTGTGAAGCAGGAGCCTGACGATGGTTCTCCATGAATGAGAAATGCTTTAGAGCTGTTTTTTGAAGGAACTTGTTCGTTTTGCTTCGCTTATGGAATAGGTTTCTTCAATATCTTTTTCGAAGATTTTGCTTCCTGCGTGATGTCCTTCTGTTTTTGGCAAAACTTGAAGTTTTCACGTCTGAAACTTGTGTTTTTGGATTTTTGTCCCGGCGAGGGTGTTTTTTTTTTTATATATTCCTGGTGTCAGACAATGAGGGGTAATTTTAACTCCTTGTTTGTTCTGACACCTTCGATTTGTATGTTGAGGGCTTGGCACTATATTTTATTACGCGAGCCCTCGAGAATTTTCTTAGACTTTTGTCTGCTTTTCTTTCGCTCTAGGCCTTTGGCCTGATTTTTCTTTTTTGCTTAGCCGATGGTTTCTCTCTTTTGAGGCCATGACTTTGCTTTCTTGTTATGGCTTCCATTTTTGGAGTCCATAGTGCAAGCCCTTATGATACTTTTTGTATCTGAGGGGTTTGTGTTGTTTCTTGTAACACACAAACCCTAAGTTTGGTTACACCAAATTTTGTTTTGGTGCACCCTTCGCTTTGGTCTAGGCTTTTTGCCTGAATTCGTCTGTTAAGCTCGTGGCTTGGCCTTCGATGAGGCTCCTCAGTAAAATTGCTCTGGAACTTTTTGAGGGAAAAAGGTAATTATAAAACTGGTGTACAGTTCTTGGAGGGTGCCTCGTTAAAAAACCTCACACCCTTCGCAGGGCTTCCCTCGTGAGGAAAAAGAGTGCACCCCCCGCATGTCTTTTCTGTTTTACCAAGGAGTTGTTCTGTTAACTCTTGGTAGTAGCGGTTCATGCGGTTTTGAAGTATCTTCGCCGAGCTCTTGAGGCCAAAAATCTTGAATGATGGTGTATCTTGCATTTCTCTTATGAGGTGGATGTTTTTCCTTCCAGGGGTTTTATTATCTTCGATAGCTCTTGCTTGTATTTGATCTCCGAAGATCCTGATCACGGAGATTGGTCCCGGGATTTTCATGCATAGAAACGCTTGATGTATGACAGCTTCGAACTTGTTGATGGATCCTCTCCCAAATATTGCATTGTATGGGTATACGAGGTCGACCACATCAAAGATGATATCTTCGGTTCTTGCATTTTCACCTTCGCCAAAAGTCACTGGTAATTCAATCTTCCCCAAAGCTTGTATGATCTTTCCCATGAAACCGACCAGAGGGATTCCTGCTGGTTGAAGGGTTTCATCTTCCAGGTTCATTCTTCTGAAAGTTGACACGAATAGGATATCAGCTGAGCTTCCCCCATCGATCAATATTCTGGAGACATCAAATCCCTTGATATTTGCTTCGATGACAAGCGGATCAGAATGCGGTTGGACTAAGTTTTTTGCATCTTCTTGTCCGAAGGTTATGTCCACGTGGGACCACCTTGTTTTGACGAAGGGAGCCCCCGAAGAGACATGCTGAATCCTTCGCATATGCTCTTTTCTTGCCCTTCTTGAATCCTGCTATTGGGGGAATGGCTCCTTGGAAGGTGATGCGAAGCTCCCAACGTGTGTATGAATTCGGTCTGCTATGGTGCGAAGTTCTCTGTGAAGGTGCAAATCGTCAAACATGGTGAAGCCCCTCAAATGTCCGCGTTGCTGGACGGAGGGTGCTTAGACATCAGAGAATTCGGAATGGAGCAAATGATGTCTCTGGCTCGTGGCCTCCAAAAACTGTCCTCATCATGGTGGGGGTCTGGTCTTATTTATAGACCCGACCCCCATTGTTTACATAGTGTATTACAAAAGAGCCCTTCATAGGTTACCTAGTACCCTTCGTTGGTACCCTTTGTAGATGACCAAGTACCCTTCGCAGGTACCCTTTGTAGGTACCCTTCGTATGCAGCTAAGGCCCTTCGTATGTTGCTAAGGCCCTTCGTATGTAGCTAAGGCCCTTCGTATGTAGCTAAGACCCTTCGCATGTAGCTAAGGCCCTTCGTATGTAGCTAAGGCCCTTCGCAATGGCTCTCTCTATGAGTTAGTTAGGGACCATGGGATATCTTCCCAACATTAGCCCCTCATCTATGACCGTCTAATGGAACATTGAGGGGAGCAGATGCAAACTCTTGTGGGTCCCTAGCAAACTCCTCTTCTTCTTCTTCTTCTTCTTCTTCTTCTTCTCGTCTTGGGAGGCCGAATAGTACAGTCAACATGAGCCCCTTAGGCATACGTTAAAGTAGTTGATGTTGAGTGTATAAGCTTCGTGGCTTGGTTGGCCGAAGGTGAAGACAACGTGAGCCCCTGAGGCGCATGTCAAAGTTGTCGAAGTCAAGTGTACATGCTTCGCATCTTGGAAGGTCGAAGGTATATTTGTGAATGCCGAGGGTGAAGTAGAGAAGGATAACTCCTTTGAGTTATGTACTTTAAGTCGATCGAGATATTTGATTCCTGCAAGATAGGCTTAATGTACCATAAGAGGTTTTAGCCCTTAGATCTGAGTCAATAGAGAAGGCTTCCTCATGCTAGAGAAGGCTTCGTAGTCATAGAGAAGGCTTGTTATTTAATCGAGAAGGCTTTTTTTATCATAGAGAAGGTTTCTCGTCAATTGGAGAAGGCTTCTTCATGATGGAGAAGGCTTATTTATTGTAGAGAAGGCTTCTCTTGAAATGGAGAAGGCTTCGTCACCTTGGAGAAGGCTTCTTCCTGATGGAGAAGGCTTATTTGTTATAGCGAAGGCTTCTCTTGAAGTGGAGAAGGCTTCGTCGTCTTGGAGAAGGCTTCTTCTTGATGGAGAAGGCTCATTTGTTATAGAGAAGGCTTCTTTTTGATGGAGAAGTCTTATTTGTTATAGATAAGGCTTCTCTTGAAATGGAGAAGGCTTCGTCATCTTGGAGAAGGCTTCTTCCTGATGGAGAAGGCTTATTTGTTATAGCGAAGGCTTCTCTTGAAGTGGAGAAGGCTTCGTCGTCTTGGAGAAGGCTTCTTCTTGATGGAGAAGGCTTATTTGTTATTGAGAAGGCTTCTCTTGAAATGGAGAAGGCTTCGTCATCTTGGGGAAGGCTTATTTGTTATAGCGAAGGCTTCTCTTCATATGGAGAAGGCTCCGTCGTCTTGGAGAAGGCTTCTTCCAGATGGAGAAGGCTTATTTGTTATAGAGAAGGCTTCTCTTGAAATGGAGAAGGCTTCGTCACCTTGGAGAAGGCTTCTTCCTGATGGAGAAGGTTTATTTGTTATAGCGAAGGCTTCTCTTCATATTGAGAAGACTTCGTCGTCTTGGAGAAGGCTTCTTCCTGATGGAGAAGGCTTGTTTGTTATAGCGAAGGCTTCTCTTGAAATGGAGAAGGCTTCGTCATCTTGGAGAAGGCTTCTTCCTGATGGAGAAGGCTTATTTGTTATAGCGAAGGCTTCTCTTCATATGGAGAAGGCTCCGTCGTCTTGGAGAAGGCTTCTTCCAGATGGAGAAGGCTTATTTGTTATAGAGAAGGCTCCGTCGTCTTGGAGAAGGCTTCTTCCAGATGGAGAAGGCTTATTTTTTGTAGAGAAGGCTTCTCTTGAAATGGAGAAGGCTTCGTAATATTGGAGAGGGCCCTTCTCTTTGATAGAGAAGGCTTAGTCGTTGTAGAGAAGGCTTCTCTTCATATGGAGAAGGCTTCATCATCTTGGAGAAGGCTTCTTCCTGAAGGAGAAGGCTTATTTGTTATAGCGAAGGCTTCTCTTCATATGGAGAAGGCTCCGTCGTCTTGGAGAAGGCTTCTTCCAGATGGAGAAGGCTTATTTGTTATAGAGAAGGGTTCTCTTCATATGGAGAAGGCTCCGTCGTCTTGGAGAAGGCTTCTTCCAGATGGAGAAGGCTTATTTGTTATAGAGAAGGCTTTTCTTGATATGGAGAAGGCTTCGTCACCTTGGAGAAGGCTTCTTCCTAATAGAGAAGGCTTCGTCATCATAGAGAAGGCTTCTCTCTGATAGAATTCAAAAAAGAAACGAAGATTAATATGCAACATATGCAAAAAATAAGATATATCAAATAAGATATAACATATGCATAGAAGGCTTCGTCATCTTAGAGAAGGCCCTGCTCTCTGATAGAGAAGGCTTCATCGACGAATTTTTGTCATTGTAGGGAAGGCTTCTCATCACTTGGAGAAGGCTTCTCTTTGCATCGTGGTTGAAGTCTTGTGTTCTTTTTGTCATGGGTTCTGTCGTAGCACTAGTTTCCAGATATTCCGAACCCTATTTTAAGATTTTTCCGAAGACTTGTCTTGCACGACATGGTTTACGGGAAGGTTACGATCTCCTTGATAGATTCGGAGAAGGAACATTGTAGTTTAGAAAGGACTCTGGTAGGCGGTAACTAGCCTATAAATATTCATGTAACCCCTATGGGGAAATCTATCTGGCACCCTGCGAAACCCTAACGCAAAGGTTGCCCCATTATACAAGATCGCACTGGACGTAGGGTTTTTATCCTTCGGGAGGCCTGAACCAGTATAAACCCTCTGCGTGTTCTTAGATTGATCTCGCTAACAACGTTGCTCCCACGATCCAAATATCTGCCGAACAACCCCGTTCAATCGGGTGACGACAGAGGCGCGCCAGGAAGGGGGGCAATGTCGAGATTCCGTCAAGAGCATCAGATGGGATCCGCGAACAATATGAAGTTTCCTGTCGGCGCCGAGTTCCGCTTCGGATCTTTGACCTTCGTCGCCGACGGGAACGGAGATCTCCAGCAAGTCAACCCGCCAGAGGCGCAGGCTTCGGGATCGGGAGCCCAGACAGTGATGATGAATCATGGGACAGTGAAGATTGTCCCGAAGTTGGAGGAGATTCCGAAGATGAAGGCATCGATCCCTCTCGCCAAGTATACATGGCTGGGCGGGCTTCGGAGGCATCCTCCAGCAGCGCACCCACCATCAGATCTATCAGGTCCCAATCTCGAGCTCCGTCCGATGTCACGCCGCGCAACCTTGGTCCAGAGTTTGACGCCATTCGGCTTCAGACAGCGCTGGAGTCGCTGAACCGGTTGGCTCCCGATGGTTCTCCCTTGGCCCCATTGGTACAACAAGTCGCCGAGATCGCGGGTCGCATCAATACGACGCCGCCCGTGAACAATGTAGCAGCTCCAGCCGCTCCTGTCACCAATCTCCAGGGAAGGCTCGGACCAGTCAACAATGAAAGGCCTGCTGCATCTGAGCATGCGTCATCTTCTGATTGTCGAAGGCGACAAGGTCAACCCCTGGCGCCATCTGATGCCCGCCATGTCTTGAATCGACAGCGTGGGGCTCCCTCCGTCCACCAGCGCTTGGGAGGACGACCTTCACAAGCACCAAGACAGCATTCAGAGTCCACAGGCACTCCTCACCTAGCATCTGAAACAGGGCCACCTGCTTACCAAGCCATTGGTTCCTATCTTCGATCAGTGCGATGGCCTGAGAAGTTCAAGCCGAATATAGTGGAGAAGTACGATGGTAGCACCGATCCCGGGGAGTTCCTATCCATCTACTCCACGGTGATCGATGCAGCCGGAGGTGATGAAAGGGTCAAGTGCTGCTATGTACCCACCGTCCTAACCGGTGCTGCGTGGTACGTGGTTGATGAATTTGCCACCCTATTCCTTTGATTCTTGGGTTGAGCTGACGAAGATCTTCAAAGGAAACTTCCAAGGCTCCTACACTCGCCATGGCACGGTGGACCAGTTGAAGAACATCAGACAGAAGGCGGACGAGTCACTTCGGGACTACACGAAGCGCTTCTGCCAGATGAGAAACACCATCCCGAAGATCCATGACGTGGAGGTCATCGGAGCATATCGAGATGGATGCTTAGATGTGAAGACCGTGGAAACGATCGCCGAAAAAGAGCCTACTACGGTCGCTGAGCTCTTCGACATTGCAGAATCTTGTGCTAAAGCGGCTGATGCCCGAGCCCGCCTCAATGATGGCAAGGGTAAAGGTCCGAAGAAGAAGGCAGATGATCGTGAAGTCATGGCCGTTGAGAAGAAAGAAAGAGGAGAGGGACGCTTTCCCCGAAAGCGGGGTCGTGATCATGACCGCCCCGAAGGAGTTGAGAAGTGGTGCCCCATTCATAGGCGCACCTCCCATGACTTTGATGACTGCTACAAATACAAGGAGATGGAACGAAAACGCCTGGCAGAAGGGAAGATAAAGCTCCCTGATGAAGATCGAGGGAATCACAGGAATAATGGTCCACATCGGGCTGAAGACAAGATCGTGAAGAAGATGAAGAGAGGTACCCTGAGATCAACATGATCTTCGTGGGGAGTTCGGCCTTGTCGTCCCGAACACCGTATAAGAAGATCCAGCGAGAGGTGTTGATGGCTGAGCCTTGCTCCAAGAAGCTGGAATGGTCGGATACTCCGATCACCTTCGGCACTGAAGATCACCCGAAGAGTCTGATAAGTGGTCCTGAATTGCCGTTCGTCGCCAAGATCATTGTGCATCGAAACAAGATTGCGAAGACCCTGATCGACAATGGGAGTGGATTGAATCTCTTGATGAAGAAGACCTTCCTGCGAATGGGTCTGCCGCTCACCATACTTACTCCGGTTGAAGGATCGTTTCATGGGATAGTTCCTGGGGTGTCATCTCGACCCCTAGGGAAAGTTCATCTGGAGGTGTCTGTGGGGCCCAAGGAAAACATAAGGTCGGAGGTTCTTACCTTTGAAGTTGCCGATTTTGACTCTGCCTACAACTGCATCTTAGGCAGGCCTTTCCTGTTCAAGTTCATGGTGGCAGCACACTTCGCATATGCCCAGCTGAAGATTCCTGGCCCGAACGGTGTGATCACCATTAATGCGGACCAATCAGAGGCGGTGAAGTGCGACCTTGATGCTCTCGTGTTAGCTGGACACTTCAAGGATGAGTCCCCGAAGGAGGAACCTCAAGCCAAAGCCCAGAAGGGGGATACATCACAGACTCCGAAGGTCAAGGACACACCTCCTCCGGTGACCCCGAACAGCAAAACCTTGGCGTTAGCTTCGACACCTAGTGGAGCCGCGAAGGAGGGCAACGTTGAGAAGAAGGATGTTAAACTCAGTGACACGGATCCCGCCAAGACGACGTACGTTGGCACGGGCCTCCCCGACAAATAGGAAAGCGAGCTCGTGGCCTTCCTCCGGGAACATATTGACGTGTTTGCATGGAAACCGTCTGATATGCCCGGGATTCCCAGGGAGGTCATCGAGCACAAATTGGGGATTGATCCGGCTTTCAAACTGGTGAAGCAGAAGCAAAGAAGATATACTCCAGATAAACGCGACGCCATACATGAGGAAGTGACTAGGCTTCTTCAAGCCGGGTTCATTAGAACGGTCGACTATCCTGAATGGCTAGCCAATCCTGTATTAGTTCCAAAGCCTCATGGCTCATGGCGCATGTGCGTCGATTACACTAGCATGAATAGAGCTTGTCCGAAAGACGAGTAACCTCTTCCGAGGATAGATCAGATTGTAGACTCCACTTCTACTAGTGAATTATTGAGTTTTTTGGATGCTTACTCTGGGTATCACCAAATTAGCTTCAATGTTGATGATCAAGAGAAGACGGCGTTCATCACGCCCTTCGGAATTTTTTGTTATGTGACCATGCCCTTTGGGCTGAAGAATGCAGGTTGCACATATCAAAAGTGTGTGAACCTTGTCTTCAAGGAGCAGATCGGGAAGAACATCGAAGCTCACATCGATGACATCGTCATCAAGACTAAGAAGAAAGAGAATCTCCTCGATGACTTGAAGCAGGCATTCGACAATCTGCGCAAGTACAAGATGAAGCTTAACCCCAAGAAGTGTGTCTTCGGAGTTACTTCGGGCAAACTCCTGGGATACATGATCTTCGAACGTGGCATTGATGCTAATCCAGTCAAGATGGCGGCGATTGAAAAATTGAAGCCTCCTCAGACCAGAAGAGAAGTTCAGAAGCTGGCCGGCATGATGACGGCGCTAAACAGATTCATCTCGAGATCGGGAGAGAGAGGTATGCCATTTTATAAGTTGCTAAGACAGAAGGAAGGCTTTGGCTGGGATGATCAAGCAGACAAGGCATTCCATGAGTTGAAGGCATATCTCAAGCAAATGCCTACCCTGATACCGCCGCAACCTGAGGAGCCGCTGCTCTTGTACGTTGCTGCAACAGATGCTGTGGTTAGTGCAGCACTGACGGTGGAAAGAGAAGCTGAAGGGGAAACCAGACAACGTGCGGTGTACTTCGTCAGCGAGATTCTGAAAGATGCTCAAACGAGGTATCCGATGGTGCAGAAGCTACTCTATGCCGTCTTAATGACATCAAGGAAATTGAAGCACTACTTCCTTGCTCACCCCATCAAAATAGTGTCGGATCGACCTCTGCAGGCTGTCTTGCATAGCAAGGATGCAGTAGGGAGAATCGCACAGTGGGCTGTTGAGCTGGGGCAGTATGAGATTGAGTTCGTACCACGAAGAGCTGTGAAGGGTCAAGCCTTGGCAGATTTCATTGCTGAGTGGACTGATGATGGAGGAGAAGAACAAGTCGACCCTACTCATTGGGTCATGTACTTTGACGGCTCCTTCACCTTGAAGGGTGCCGGTGCCAGTGTGGTATTTGTTTCACCCGAAGGAAGATTCGTGAAGTATGCGATTCAGTTGCTATTTCAAGCTACGAACAATGTCGCGGAATATGAAGGCCTAGTTTTAGGTCTACGCATTGCAAGGTCACTTGGAATTGATCAGCTGCTTGTGAAAGGGGATTCACAATTGGTCGCCAGACAAGTACAGAAGGAGCACCAATGCTCGGATCGGAAGATGGCTGATTATTTGGAAGAAGTTCGGAAACTTGAGAAGGGCTTCGATGGACTCGAAGTGCGGTACATACCACGCTTAGATAATCAGGATGCTAATCATTTGGCTTGGATTGCATCGTCTCGATCTTCGGTCCCTGATGATGTGATTCTGGAGAAGCTCATGAAGCCTTCGGTGTCAAAAATTACACCCGAAGAGGACGTGACGGTGATTGACTCGGGAGAAGGGCATGTTGAAGACTGGAGAATTCCAATCATACAGTTTTTAGAAAACAACCCTATCCCGGATGATGATGCTACTACGGAGTGTGTTGCTCGGAAGACTAAGCTGTACGTGATGGCTGATGGAGTGTTGTACCGAAGAGCTCATAATGGGATTCTGCTACGATGTGTATCTAAGGAAGATGGAGTCAGGCTGCTGCATGATATACATGGGGGGATTTGCGGCGCTCATACCGCATACCGCTCCCTTGTGGGTAAAGCCTTTCGTCATGGGTTCTATTGGAACACGGCGAAGCAAGATGCGATCAACCTGGTCAAGACGTATGCCAACTGCCAGTTCTTCAGCAAGCAAAGCACGCGGCACGCTCAGGAATTGCACACCATACCCCTGTCGTGGCCGTTCGCCATTTGGGGTATCGATATTTTGGGGCCTTTTCCGAAGGCCAAAGGCGGATATAAATTCTTGTACGTGGCCATTGACACGTTCATGAAGTGGATTGAAGCGGAAGCAGTGACGCGTATTACTCAAGAGGCATCGGTGAAGTTCATGAGAAGTGTGGTGACAAGGTTCGGAGTTCCGAAGAAGTTAATATCCGACAATGGAAGGCAATTTGTGGGCAGTAAGTTTGAAAGATTTTGTGCCGATCACGGGATCATGCATCCGACTTCTTCAGTGGCACATGCACAGACCAATGGAGCAGTTGAAAGAGCCAATGGCATCATAATGAGTGGTATGAAGACACGAGTATTCGACAAGCTGTCTGCTAAGGGAAAGAATTGGATTGAAGAATTGCCGACAGTGTTGTGGTCTGCCCGAACATCAACGAGCTGCGCGACGAGAGATACGCCATTCTATCTGGTGTATGGTGCTGATGCAGTGTTGCCACCTGAGATACACCTGGGGGCTCATCGCGTGACAAATTTTTATGAAGATGCACAGCCTGATGCTCGAGAAGTTGATCTGATATTGCTCGAAGAAGAGCGTGATACAGCATTAGAACATGTGAAGCAGTACCAAGAGAAGTTGAAGAAGCAGTATCAGAGAAAGGTGGTTGGAAGAACTCTAAGCGTGGGAGACATGGTCATCAAGAAGGACATCACCACTAAAGACAAACATAAATTGTCTTCTTCGTGGGAAGGTCCGTTCTTAGTGGTTGAAGATGCTGGCTTAGGAGCATACGTTTTAGCAGAAGTCAACGGTGGCATATTGCCAGGAACTTGGAATACTGATCAGTTACGTCGGTTCTATGTGTAAAGATTTTTGAAATAAGATCAATAAAGTGCAATGTTCAGCTGAAATAAGATTGTCCCTTCGGACCTGAGAAATTTGTCCCTTCGGATCTATCAAAGTTGTCCCTTCGGACGCAAAGGCCAAGCCCTTCGGCTAGTCTACTAAGTTTGGTCGCTGTCCTGGCCACACGTTTGGTTTACAGGCGCGATACGAACAGCCTTTTCAGGCACCAAAGTGTCATAAGACTTAGCCACAATGGTGGTTTGATAAGTTATATGGCCCCCTTGGGTAAAGGTTTGGGGGGAGACCCTTAGCCCCATGTTGGTTTTATAAGCTGGATCTCCCCAAACAGGTCGCACGTTCGACCCAAAAACACTTAAAATGTGTATAGAATAGAACAATCTAAATGCCTTGCTGATTTGCTACTTTCCTGCACACACTTAAAACTGTGTACTGAAAAGCAAGGGGGGGATCATACAGGCATTAAAGCATTATTCGGGCATTTGCCTAATTATCATTAAAGCATTAATTAAAAGAAGGGCCTTCGCCCCATTGTTCAAAAAATTGGGCTTTCGCCCCATCATTACAGAAGACTATTGTTTATTACAAGCTCTTTACATAAGAGCCAAATTATTCCTGGTCATCACCAGGCGCGTCATCTTCAGCGGATTCTTCTTCAGCCGGAGCAGCTTCGGAGATCAGGTTCAAGGAAGTCACGAAGGCGTCGGCGGCAGCATGGGCTTGATTCATCAAGGCGTCACGCTGAGTTGCATCACACTTGAAACCTTGATCTAGGAGGCTGAGATCTAAGTTTGGAATATGATGCTGAAACAGGGCTATGGTGTAGGCACTGCCAGAAATACACCGAGCATACTGTTGGGGTCCTAGCAACAAGTACACGGCATGGGAGATAGCGAAGGCCAAGTCATACTCACATAAGGCAACCTGAAATCCATGTTAAAGCAGCCAAGGGCATGCTTGTAAATATCATCATCTCACCCCTTATAAATATGGAGGGAGATGATCATGTAACGACATCGGTTTTTCGGGCCACGAGCCAAAGGAAGAATCATTTGCACCGTGTTCTGAACTCTCTAATCACCTGACCCCTTCGCCCGGCATCGCGGGAGAAGGAGAGCTTCGCGTAATTGAACTGCAGGGAACCTGAACGAGAACCTCTTCGTCCGGCACCGAGGACCACAAAAGAGGGCTTCGCTCCAACTAGAAGACAACGACGACAAGCGAAGAGGGCTTCGCGAGGAGACTCGAAGGCATCGACAACCTCCGAAGGCTTCACTAGAACCAAAACACCTCTATCACTCGTTGGAGGGCTTCGATCTGTCCACCAAGACCTTCGATCCCCCAACATTTGGCGCCGTCCGTGGGCCGAACCCACGATGAAAAGAAAACAAGACTACCATCAAGCAAAAGCTGCGAAGGTAAAAACAGAGCAGGAAGGATGGAAGCATTCAACCATCCGGTTCACAACGGACGACAGCAGAGTCTCCGATTATCCACATACAGACGTCTTCGTGATCAAAGCCGACATCGAAGGCTATATGGTTCACAGAATCATGATTGACAATGGAAGCCCAGAAAATATCATTTTCAAAGATACTTTGATTCGCATGCAAATCAACAGCCATGAAAATGCCAGCAAAACAACGCTGAAGGATTTCGGCGGAGAAGAAGCATCTTCGATCGGCAAAGTAATGTTGAAAGTAACCTTCGAAGATGAAGACAGATCGATAACTCAGGAAACAGAGTTCACAGTCATAGACTCATCCAGCGAATACAACGCAATCTTCGGAAGACAAATCATAGTAGCTTTTGGAGCTGCTATACATCACAATTACCTGATGATGAAGATACCTTCGGAGCAAGGCACCATCAGTATATGCTGTAACCCCTTCAGACCAAGAAGTAGCAAAGAAGACAACTCAAAAGAGAACGAACACGAGGGCCAACAAACGAAGGCAGAACAAGCAAAGCTCGAGCCTTCAAGCGAAGTTGAAGAAGTAATCTTATGGCCAAAGAAACCAGAAAGAACGGTCAAGATAGGAAAGGGTCTGTCTCAAAACGAAAGAGAACAAATTACCAGGTTCTTGAAACAAAACTCTGACGTCTTCGCATGGTCACCACAAGACATCACTGGAGTCAAAAGAGAGACAATCCAGCACGAGTTAAAAGTCAACCCAAAAATAAGACCCTTCGCAGACAAGATAAGAAAGGCGTCGGAAGAGAAGAAGGCAGCCGCAACAGACGAGGTGAACAAGTTGCTAAAAGCCGGTGTCATAAGACCAACAATATTCTCAAGCTGGTTATCCAATGTCGTCCTCGTCAAAAGAAGACAGGAAAATGGAGAATGTGCATCGACTTCACAAGGCTAAACAAAGCTTGCCCTAAAGACAACTTCCCACTGGACCGAATCGATACAATAACTGATTCGGTAGCCGGTTGTCAACTGTTAAGTTTCCTAGATGCATATTCAGGTTATCACCAAATTCATATGGCGAAGGAAGACGAAGAAAAGACAGCCTTCATCACCTACGACGGAACTTTTTGCTTCGTAAGAATGCCTTTTGGCCTTCGGAACGCAGGAGCAACATTCGCCAGACTTGTGAAGATGATCTTCGAAAACCAACTGGGAAGAAATGTTGAAGCATACGTGGACGACATAGTGGTAAAGACAAAAGAAAGAGCTGACCACTTAAAAGATCTAGATGAGACCTTCGAAAATCTGAGAAAGCACAATGTAAAGCTGAACCCAGCAAAATGCGTCTTCGGAGTGGAATCAGGCAAATTACTGGGATTCATGGTCTCCCAACGAGGGATCGAAGCTAACAAGAAGAAGATCGAAGCCATACAGGACCTCGCTCCACCAAAATGTCTAAAAGATGTGCAGAGACTAGCTGGAAGGCTTAACTCTCTAAGCAGATTCATTCCGAAACTGGCGGAAAGAAGTAATCCCATTTTCAAAGCACTCCGAGCGAAAGAAAAATTTCAATGGGGATCTGAACAACAAGAAGCCTTCGAAGGCATAAAAAGAGCCCTTACAGAATTAACTGCTCTGGCCAGCCCAAAACCAAGGGAAGACCTGCTCTTATACATTGCAGCTTCGGTATCAGCCGTAAGTGCAGTACTTGTTCAAGAGCACAGCGAAGACAAAGTTCAAAAACCTGTGTACTTCGTCTCCGAAGCCCTTTCGGGAGCGAAGCTGTTCTACTCAGAAATAGAAAAGATGGCCTACGCAGTGGTCATGGCCTCAAGGAAATTGAAACATTATTTCAGTGACAGGAAAATAATAATTCCAACCTCTTTCTCCCTTCGGGACACACTGCGAAGCAGAGAAGCGATTGGACGAATAGGAAAATGGTCAACAGAATTGGCGCCCTTCGACATCGAGTTCAAAGCAAGAACAGCCATCAAGGCAGCAACTCTTGCAGACTTCATAGCAGAATGGACCCCTCCTACTCCCGAAGCCTCTATCCAAACTGAAGAATCTTGCTGGACGATATTCACTGACGGTGCATGGGGAGCAACAGGAGCCGGAGCCGCGGCAGTAATAACATCACCTTCGGGAATCAAATTAAGATATGCTGTCAAGTTAGACTTTCAGTCAACCAACAATATTGTAGAGTACGAAGGAGTATTATTGGGGCTTCGCAAAGCGAAGGCATTGGGTGCAAGAAGAGTACTCATTAGCACAGATTCCGAAGTAGTAGCAAATCAAGTCGAGAACAATTACAAGACGAAGGACCAAGAACTGATCAAGTATCATAAAGCGGTCATGAAAATGCAAAAACATTTCAAAGGTTTCACTGTGCAAAGCCTAAAGAGAAATCTGAATCAAGAAGCAGATGCCATAGCGAAGGCCGCCGCTAAAGGCGAAGGTCTCCCTCCAGACGTCTTCTTCGAAATTCTAAACATATCAACCGCCGAAGAATCAGCAAAAAGAGTTCACCACCTCTTTCAGAAATGGGAAGATTGGAGGGCTACGATAATAGCCCACCTTAATAATCAATATGAACCTCAAGACGAAGCCGAAGAAAAGAGAATAGCGCAAAAGGCAAGAAATTATAAATTAATCGAAGGCCAATTATACAAAGGAGGAGTCTGTCAGGCCTGGTTGCGATGCATTCTACCAGAAGATGGAAAACAACTCCTCCATGAAATACATTCTGGCATGTGTGGATCTCATATCACATCAAGGCCTCTTGTCGCGAAGGTGTACAGAATGGGTTTCTACTGGCCAACAGCCACCAAAGACGCAGAAGAAATAGTCAAGAAATGTACTGAATGCCAATTCTTCGCAAGACATCAGCGAAGCCTGGCAGCAGAAGTACAGTTAATGCAACCCATTTGGCCGTTCTACCAATGGGGCATCGATATAGTTGGAAAACTACCGGCAGCTCCGGGAAATCTCCAGTATACCTTCGTCGCAATGGATTACTTCTCAAAGTGGATCGAGTTCAGAGCAGTAGCTTCGATCACTTCAGAAAACATGAAAAAATTTGTCTGGCAAGCGATAATCTGCAGATTCGGAGTACCTAAAAAGATGGTAGTCGACAACGGGAAACAGTTTGACAGTCATCTGTTCACAGAATTCTGCGAATCGTTGGGAATAAACTTACGCTTCGCATCTTTATATCACTCTCAATCAAATGGAGCTGTCGAAAGTGCAAATAAAAGAATATTCGAAGCAGTACAAAAGAGGCTGTTAAACATCAAAAAAGGAAAATGGCCAGAGGAACTTCATTCAGTACTCTGGTCGTTAAGAACAACTCCATCCAGGTCAACTGGTTTCAGTCCTTTCAAGTTACTCTTCGGAGAAGAAGCAATGACACCAGAAGAAATTCAAAACAAGTCACTTCGAAGCCTAGCAGGAAACTCTAATGAGTCAACTATAACTTCGAAGGAAAGCTTGGAAGAAGTTCGCAACGATGCTGTCCTCAACCTTCAGAAATATGAAGAAGAAACCCTAAAATGGAAAAACAAAAACATCAGACCGAAGGGAATAAGAGATGGGGATCTGGTACTTCGGCGAAAGCCAAATGAGAAGACTGTGGGAAAGCTACAGAGCAAATGGGAAGGGCCATTCATAGCGAAGGCAACTGTAAACGAAAGAGCCTTCAGATTGCTAAGCTCCGAAGGAGATGAAGTTAGCCACACATGGAATGTAGAAAAGCTGAAAAAATACCATGTATAAAAGAAAAACCGGCCTGTACTCTTTTCCTTGCAAAAGGGGATCCCTCCGAAGGGAGCAAGGTTTTTAACGAGGCAGGACCGAGGAATAAAATCTTTTCCCCTCCAACAAGACATTCTTTGCGTTTACTGTCTTAAAAGACAAAATTGAACAGACGACATCCCCTGAAAAAAGGGAAGAAAAAGACATCAAAAGCTAAAAGTCGAAGGTCAGGCGTTAAAAGCCAATAACCTTCGACCGCGTCCAAAAGGACATGAAAAATATACAAAAAAAAACAAGTTGAAGGACAAAGCGTCAAAAAGCTTACACCCTTCGATTGCGTTCAGAAAGGACATGAAAAGAACAAAAGACAGAAAAGTCCATTGTTCACTACGAATCGGAGCTTCAAAAGAAGAAGCCTTCGATCAGGCAGAATTTCCTCCCAGAAACAAGGGAAATGAAACGCGAAAGAGAAATACTAAAAACAAATTTCAGACATCGCGTAGAGACCAACGAGGTCATTCAAACACATTAATCGAAGGGCAAACTAAATAAAAATACAGAGTTAACCTTCATTCAAAGTAAAGTTTTCTACAAAACTCAAAACAAAACAGCAGTTATTCTTCGGAAGAATCATCACCAGACTCACTCGAAGTACTAGAGCCTTCGCTGTCAGTGGCATCCCGACCACTAGAGGAACCAGCATTCTGGTCGACCGAAGGGCTCGCGTTCTGTCCTTCAGCAGAAGATTCGAAGATAGCAGAAATACGTCCAGGGCCAACAGTGCTCCAATGAGGAATTAACTTCCTCGCTGACTGTCGAGCCACTTCCGCAACCGATTCTGTTTCGGTCGAAACAGCGAAGCCATCATCCAATATTGGACTAATGCTACCTCCAGATAAGCTCAGCTGCGCGAAGGCTTCTTCAATACCAGCAGCTCCAGCGACGACGCCATAATTCCTAGCCACTTCCTTCAGAGAGCCAGAGTTCGCTGAAATCCATTCGGCGAACTCAATGGCCGAAGCATTCGGCAAAGTGAAGTCTGAAACCCCACCGCCAAGAAAAGTTATGGCATCCCTCAAATTCTTGCAAACATTAAAAAGAGAAGTCAAAGACTTCCTTTCCTCCGTTCGCTTCTCGTTAAGCTGACGTTGAGCTTCGCGAAGCTTCCCCTTAGTGCGGTTAAGGCGAGTATGAATGAAGCGGAACTGGGTGTCAATAGCGCCTACAACCGGAAGGGACTGAAACACAAAAAAAAAAAAAAAAAAAAAAAAGAATTTTGGTGGAGGTTCAGGGATTGTTAGTACCATGAAGCATCCTGAGTGGCTAATAAACGTCCAGGTTGAACCAGATGCTAATTTTGAAGCTTGCACTGATGCTCTTCGAAGGGTTAGTTCCCATTTGAGTACCCGTGATCTTGTCGAAGAGTACGTTTCTGCTGGGGTTAGTTCACTTGGTTCTGGCTTGGAGCTTCATTTCGCAGGGGAGAGATATGCCAATGGCCTTCGCAAATATTTGTTGACTGGCGAAGGTCTTCCTGTTGCTGATGTTGAGAGTCGGGTCAAGGGTGTTCTTGGCTCTTATATTGAGAAGGAAGCCCTAAGCCGCGAAGAAGCTCGCCTACCGGCCCGTTTTAACCGGTCCTTTACAGCTCGTGGTCAGGCTTATGACGACTATGGTGCTCCTGCCCCGAAGAGGCAGAAACGCTCTAAGGCTTCGACTGCTGAAGATGCTGGTCCTTCGCGGAAGCGTCGTCGTACTGAAAGC
Organism: Eragrostis curvula; assembly: GCA_007726485.1. Classification (NCBI taxonomy): domain Eukaryota; kingdom Viridiplantae; phylum Streptophyta; class Magnoliopsida; order Poales; family Poaceae; genus Eragrostis; species Eragrostis curvula. Next base: position 35,510,629 of record CM017440.1, on the reverse strand, counting down.
AGTTCGCATCGTGGACCAGCTTTAGTCGTGAATCCTATCAGTTCTGCTCCCCCTCCGGATGTTTCCTGTGGTGAGGAAGGCGAAGGCTCTGAATCTAGCGAAGATCCCTTCGCTGAAATGCCTCGTTTCTTCCCTTATGATAATGAGGAACCTGTGGCGTTTTCGGACAGCGAAGAAGGAACTGAACTGAAGCTTCCTTCGCTTGCCTCGTCTGATGTCTTCCCTAGTGAAGAGCTTTCGGAAGATGTTACTAGAATCATGGGGGATCTTCGCTTTTATCGCGAAAGGCGAAAGCTTGCCTGCGTTGACTCCGGATGGCTTTTGAAATCTCTTTACACCAATCATATCAAGGTATGTTTTTATCCCTTTACTTATTTTCTTTTATTTCAAGATATGCTTCGCTCTAAAGCATCTCTTTTTTTTTTTTGTGTTTCAGTCCCTTCCGGTTGTAGGCGCTATTGACACCCAGTTCCGCTTCATTCATACTCGCCTTCACCGCACTAAGGGGAAGCTTCGCGAAGCTCAACGTCAGCTTAACGAGAAGCGAACGGAGGAAAGGAAGTCTTTGACTTCTCTTTTTAATGTTTGGAAGAATTTGAGGGATGCCATAACTTTTCTTGGCGGTGGGGTTTCAGACTTCCCTTTGCCGAATGCTTCGGCCATTGAGTTCGCCGAATGGATTTCAGCGAACTCTGGCTCTCTGAAGGAAGTGGCCAGGAATTATGGCGTCGTCGCTGGAGCTGCTGGTATTGAAGAAGCCTTCGCGCAGCTGAGCTTATCTGGAGGTAGCATTAGTCCAATATTGGATGATGGCTTCGCTGTTTCGACCGAAACAGAATCGGTTGCGGAAGTGGCTCGACAGTCAGCGAGGAAGTTAATTCCTCATTGGAGCACTGTTGGCCCTGGACGTATTTCTGCTATCTTCGAATCTTCTGCTGAAGGACAGAACGCGAGCCCTTCGGTCGACCAGAATGCTGGTTCCTCTAGTGGTCGGGATGCCACTGACAGCGAAGGCTCTAGTACTTCGAGTGAGTCTGGTGATGATTCTTCTGAAGAATAACTGCTGTTTTGTTTTGAGTTTTGTAGAAAACTTTACTTTGAATGAAGGTTAACTCTGTATTTTTATTTAGTTTGCCCTTCGATTAATATGTTTGAATGACCTCGTTGGTCTCTACGCGATGTCTGAAATTTGTTTTTAGTATTTCTCTTTCGCGTTTCATTTCCCTTGTTTCTGGGAGGAAATTCTGCTTGATCGAAGGCTTCTTCTTTTGAAGCTCCGATTCGTAGTGAACAATGGACTTTTCTGTCTTTTGTTCTTTTCATGTCCTTTCTGAACGCAATCGAAGGGTGTAAGCTTTTTGACGCTTTGTCCTTCAACTTGTTTTTTTTTGTATATTTTTCATGTCCTTTTGGACGCGGTCGAAGGTTATTGGCTTTTAACGCCTGACCTTCGACTTTTAGCTTTTGATGTCTTTTTCTTCCCTTTTTTCAGGGGATGTCGTCTGTTCAATTTTGTCTTTTAAGACAGTAAACGCGAAGAATGTCTTGTTGGAGGGGAAAAGATTTTATTCCTCGGTCCTGCCTCGTTAAAAACCTTGCTCCCTTCGGAGGGATCCCCTTTTGCAAGGAAAAGAGTACAGGCCGGTTTTTCTTTTATACATGGTATTTTTTCAGCTTTTCTACATTCCATGTGTGGCTAACTTCATCTCCTTCGGAGCTTAGCAATCTGAAGGCTCTTTCGTTTACAGTTGCCTTCGCTATGAATGGCCCTTCCCATTTGCTCTGTAGCTTTCCCACAGTCTTCTCATTTGGCTTTCGCCGAAGTACCAGATCCCCATCTCTTATTCCCTTCGGTCTGATGTTTTTGGTTTTCCATTTTAGGGTTTCTTCTTCATATTTCTGAAGGTTGAGGACAGCATCGTTGCGAGCTTCTTCCAAGCTTTCCTTCGAAGTTATAGTTGACTCATTAGAGTTTCCTGCTAGGCTTCGAAGTGACTTGTTTTGAATTTCTTCTGGTGTCATTGCTTCTTCTCCGAAGAGTAACTTGAAAGGACTGAAACCAGTTGACCTGGATGGAGTTGTTCTTAACGACCAGAGTACTGAATGAAGTTCCTCTGGCCATTTTCCTTTTTTGATGTTTAACAGCCTCTTTTGTACTGCTTCGAATATTCTTTTATTTGCACTTTCGACAGCTCCATTTGATTGAGAGTGATATAAAGATGCGAAGCGTAAGTTTATTCCCAACGATTCGCAGAATTCTGTGAACAGATGACTGTCAAACTGTTTCCCGTTGTCGACTACCATCTTTTTAGGTACTCCGAATCTGCAGATTATCGCTTGCCAGACAAATTTTTTCATGTTTTCTGAAGTGATCGAAGCTACTGCTCTGAACTCGATCCACTTTGAGAAGTAATCCATTGCGACGAAGGTATACTGGAGATTTCCCGGAGCTGCCGGTAGTTTTCCAACTATATCGATGCCCCATTGGTAGAACGGCCAAATGGGTTGCATTAACTGTACTTCTGCTGCCAGGCTTCGCTGATGTCTTGCGAAGAATTGGCATTCAGTACATTTCTTGACTATTTCTTTTGCGTCTTTGGTGGCTGTTGGCCAGTAGAAACCCATTCTGTACACCTTCGCGACAAGAGGCCTTGATGTGATATGAGATCCACACATGCCAGAATGTATTTCATGGAGGAGTTGTTTTCCATCTTCTGGTAGAATGCATCGCAACCAGGCCTGACAGACTCCTCCTTTGTATAATTGGCCTTCGATTAATTTATAATTTCTTGCCTTTTGCGCTATTCTCTTTTCTTCGGCTTCGTCTTGAGGTTCATATTGATTATTAAGGTGGGCTATTATCGGAGCCCTCCAATCTTCCCATTTCTGAAAGAGGTGGTGAACTCTTTTTGCTGATTCTTCGGCGGTTGATATGTTTAGAATTTCGAAGAAGACGTCTGGAGGGAGACCTTCGCCTTTAGCGGCGGCCTTCGCTATGGCATCTGCTTCTTGATTCAGATTTCTCTTTAGGCTTTGCACAGTGAAACCTTTGAAATGTTTTTGCATTTTCATGACCGCTTTATGATACTTGATCAGTTCTTGGTCCTTCGTCTTGTAATTGTTCTCGACTTGATTTGCTACTACTTCGGAATCTGTGCTAATGAGTACTCTTCTTGCACCCAATGCCTTCGCTTTGCGAAGCCCCAATAATACACCTTCGTACTCTGCAATATTGTTGGTTGACTGAAAGTCTAACTTGACAGCATATCTTAATTTGATTCCCGAAGGTGATGTTATTACTGCCGCGGCTCCGGCTCCTGTTGCTCCCCATGCACCGTCAGTGAATATCGTCCAGCAAGATTCTTCAGTTTGGATAGAGGCTTCGGGAGTAGGAGGGGTCCATTCTGCTATGAAGTCTGCAAGAGTTGCTGCCTTGATGGCTGTTCTTGCTTTGAACTCGATGTCGAAGGGCGCCAATTCTGTTGACCATTTTCCTATTCGTCCAATCGCTTCTCTGCTTCGCAGTGTGTCCCGAAGGGGGAAAGAGGTTGGAATTATTATTTTCCTGTCACTGAAATAATGTTTCAATTTCCTTGAGGCCATGACCACTGCGTAGGCCATCTTTTCTATTTCTGAGCAGAACAGCTTCGCTCCCGAAAGGGCTTCGGAGACGAAGTACACAGGTTTTTGAACTTTGTCTTCGCTGTGCTCTTGAACAAGTACTGCACTTACGGCTGATACCGAAGCTGCAATGTATAAGAGCAGGTCTTCCCTTGGTTTTGGGCTGGCCAGAGCAGTTAATTCTGTAAGGGCTCTTTTTATGCCTTCGAAGGCTTCTTGTTGTTCAAATCCCCATTGAAATTTTTCTTTCGCTCGGAGTGCTTTGAAAATGGGATTGCTTCTTTCGACCAGTTTCGGAATGAATCTGCTTAGAGAGTTAAGCCTTCCAGCTAGTCTCTGCACATCTTTTAGACATTTTGGTGGAGCGAGGTCCTGTATGGCTTCGATCTTCTTCTTGTTAGCTTCGATCCTGTTGAAATTTCTTAACGTCACAGATAAATCCGCAAGCGTACGGAGAATACCGTTGTAGCACTTCACCCGTGAGTATTCAAGGGTATCGTTATTTATATTATCCCAAGGGAACGGAGTGGAATTATCTACTAGTCTAGCTGTCCAAGGACACGAAGAAGGATGGTAGGTATGGGTAGAGAGGATTCCTATGGATGAAGTTCTATCTGGAACAAGGAAGAGTAAACACAGCAGGGCTGTCACCACCTACCGGCAAACCCCCCTACTAGGACACGTGACACTAGGGCTATTAAGTCCCTAGGCCAGTCCTAGGGTCACGTGACAACAAGGCAATTAAGACCTCGCTGCCAGACCGATTCCCAGCAGTCAATTCCCTAGAACAGAGAGGATTAAGCAAGCAGGGCTGTCACCACCTACCGGCGACTCTCTCCTAGGACATGTGACACTAGGGCTATTAAGTCCCTATGCCAGTCCCAAGGTCACGTGACAACAAGGCAATCAAGTCCTCACTGCCAGACCTATTCTAGTTCACAAGACTAAAGATAAATTCCGCCTCTAAATGCTTACTTAAATAGAACGATGATCAAGCAAGCAAGTAAAGGAAGAACTTATATTAGAATAGAAATATGCAATCCAATAGAAGATCGAGAGTACTTACTTGTAATGAAGATGAACGACGAACGAACGATGAACGAACGACGAACGAACGATGAACGATGAACGAACGACGAACGAACGATGAACGAACGAAGAACAATCCACTATAAATAAGTATCCTCCAAGATACAAGATTTGGGCTAAGTCCTCACAAGGGAAGGACTACCCTTCTCTCCTACCCTACTCTCTCCCTACTCTACTAGTGTACAAGGGGCTCTAGGCCCTTGGGAGTGGAATGAGGCTCTCCTTCCTGTGTGTCCTTGAGGGGAGGGGGTACCCCTCTATTTATAGTCTTGAGTAGGTCGGTTTGGGGGCCTCCACCGCCTCAATGCACCGCCTCAACGCATTAAATGCAGGCAGAACCGACATCAGGAAGGCGGTGGCGACCAACCAGAGAAAGATGGGCCAGATTGGCCACTGTAGCAGGTCGGCCGACCTCACTGTAGCAGGTCGGCCGACCCCCCCTTGGCCCATTTGGCCTTGGGCTTTGGCCGAGGGGTCCTCCTTGATGTCTTGTTCAATGATCTTCGTGCATTGGCCCAAGTTGGTTGTGTTTTGTATGACTTTTGATCCATATCTTGTTGGGCTGCCTGTGCTGATTTTCTCGGAGTGATGTGTTGTGGCCTTCTTGATGTGAATTCCCTCCTTTTGATATGAAATGTACCTGCACTCACAAATTCACCAACACTCGTGGAAATCGTTAGTAATAAACTCCTACCACTATGTTTGGTGTTTATTTTATTTCTTTTATGCAGGTATTTGACGGTCAAAAGTGGTACTTAAGGACCGTCAACAGATCCCTCGTTGGGAGACCATGAATCCCAGTAATTTGCCTGAATCCACTCCGAAGACGCATTTTGCTGGGTTCAGCTTTACATTGTGCTTTCTCAGATTTTCGAAGGTCTCATCTAGATCTTTTAAGTGGTCAGCTCTTTCTTTTGTCTTTACCACTATGTCGTCCATGTATGCTTCAACATTTCTTCCCAGTTGGTTTTCGAAGATCATCTTCACAAGTCTGGCGAATGTTGCTCCTGCGTTCCGAAGGCCAAAAGGCATTCTTACGAAGCAAAAAGTTCCGTCGTAGGTGATGAAGGCTGTCTTTTCTTCGTCTTCCTTCGCCATATGAATTTGGTGATAACCTGAATATGCATCTAGGAAACTTAACAGTTGACAACCGGCTACCGAATCAGTTATTGTATCGATTCGGTCCAGTGGGAAGTTGTCTTTAGGGCAAGCTTTGTTTAGCCTTGTGAAGTCGATGCATATTCTCTATTCTCCTGTCTTCTTTTTGACGAGGACCACATTGGATAACCAGCTTGAGAATATTGTTGGTCTTATGACACCGGCTTTTAGCAACTTGTTCACCTCGTCTGTTGCGGCTGCCTTCTTCTCTTCCGACGCCTTTCTTATCTTGTCTGCGAAGGGTCTTATTTTTGGGTTGACTTTTAACTCGTGCTGGATTGTCTCTCTTTTGACTCCAGTGATGTCTTGTGGTGACCATGCGAAGACGTCAGAGTATTGTTTCAAGAACCTGGTAATTTGTTCTCTTTCGTTTTGAGACAGACCATTTCCTATCTTGACCGTTCTTTCTGGTTTCTTTGGCCATAAGATTACTTCTTCAACTTCGCTTGAAGGCTAGAGCTTTGCTTGTTCTGCCTTCGCTTGTTGGCCCTCGTGTTCGTTCTCTTTTGAGTTGTCTTCTTTGCTACTTCTTGGTCTGAAGGGGTTACAGCATATACTGATGGTGCCTTGCTCCGAAGGTATCTTCATCATCAGGTAATTGTGATGTATAGCAGCTCCAAAAGCTACTATGATTTGTCTTCCGAAGATTGCGTTGTATTCGCTGGATGAGTCTATGACTGTGAACTCTGTTTCCTGAGTTATCGATCTGTCTTCATCTTCGAAGGTTACTTTCAACATTACTTTGCCGATCGAAGATGCTTCTTCTCCGCCGAAATCCTTCAGCGTTGTTTTGCTGGCATTTTCATGGCTGTTGATTTGCATGCGAATCAAAGTATCTTAGAAAATGATATTTTCTGGGCTTCCATTGTCAATCATGATTCTGTGAACCATATAGCCTTCGATGTCGGCTTTGATCACGAAGACGTCTGCATGTGGATAATCGGAGACTCTGCTGTCGTCCGTTGTGAACCGGATGGTTGAATGCTTCCATCCTTCCTGCTCTGTTTTTATCTTCGCAGCTTTTGCTTGATGGTAGTCTTGTTTTCTTTTCATCGTGGGTTCGGCCCACGGACGGCGCCAAATGTTGGGGGATCGAAGGTCTTGGCGGGACAGATCGAAGCCCTCCAACGAGTGATAGAGGTGTTTTGGTTCTGGTGAAACCTTCGGAGGTTGTCGATGCCTTCGAGTCTCCTCGCGAAGCCCTCTTCGCTTGTCGTCGTTGTCTTCTAGTTGGAGCGAAGCCCTCTTTTGTGGTCCTCGGTGCCGGACGAAGAGGTTCTCGTTCAGGTTCCCTGCAGTTCAATTACGCGAAGCTCTCCTTCTCCCGCGATGCCGGGCGAAGGGGTCAGGTGATTAGAGAGTTCAGAACACGGTGCGAATGATTCTTCCTTTGGCTCGTGGCCCGAAAAACCGATGTCGTTACATGATCATCTCCCTCCATATTTATAAGGAGTGAGATGATGATATTTACAAGCATGCCCTTGGCTGCTTTAACATGGATTTCAGGTTGCCTTATGTGAGTATGGCTTGGCCTTCGCTATCTCCCATGCCGTGTTTATACAGCCAATGGCATGCATGTAAATATGATCATTCTCCCCCTTATAAAAATGGAGGGAGATGATCCTGGAATGACATCGGTTTTTCGGGCCACGAGCCAAAGGAAGAATCATTCGCACCGTGTTCTGAACTCTCCAATCACCTGACCCCTTTGCCCGGCATCGCGGGAGAAGGAGAGCTTCGCGTAATTGAACTGCAGGGAACCTGAACGAGAACCTCTTTGTCCGGCACCGAGGACCACTAAAGAGGGCTTCGCTCCAACTAGAAGACAACGACGACAAGTGAAGAGGGCTTCGCGAGGAGACTCGAAGGCATCGACAACCTCCGAAGGCTTCGCCAGAACCAAAACACCTCTATCACTCGTTGGAGGGCTTCGATCTGTCCCACCAAGACCTTCGATCCCCCAACATTTGGCGCCGTCCCGTGGTTCCCACGACCACGATCAATATGGCCAAGGCAAAGGCAAGAACAAACATCAGCGACACACAACGCGCAGAAGCCGAAGCCGAAAGAGAAAGGCTAGCGAAGGAAGCAGAACTCAAAACAGCAAGAGAGCAAGAAGAGCGAGACAAAGCTGCAAAAGCGGAAGAAATAGCAAGAGCCGAAGAGGCGGCAAGAAAAGAAGAAGCTCTAAAAGCAATGCAACTAAACAACGCTGAGACATCTCAAGCAGCAAGCTTTCAACAGGAGGATGACGAAACACGCAATATAACCGAAAGGCTTCGGATAATAGAGCAAGAAAGAGTCGAAAGAGAAAAGAAGCTGGCCATCATTGAAAAGACAGCGAAGCTGAAGAAAGATATGCTCGAGAAAATAGTGCAAGCCCAACTGGAGATCAACGAAATGGACAGCAAGTTAAACAAATACAATGAAGAAATGGAAAACCTGAGGAAGCAAGAGCAAGAAGCACAAAATGGTGTACGAAGTAAGCAGCTCCGGAAAGGACAGCCAGCCATGCGTCATCTACAATGAAAACTCTCCACTGAGCGAAGAGCTACAGAGCGAACCTTGGCCGGTCAACTTCAAAATGCCGAAGGTAAAGGCGTACCAAGGAAAAACATGCCCAAGAGAGTTCCTCATGTCCTTCGAAGCCGCAGTAGAATCGGGCGGAGGAACAAACTCAACATACGCCAAAGCTCTAGTCATGGCTGTCGAAGGAGTTGCGAAGACATGGTTTTCCACTCTCGAACCAGGATCCATTAATTCTTGGTCCGAGTTGAGAAGAGAGTTCATAAACAACTTTCAGGGTTTCCAAGCATCCGAAATTCATCAGGGAAGGCTATTTTCATGCAAGCTGAAACAAGACGAAGGCTTGAGGGAGTACATGCAAAGGTTCATGGAAATAAAATCAAGAGCGAAAGATGTAGGGGCTTCAACAGTTATTGATGCACTAACGGAAGGCTTGAGGGCTGGCCCCTTCCATTCTGCATTAACAAGGAAGAGACCCAAAACCATCTTCGCACTATTAGACACATTCGAGAAATATGCAAGGTCAGACGATGAATTCCGAAGGAAAAAAGAAGACGAAAAGAAACAATCCCAGCTGGTCAAAGACGAGAAGAAGTATAAAGAGGAAAAGGAAGCGAGTCGAAGCAGAAGGCACGACGACAGCAGAGACAATCCAAAAGATCATAACAATCGAAGGATACACAACCTCAAAAACAGAGAAGAAAGGGGCGATGAAAAGAGGAACAAAGATGATGAAAGAGGGAGAGAACGAAGCAACCAAGAAAAGGATAGCGAAGACAAAAAAGAAAACAATCAGAGGAGCAGTTCTCGTACCCCATACTGCGAGCTGCATGGCGAAGAAAAAGGCCATACAACAAAACAGTGCCGAAACCTACAACAATTCAAACAAGATTGGACCGCAGAAAGAGAGGCGAAGAGGGCCATCAGACACACGAGCAACTATCGTGAGAACTGGTGTCAAGGGAACCCAATGTCAACATACCCTTCGCACTCTGTCAATCATGTCGTCAACTATCCAAGAGAAGCTTCGTATCAGGCACAGCAGTATGCCTACTCTCAACCTCAAAGCCTGGCAGCACTGCCACCGCCCCCAGAAACAAACCAGCAAAACAATGGAAGAAGCTCAGAACCTAGCTACACGTTTCAAAGGCAAACTATTAACGCTATCTCCGGAGGATCGACCCAGCAGCTAGACTCAAGAAGGGCAAGAAAAGAACACATTCGAAGGGTACATAATGTGACGTCAAGGACTCCGTTTGTGAAAACCAAGTGGTCCCATGTCCACATCACCTTCGGAAAAGAAGACGCAAGAGACCTTGACCAACCGCACTCAGACCCACTGGTCATCAAGGCAAATATAAAAGGATTTGATGTACTCAGGATCCCGAAAAACCGAAAGAGAACTCAAACAGCAAGCCAAGATCGACACGCTTCTTATAGCAACCGAAACACACCGGGAAGCGGGTCAGACATCGAGCAACGAAAGGACGCGACGCTAAGATGAAAAGACGTGACGAACAGACTTGTTGCAGAACTCGAAAGAAATTGACTCAGGACCTCGTTACACGTGCCACTTCGTCAGTTGAGGGCTAATGTTGGGGTCCTAGCAACAAGTACACGGCATGGGAGATAGCGAAGGCCAAGCCATACTCACATAAGGCAACCTGAAATCCATGTTAAAGCAGCCAAGGGCATGCTTGTAAATATCATCATCTCACCCCTTATAAATATGGAGGGAGATGATCATGTAACGACATAGGTTTTTCGGGCCACGAGCCAAAGGAAGAATCATTCGCACCGTGTTCTGAACTCTCTAATCACCTGACCCCTTCGCCCGGCATCGCGGGAGAAGGAGAGCTTCGCGTAATTGAACTGCAGGGAACCTGAACGAGAACCTCTTCGTCCGGCACCGAGGACCACAAAAGAGGGCTTCTCTCCAACTAGAAGACAACTACGACAAGTGAAGAGGGCTTCGCGAGGAGACTCGAAGGCATCGACAACCTCCGAAGGCTTCACCAGAACCAAAACACCTCTATCACTCGTTGGAGGGCTTCGATCTGTCCCACCAAGACCTTCGATCCCCCAACATTTGGCGCCGTCCCGTGGTTCCCACGACCACGATCAATATGGCCAAGGCAAAGGCAAGAACAAACATCAGCGACACACAACGCGCAGAAGCCGAAGCCGAAAGAGAAAGGCTAGCGAAGGAAGCAGAACTCAAAACAGCAAGAGAGCAAGAAGAGCGAGACAAAGCTGCAAAAGCGGAAGAAATAGCAAGAGCCGAAGAGGCGGCAAGAAAAGAAGAAGCTCTAAAAGCAATGCAACTAAACAACGCTGAGACATCTCAAGCAGCAAGCTTTCAACAGGAGGATGACGAAACACGCAATATAACCGAAAGGCTTCGGATAATAGAGCAAGAAAGAGTCGAAAGAGAAAAGAAGCTGGCCATCATTGAAAAGACAGCGAAGCTGAAGAAAGATATGCTCGAGAAAATAGTGCAAGCCCAACTGGAGATCAACGAAATGGACAGCAAGTTAAACAAATACAATGAAGAAATGGAAAACCTGAGGAAGCAAGAGCAAGAAGCACAAAATGGTGTACGAAGTAAGCAGCTCCGGAAAGGACAGCCAGCCATGCGTCATCTACAATGAAAACTCTCCACTGAGCGAAGAGCTACAGAGCGAACCTTGGCCGGTCAACTTCAAAATGCCGAAGGTAAAGGCGTACCAAGGAAAAACATGCCCAAGAGAGTTCCTCATGTCCTTCGAAGCCGCAGTAGAATCGGGCGGAGGAACAAACTCAACATACGCCAAAGCTCTAGTCATGGCTGTCGAAGGAGTTGCGAAGACATGGTTTTCCACTCTCGAACCAGGATCCATTAATTCTTGGTCCGAGTTGAGAAGAGAGTTCATAAACAACTTTCAGGGTTTCCAAGCATCCGAAATTCATCAGGGAAGGCTATTTTCATGCAAGCTGAAACAAGACGAAGGCTTGAGGGAGTACATGCAAAGGTTCATGGAAATAAAATCAAGAGCGAAAGATGTAGGGGCTTCAACAGTTATTGATGCACTAACGGAAGGCTTGAGGGCTGGCCCCTTCCATTCTGCATTAACAAGGAAGAGACCCAAAACCATCTTCGCACTATTAGACACATTCGAGAAATATGCAAGGTCAGACGATGAATTCCGAAGGAAAAAAGAAGACGAAAAGAAACAATCCCAGCTGGTCAAAGACGAGAAGAAGTATAAAGAGGAAAAGGAAGCGAGTCGAAGCAGAAGGCACGACGACAGCAGAGACAATCCAAAAGATCATAACAATCGAAGGATACACAACCTCAAAAACAGAGAAGAAAGGGGCGATGAAAAGAGGAACAAAGATGATGAAAGAGGGAGAGAACGAAGCAACCAAGAAAAGGATAGCGAAGACAAAAAAGAAAACAATCAGAGGAGCAGTTCTCGTACCCCATACTGCGAGCTGCATGGCGAAGAAAAAGGCCATACAACAAAACAGTGCCGAAACCTACAACAATTCAAACAAGATTGGACCGCAGAAAGAGAGGCGAAGAGGGCCATCAGACACACGAGCAACTATCGTGAGAACTGGTGTCAAGGGAACCCAATGTCAACATACCCTTCGCACTCTGTCAATCATGTCGTCAACTATCCAAGAGAAGCTTCGTATCAGGCACAGCAGTATGCCTACTCTCAACCTCAAAGCCTGGCAGCACTGCCACCGCCCCCAGAAACAAACCAGCAAAACAATGGAAGAAGCTCAGAACCTAGCTACACGTTTCAAAGGCAAACTATTAACGCTATCTCCGGAGGATCGACCCAGCAGCTAGACTCAAGAAGGGCAAGAAAAGAACACATTCGAAGGGTACATAATGTGACGTCAAGGACTCCGTTTGTGAAAACCAAGTGGTCCCATGTCCACATCACCTTCGGAAAAGAAGACGCAAGAGACCTTGACCAACCGCACTCAGACCCACTGGTCATCAAGGCAAATATAAAAGGATTTGATGTACTCAGGATCCCGAAAAACCGAAAGAGAACTCAAACAGCAAGCCAAGATCGACACGCTTCTTATAGCAACCGAAACACACCGGGAAGCGGGTCAGACATCGAGCAACGAAAGGACGCGACGCTAAGATGAAAAGACGTGACGAACAGACTTGTTGCAGAACTCGAAAGAAATTGACTCAGGACCTCGTTACACGTGCCACTTCGTCAGTTGAGGGCTAATGTTGGGGTCCTAGCAACAAGTACACGGCATGGGAGATAGCGAAGGCCAAGCCATACTCACATAAGGCAACCTGAAATCCATGTTAAAGCAGCCAAGGGCATGCTTGTAAATATCATCATCTCACCCCTTATAAATATGGAGGGAGATGATCATGTAACGACATAGGTTTTTCGGGCCACGAGCCAAAGGAAGAATCATTCGCACCGTGTTCTGAACTCTCTAATCACCTGACCCCTTCGCCCGGCATCGCGGGAGAAGGAGAGCTTCGCGTAATTGAACTGCAGGGAACCTGAACGAGAACCTCTTCGTCCGGCACCGAGGACCACAAAAGAGGGCTTCTCTCCAACTAGAAGACAACTACGACAAGCGAAGAGGGCTTCGCGAGGAGACTCGAAGGCATCGACAACCTCCGAAGGCTTCACCAGAACCAAAACACCTCTATCACTCGTTGGAGGGCTTCGATCTGTCCCACCAAGACCTTCGATCCCCCAACACATACCCTACTTCAACAACATCGTCCTTCTCTGATTTCAATTTGCATTCCTCAGCTTCAAGGGTTGAAACTCGCTGCTGAAGAAGTTGCACATCCTTGTCTTTAAGCTCCAGTTTCTCTTTCAAGGCTTGAGATTCGTCCTTCAAAGCTGACAAAGGGAGAGACATAAGAGATGGATTGTTGATCAAAAGATGTCTATGAAGAACTAGTGCAAAGATACTTACTGTCAACTGAAGTAGCCAAGGTGGCGTTGGTGTCCTGCAAGCTCTTTACTTCTGAAGCATGGGCAGTCTTGAGATCAGCCAAAGCTTTATTAACCCCAGTCAGAGCAGCTTCTAATTCAGTTATTTTGGCCTCCTTTTCTGCCAATAGTGAGCTAGGGGCTGCTTCAGAAATCTTGAGCTTCAGTTGTTCATTCTCCTGCCGAAGATCTCGAACCTTGGTGCTGAAAGCTCTGCAGGTCTTCAAAGTCCAAGTTTCTGCTGCCTCGACTTCTGCCTTGATTTTGCTAAACATTGCGGGCCCTGGAGAAGGACCCGAAGGAAGCTCAACTGCTGGCATCATCACGGCAGAAGTTGAAGTCGCAGCAACATCATCAGCTCCTCCAGCTAACACCCGAAGCCTCTTGGCACCAGGTTTCCTTTGACCCTGGGATGCACAAACCTGAGAAATACGCGAGAATCCATGGAAGAGGGTACCAAACACTATTGATAAAGGTACCTGGTTGCCTGGGTCAACAGTTCCTCGAACAGCTGGCATTTCTGGTACACAGTCTGCTGGAGGAGGCACGGGAGCAAGCAGCGGAGTTCGGCCTCTCCTCTTTCTTGGACGGAGTGGCTGCACCTGTGGTACAATAACTTCTCCCGAAGCGTTGGGCTTCGATGATCGAAGTTTCCGAGCAGTCCGAGGCTTCGGGGGAGATGAGGGCTTCGGAGCAGAAGGCTTCGGAGGCGCATCGGACATCAATGTGGCCTTTACTGCTGCCACCTTTAATTCTGTAAGGGCTCTTTTTATGCCTTCGAAGGCTTCTTGTTGTTCAAATCCCCATTGAAATTTTTCTTTCGCTCGGAGTGCTTTGAAAATGGGATTACTTCTTTCCACCAGTTTCGGAATGAATCTGCTTAGAGAGTTAAGCCTTCCAGCTAGTCTCTGCACATCTTTTAGACATTTTGGTGGAGCGAGGTCCTGTATGGCTTCGATCTTCTTCTTGTTAGCTTCGATCCTGTTGGTATTTCTTAATGTCACAGATAAATCCGCAAGCGTACGGAGAATACCGTTGTAGCACTTCACCCGTGAGTATTCAAGGGTATCGTTATTTATATTATCCCAAGGGAACGGAGTGGAATTATCTACTAGTCTAGCTGTCCAAGGACACGAAGAAGGATGGTTGGTATGGGTAGAGAGGATTCCTATGGATGAAGTTCTATCTGGAACAAGGAAGAGTAAACACAGCAGGGCTGTCACCACCTACCGGCAAACCCCCCTACTAGGACACGTGACACTAGGGCTATTAAGTCCCTAGGCCAGTCCTAGGGTCACGTGACAACAAGGCAATTAAGACCTCGCTGCCAGACCGATTCCCAGCAGTCAATTCCCTAGAACAGAGAGGATTAAGCAAGCAGGGCTGTCACCACCTACCGGCGACTCTCTCCTAGGACATGTGACACTAGGGCTATTAAGTCCCTATGCCAGTCCCAAGGTCACGTGACAACAAGGCAATCAAGTCCTCACTGCCAGACCTATTCTAGTTCACAAGACTAAAGATAAATTCCGCCTCTAAATGCTTACTTAAATAGAACGATGATCAAGCAAGCAAGTAAAGGAAGAACTTATATTAGAATAGAAATATGCAATCCAATAGAAGATCGAGAGTACTTACTTGTAATGAAGATGAACGACGAACGAACGATGAACGAACGACGAACGAACGATGAACGATGAACGAACGACGAACGAACGATGAACGAACGAAGAACAATCCACTATAAATAAGTATCCTCCAAGATACAAGATTTGGGCTAAGTCCTCACAAGGGAAGGACTACCCTTCTCTCCTACCCTACTCTCTCCCTACTCTACTAGTGTACAAGGGGCTCTAGGCCCTTGGGAGTGGAATGAGGCTCTCCTTCCTGTGTGTCCTTGAGGGGAGGGGGTACCCCTCTATTTATAGTCTTGAGTAGGTCGGTTTGGGGGCCTCCACCGCCTCAATGCACCGCCTCAATGCATTAAATGCAGGCAGAACCGACATCAGGAAGGCGGTGGCGACCAACCAGAGAAAGATGGGCCAGATTGGCCACTGTAGCAGGTCGGCCGACCTCACTGTAGAAGGTCGGCCGACCCCCCCTTGGCCCATTTGGCCTTGGGCTTTGGCCGAGGGGTCCTCCTTGATGTCTTGTTCAATGATCTTCGTGCATTGGCCCAAGTTGGTTGTGTTTTGTATGACTTTTGATCCATATCTTGTTGGGCTGCCTGTGCTGATTTTCTCGGAGTGATGTGTTGTGGCCTTCTTGATGTGAATTCCCTCCTTTTGATATGAAATGTACCTGCACTCACAAATTCACCAACACTCGTGGAAATCGTTAGTAATAAACTCCTACCACTATGTTTGGTGTTTATTTTATTTCTTTTATGCAGGTACTTGACGGTCAAAAGTGGTACTTAAGGACCATCAACAACACCCCCACACTTGAGCCTTTGCTCGACCTCGAGTGAAGGTGGAAGATTAAGATAAAGCATGACTTCCTATGGTATGATGCTGGCATACAAGTTATTCCAAGCCATACCTGCACCTGTGAACTTTGAAGTGGCTAACATGCTATCTTGGGCGGTTGAGGAATGGAACGGTCTTGATTCAAGTCATTCATACTCCTCTGTTGAGTAACTTGGGTTTTTGATAGATTTTCAAAAGAAAAATATAGCTTGTACTCCTCAAATGATAACTCTCAGATCACTCAATGTGTATGATTCCTCACCAAGGCAATGGGTTTGCCTCTTTTCATCCTACTTCTACAAAAGGCTTTATGTGGAGCTTGGTAGGGATGAAAAGGAGCATAGTTGCATTACTTATATTGCTAAGTCAAAGAGTGGATCCAAAAGAGAAAACAAGCCATACAATCTGATCAAGAATGTGCATGTGTGTGGATATGTGTATGGTGAATGGAATGAGAGGTGGAGTAAGATGGATACTCCTTGATGCGATGATGTCTCTCTCTTGACTGACTTTTATTTGAGAACATGGCTATCACTTCTCTTTTTTTTTTTCTTCTCTTCTTTTTCTCTTTTTTTTTCACTTCTCTCTTTTTTTTTTTGATAGCCATGTAACTTTTGCCAGAATATTTGGAGAGAGATATCAACAACAAGTGATGGAGTATTTATTTGGTGGGTGGATGGATGGAAATGGTGTTGCTAACTTCCAGTGTAGAAGTTTATCATGTTTTATGGTGGTGGTGTATGTGCACAATCTTGATCAAGAAAGTATGACAAGCATCTCACAAGGGTCACACAATTTGACAAAGCTCAAAGCAATTGCAAGCAGTATTTTGTAGGGGTTTTCAATGTGATCATTATTTGGCTCTGGTAGGAATATAAGACCATTGAGGAGTGCAAAGCTATTGATTTTAATTTTTTCAAGATAAAAATCCCAAGCACTCTTTGCAGAAGAAGCAAGATTCCTATCATCCAACCATATCACACTCGCCAACAACTTAGATAAACATGGGTTCCTATGATAATGGTGTTCACAAGCAACAGGTGTGCAAAGCGAGGAATAAAGAATATGCAGGCCAACCAAATAGAAGCATGCATGTTTGTCGAGGGATAAAAGATTTGTTTTATCATTGAGTTAAATTTTAGTGAATGATGCAAGAAATTTATTTCAACTCAAGAATTGGAGAGTAGGGTATAGGATGTGCAAACCGTCGCATTAGATGAAGTGGAGACCAAGAGGGGTCATAGGATTGATCTTTGTCTTCTTGTCCCGATGGCTCCACTCCTTTGCGTGTTGATTGGTGCGATGTTGTGCATCATGTTGGTGGGAGACCTTGAGTGTGTGCTTGATAAAGGACCAAGAGGTCTCCCCCACACTTGTTATTGTACCTAGCTTATTCATTCGAAAGAAACAAACAAATGTGGAAACAAAAAAGGACTCTACCGGGGTTAAAGACCGGGGAGCCTAAATTTATTGAATTTAGTAAAATAACTCAAGGCGCATGATATGTTGGAAAGGGAAATAAAAACGCCTAGTTTATTCAAACTATTTTTTTTTTCAAGTTTATGTTTTTATCATGTAAGGCGAAAGCAAAAGGATACAAGTTGCGATACAAGTTACCTTAGTGGAGGAGGGATCCTCCCCCACACTTGTTCTTTGCCCGTAGTCCTTGATTGGTGTTGATCCCCATGATATTGATCGGGCTTTGTGCAGCGTGGCATGATGTTGGTATGTCGTCTTTCTTCAACGCGTTGTTGAGTCGCTTGTCGGCCCTTTTCATGGCTGCACATAAGAGCGAAAACACAAGAGCAAACTCGAGAACGGGTTATGTTAGTGTAAACAATGTGGATCACCTGTCGGTTGCTGCAAAGTTTCTTGATCGCAACAAAAGAATGCAAATAAAATCAAAAGAAGAAAAAGGGAAAATCATTTTCTTGAACTTGAGACAAATGCAATGAAAACATGGAGAAATGTGAGCAAAAATTTTGTTGAGAAGGTGCTTAAGTAAAACGAGAAATGGAATTGAAGATTCAAGCACTCTTCCTTCAAAAAAAAAAAAAAAAAAAAAAAAAGATGAAGTCCAACTTGGCACACAACTCCCCAATGGCTAGGTGATAAGAAGTCAATGGGAGTTATGCCAAAATTCCTCAAAAATTTTGCTCAAAACATTTTCCAACAGAAGATTGTCTCAAATTCATTTTCACAAAAGAAATAGAAAACTCTTCTTTTTTTTTAAATGCAAATGGCAGGTGGTTTGAACAATCCCAAACAAATGTTGGGAAGATTCAAACATGCAAGAATGCAAGTGGGAAAATCAAATATGCATGTTGATGGAGAAATCAAATATGCAAAAGAATGCAAATATGAAAGAAGCAAATATGAGATAACTACCGATTATCCTGTCGGCAAGGGCATCATCATTTTAAGTCCGATGAGCAAGACTTTTCTCCGTCATGTTTAGCTTAATGATGTGGCTCCGGAAGAATGATCTGCATGGTTAGTGCCAATATACTACAACGATATTTGCAATATTTATGATAAATGAAAGCATCTACAACCATCCTGAAGAAAAAGTAACAAAACAAAGGATCAAGGTGGTTGTAGGCATCAAACATGGTCTTGGCTCTAACGGGTGATGACTTTAGAGACTCACGGCATGAGCATGTTTCTTGTGGGTGTTCAAGAAAGAAGCTCTCATGCTCATGCTTAGGATCAAGTTCTTCTAGAGTTGATGCCTCGAGGAAGTCCATAGCCCAAGAGTTTTCCTTCTCGAGAGGTTCTTGATCACCAACAAGAATGGTGCACGGAGGGCTAGAGGGACGGGGCTCAAGATAGAGCGATGGTGATGAGGATTGTTGGGCTAGGAATGTTTCTTCTTTTCTATCCTCATCTTGGGTGGAAAACCTCTCATCCTTATGTAGAGCAAGATCCAAAGATGCGAATGGGGATACAAACATCACTTGCTCAAATGGTTCATGATCAAGATGAGGTTTTGCCGAAGGATTTTGATAGCTCGTGCTGGTGAAAGGGGCATTCTCAAGAATTTCCTTCATGTCCTCCTTGAGAAATGGTTCTTTTAGAGGATTGGGAGGAGTAGGAGGCATCTTATCCCATATGTCGTTCGAGGTTTTTCCATAGTCTTCAATAATTTCTTCCTCAAACTCATATGGGAACTCAACAGGCATAACATGGGATGTGGACAAAGAGGGGATGGATTCGGATGTTGAGGGTTCCTCGGTGCTTGACACGACTTTCTCTTGGAGGGATTCACTAAGAAGACTGACGAAGGAATTATTTTCTGTGATCTGATCCAAGATGTTTCTTCCTTCGGTCGGTGTTTTAGAAGCAAAGGAGCCTCCAGCGGCGATGTCAAGATATAGGGCGGATTTCTTGTCTAAACCCATGTAGAAATATTGCAATAGCATGGGATCGGGGATAGACAAGTCTGGGCCAGTAAGAGTTAGCAAGGAAAACCTAACCCAGGCTGCACCTATGGACTCCTTCTCATTCTGCAAGAAATTCATGATTTCCAATCGGAGAGCAACGATTCGGGATAAGGGAAAGAAGGCTAAGCAAAATTTATCTCGGAGTTTTTCCCAATCCCCCCTCGTGTTCCCGACGGTATAGGTGTACCATTGTTTTGCTCTCTCTTGAAGGGAGAAAGGAAACAATTTCCACTTCAAAGTTTCTTGTGCCATGCCTTGGATCACGACGCACGAACACACTTGCTCGAACTCTCGCAGATGGTGATATGGATTTTTTTGGTTAGTTCCAGAGAAGGGTCGGCTTTGTACCATGGTTATAAAGGTGGGGTCGATCATATAGCCGGATGTGGAAATGGGTTTGGAGGATGGTAGTGGCTCAAATAACTCTCCCCTTGGAGCAAAGAAGGATAGGATTGTAGGTTCTGGCTTCATGATAAATGTTTTTGGTGTTTTCAAGGAAAGGATAGAAATGATAGATGGTGGAAGATTGATGATGGATAAAAGGTAAGAAATAAAAAGAAGGATAAATAAAAGGGATACAATACGAGGACCAACTAGGTTCGAAGACAAAAAGCAACTACCGTTCCCCGGCAACGGCGCCAGAAATGCTTGTTGGTATTTCTTAACGTCACAGATAAATCCGCAAGCGTACGGAGAATACCGTTGTAGCACTTCACCCGTGAGTATTCAAGGGTATCGTTATTTATATTATCCCAAGGGAACGGAGTGGAATTATCTACTAATCTAGCTGTCCAAGGACACAAAGAAGGATGGTAGGTATGGGTAGAGAGGATTCCTATGGATGAAGTTCTATCTGGAACAAGGAAGAGTAAACACAGCAGGGCTGTCACCACCTACCGGCAAACCCCCCTACTAGGACACGTGACACTAGGGCTATTAAGTCCCTAGGCCAGTCCTAGGGTCACGTGACAACAAGGCAATTAAGACCTCGCTGCCAGACCGATTCCCAGCAGTCAATTCCCTAGAACAGAGAGGATTAAGCAAGCAGGGCTGTCACCACCTACCGGCGACTCTCTCCTAGGACATGTGACACTAGGGCTATTAAGTCCCTATGCCAGTCCCAAGGTCACGTGACAACAAGGCAATCAAGTCCTCACTGCCAGACCTATTCTAGTTTACAAGACTAAAGATAAATTCCGCCTCTAAATGCTTACTTAAATAGAACGATGATCATGTAAGCAAGTAAAGGAAGAACTTATATTAGAATAGAAATATGCAATCCAATAGAAGATCGAGAGTACTTACTTGTAATGAAGATGAACGACGAACGAATGATGAACGAACGATGAACGAACGACGAACGAACGATGAACGAACGAAGAACAATCCACTATAAATAAGTATCCTCCAAGATACAAGATTTGGGCTAAGTCCTCACAAGGGAAGGACTACCCTTCTCTTCTACCCTACTCTCTCCCTACTCTACTAGTGTACAAGGGGCTCTAGGCCCTTGGGAGTGGAATGAGGCTCTCCTTCCTGTGTGTCCTTGAGGGGAGGGGGTACCCCTCTATTTATAGTCTTGAGTAGGTCGGTTTGGGGGCCTCCACCGCCTCAATGCACCGCCTCAACGCATTAAATGCAGGCAGAACCGACATCAGGAAGGCGGTGGCGACCAACCAGAGAAAGATGGGCCAGATTGGGCACTGTAGCAGGTCGGCCGACCTCACTGTAGCAGGTCGGCCGACCCCCCCTTGGCCCATTTGGCCTTGGGCTTTGGCCGAGGGGTCCTCCTTGATGTCTTGTTCAATGATCTTCGTGCATTGGCCCAAGTTGGTTGTGTTTTGTATGACTTTTGATCCATATCTTGTTGGGCTGCCTGTGCTAATTTTCTCGGAGTGATGTGTTGTGGCCTTCTTGATGTGAATTCCCTCCTTTTGATATGAAATGTACCTGCACTCACAAATTCACCAACACTCGTGGAAATCGTTAGTAATAAACTCCTACCACTATGTTTGGTGTTTATTTTATTTCTTTTATGCAGGTACTTGACGGTCAAAAGTGGTACTTAAGGACCGTCAACAATAACAGAGTAAATATGAAGATATATACCTCAGTGGCTGGGTTCGTGGCGCTATATGGCTCTGGGAAGCCTTCGGGTCTGGGCTGGAGATCAGACTCGAGAATAGTGTACACGCGCCTCTTGACCTCCTCTTCAGGTATTTTGTCGACTACAAGAAGATTCAAGACAATAAGTAAAGATGATTTATTAAAGTGAAGATGTGAAGACGAAAATAAGGATCAAACTTTAACCTTCGGAAGGAAGCCACTTCGGAATTCGGGGCCCGTCTCCGAACATGGCTAGGGGCTTCCGATGTTGAAGGGGGAAGAAGCACCTAAGGACATACTCCTCCATGATGTGTTCACCCCTCAGTCCATTGGTGACTAGCTCCGTAACCTTGGCGACCATCCGCTTGAGTCGCTCGTCCCTGACTGGTGCGGCTTTAATCCATCCTTGATGGTAAGGCAACAATCCTTTGCCCTTGATATCGTAACTCTCGGAGTCATCCATGAGGAAATACTTCCACCGGTAGCTGCTCCAAGATCGCCGGTAAGCAAAGGGAGGATTAGCACTGGGCGTTCGGGTTACCCGAAAACTTCGGGTCGGGTCTTTCGGGTTTTTTGAACTTCGGGTTTTAAATTTCAGGACCCGAAATTAGCCAGGAAAATCAAGGACCCGACATTTCGGGTACCCGAAAAATTTGGGTTCGGGTTCGGGTACCCAAACTTACCCGAACTCAGCACAAAAACAGAGTCAAATACTATATGATCTGAGTACTAGTGCGAAACAATTCATGTTGCTGCCGAGAAGACTGAAATTGCACGATTCGTGATCTGAATACTAGTACTCAATGGCACTTGCATAGACCAGAAGACTTGGATTGCAGGATTCGTCCGTTGCTGCCGCATTGCTTCAAACGGCAGGACGTCGCGGCGTCGTGGCGCTGGTGCAGTTGCTTCCCAGCCTGGGCGGTGCCGGCAAGGAGTGGGAAGAGGTCCGACTGGGGGCGGCGCCGGAGGGGTGCGGGTCTTGCGGGAGCGACAACGCGTCGACGCCGATGAGTAGCAGGAACTGCAGGGGCGGCTAGGGTACAATACACAAGGAAATACTCATGTGCGTGACTCATTGCCTCCCTTAGTGGGCTGGTGTATTTGTATGGGCTGGGCTCAAAGTAGATGTGTATACATGGGCTGCTGAAGTTTTGGGTTTTTTAGGAAATTCGGGTACCGGGACTGCAAACCCGATTAACCCGGAATAACTTCGGGTTTTCAAACTTCAAACCCGAAAAAACAGTTCGGTCATCGGTTTTCGGGTTTTTCGGGTTCGGGGTCGGGTTTTTCGGGTTCGGGATTCGGGTTGCAGGTTTTGTGTCCAGTGCTAGGGAGGATAAACAATATTCCTTCGGCGATGGAAGGACATGCAACCCACTAACCCAGAAGAATAGTAGCAAGGTTCATGATAAACCCGCCACAAGTCCAAAGAAGGAGCAGTACCCAGCCAACATTCACAGAGAGTGGAGAAAAGACTCAACAAAGAAACAGCTTGAGGTTTCAGATGAATAAGTTCTATCTTGTTGAACTTGCAGACACGCTCAAGAAATTTGGAAGGCGGAAGATTGAAGCCACAGATGTTGCACATGTCGCCTTTGTTCTCCTTGGTGATGACGAAATCGGAGATCCATCCGGTCTTCCGCAGCTCCAAGATGTATTTTTCATCAATTTCCCCGGGCTTCCAGTAGTCGATGGACTCCGGAATTTTGCCGGCGTCCATCATCTGCTGGGCTTTGGTGGGGGAGCCATTGGAGCTGGTGGCGTCATCTTGATGCTCAGGATTTTGCTCAGCGGCAACAACAGCCCTAATGGGTGAGTTGGAGGCCATGAGGATTGATCTAGGGTTTGCGCGCGGAAGAAGTGGAGCTAGGGTTTAAGCAACAGCAAGGATGATGCGGAATGGGGAAGACAACTGTGGCGATTGGGTTTTATGGGCTCTCGCGACTGTTTGGCTTCTCAAAGAAGGCAACCCTGCCCGGCAAATGCGCTTGCTAGTGCAATTCTGCGCGATATTCCCGCTAATTTAAAAGTTATTCGAATTTTGTTGCCCAGATTTGAGGGATTTGTTATAGCAAGTTTGGGAATATTTCCGTTGAGTGTGCGTAAGATTATTGCCGCCGGAAATTATACCATTCTTTGAAGATTGCCACTCTCCGAAGATTGTTATTCTCCGAAGAGAGTTATTTCCTGAAGGGGTCTATTCTCCGAAGAGAGGTATTTCCTGAAGAAGTCTATTCTCCGAAGAGAGTTGGTTGTTGAAGCAGTGTTTTCCGAAGAGGGTATTCTCCGAAGGGATTATTTCATTATTGTGGTTCTTTCCCGAAGGACTTATTTAAAGAAGAGACATTCTCAGAAGATATACATCATTGCAAAAACATGAAGATGAAACTGAACATACATATATACTTGAGATTGAAGGCAGCTTTTTATTCATTAATCCGAAGGCCCTATTACAAGATCTAAGTTACATCTGAAGCTTTGGGAAGCACCTGACCCTAACAAAAAGATGGAAGACAAAGATGAAGGAGATGCTGGGCTCAGGTGTGAGCAGCACGGAGATATCTCGTATCCCTAGTTCCGCCGCTCATCAGCATCCTCAGAAGGGGCTCCTATGACATCGGAGGAAGTGTTCTCTGTGCCCCCACTGCTTGCGCTGTTGATGAGGGACACTCGAGAAGAGATATGGGTGCTCCCCATGTTAGAGTCAAGGACCGGGTTTGCAACCCCAGTAGAAGGCAGAACCGAACCAACGTTCGGAGGAATAACGAGAGCTGGAGAACCTGCAGGGCTGGGATCCGCAGGAGCATCCATGTCCATGGAGTCGCCGCCAGAATCGTCGTCGCTGGAGTCGTCGATGGAGACGATGTCGGCGTCGGCAGGGATGTCGCATGACCCCTTGTTCAAGGCCACGTGGAGACGCCTTGCATACTCTTCATCGTCGATGTCCTCCTCCAAATCGATAATATCAGCCGGATTTGGAGGGGGGCTTGGAGGAGGAAGCCCGTAATCCACCGCCTCTGTTGGAGGAGGAGGAGGGGCTGATGGATCAGCAAGTTTAGGAGGGCTAGCCGCTGGGCTCTCGTGAGAGGGAGCAGAGGAAGAAGAACCGGATGCGCTGGTGAAGTTGGTGTTAAGACACCGGGAAAACCTAGGGTTGACGCATCTCTTGCGCCCCATGGTGAACTTGGTGGAGAGGGTGATGTTTGGAGCAACCGAAACCTCCGAATTTATAGACTTGAGGAGCGGCGTTTCAGTTGCTCGAAAAATCAAGTGAGATAATTATTATTTTGCGAGTTTCCAAGGATACAGGAAGATGAGGTGACGCATCGCTGAAGATTCCGTCAGATTGGTCAGATAATAAAGACAAATTTTGACTTGTCAAGTCGAGATCCTTTTTTATTGTTGGAAGATTTGTCAAACAGAATAAGAGAAGATGGATCAAGATTTGGTGTTCCGAATTCCAAAGATACTTGCTCCGAAGCTTTTATTTTCCGAAGATGGCAGTTAACTAGTGAAGACAGTTCGGTATGTCTGGATCCTAGGTTGACGGCATAACATATCCCTTGTCATGTTCTCATCTGAGAATGAGGATGCCAAGTGACATGTTCAGGGGCTTATGTCGTAGCCCTAGTTTCCAGATATTCCGAACCCTATTTTAAGATTTTTCCGAAGACTTGTCTTGCACGACATGGTTTACGGGAAGGTTACGATCTCCTTGATAGATTCGGAGAAGGAACATTGTAGTTTAGAAAGGACTCTGGTAGGCGGTAACTAGCCTATAAATATTCATGTAACCCCTATGGGGAAATCTATCTGGCACCCTGCGAAACCCTAACGCAAAGGTTGCCCCATTATACAAGATCGCACTGGACGTAGGGTTTTTATCCTTCGGGAGGCCTGAACCAGTATAAACCCTCTGTGTGTTCTTAGATTGATCTCGCTAACAACGTTGCTCCCACGATCCAAATATCTGCCGAACAACCCCGTTCAATCGGGTGACGACAGGTTCGATCCACGGTCGGCGCCAAATGTTGGGGGAACGGCTCCTTGGAAGGTGATGCGAAGCCCCCAACGTGTGTATGAATTCGGTCTGCTAAGGTGCGAAGTTCTCTGTGAAGGTGCAAATCGTCAAACATGGTGAAGCCCCTCAAATGTCCGCGTTGCTGGACGGAGGGTGCTTAGACATCAGAGAATTCGGAATGGAGCAAATGATGTCTCTGGCTCGTGGCCTCCAAAAACTGTCCTCATCATGGTGGGGGTCTGGTCTTATTTATAGACCCGACCCCCATTGTTTACATAGTGTATTACAAAAGAGCCCTTCATAGGTTACCTAGTACCCTTCGTTGGTACCCTTTGTAGGTGACCAAGTACCCTTCGCAGGTACCCTTCGTAGGTACCCTTCGTATGCAACTAAGGCCCTTCGTATGTTGCTAAGGCTCTTCGTATGTAGCTAAGACCCTTCGCATGTAGCTAAGGCCCTTCGTATGTAGCTAAGGCCCTTCGCAATGGCTCTCTCTATGAGTTAGTTAGGGACCATGGGATATCTTCCCAACATTAGCCCCTCATCTGTGACCGTCTAATGGAACATTGAGGGGAGCAGATGCAAACTCTTGTGGGTCCCTAGCAAACTCCTCTTCTTCTTCTTCTTCTTCTTTTTCTTCTTCTTCTTTGGTGTTGTATTCTTGAATGTTCAAGTTTGAGGATGATTTGAGCTCCATTTGGTGTTGTCTTGATGGTGAAGACCTTCTCGTCTTGGGAGGCCGAATAGTACAGTCAACATGAGCCCCTTAGGCATACGTTAAAGTAGTTGATGTTGAGTGTATAAGCTTCGTGGCTTGGTTGGCCGAAGGTGAAGACAACGTGAGCCCCTCAGGCGCATGTCAAAGTTGTCGAAGTCAAGTGTACATGCTTCGCATCTTGGAAGGCCGAAGGTATATTTGTGAATGCCGAGGGTGAAGTAGAGAAGGATAACTCCTTTGAGTTATGTACTTTAAGTCGATCGAGATATTTGATTCCTGCAAGATAGGCTTAATGTACCATAAGAGGTTTTAGCCCTTAGATCTGAGTCAATAGATGAGCTGCCTTGTTCTGAGGTCGACGATTTTTTGACTCTTTGTTCCTTCGATTTAAATGTGTGAGTCTTTTTTTTCTTTTCTTGAACTTTGAGTTCGAAATTCGTGGAAGATGACACCTTTGAATTAGGTGTGAGAGCCTTCGTTCATGAACTTTTAGTTCGATAATGGTTGGAAGGGTGACACCTTTCACTTAGGTGTGAGAGCCTTCGATCCTGAACTTCTTGTTCGATAATCATTTGAAGGATGACACCTTTCACTTAGGTGTGAGAGCCTTCGATCATGAACTCCTTGTTCGCTAATCGTTTGAAGGATGACACCTTTGACTTAGGTGTGAGAGCCTTCGATCATGAACTTTTAGTTCGATAATCATGGTTCTTCTAAGCCTTGTGTGGCCTGACTTCACTTCAAGTTGCATCACCTTCTCTTGAGGTGAGTGGCCCTTTTTTTCTTTTTCTTTCCTCTGAGCTTTAAGCCCGAATCATATGTGAGCAAGCTCATGTATTTTCTTAGTTGATGAGTCATGGTTCGGAGAGGCGAATGTCCTTTTTCATTCTCTTAGTGTGAAGAAGGTGTGGCCTTTTCTTCATCATAGAGAAGGTTTCATCGTTATGAAGAAGGCTTCGTCATCATGGAGAAGGCCCTTCTCTTAGGTAGAGAAGGCTTTGTCATCATAGAGAGAGCTTTCTCTTAGGTAGAGAGGGCTTAGTCATTGTAGAGAAGGCCCTTCTCTTAGGTAGAGAAGGCTTAGTCATTGTAGATAAGGCCCTTCTCTTAGGTAGAGAAGGCTTAGCCATTGTAGAGAAAGCCCTTCCTTAGGTCGAGAAGGCTTAGTAGTCATAGGGAAGGCTTAGTAATCATGAAGAAGGCTTAGTCATTTTGGAGAAGGCTTCTTCTTGCTAGAGAAGGCTTCTTATCACTTGGAGAAGGCTTCTTCATCATAGAGAAGGCATAGTCTTTATAGAGAAGGATTCCTCATGCTAGAGAAGGCTTCGTAGTCATAGAGAAGGCTTCTTATTTAATTGAGAAGGCTTTTTTATCATAGAGAAGGTTTCTCGTCAATTGGAGAAGGATTCGTCCTCATAGAGAAGGCTTCGTAGTCATAGAGAAGGCTTCTCGTCAATTGGAGAAGGCTTCGTCATCATAGAGAAGGTTTCGTAGTCATAGAGAAGGCTTCTCGTCAATTGGAGAAGCCTTCGTCATCATAGAGAAGGCTTCGTAGTCATAGAGAAGGCTTCTCGTCGATTGGAGAAGGCTTCGTCATCATAGAGAAGGCTTCCTTATCATAGAGAAGGTTAATCGTCAATTGAAGAGGGCTTCGTCATCATAGAGAAGGCCTCGTAATCATAGAGAAGGCTTCTCATCAATTGGAGAAGGCTTCGTAGTCATAGAGAAGGCTTCTCGTCAATTGGAGTGTTGACGGTCGTTACAGCACGATTTTGACCGTCAAATACCTGCACAAATGGAATCAAAGTAAACACCAAACATAGTGGTAGGTCTTAAAACTAACGAATTCCATAAGTCTTGGTGAGATTTTGAGTGCAGGTGCAATTCATATAAAAACAGGGGAAAACATGCACTAAACATGGACTTTGCAATCAACGGATTTTCCCGGACTAAAGAATTTAGTCCAAAAGCCCAATAACCGAGAGAAACACTCAAGTCTACCCATAGCACTCGGGACCAAGGTCAAGGAACAGACGGGAGGCCACCTGCCAAGGCCCAGCCCAGGTGGGGCCAGCCACAGGTCGGCCGACCCCCCCTCAAGCCCAATGGGGCCCACTCTTCTATGGCGGTTCGCAACCGACGTTGCAATGTCGGTTCCCCCTGCAATCAATGATACCACCTCGCGGAACCGACTCAATTCCACCGACCTTAGAGGCTATAAATAAAGGGGTACCCCCCTCACAACAACACACCACAAGACGCAAGACTCTCCAATAGAGCTCCACTCCAATCCTTAGGCTGAGAGCCTTTTGTACACTAGTAGAATAGGAGAGAGGGCAAGGGAGAGAAAGGAATACTCCTTCCATTTTGGTGGAGGTTTAGTTCTATTTCTTTACCTTGGCGTGTAAACACTCTTTGTGATTTATACGTGGTGATTATTTATCTAGCGAGCAATATTACTTTTCTAGGCGTAATTCCTGTTATACTTGTTTACGGGATCATCGCTCCGCAAGGGGTGCTCTAGCCTTCTAAATTCAGCTTTGGACCGAGGTTAGAGTAGTAATCAACGGCGTAGACGTGGTGTCTAGGCTAGAGGTTACCTTTGTTTGCTGTGTGCTCCACGGTTTGTAGAGGTAGGCGGCAGGAAGTGACAGCCCTAGTCCGTCCAAAGGAACCCTCCACGTTCGGGTACATAGTAGAGCTACAGGTCGGAGTGGCTTGGCAGACCAGGCCTAAGCCGGCGCCCGAAGTAGACAAGTAGAGCTTGAGTTCGTCTATCCTCTAGGATAACTAGATATAATCACCCTCTCGATCCTAATTTGCTAGTTGTCTTGGTTGTCCTTGGGTAGAACTAACCTTGTTGCAGGATAACTCTGTTCCTTGGGGAAAACAAATACGATACCTTGGAATACTCCCGGGTGAAGTGCTACAACGGTATTTCGTGCGCTTGCGGATTTTATTCGTGTCGTAAGAAATACCAACAAGCATTTCTGGCGCCGTTGCCGGGGAACGGTTGATATCTCTATTGCAAATTAAGTTTGCCCTCGTAATCTATCTTACTTACCGTTCTGTTTTTATTTCCCTTAAATTCAAAAAAACTCACAAAAACATTTCATGGAGTCACAACCCACCATCCAATCATTCTCTACTCCACGGGGCGAGCTCTTAGAGCCACCATCATCATCATAACCTATTTCTTCATCTGGCTATGAGTTTTCCCCCGATTACATTTTGATGATAAGAAGTTTATCCTTTTCGGGTTCTAAACATGAAAATCCTTATGAACACTTGCGAGAGTTTGAGCATTTGTGTTCATGCCGATCGATCCATGGCATGACACAAGAAACATTGAAATGGAAATTATTTCCCTTCTCTCTCAATGAGAGGGCGAGGCAATGGTACATTTACACCGCTAAGAGAGTAAACGGTGATTGGAAAGAATTGCGAGACAAATTTTGTCTAGCATTCTTCCCCGTATCTCGTATTACTTCTCTACGAGCGGAAATAATAAACTTTCATCAAGAAGAGGAGGAAACCTTAAGTGCATCTTGGATCAGATTCTGTTCATTAACAGACTCTGGACCAGAATTGTTGCTCCCCGAACCAGTTTTATTGCAACATTTTTATTCGGGATTGAGCAGCGATACCGCACTTTATCTTGACACGGCCGCTGGTGGATCTTTTTCTCATAAGACCATAGCGGAAGCACACGAACTTTTGGATCGAATTGTGGAAAACACGCCTTTTTCCGCTGATTTACTAGTTGAGCCGGAGCCAATAGATGAGGAACTCGTTGTGCAAGAAACACAACAATTGGTGCCTACAATGGTAGACCCAACACCCGAGTCCTCATCTGACACAAGAACAATGATAGAGGAAGATGAACCTCTTGAGTTCCCTTTTGAGTTCGAGAAAGGAATTCTTGAAAATTTTGGAAACACCTCGAACTACATTTGGGAAAAGATGCCTCCTACTCCTCCCGATCCTCTCAAGGAACCATTCCTCAAGGAGGACATGAAGGAACGTCTTGGGAAAACCACTTTCACCACCACCACTCAAAATCCTTTGGTGAAACCTCATCTCGATCATGAACCACTCGAGCAAATCAAGTTCATATCTCCAATCCCGCCGCTCGAGCATACTTGTAATGAGGATGCGAAGTTTTCCACCCATGAAGAGGATGAGTTGAATGAAACTCTTCATGTCTCTGAACCCAAACAATCCTCTTCGCCATTCGAACCTTTTCCCTCTGGCCCTTCATGCACCGTTCTTGATGTTGATCAAGAACTTCTTGAAAACAAACCTTGGGCCATGGAATTTCACGAGGCATCGACTCTAGAATCCAAAGAGGAATCTTTGAGTGAGCATGATAGCTTTTTCCTTGAACAACCACATGATACATGCTCACATCATGAGTCTCTAGAGCCAACACCCGTTAGTGCCAAAACCACTTTTGCTACCTACAACCACTTTGTTCCCTTGTTTTGCTACTTGTTCTTTAAAATGGTTGTAGATGCTTTTGTTTATCATAAATATTGCAAATATCGTGGTTGTATGTTGGTACTAACCATGCAGATCATTCTCCGAGACGAGATAATTCATGATCAAACTCAACGTGACGGGGGAGAGTCTTGCTCGTCTGACTTAAAATGACGCTGCCCTTGTCGATAGGATAATCGACAATTATCTTTTATTTGCTTCCTTGGATTTCCACTTGCATTCTTTTGCATCTTTGATTTTACCAACAAATTGCATTTTTTTAATTCCCAATTGCATACATGTTTACTTCTCCAACTCATTCTTGCATGTTTGATTATTTATTTGCATTCTTGCATGTTTGAATCCTTCCAACTCATGTTTGGGATTTTTCAAACCACTTTGCATTTGCACATTCAAATAAAAAAAAATCTCCTTTGTGAGAACAAGTTTGATAAAATGAATTTGAGACAACCTTTTGTTGGAAAACGCTTTGAACAAAATTTTGAAGGAATTTTGGCACAGCTTCCCTTGACTTTTCAGCATATAGCCATTGTGGGACTGTTGACCAAGTTGAACTTCATTTGTTTATATTTGGATGCAAGGGTGCTCGAACTTTTCAATGACATTTCATTTTCACTTAAGCATCCTTACAACAAAATTCTTGTTCTTGTATTTCTCCAAGTGTTCATCATATTTTGTCTCAAGTTCAAGAAAAAGATTTTTCCATTGATCTTTTGGTTTTTCCATTTGCATTTGGAGTCTTCCAAAATAAACTTCTTCTATGTTGGAATCTTTTCCAACTCTTCTTTATTTTTCTTTGAAATCATTCTAAAAAAAAAAAAACAATTGAGACGATTGTTTTTCAGAAAAAAAAAGAAGGGTAATAATTTGAGAGCTTCTCAAACTCTCAAAGTGACAATTTTGTTTTATCTCAAACTTAAGAAAAAGATTTTCCCTTTTCTTCCTTTTGATTTTATTTTGCTTTCTTTAGTTGCGAAAAAAAAAAGAGCTTTGCGAGAGCAACCGACAAATGGTCCACATTGCTTAAACTAACGTAACCCATTCTCGAGTTTGCTCTTGTGTTCTTGCTCTTGTGTGCAGCCATGAAAAGAGCCGACAAGCGGCTCATCAATGTGTTGAAGAAGGCGACAAGCTCAAACCCAAGTCACTCTCGATGTGGCACATATCCATACCCCTCCATTGAGCTCATGCCTAACTTGAGAAAGTTGGCATGAAGAGCTTCAAAAGGATCACATGGAGAGGTAGACCACAATGAAAATGACACATCGAGACTCCTCTTCGACACCAATCCCATCTTGGTGTGCGAGAAGGAGAAGCAAGCCTACAACACTCATGAAACCGTGTCTATGCTCACCCATGAGCACATGACCCGGAATTGCTACACAAGGAAGGTATGAATGCCAACTTTGCCCATGATTAGAAGCCATAGGGTGGGATGATTTTGCTTGTGTAGTAAGATCCCTCCTACTTGCCATACAGTTTTATGCACCCTGCTAGTAGTAGACAATGGTTTTACTTTGGTTCTTCCAGAATAAGTATTACCTGCTTTCATGGAACAATCTTTAGTCTACTACTAGGCTCTCATAAGCATTGCTTGCAAGACTTGTTTCTACAACTCCTGATCTTCACAAGCATGCTCTTTGGCAAAATATCACATCCTACCTTGTGCCTGATGCATGAATGGCTTGCTATGACTTGTGTTCCTCAAGGCAATCTTAGACCTATCTATGAGGATGAGCATTGTATCCTTATGCCATGGTTTACAATATCAAAATCTCTCCTATGCAATGCATGATGGAGAAATGGTTAGAACTTTTCAAGTGGTTAGAACATGTTGAGTGCACCTCGTTCATTGCTCACACCGCTTTAAGAAGTTGTATCGCAACTTGTATCTTTTTGCTTTCTCCTTGCATGATAAAATAAAAAGTTGAAAATAATTTAAAATCGAATAAAGAAATTAAATAATGAAAAGTACACGAATAAACTAGGCGTTTTTATTTCCCTTTCAAACATATCATGCGCCTTGAGTTATTGTGCTGAATTCAATAAATTTAGGCTCCCCGGTCTTTAACCCCGGTAGAGTCCTTTTTGCTTCCACATTCTTTTTGTTTGTTTTGAATAAATAAGCTAGGTACAAGAACAAGTGTGGGGGAGATCTCTCGAGTTCTTCATCACGCACACATTCGAGATCTCCCCACCAACACGATGCACAAGCTCGCACTGATCAACACATACAATGGTGGAGCCATCGGGCACAAGAAAACAAAGTTTGGTCGAACCTTTGGTTCAATCAAATATCCCATGATCCCTCTTGGTCTCCACTTCATCCAAGGCGATGGTTTGCGCATCCTATCCTACTACTCTATCTCCCTAGTTCATGAGATAAAATGTTCTTTTGGGTCAATCACTAAAATTTAACTCAATGATAAAACAAATCTTGTGTTATCCTCTCAACAAACATACTTCTATCTGGTTGGCCTGCATACTCTTTATTCCTCGCATCATACACCTGTTGCTTGTGAACACCAATCTCATAGGAACCCATGCTTATCTAAGTTGTTGGCGAATGAGATATGGTTGGATGAAATAAATCATGCTTCTTCTGCATAGAGTGCTTGGGAATTTATCTTGCAAAATTTTAAATCCATAGCTTTGCACTCCTCAATGATCTTATATTCCCACCAGAGCCAAATAAGAATCACTTTGAAAACCTCTACAAATGCTACTTGTTATTGCTTTGAGCTTTGTCAAATTGTGCGACCCTTGTGAGATGCTTGTCATACTTTCTTGATCAAGATTTCGTGCACATACACCATTATCATAAAACATGCTAACCTTCTACACTGGAAGTTAGCAACACCATTTCCATCCATCCACCCACCAAATAAATACTCCATCTCTTGTTGTTGATGTCTCTCTCCAAACATTCTTGCAAAAAGAGACATGGCTATCGAAAGCAAAAAAAAAGAGAAAAAGAATGCTCATTTGCATGAGCATGAATAAAGAAAGACATGCTCAAACATGTTGAGCACGATTGAAAAAAAAAAAGAGAGAAGAGAAAAGAAAAAGAGTGATAGCCATGTTCTCAAAATAAAAGTCAATCAAGAGAGAAACATCATAGCATCAAGGAGTATCCATCTCACTTCACCCCATTCCATTCACCATACACATATCCACACACATGCACTTTCTTGATCAGATTGTATGACTTGTTTTCTCTTTGGATCCACCCTTTGACTTTGCAATATAAGTGATACAAGTATGCCCCTTTTCATCCCTACCAAGCTCCACAAAAAGCCTTTTGTAGAAGTAGGATGAAAAAAGGTAAATACATTGCCTCGGTGAGGAATCAAACACATTGAGCTATCTGAGAGTTATCATTTGAGGAGTACAAGCTATGTTTTTATTTTGAAAATTCTATCAAAAACCCAAGTTACTCAACAGAGGGGTATTGATGACTTGAATCAAGACCGTTCCATTCCTCAACCGCCCAAGATAGCATGTTAGCCACTTCAAAGTTCACAGGTGCAGTTATGGCTTGGAATAACTTGTATGCTAGCATCATACCATAGGAAGTCATGCTTTATCTTAATCTTCCACCTTCACTCGAGGACGAGCAAAGGCTCAAGTGTGGGGGTCTTGTTGACGGTCGTTACAGCACGATTTTGACCGTCAAATACCTGCACAAATGGAATCAAAGTAAACACCAAACATAGTGGTAGGTCTTAAAACTAACGAATTCCACAAGTCTTGGTGAGATTTTGAGTGCAGGTGCAATTCATATAAAAACAGGGGAAAACATGCACTAAACATGGACTTTGCAATCAACGGATTTTCCCGGACTAAAGAATTTAGTCCAAAAGCCCAATAACCGAGAGAAACACTCAAGTCTACCCATAGCACTCGGGACCAAGTCAAGGAACAGAGGGGAGGCCACCTGCCAAGGCCCAACCCAGGTGGGGCCAGCCACAGGTCGGCCGACCCCCTGCTGGTCCGACCCCCCTCAAGCTCAATGGGGCCCACTCTTCTATGGCGGTTCGCAACCGACGTTGCAATGTCGGTTCCCCCTGCAATCAATGATACCACCTCGCGGAACCGACTCAATTCCACCGACCTTGGAGGCTATAAATAAAGAGGTACCCCCCCTCACAACAACACACCACAAGACGCAAGACTCTCCAATAGAGCTCCACTCCAATCCTTAGGCTGAGAGCCTTTTGTACACTAGTAGAATAGGAGAGAGGGCAAGGGAGAGAAAGGAATACTCCTTCCATTTTGGTGGAGGTTTAGTTCTATTTCTTTACCTTGGCGTGTAAACACTCTTTGTGATTTATATGTGGTGATTATTTATCTAGCGAGCAATATTACTTTTCTAGGCGTAATTCCTGTTATACTTGTTTACGGGATCATCGCTCCGCAAGGGGTGCTCTAGCCTTCTAAATTCAGCTTTGGGCCGAGGTTAGAGTAGTAATCAACGGCATAGACGTGGTGTCTAGGCCAGAGGTTACCTTTGTTTGCTGTGTGCTCCACGGTTTGTATAGGTAGGCGGCAGGAAGTGACAGCCCTGTCCGTCCAAAGGAACCCTCCACGTTCGGGTACATAGTAGAGCTACAGGTCGGAGTGGCTTGGCAGACCAGGCCTAAGCCGGCGCCCGAAGTAGACAAGTAGAGCTTGAGTTCGTCTATCCTCTAGGATAACTAGATATAATCACCCTCTCGATCCTAATTTGCTAGTTGTCTTGGTTGTCCTTGGGTAGAACTAACCTTGTTGCAGGATAACTCTGTTCCTTGGGGAAAACAAATACGATACCTTGGAATACTCCCTGGTGAAGTGCTACAACGGTATTCCGTGCGCTTGCGGATTTTATTCGTGTCGTAAGAAATACCAACATGGAGAAGGCTTCGTCATCATAGAGAAGGCTTCGTATCACTTGAAAGAGGCTTCGTTGTTGTAGAGAAGGCTTCTTCATCATAGAGAAGGCCTCTGTCTGATAGGGAAGACTTGTTGTAGAGAAGGCTTCTCTTCAAATGGAGAAGGCTTCCTTATCTTGGAGAAGATTGCTTCCTGATGGAGAAGGCTTATTTTTATAGAGAAGGCTTCTCTTCATATGGAGAAGGTTTCGTCATCTTGGAGCAGGCTTCTTCATGATGGAGAAGGCTTATTTATTGTAGAGAAGGCTTCTCTTAAAATAGAGAAGGCTTCGTCACCTTGGAGAAGGCTTCTTCCTGATGGAGAAGGCTTATTTTTGTAGAGAAGGCTTCTCTTGAAATGGAGAAGGCTTCGTAATCTTGGAGAGGGCCCTTCTCTTTGATAGAAAAGGCTTAGTCATTGTAGAGAAGGCTCTTCTTCATATAGAAAAGGCTTCGTCATCTTGAAGAAGGCTTCTCTTGATAGAGAAGGCTTATTTTTTGTAGAGAAGGCTTATCTTGGAATGGAGAAGGCTTCGTAATCTTGGAGAGGGCCCTTCTCTTTGATAGAGAAGGCTTAGTCGTTGTAGAGAAGGCTTCTCTTCAAATGGGGAAGGCTTCATCATATTGGAGAAGGCTTCTTCCTGAAGGAGAAGGCTTATTTGTTATAGCGAAGGCTTCTCTTGAAGTGGAGAAGGCTTCGTAATCTTGGAGAAGGCTTCTTCCTGATGGAGAAGGCTTATTTGTTATAGCGAAGGCTTCTCTTCATATGGAGAAGCCTTCGTCGTCTTGGAGAAGGCTTCTTCCTGATGGAGAAGGCTTATTTGTTATAGCGAAGGCTTCTCTTGAAGTGGAGAAGGCTTCGTCGTCTTGGAGAAGGCTTCTTCTTGATGGAGAAGGCTTATTTGTTATAGAGAAGGCTTCGTCATCTTCGAGAAGGCTTCTTCCTGATGCAGAAGGCTTATTTGTTATAGCGAAAGCTTCTCTTCATATGGAGAAGGCTCCGTCGTCTTGGAGAAGGCTTCTTCCAGATGGAGAAGGCTTATTTGTTATAGAGAAGGCTTCTCTTGAAATGGAGAAGGCTTCGTCACCTTGGAGAAGGCTTCTTCCTGATGGAGAAGGCTTATTTGTTATAGCGAAGGCTTCTCTTCATATGGAGAAGGCTTCGTCGTCTTGGAGAAGGCTTCTTCCTGATGGAGAAGGCTTATTTGTTATAGCGAAGGCTTCTCTTCATATTGAGAAGGCTCCGTCGTCTTGGAGAAGGCTTCTTCCAGATGGAGAAGGCTTATTTGTTATAGAGAAGGCTTCTCTTGAAATGGAGAAGGCTTCGTCACCTTGGAGAAGGCTTCTTCCTGATGGAGAAGGCTTATTTGTTATAGCGAAGGCTTCTCTTGAAGTGGAGAAGGCTTCGTCGTCTTGCAGAAGGCTTCTTCTTGATGGAGAAGGCTTATTTGTTATAGAGAAGGCTTCTTTTGAAATAGAGAAGGCTTCGTCGTCTTGGAGAAGGCTTCTTCCTGATGGAGAAGGCTTATTTGTTATAGCGAAGGCTTCTCTTGAACTGGACAAGGCTTCGTCGTCTTGGAGAAGGCTTCTTCTTGATGGAGAAGGCTTATTTGTTATTGAGAAGGCTTCTCTTGAAATGGAGAAGGCTTCGTCATATTGGAGAAGGCTTCTCTTCATATGGAGAAGGCTCTGTCGTCTTGGAAAAGGCTTCGTCGTCTTGGAGAAGGCTTCTTCTTGATGGAGAAGGCTTATTTGTTATATAGAAGGCTTCTTCTTGATGGAGAAGTCTTATTTGTTATAGAGAAGGCTTCTTCTTGATGGAGAAGTCTTATTTGTTATAGAGAAGGCTTCTCTTGAAATGGAGAAGGCTTCGTTATCTTGGAGAAGGCTTCTTCCTGATGGAGAAGGCTTATTTGTTATAGCGAAGGCTTCTCTTGAAGTGGAGAAGGCTTCGTCGTCTTGGAGAAGGCTTCTTCTTGATGGAGAAGGCTTATTTGTTATAGAGAATGCTTCTCTTGAAATGGAGAAGGCTTCTTCCTGATGAAGAAGGCTTATTTGTTATAGCGAAGGCTTCTCTTGAAGTGGAGAAGGCTTTGTCGTCTTGAAGAAGGATTCTTTCTGATGGACAAGGCTTATTTGTTATAGAGAAGACTTCTCTTGAAATGGAGAAGGCTTCGTCATCTTGGAGAAGGATTCTTCCTGATGGAGAAGGCTTATTTGTTATAACGAAGGCTTCTCTTCGTATGGAGAAGGCTTTGTCGTCTTGGAGAAGGCTTCTTCCTGATGGAGAAGGCTTATTTGTTATAGCGAAGGCTTCTCTTGAAGTGGAGAAGGCTTCGTAATCTTGGAGAAGGCTTCTTCCTGATGGAGAAGGCTTATTTGTTATAGAGAAGGCTTCTCTTGAAATGGAGAAGGCTTCGTCGTCTTGGAGAAGGCTTCTTCCTGATGGAGAAGGCTTATTTGTTATAGCGAAGGCTTCTCTTGAAGTGGACAAGGCTTCGTCGTCTTGGAGAAGGCTTCTTCTTGATGGAGAAGGCTTATTTGTTATTGAGAAGGCTTCTCTTGAAATGGAGAAGGCTTCGTCCTCTTGGAGAAGGCTTCTTCCTGATGGAGAAGGCTTATTTGTTATAGCGAAGGCTTCTCTT